>CM041545.1:4249281-4849281 GCA_023238725.1 Scortum barcoo
CCTCACACTCATTCTTTACATGCCCAGGATCGACCCTTCGGCCAGTATTGTTGTACAGTTTCCACCATATTTTCACAAGTACAAAGATGTATTTCTTACTCCTGTCATTTTTTTTTTTAATTCCTCCAGTCAGATGATATTTGTTCAGTCCTCAACGTTGGATTTTGCTGTTAGGAGATGAGACGTTTTGTCTTTGTCTGATGAATTTAGGAATCATGTGTTTCGTCTGGAGTCTTGGATGTTAAATGTGTTTGCACTGTCATGCTTTTAGCTTTGTTTTGCACCTCATGAGAAGGAACAGAGTAGGCGACAGAAGAAATGTGCACTTAGAAGAACAAGTAGTCTAGTTGAAGAGTTTTGTTCCGAAACAGTACCCACTATTGACACCTGTTACTGCACAACCACTGAGTGTGTCAGATACAGCAGATGAGGAAGAATTTTGAGGCCTCGATTGGCAGAAAAACATTTGTTAGACTGCAGGTTTTGATTATTTTTTTAAATCAAAATAAATGAATGCATTCGGGAACAGAACTCTTCAACTGCACATGATGAATGCACTGCCGATGAATGCCATGTCCACTTTTTATACTCTGCATGCCACAGCCTTGCATCAAAAGTCTTATGATTGTTGGCCTTGACGCTGTGACCACAAACCGTAGCCCAAGTGTAGCTTTCCACACAGGTCCGGGGCTTCATCTTTGTCTTAAAGTTTTCATTTGGTGTCGGCCAGTTGACCTGATGTGTCACCCTCTGATGTACAGTAGCTTTTAAAAAGGACCATGCCGCTGATGTTGTATGTTTTAGCCCATGTAGTACAAATCACATGTGCTGCTCAACAATTTGCAAACCATGCTACTGTGATTTCGAAGTTTGAATGTATTTTTTAACCATTCCACACATCCATTGGTTTCCACTCAATTTCATATGGTATGAAAATCTACTAGAAAGACTCTTACCATATAGCTTAAACTCGCTTTTCTTGTTTAAAACATCACAGTGAACACAAGATTTAACCAGAGGCTAAACTTTTCAGATTTCAAAATACAAGCAGCAAAACTATGGTTTGTACTGAGCAAGTGCTCTGTGCGTTACACTGGCCACTGGAATACACTTCAGTCTGCACCAGAGATTACTGAGGTTCAGTTCACAGCCTGTAATGTGCAGTTCAGACTCTTCTTAAACCTCATTACTATACGTCATTATTATGTTTGGGAACTATGCACTGTGATGGATTACACAACTCAAGAAAGTTTCAGCAGTACATTCTTATTCAGTACATTTTAATACCATGAGGACATGAATGGAAACCAACAGGTGCATTAAGCTGTAGGAAAAACACAAAACTGACTGAAATTAGTACATGATTTGTATTTAAGGGGCTATAAGACCCCATCAACACCCCGGTATGGTTCTTAAAGTTTAATCTGGCCCAGAGACCTCCTCACTCGGACCTGCTGTGGAGCCGTGGCGGACGGTCATGCGACACACCTGTGGATCCATCTGTGGTACCCGCTGCCTTCAACGACCAAAACCCCCAAAGAGGACGTCCACTCTTTGTGGGACTGTTTAGCTCTGTCTTTCTGTGAACTGAAGGACCAGAAAAAAAAAACACAGTGAATTGTGGGAAAATCTCCACTGATAGTCTTAACTGACACCAGCGCGAACTTTTCTGACGGCCATCACTTGGACATAAGAGACGCATGACTCGACTTCTGAAGCGTACGCGCGGACTCTCGCTGCACCGCTCTCCCCATCTGTCTGTTCCTGTTGCAAAGTGAGCAGTTTGTGTCGGTCACACTATAGCGACTCTGTGGTAGAAGCTCCATCTTGTTCCCCCCTTTTCTTTTCCCCCCTCGTCTGTAAATCTACATCGCAGCAGATATGCTTACTGTAAAAGTTATTGTCGACGATTTGGGCAAGTTAAAAAAAAAAAAAAAAAAGTGTTGTCATAATTGTACAAATGAAAGCTCAATAAATAGAAGACTTGAACAAATGTTAATACTGTATATTTGTCATTTTTCACCTCAGAAACACCATTTTAGCTTTTTTTTTTTAGATTGGAGTTGGAAATTGTGTGTTTTGTCAAAAAGAAAGAGTCATGATAGGAAAGACATTTATTAGAATAAGGGACTGACAATAAATCTATCAAATATATTACAAATAGTCCAGAGCGGAGGATAAACTGAAGTGCAGAGTCGAGTGTGCCGTTGTGGTCAAAGTGAAGCGTTCAGTGACCTCACTGCCATTAGTGCTCCTTCCTGCGGGGCTCTGTGGCTTTACTGAGGTTTCCTGCCTCCTGCTTCAGGACGCTCAGAAGAGACTGTGAACTCTCCAAGATCTGTAGGTGGAAAATATATACACCACATTTACATACTGTAGATAATCACAAGTATAATAATAATACATGTGAGGTGTAGAAGGTGTAAATGCTTTTTCTACTCTATTCTAGCATTTTCTCCTTATTCAGTTTACATTTATCACTATTGTTTTTTTTTTTTCTTATGTTGTAATTTTGAGCAATCTCTGGCACAAGAATTTCCTTTGGGGTGAATAATGTTCTTATCATAGAAGAGGTGAAAACATTACATAGGTGACATAGGGCTGACAGAGTGGTATATACTGTGAAAGTAATTAAAGTCATTAAAAAAAGGGGCCAACTGCTGGCTGTCTTGTTGTTTTTTAATAAGAGCAGCTCTGGAGTGTTTGTTCGCAGTGATGAGTGTTCAGGGAGTTCAGCAGCAGGTAGTGGGATGTGCCTGTGTGAGATGAAATTTCTCCACAACGACAACACGATGAATCACACTGTCCAAACCACAGAGAAATAATAATGCACCCAAAGGCAGCAGAGTCAGTTCATTAGCCTGTTAACAAAAATACACAGTGAAATGAGGTGGGTGAAGAAGCCCAGTATTCAAGTTAAATAATGTTTACTTGCAACCACACTGGACACAGTCCTACACGCCTAAACAGTCAGAACACACATAGCCAAGCTCACTATAGCTCACTAAGCTAGCCTAGCCAAGTAGCTAATATGCTAAGTTAACCAAGATCAAAGGTCAAGTCTTAAAATGTGTTGTGTGACCAACATTAAAAAACATTTAGTTTAAGGTATGAAAGAGAGCGAGACAAAAATAGTATTTTAATTGCTGTTGAAAATGACTCGTCAAATCTGATACTCAGCTCAGTCATTTTTCTGTTGATTGACCGACTGATTAATCGACTAATCGACTAATCACCAGCTCCCTCAGCCAGCAACTAAGCAAACATTTGTAACACCTGCTACCAACATACTGGCTAACAACCAGTTATAGACATGTTAAGCTATCGAGTAGGCTGCCACCAAACAAGCTAAATATCAATATTACACGTATCAAACATCAGCTGCTGCGGAGGGTTACATTTAGTTAAACAGGTTCGATCAATATCAATAGCTACTAAACCTCCAAAGCTGCTTATTTCTAACTTCTGACTGATAAAATGCTGTTTGATGAGAAAACTAAAGAAATGTTGCTGTTTTTCATCTGGTGTTGTACTTCTCACCTCATCATCGTCTTTTACCAGCCATGTAGCAAAATCATCTGTCATTGACCGACCAGGTAACATTGTACGTGTATATACAGTATAACACTGGTATATATCTATCATACTTAAGTTATCATTTCACTCAACATGATATGACTTTTGTGCCTTGATGAACCACTGCGATGCTCCATAGATGTGATTTAGCAACAATATATGTTCCTTATTTTTGATACTTTTGACCAGGAGTAACACATAAAGTTGCATGAAGTAGAAAATTACTGGGAACATGACAGTGAACAACTGACAAGCTAAAAATATTTTGTTTTTTTAAGAAAATATTCCTCTTGGATTTTATAAAGATTGAAATATTTTCGTAGGTTCGACTCCTCGTCGCATCACGTACACAATCAGGATTTTATTTAATAGATGAAACACAGCCTTGAAACACACATTTCAGTGTAGCTGAACAATAAAACTATTTCAGACAGAAAACACACACACACACACACCTTGGTGTATGCGGCCTCTGTCTCGGCGATGGTGCGGTCGAACGTGGCTCGAGCGGCAAGTCTTTGCGCCAGACTCTCGTTGACTCGGCTCAGCTTCTCGGAGAGGATGCGGATGTCGTGCTGCAATCGTTCCTTCTCCTCTTCCTCCTGCTTGATCTGCCGATTCAGCTCCTCCCGTTTGGAGCACAGGTCCTCGATACCTGAGGAGAGACAGGGAGGTTAATTAGTCTTGATCAGCTTAGGCCAGTGACAGATCATCCTGTGCCTGGGTGATACTTTAAACTGAAAATATCAGTATGTATGTGCATTTCCACATCACTTTCAACATTATTGTATCATTGTTTATCATTGTCAAGAAAAAAAAATGTCTGGCTCCAGCTTCCAAAATGAGATTCATTGATTTTTCTTCTGTTTCATGTCACTGTATACTGAACATCTTTGAGGTCTTGCTGGTCAGACGAATCAAACTATTTGAAGACGTTACCTTGAGCTCTGGAAAACTGCTTAATTATTAATTACTATTTAATAAACTGTATGATTAATCAAAACAAAACAAAATAAATGTGCAGTTACATTACCAATGAAGTTAAACTCATATTGCAAACAACATAGATCTTAAATAATCTGCTGTGTGTGTCTGCATAATTTATTTCATTAAAGAAATCAGAGAATCTGGATGAATTATGAGCAGTATTTAGCTGCACACATTAGTTCTGAACATCTGTGGCCTGTTTAATTTTAATAAAGTTGAATTACACCCTCATCAGATAAAGGCTCTCAGACTACAAACACATTTACAGCCCAGGACATGAAGCGTGTCTCAGTCAGAGCAGTGCTCAGAGGGTCACAGGCTGATTTCCAGGTGATAGACGGTGTAATCTGTGCTGGTTAATCAGATTGAACAGCAGGTCAGGAACCAGCACAGAGAACTTTAAAGTGTCAAATACAACAAAGGCTGGGGAGTCAAACATTCAGTAGACCACAAAAATACTTCAGCTAAGTGTCTAAGTGGAAAAATATTTAAAAGCACACCGAATATTGCTAGTTAAAAAGAGTCACTTACACTTGACCAGTTCATTGTTGTAGGTCTGCAGAGCCGCAGCTTGTTGGGTCATGTTGGTCTGAAGTTGTTATGAGCTCCAGCCTCGGCTCACACTCACACTGAGCTGTCTGCTCCACAAACTCCGGCTCAGATAAACCTGGGGAGGTGTCGGGCCCGGAAACCAAACATTCAACCGCCTGTTTCTCCTCAGAGCTGCTTCAGACGAGCTGCTCGCTCATGGCGGGTTTCCCGGACAACTGAGGCGAACACACTACCGGGTACGTTTCTTCTTCGTCTGTGTCTTCTTCTGCTGCTTCATGTAGCACCTGCTGCTGCTGCGCCCCCTGCCGACCGTCCGCGCATCACTCCCATGGTGCACAGAGGAGAGATCAGTGTGCTGCATGATACAAACACCGACTACAGAGACATCAGCTACAAATACACTGATCACAGGAAATGTTTAGGTTTTCTCATTTGTCTTTGTTTTCCTGCTGCTTGCTTGAAAATGCAACTCACTTGCACCGTGACCAGAGAGGTCTGGTCACGGAAGTACTTAAATTATCCTTACCACACTGTAAATATACAACATTACAAGTAAATGCTGTGCCCTCCATGTCTCTTGCAGCATTAAAGAGATAAATGCTCACAAATTTCACACAATAAAATCCATTCTGATTAATTTACTAATCAAACGTGCTGCATACTGCTATACTCTTTCAGCACTGGCACATTATTCACCCATTCAGATAACTTGTATCTTTTTTTAAAAATATTTTCTTATATATTGTCTTTCTCCTACAGCTACTTCAATAACAAACTATCATCATTGACATATTGAATATGTTTAAAAGTTCCTCAGACATGACTCCTCTTACATATTTATGATCCTTCTCTCTTTTCCTTTCAGTTTGTTCATGTGAATCGATGTCATTGAGTGTAGAGTTATACTGGTGGGTCAATTTAGAAAGTTTCTCTGTGTTACATATAGAAATGCGTGTCCATGGCTGTGATGAAATGACTGAGGGGACTGACAAAGAGCAGAGATTAAAGAGGTGAGAAGAATCCAAACATGTAGAGAGAGTATCTGTTATCAAGGTAAAATGGAGCAAAAGAGGACACCTGGCAGTGTAACACAGACCCGAACAATAAGACTCAACCAACCTGAACAGTGAAAAAAAAATTACCAGTGAACCAAGCTTGACCTTAGTATTTCAGGCCCTTTATTATAAAGTTCTCTTACAGAGAAATGGGGATACAAGAGTTTATTTAAAATATTTTCTAACCCTGTTGATTGAGGAATGTGCCGGAGCCTGAAGTGACCATCTGTTCACATACCATAACCCTGCACACTGTAGGCAGATCTTTATGGGTTGACACCTATGTTATCTAACGATGAATCCAATGTCACACATTCAAAACTTAAAGTTCACACTTTGGCATTAGTAAGCAGGAAGATGTCTTGTGAAGAGGGAAAGCAAATGAAAAATAAAGAAAAATATTTATTTAACATTATTCTCTTTTGGTTTCATTGTTAATTTGTTTCAAGCTGAAAACAGGAAAAAAAACATTTGTTTTAAATTTTTGGTGCATTTAGAAAAAAACTAAAAAACTGCTAAGAAATAGCAGAGAAGTTATATATCTGAAAAAAAAACAGATACCAGAAAAGGAAGACTTAGAAAGAATCACACAGCAAACGAAGCTGTTCTTTCTTTCCTGATCTCTGAACATGAAAGTGCACATCAAAAAAAGGGAGTTAGTGCTCAGATATTTTCACATTAGCTGTTCAAATGTTTTCCTTGTTGTCGGCAGGCCATGTTATGTATATTCATGCACCATGATCTGATGATAGTGTGTGAAGATTTCCACTGCCACTGCTTCAGGTCCTGGCTCATGTTACGGCCCTGCACAACCTCTGCCAGCTGGATTACCGCAGGCTGGGCTCAGCCAGATGTGGTGGAGAAACTTGAGAGAGTGGCACCAGGCAGCATGGTGGGAGGGTGTTAAGAATCTGTTTGGTTGGACGCTTCCTTAAATTCCCCCCCCCTTGCCACTTGATCTGAAGCCTGCATGAAACTCTGTGAAGGTTCAAAGCTAAAACTGTGTGTACGCACAAAGACGACCACCATTATAAAATGACAGAAAGATGAGCTCATTTATAGAGCTCTGGTAAGGCAGACTTTACAAAATGTGTCACGATTCAGCACCGGTGGACTCAGTGGTGTGGGCAGGCAGGGTCACTAACCCCCTGGTGCCCCCATGTTCAAAAAATGCCTCTCCAGGGTGGCTCACTGTGCATGAAAATGTGATGAAGAGCCCTGTATGGTGTGCTTCTAGTGCAGAAAACACAATGCAGGAGAAATGTAGAGGTGTTGGTGGGTGGAAGAAGAATCAGACCACATGCTCCCCCCCCTCCCACCACTCTTATGCTCATCTTCAGACAGTTGAGACTGACGGATCTGTCTCATTACATCATGTGGCCACACGATGGCAGCATCGATCACCCCTGTCTCTCTCTCTCTCTCTCTCTCTGTCTCTCTCTCTCTCTCTCTCTCTCTCTCTCTCAATGGCACGAGGCGGACTGTCGCTCAGTGTCACTCATCTGCAGCTCGTGCATGTCGGACCCTCCCGGCACACTGCACATATACATGTATGTACATATATATGTTTTTATTTCTTCATTCGGACCATCGGACCATGAGCAGCAGGCGGCGGGCCGGCTGGGTCGGAGAGGAGAGGAGCCCTGCACAGGTGAGCTGCTTCTTTACTGGAAAGTTTGACAGACTGAAGGAGAGAGAGGCAGAGGTGTGCAGAGAGAGGTCTGTAGGATGTCACAGAGTCACGAGCTGATGCTTTAGTGACTGTCGGGACGAATGATGACAGTTTCAACTAAAGGAAAGGAGGGAAAAACTGGAATGAGATGAGTTTGTTTGATGACCTGCAAGAGACACTTTTCTTTATTAAACACTGACATGACAGCAGGTTGTTCAGTCTCCATCCTCCTCCTCCTTAATCTGCAGTCATCAAATGCAGTGCTTCATTTAGTCTGTTTATGATTTTAAAGCGACCATACTACTTGACTTATACATATGTATAATCACTTTATTGATCGTGGAGTTCCATTAATTATTATTTCCATATGTTAACCCACTTATAAACAAAGATAATTTCCATGGTCATCATACATTCTATGGTTTTCCAGTAAGAGGACACTTACTGTACTACATATTAGTTTTATATAGTCTGAATTTACCTCCTAAAATAAACTCATGTGTCTCATTTCACCATTTGTCGTGCTGCTATTTGCTGCTTTTAAACCACAAAGCATGCAAACATACAGGTACTGAGACTGCCATAAAGACAGACATATACATGCAGGTATTCTAGAGATGTCATACAGGTGGATACACGTATAGTTTCTACGGTGAATAGGAGCAGAAATGAATGGTTTAAAGGCAGAGATGTTTTTGTGTTATATTTAGTACATAAGTGCTTAAACTTCAGCTGAACTTTAGGTCTTATAGCTGGTTTTACGAGAGGTGTGTCCATCTGAGAGTATGGATGGGTAAACATACAGTAGGCACGTGCTGATGCATTGTGGGTGAAGAAACAGCAGGGGACGAGAGGAGGAGGGCTCAGGGGCCTCTGCCCAGGCACTCCCGGGCGCGTCGGCCTCCTGAGGCGTCCAGGAAAGACCAGTGAGAGTTTGTTTTTCACGTCAGCGTCTCCAGAAAAAAATGTTTGCCGGCTGTCAGTCTGGCACACGAAAAGGTCTGCTGTTGTTCAATTATCCCCAACACACTGAACTGATTGCTGACATTTCATCGCAGACGTGCTGCAACTTCTCCATCCTTGTTACTTTATTGCAGTATAGTTTGTTAAGAGGAATGCCATCCATCCACACACACACACACACACACACACACACACACACACACACACTCCACACACACACACACCTCCATTGATGCAAATGCACTTGAGCAGGGGTGTGTGGCTGCTGCTGTACAGTTGGCTGCTTTTCAACTGATTAAGATTTTAATTGACTGTAAACATTGTAATAGTACTGTACGACAGTGAGATAGCTGCTCTGATACACACGTAGATTGTACTGTTTACAGTATACCAACGATGTGTGTGTGTGTGTATGTGTGTGTGTTCGAGCGTGTTTGTGAGTGAGAGTAAGAGATAAAGGGGAGGGTGAAAAAAGAGAAAGGCAGAGAGAAGGTTTTGAAAGGTTGTGGTAGGTGATTTTTAATTGAGATTAAAGTTGTGAAAAGAGCATAATGTGCTCAGTAGAAGTAGACTGACATTTCAGTATTGTTGTATTCTTCAAAGTAAAGGAGGAGAAATCAGATGGCAAGTGCAGGAAACATGTACAAGTCTAGTTTTTGAGCTTTTCCTTAATTTATTTATACCTTATTTATATTAAATTACTATAACATATAATATAACATACTTTATTTGACATAACCCTAACCTTAAACATGATGGAGTTGCTACTGGAAGATGTTCTATGGAGTGGGAATCTTTAAAATGTTTGATTTTAATGTAATCATATATGTGCAATATCGATGTTTTCTTTGTAACAACTCTTGTGCCATAAACATAAAACTACCTTATGTACTTATTCAATGCCATAATTAAGTGTCAATAATGTTGTTATTGGTGCATCTTTCTATGGTGGGAAATGTAGTTCTTTTCGTCAGTGGAGAATATTAACAACCTATCATGAGATCATAGCATGAGAGAATGTTGTATTCATGACATCTGAGGCACGTTTGTGTAAAATATATATTTGGCTGCTGAAATTAGCAGGAGTGGAGCGGATTTAGGGTCTCATTCACTGATCTCGCTTGAAATGTTTCCCATTTTACTGATGTCATCAGGCATAATCAAAATGCAATGGCAGCTCAACGGGACAACCATGATATCCCACGGCCCGCTCCTTCTGCTCCGAATGTTTGCCCACAGTCTTTTCTAAAGCAGAGAGACTTAGACTCAGACTCAGACTCGACTTTATTGATCCCTTTGGGATGACTCCCTCAGGGAAATTTAAGAAGAAATTTAAGAAGAAAGAAAGAATAAAGCAGAAAGTATTACAGATATTAAGACGGGATGACTTGTATTTGGTTGGACTGGAACATGTCTGAGCTGTCACACGGGATGCATTTTCTGAAGTACTGGTGTCATCCATTCCCAAGGCCATTGTTTAAATCCCCTCTCTGGTAATAACTCTCATTTCTTTCCCCTTCAGCACGTCCCCCTTCTCTAAACAAATCTCGTCCTAACCAGCATTAGTTTGCCAAACATCTTTTGGCATGACCACATGAACAAAACATTACACGGAGACCACGCCGTGTAATCCTTTGAACACACAGCATTGGTCCTGCCCCGCGCTGAGACTAGGAACGAATAGATCCTCATCACTCATCCTCCCTTAAGCTGGTTCCCAGGAATAAATAGTCCCAATTGTGTAACATCTGGCGGCATCTGGGAAGAAGACAAAATAAATAAGAGGCAATTTGTGAAAACAAGCAGTCATGGTGAGTCACCATTATTAAATCATTTATTGCATTGAAATTTGAATGTGGACACAAATTTTGATCGGATTTTGAATTATTTTTGGGAGAAAATAGTCGCTCCTACCTCATCCAAAAACTGAAACCTTAAGCTAGACATGACTCCAACACTGGCTGGCAGCCACATGTAGACTGATTCTCAGGATGGAGCATCTGTAAATGACTGAGGCAGGTGAAACAAACTGGTGTTGAGAGACATTGGGTGTATTCAGGTAACCTGCCCCTGGAAAATAAAGTTAAAAAATTTGATTTTGGGGATCAGCGCTTGACTCTGCCTCTACCAGAAACAGTTAACGTCTTGTCTCTATTGCCTACTGTGCTGTCCTTATTAGCCACTCCCTGTAGACATTTAGGAGAGAGCCACCACCTTCGGGCTAATTTTAGGCCGTCTGTACCAACGCCAACTCATTAGCCTGATTCCCAGGGCTAACCAGGCCTCATTCATTATCAGAGTCACCTCATATCCGTCTATACGTTTTGCCCCTCGGTTATCAATAGAGACACGTTATCATGTGTGCAGCAGTAAAGTCAACACTGTGCTGTCAAAATTTTTATGTGCTCTTTGTTTTGGTCCTTTTGCAGATGCAATGTTTGGAAGTTTTTTTCTTGAGGACAACTTAAAGAAAGGTTTTGTATTTTTTTTTTTTTTAAAGAAACGTCTCTCCCATCTGTTCTGCAGGTTTGTCTAAACACAGTCAGCATCTTTAATGATATTAGGGCTCATTAGAAAGCCATTTGCAGCTGTTTATTTTTGTCCAGTATGAAAAAAACAAACTGTCCCCACCCACTGAGATCCACGGGACTGTACCTGGAGTGAGCTCGAGCCTCCACAGGGTAGATGGGGAGGAGTGTGGGATTATTACAGAAATGCTACAGTGACCCAGCAGTTCAAGAAAACATACATGCAAACAGACTAAACACCCACAGATGAGGAACACATCTTCGTCAACATCTCGTCATCATCACTTGAGAGCACGCGTAAAGCATATAGTGCTGCCATGTTCGTCACTTGTCCTGTTATTTTGTGAAGATTTGCAGATAGTTTCGGTATTTGGTTGTATTTTATGAATTTGCAGGATGTATGCCGCAAGTATATTGTCAAATTGATGATGACGTCTTCTTAATTCGCTTGTGTTTTGTGCTCTCAGGGCCATTGTACAATTTCTTCATTTCTTTTGACTAGCATACGACAAGCAGCTACTTTTACATTACAGAAAGTGATATGAAGTAATGCTGACAGTATTTATTGACGCATCAGTGTGTAGGCTAGATCAACAGAGAATGAAATAATTAGCATTTTAAAAAAAAATTATTCATTCAAATCCCTGCAACATTCGCTGGTTTCTGCTTCTCAGATATGAAGATTTGCTCTTTGGCTATAACATTTTACAGTAGTTTTTCATTTTAAAAAATCACCATTAGTAGCTCTCAATGCAAAGAATACAGTGAGCTATATCTTTGCAGTCCCTCTCTGTGTTGTATTGGCTTGGTGAACAGGGGTTTCCCACTGAACTAATAAAAGACTGTGAACTCGTGTTGTCAAGAAGTGAGTAGACATTCCTGTCACAGGGCTGTGGGGCTCACTGCCCTATAAATGCCAAAATGTGTCTAAGCAGCAGTGAAAAATATTTTGAAAAATATCCCACATACCAATGAACAAACCTGAAGCTCACTTCCTCTTTGTTGTCTGACAGAGATAATGATCAGCTGTCACTGTGTGCAGAAATGAAACCTCAAACCTTTTTTTTGTTTGTTATTTTCAAATTTCAAATTTCGAATCATTGCTGACCACTTACTTCTGTTATGACTTACTGATAAAAGATAAAAGGAAGGTTTGTTTGTCCTGTGAGACCAGTTGACGTTACTCACAGACAGTTTTTTGCCACTCCATCACCGGTCAAACTTGCAGATAAAAAAAAAATTAAGTTGAATATTATCTTAATAGAAGAATTTAATGTGTAGACAGGTGTTTTATTTGAATAATTGTACCTAGATATGTTGAAAGGAGGCCACACAAAGTTAACCATTGTACATCTGTGAACAAAATGATCAAAGAGGGACTGACATCACTTTGAATAGTTGCTGCTTTTAGTGTTTATATTGTGGTGTTTGGTGTAAAATCTTTATGGGAAGAAGCTCTTTGTTGATATTTTTTTCATTCTCATAATATTTATTAATAATCATTTATTTAACATTTATTTAACATAATTGTTTCCTTGAATGCATTTAAGCACGATTTCCCAGCAGCACGTGGGCAGAGGGAGATATTGATGTGGACAGTGGTGCTATGAGAAAGTGGAAAACTGATCAGCTCTAACTAAATCCCCGGGGAGGCCCGCAGCGGGTGATGGCCTCTGGTAGATGTTTTATTACCACAGCCTGCCCGTCTTTCGTGTTCGTGCTCATGGAAGCTTTTTTTGCGTGCGTGCGCTTCCAACACGTGCCTTTATGTGTTCTTCACTTTATTCTGCAGTCGCTCTCCGTTTACCCCCTTCATCCAGTGAGCTGGCACCGTTACTGTGACGAGCCCAGCACGTCCAATTACCCGCTCACAACCCATTACGGCTTTATTCTGAAGACACGCTCCATCCGCTCAGAGTGGCATCTTGCTCCAGCCATGCGTGTGGCGGGCTACAGTGTGTGATTTAGTGCACACCCCCCCTCCCCGTGAGCACATGGAAAAGTCAGCGCCTTTTCACTGGGGGAGAAAATGGAGAAAAATTACGGGTTTTTGGATATTCAGTAATTGTAGGTGACACTGTTGATTTGAGGATGTGTTTCGGGTTTTGTTCAGCCTCGGTGGAGCAGCAGATTGGTTTTGCTGCACAGCCGGTGTTACAGATGATTTCTGGATAGAAGATAACTTGTGGCTTTTTGAGAATATTGTTTATTTGGATCCCCTTTAGTTGTTACCATGGCAACAGCCACTCTTCCTGGGGTCCATATTAAGAAATTACAGTACAGTCACATGCAATCACGTTCACACAGGAAGAGATAGAGTAGATAGTAGAAAATAGTTCATGTTTTTAAAACAGCAAAAAATGTAAAAATGAATCATGGAAGGCTCACTATAATTGTTAATATTAGTGCTAATATTCTCAGTTTTTATTTAGATTTAAGAACAAACAGTGTCCTCAGTCAAATTAAATGTAATTAAAGCTCTCAAGAGTTGGAGTTTTTCTCACAAATACAATCATTGACGTTTGGTGGTTGATGGTTTTGATGGTTTTAGATAACTTGGTTCTTCAGCCGCACTGGATGTTTCAAAACTGTATGTATCTCTTTCCTTTAGCTGCTAAATATGGTCTGCTGCCTGGTTATTCAGTGGTTTGTTACACAGACTAGTAGTTTATAAAGACCCACCGCAGTAAGAGTGCTGTTTGCCAATCACACGCCACATCTGCAGAGATTATGGGGACTCAAAAAAGTCAAATCTGTGTCTGATCTGTAATCTGGTTTGAGATAATGAGTTAATGCCGAGCAGACTTTGTCCAGTGGGGTCTGCTATTACAGTAACTCTTCCAGGCTGATGGCCCAGAAGGTCGTGAGTTCAATGTGCGCTGCTGTCACTGCAGAAGCACCAAGATAAGTTATTCCATCTTTTTGTCATCCGACAAGTGTTCATTTTCAGTGACTAACATAACACCAGTAATTGGGCTCTGCATCACATTACACATTACAGTAATGTGATTACTTTTTCAGGAACAAGTAGGGTGAGGGATTACAAGTTGAAATACAGTAATTACAGTCAATACTATTGCTCCCAGTAAAGATCTGTTCAGGAGTTATTTGTTTGCTGTCTCACGAGGAGTCTGGTGGAGGGATGACATCAGTTTGGTCTCTCTGTCTTCAGTGGACAGACTGATCTATGATGTGTTATCTTTGCGAAGGGTCTGGAGGTGTGGAGGAGCCGCTAGCCACAATGAAAAAAAGAAAAATGCGACTACTAGTAACTCCAAGTTGTGTACACAGCTGTGTGTTCATAGATGGCTTGCTAACGTAAGCCATCAATCAAGTATTGGTTGGGTTTTGATCAAAGCTGGAGGGTTGACGCTTCCTGTTGATGGTCAGTTAATACCACCAAACTACAGCCCAACCATACTTTGTGTTTTATATTTCTACATATGTTAAATCCAGAAGATGTGAAGTGTGAGGCTATGGAACAAAAGTAATGTAAAAAGCCTAATGTAACTAATTATGGTTATGAGCAGTGCTAGCCATCACAGCTTTACAGCGAGAATCGAGCATCATCCATAGACTTAACAGAGAAACCAGAAAATCTTTATTTGATTGACAGGTGATCCCCAGGCATCGCAGCGAAGACAACAAAAACATTAGCTGAGCAACAAAGATTGAGACATAAAAACAAGGATGTGAGAGATTGCCTCTTAAAACTGTTTTTCCACGCACAGTTTCAGTGACATTCAGAACGCTCTTAATGTTTTCTCCACCGCAGATTTAAGAATTTAATGTGAGTTGGTTGCAGTCGAGAGTTTAGTGTTACATGGCTCTACCGAAGAGGCCAACCAGAGGCAGTGTGTGTGTGTGTGTGTGTTTGTGTGTGTGTGTGTGTGTGTGCTGCTGCTGCTCATTGTTGGGATTTATTTCATGGTTTTGATAGGTGTCCCAAACCAATTGGTTCTTGAGCAAACTTTACACGTTTGTCATTTCTTCAGTTCCTCTGTTTCCTGCTGCTGGTTTCACTTAACATAATGCTGTTAAATCAAAAGTCCTTGTGTGTGTGTGTGTGTCTGAGAAAGAGACCGGATGGTGTTTTTTTTTGTTTTGCTTTTATTTTTGCTTTAGGCTGATCATTGTTGAGTTAAACTGACAGGGGTTCTGCTTTCTGTTTTCTACTCTTTCTGCAGCCATAAAAAAATACTTGCAAAACATATCTGTCATCATTCCACGAGCTCCGAGTTGGCCGAGGTGAACTTGCGAGTGCGTGAGGTGTCTGTCTTTGTTTATAATGCAATGTGACTTTAATATCAGTTTAAGTGTTTAAGTTTAATGATTAGTTTATATTTTTCACTGAAGTCTAGTTGTGACCCCAAAAAGCTTCAGCAGTGAGAATTTTCAGGATCGAGGGACATGATGAAAAAAAATTACATTCTGAAAAGCTTACTTTGATCCCCCATTATATTTCTTTTTTTTACATAGATCTCTAATATTGTAAGCACTGTCCACGTTTTGAAAGTGATAACACCTTTGCAACTGGTTGGAGGTGAGAGTAAATATGTGGCATCATCTGTGGTAAAGTTCTTGTCCTGACCTAGTTGACTTGGTGTCACCTGTGGTTTGACTTTGCTCACAGTTGATAACGAGTTAGCAACAACCTGCTAAATCTGAATGGCAAGATACATATTTGTGAGGCACAAATAGGGTTGAACAATTAGTCAGAATGTTATTGAAATAGTGAAATATCCAAATCACAGGAGCTGCCATTTTTTGATGTCACAACATCCCTTTATAAATGAAACATAGAGGTGTTATAGATCATATTCTCCAGATGTGAAGGAGCATGCTTGTTTGGTGCAGACTGCAGCATTATCGTATTGTTATTAAATGATATATTTTAATGAAAATTTAATATAAAAAACTCAAATTCAGTATCTGTCAGAATAATTATGATTTGAACCATGATTTTGTTAGCATATTGTTCAGCTCTTGACACAAAGATGCCGGGCTTCTGAATGAGGCTCCAAGTGCATTTGAAGCCAGACTGGGTAAAAAACCATATTAATGGCTGGTGTGCGTGTATGACCATTGCGGTGCTGAGGAGGGTGTGACAGTAGTTTATTTCAATACGACCAAGACCATGACTGCCACAAATAATGATACAAGCAAATAACTTAAATTAAGCAGTAATGAGTAATTATTAATAATATGTATCAAAGATTTTTAAAAGTCTGTTTATTTTGAAAGAGCAGCACATTTGTAGGGGACTATTTTCAGATGAAAACACGTTTGGTGCTCTGGTGAGTATTTACAGAAGCAGGAAGTTGAATTTGATAGACTCAAAATAAACTACACAGCCCATGTTCATGTAAATTAATGAATATGTCACCCAGTGAAAACACATCAGTGAGTCACGCTGGTGTGTTTTCAGTGGAGGTTCAGAGAGGAATATGATATACATAATTTGGGGACTAGGACCAATTCACTTGGTTTTGGTCTTTTCATGAAATTTATCGATAATAAGAAAAATATAAAATATCACCCAACACATCTTTTAATCCCACCTTTTAATGTATATTAACACTGATCAGCAGCTAGTTACTGGACACCACACACACTTTACGGCTTCTGGTGAGAGCATCTGTCCCGGCAGTAGTTTGTATAAGAGCCAGCCTTCCTTACTCAAACATTTCAAATTACAGGAGGCTAGTCTGCAGCATGATACCTCTCAGTCTCCCTGGCAACAGGACCGAAGACGACTCCTCCACATACAAACACAAACAAATGTGCACACACACGCACACACACATGGTTCAGCCCTCTCACAATCTGAGGTGTGAGATTATGTGTGAATTATTTACTTCCCACCTGACAAGAAAACAAGTGAGCAGAGAGTTAAAGAGCATTTAATTTGCTGCGTGTTGTGTTAACAGTGATGTAATGGTCACAGCACACCGCCGCTTAATCAAATCAATACCACTTGCAACTTTCCGACTTTTGTTACATTACAAATGATCTCAGCACGCACTTGTGGGAGCGTTTTCAAGATTCAGCACTTTGCACATTATTCTTGTTTAGAGGCCTGCGCGCTTGCTGGAAAATCAGAGTTTATGTAGTGGGGGATTTTGCTTGTGTGTGGCTTGAAGTTCAGTTACCATTTTTGTTTGTCAGTCACATTTCACCATGAGTGCTGAAACCAGGCAAATCTGTTAAAAACGACATAAGAAAATAGTATTTCATAAAGGGGTGTCTTGTACTCACAGGGGGAGGACATACTCAAGTCCTGATGTAAAAGTAAAAATAGCCTTGCAGAACCATTCCAAGAAAAAGTATCCAAGTGGGAGCAAAGAAAGGAATGTGCTTTAGTTTCTTAAGACTGTCTGACATCTCAGGTCTCACTGACCTCATGGCACACATTGAGAGTTGGGGGCTGATATACTGTGTGTAAAATAGTTAAATAGTAGTAGTTTAAAAAAATAGTTTTAAAAAAATACAATGAATAAGGACAAAATTCACATTTTGTCCATATTCTCTCTTCTATTCACATGTACCATGTTTTTCTGCCGCATCTTTACGTGTTTTCAATGAAACACTCTCACACCTCCTAACATCACCTGTTGTCACCGACTGTCAACAGAAACCGAGCGGTGTGGCGGCTCTGTGAAGGCATGGCTAATCCGATTATGGTGTGATAGCGCCAAGAGAAAACTACATCTTTCCAAAGATGCCGGGAACAAGGTGCAAAAACTTTGTCTTGGATCAAGTGTAGTCAGGTTTTCAGACACGCATCAGGTAAGCGGTTAGTGCAGCCCAGTAGATCAGGAAGTTTCCCAGATGGCAAGCGAGCATCTTCTAATTACAGCTCACATCAGATGAGTCAGTCAGTCCTCCTACATCGTCTGTCTGCCTGTTTGTTTTTGTTTATCAGTCAGTTTATCCATCTAGGTTTACTTTTCACCAGTATGTACACAAGTAGTACAAATACACATATATGGCAAAGAGAGCATACATGTGTTACTGTATTGACTTCCACTGATCTTCCTTTAAATAGCTGGTCAATTTTTAAAGGCAGGTGTGAAAAATGTGCAGAATCTAATAACTGTCAGCATTTTGATAGTGTGGCACTGTGCTTGTATTTTTATGTGCTGCAAAGCCATGCTACAGTGAGTTTTGGCTCTGTCCTCTGGGACAGGGACTGTATGTCTCCTGTCTCTTTATGATGAATCCTACTACGGCTGACCCAAATCCTTCAAAGCTTCTACTGTTGCCATGCTCATTGATTTCCAAATCAGTATTTGAATGCTGCGTTGTTTACGATTTGTAGCTGTTTTCATTTAAATAAAAAGGAAATCCTTGAAGGTGAAGATGTTTGCCATGTCTCTCATTAGACTCCAGTGCTTGAAGTGGGCCAATACTCACTGGTATGCAATGTAGAAAGTGGGGAAATACAACATTTACAGTTCACACAATGTGGTTGAAATTCATAAACACTTTAAGTTCCTAAATATCAAATCATCAGTAAAGTGTGTGTCATGCAGAAGTGCCAATAAAAACAAACATTATAGTCAAAGTTTTCATAGTGACATTTGAGGTGTGTTGATTGATGACGCTGATGATGACGTCAACTCATGCATGCAAGAAAAATATGATGATATAGTTAAATAATGTAAACTTGTCATGTAGAAACAGTGGTTGCGTCATCGATAAGTTAACCGTGCATGTGCAGGCGCACATGTGTGAGGGTATTTCTCACCAAAGCTTCAAACCCCCAAAATAGTAGTCTTTAACCCTACTCACTTTGGAGATTCCCTTTCTTTTTCTTCAGAGTCACAGTCAGGTTTCAGATTTGTGGTTTTAACTAAAAACATTCCCATCAGCCTCAGTGCTCATTAGCAAATGCCAGCATGTCAAAATGTGAAACTAAGAGGATAAACATAGTAAATGTCACAAACATTAATACAGTGGTGTGAAAAAGTGTTTGCCCCCTTCCTGATTTCTTATTTTTTTGCATGTTTGTCACACTTAAATGTTTCAGATCATCAAACAAATTTAAATATTAGTCAAAGACAACACAAGTAAACACAAAATGCAGTTTTTAAATGAAGGTTTTTATTATTAAGGGAGAAAAACTGTGGTTTATTCAATTTCTCTAGCCACACCCAGGCCTGATTACTGCCACACCTGTTCTCAATCAAGAAATCACTTAAATAGGACCTGCCTGACAAAGTGAAGTAGACCAAAAGATCCTCAAAAGCTAGACATCATGCTGAGATCCAAAGAAATTCAGGCAACAAATGAGAAAGAAGTAAGTAATTGAGATCTATCAGTCTGGAAAAGGTTATAAAGCCATTATCCATAAATGGCGAAAACATGGAACCGTGGTGAACCTTCCCAGGAGTGGCTGGCCGACCAAAAAATTACCCCAAGAGCGCAGCGAACGACTCATCCAAGAGGTCACAAAAGACCCCACAACAACATCCAAAGAACTGCAGGCCTCACTTGCCTCAGTTAAGGTCAGTGTTCATGACTCCACCATAAGAAAGAGACTGGGCAAAAATGGCCTGCATGGCAGAGTTCCAAGATGAAAACCACTGCTGAGCAAAAAGAACATTAAGGCTCGTCTCAATTTTGCCAGAAAACATCTTGATGATCCCCAAGACTTTTGGGAAAATACTCTGTGGACTGATGAGACAAAAGTTGAACTTTTTGGAAGGTGTGTGTCCCGTTACATCTGGTGTAAAAGTAACACTGCATTTCAGAAAAAGAACATCATACCAACAGTAAAATATGGTGGTGGTAGTGTGGTGGTCTGGGGCTGTTTTGCTGCTTCAGGACCTGGAAGACTTGCTGTGATAAATGGAACCGTGAATTCTGCTGTCTACCAAACAAATCCTGAAGGAGAATGTCCGGCCATCTGTTCGTGACCTCAAGCTGAAACGAACTTGGGTTCTGCAGCAGGACAATGATCCAAAACACACCAGCAAGTCCACCTCTGAATGGCTGAAGAGAAACAAAATGAAGATTTTGGAGTGGCCTAGTCAAAGTTCTGACCTGAATCCTATTGAGATGCTGTGGCATGACCTTAAAAAGGCGGTTCATGCTCGAAAACCCTCCAATGTAGGCTGAATTACAACAATTCTGCAAAGCTGAGTGGGTCAAAATTCCTCCACAGCGCTGTAAAAGACTCACTTGCAAGTTATCGCTAAACGCTTGATTGCAGTTGTTGCTGCTAAGGGTGGCCCAACCAGTTATTAGGTTTAGGGGGCAATCACTTTTTCACACAGGGCCATGTAGGTTTGGATTTTTTTCTCCCTTAATAAAAAAACCTTAATTTAAAAACTGCATTGTGTTTACTTGTGTTTTTTTGACTAATTAAATTTGTTTGATCTGAAACATTTAAGTGTGACAAACATGCAAAAAAATAAGAAATCAGGAAGGGTTGCAAACACTTTTTCACACCACTGTATGTTAGTGTTAGGATAACCATGTAGCGGCTGGACTTAAACAGGAGGCTTGAGGCAGAGGTTAGGTGCAGACCAACCAAGGTGTTTATTTCACGCACAAACGAGACATTACAGACACAGACATCCTTTGTTCACCCCAAACAGACAACGGACCACAGGCCGCATGTGGTTGTCTCAGCCAAAGGTGGTATATCTGGTCCCTCTCCTGGCTGCTGTGAAGACTTCAGCCAACTGCGCTGCTTCCTCTCCAGTACGAGGGTCATGTTCACGAATCCAGACTTCCAGCTCAATGGGCACCATCCTCAGGAACTAATCAAGAATTATGATCTCAGATATTTCTTTCACTGTGGACTTCTCTGGTTTGACCCACTTGGAAAACAAGTCTTTTAGATATACATACAGCTCACGTGGGGTCTCTGCTTGAAAAATGTCCCTGGACCGAAATCTTCGGCAGCATTGGGGACTCTTTTAGCCCAAACACCCTGGAGAGGAGACACAACAAGAGTGACCTTAACATTAATGCACAATAAGTTTTACCACAGCTAACATATGTTAAAGTACTCAATGTAAGAACCAATGTTTGTCTTTTGCAGGGTCAGACTTCATTCACTCAAGCTGAGAGGCAGCTACAACATCAGCAAACCTGGCAACATGTTAACCACATGTTAAACTTAAATAAACATTCAATTATCCCAACCTGTGCCTCATTTCTTTTATTTGTGATTGCTCCAATTATTACCACACATAGGCTAATAGTAATGAAAATGATCTTCATTACAGTTAGCGTTGTCATTGTGAGCATGTCAACATGCTAATGTGCTAATCGAGCCGCTAGCATCGCTGTTCACTTGGTCTTGTTTATCTTTATTTAATAAAACTCCTCAGTCAGCTTTACTGTCATGATGCACATTTTAGTTTCAGTATATAGTTCTGCAGCTTTGATCAATAACCATGACAGTAAGGATAAATATTAAAAAGTAAAAACCATCAAAATACACTTTTTGAATACTAATAATGACAATAATAACAACGGTGGGATCTACAAGAGAAGACCAAAATCGACCTGGTCTCTTCCTGCCCCCTGCTCTCCAGAGTTCATTCTGTTCACTTCGGCTACGTGTCAGACAGATGTGAAATGGACACGGTGAGCTGTGAAAACACGCCTCCCTGGACTCACATCACACAGGAGAGCTGCAGAGACCTGTCAGAAACACTGCCCCTCTGCCTTCTCACTCTCTCTCTCTCTTTCCCTCTTCCATTCTTCCTATCATTTATCAAATATCTTCTCGTTCCTTAGATTCTGATGTGTGAGTTACTGAGAGAGCGACGAGTACAATAGTGGGTAGTGTTAGTTCTGTTATCCAGTGATTTCTGTTGTGAGTGTTTGTGTGCGCGTGTGTGAGAGAGAGAGAATAATGCTTATTACAGTTACCTCTATGGACCATTTAAGATGTAAACAGCAATCAGTCATTTCTCAGCGTGCTGTTGAACACTGGGTGTTGTAATGAGAATGCAAAGCTGAACACCATCCAATCTGTGCACCATTGTTGAGCCGAATTATTCCTTCAGCGACTTGACATTTAATTATATTTACTGTGTGTATAATCAGGGGTTTTGTGTCCTAATCATGGATGCGGGTACAGGACCAAGTGCCCGAGGGGCACTTCAAATTACACATAGTGTCTCACTGGCCTTTGTAAGTACAGATGGCGTGGTATCCTCCTCAGCCAAGTACAATGAGGCTTTGGTGTAATCTATCAGGGTTGTGTTATCTCAGCTCGACTTGTCCCCAAGGAAATTGGGCTGTTGATAGAAAACACCTTGAACTTTTCTTGTCACCTCTGCTTAGATTTAAGTTTCAGCTCGATTTCCAGGACATTTGAAAAGTTTTGTATATACATGTCTGAAACACAAAGACTGGGCAACTCAAAGCAGGAAAATCTGCCAAATAAATCAGCCTCTCAGCAAATCACGACCAGCGCGACTGGCCTGTATTGTAACTGTCTTTACTCTAAGGCGAGATGAGCCAAATGGTTCTCTGCCAAGATTCGGTCTAGTAAATGATGAACGCTCGCATTGGAACACGAACAGAATCGAAAGAGTGTCAAGGTGAAAAGTTATGTTAAACTTACATCAAAGCCTTACAGCCAACGCTGCACCGACAGCAGGTGAGAGAATCGAGAGTTACCTGACTACCTGGTACACAGACGTGACAAACATGATGTAAATGGTGGTGTGCCTGCAGGAAGTAGGTGTTGTTGACCGGATCGCCGGCTGTCGGACTGTCAGGCTGATAGACGATGTTGACCCTCGAGTGCAATAAGAGCAGAGAGCTGTCATAAAAAGGCAGAGACGCAGCAGATGTTGTAATAGGTGCTTAAAGCTGATAAGGTATCTCCAGCTATACCGATGAAAGGCTCTCTGTGCTTCCTCAAGAACAGATACTAACTGTAAAAGGAAACTGACTCCAGCCATTTTCAACCTTTTTTTTTCCTGCCACAGTAGCTTTTGACATAACCCGCTCAATTATTGTAAATACAGAGGCAACAGTATGTGCTTGAGTTCATGCCTTGGTGCAATACATTTCTGTTTAAATTTTATAATAAATCTATTTTTAGCCATCCTTGCAGCACTGCCGAAGGGATGGTAATGTTTGTTCTGTAGATCAGTCTGTCTGTCCGTCAGTCCACCACTTTAGTCCAGACTAAAATATCTCAACAAATATGAGGTGGACCGTCATATAACTTGGTACAGGTAGAGGATGAATCCCACTGACTGGCGATCTTTCAGACTTCTCTCTATAGCATCACTTCTCTCTTCTCTTTATGGGTCTCACATTGCCATCATTCCCGAGACCATTTAGCACTATTTTCCCCCTGCCTGCCATAGAATACAACTTTCCATCTGTTCTCCTGCTTCAGGAGAAATAAGACCAATGATAGACTCGGCAAATCGCTGATAGACGATGTATCTGTACCTATCTGCCCAAAACCAGTTGACATTTTTACATTTTGCTGAAAAAATTGAAAACAACTGGCGGTGAAGTTTTTCTACAGACGTTCTTGGTCCATAGAGAATTAATTGAACTAACTTTGAACACCTAACCTTTCATCTAGTGCCATCATCAGGTCACATTTTCATTTGGTTTATGAGCACATACCTACAAAACTAATGACATTCCCATCATGAAAAGCTGCACTTGAATGCTAACACTGAAATAACTTTAGCCAGCACCTTACCACCAATGGAGAAACTAGAGACGCGAGGTGGAGATAAAGCACAACAAGGGTCCTATAACATCACCATTGCTGGAGAAAGACATAATTAAAAGTAATGAGTAATAAAAAAGGAACATTTATGTACCTTTTTATCCATGTTACAGTAGAGATAAAAAGATATGGCTTTGTTGTTTTATGTTTGATTTGTGTTGCATCCACTGAGGTTCTTGGACTTCATTAGAGAGCTGTGATTAGCCAAGCAAAAACATAAGAACCTGTATATTTGCCTGAATGAGAAGTTACTGATAGTGAAACAGGGTCCAGGAGGGGCGGACAGTGATCCAGAGTTAATACTTTAACCTCCCTCATCTGTGTGTAAACTAATTGTCCTCTCGTAAAATCAATATGTTTACCTTATTACCAGGTTAAATAAGGGCTACATGATCAGACAGACCATCCTTTAGTAGGGAGAACCAGGATGTGCTGAGTGCTGTTCAGGAGTTCATATCTCACCTTTGACCTCACTTGACAGGAGCAGAAAGACAGGAAGAATTTCCCCTGTGGCGCTCACTAAAGCATGGTATTATTATTGCATTACAAAGACAAACTAACATGCTGATGGAATCTGGCAGAGACAGCTGCTGCCTGTTGCAGCCTATTTGCCTTACAAATTTACCGCACACTTTCAAGCTGTGGTCCAGTTACTTGTTGGAGGTACAAATATCACATTTTTGGCGCCTTAATGCTGCCACAAGATGGACAAACAAGAAGAAATCCTGCCCGTTTGTACACGTAAGCTGCCTACTATTTTCGGAAAAATGTGGACGATCGCGAGAGCCAACACAATTATGTAATATATGTGTGTGTGTGTGTGTGTGTGTGTGTGTACCAGGGCCGGAGCATGGGGTGATGAGGACTATCCTCTGCTGACCTCAGTGCAGATGACCAGTGATGGCCACAGCATCACCTCAACAGTAAGACATAAATTTAAAGTATTTTATAAAAAGAAGAAAATAAGCAACCTAAATAATTATCCAGTGTAAAAATTGCAAAAGAGAAACCAATTGTGTGACATCTTTGCTTTTTAAAACCTGGTTTCATTTCTGCATTATTGCGTTCTAGTCAATCCCAGTCTAAACATACAACAGACATTAACAAACATACATTCAAAACCCATCTTCATGTTTAGTAGAAAAGTACAGAGTTAATGCTGATAAACCGCAGTGAAAGCAGAAGTAATTGCTAAAATCACCACACAGCATTGACAATCAATATTATCCATCGCAAGTCATCTGACATATGAGGAGTTTCAAATTGGTAACAGGTAAAATTTTGTTGTTTTGTTTGTTTTTTTTTACAGTTTGTTGGATGACATAATAAACACAGGACAAGAACAACAACAACAACAACAGGAACAGCAGCAGCAGGAATTCCTGAGCTCGGTGGAGACGATTGTTCTCACCATCTTTCTCTCCATCATTATCATCATGACGGTGTTCGGCAACCTGCTGGTCATGGTGGCACTCTGCAAGGACAGACATCTACGGTGAGCCTGCTGTCTTTTGCAAAGGTGGACACAAGTAACAGTGGTCGAATCTAGTCTTTAAGTCCCCGTTATATGGAAACGTTGTGGTATATGTTGGAAAACTGTCATTGGAGTCAGATGTGACTTTATTAAGACCAACAGCACAAAACAAAAAAGCAAAGACAGGGTAGTTGTTTCCTGCTGTTTGTATTGAAAACACACTTGCTCCTGGAAGGCATTCTGAAAAATGCCACATGCATCGACAACAAAGCGGCATTGTCTCTGTCATGAATCTGTCACAGTGCAAATGAGACACATGAGACTGTCTTTATTTATAAATGCAAAACTGGATACATGTCAGCTGCTTCATACTTCTGTAAAGTCACGCTGACAGTTGTCAGATTGAGCAGCAGTACCTTTAAAGGTTGAAAATGCATGCAGATACAATACAACATACAATACGTCAAGATTTTTTGCAGATGTGTTTCAGTGCTAAAATGTTTCCTGGCGTCTCCTCTCCTCTCAGGAAGAAGAAGACAAACTACTTCATTGTGTCGCTGGCGTTTGCTGACTTGCTGGTCGCACTGGTGGTGATGCCCTTTGCTGCCATCGAGCTCACCACCGGCCAGTGGCGGTATGGGGAGCTCTTCTGCCTGGTCCGAACGTCTCTGGACGTCCTTTTGACGACGGCGTCCATCCTGCATCTCTGCTGCATTGCACTGGACAGGTTTGTGTGTACAAGAGAGATGATGGAGGGATCTGAACGCTGTTCCTCAGCTTTGACAAATTACCTTACATTTCTTACAGAGATGGTTATTACACTCTGAGATGTACATTTGAAACCTGAAGAACCATGGTCATTTAGCACACAAGAAATTGCACACGAACATAATGAAAACACAATCATTTGAGAACTACTGATGAAAGGAGAGGTACTTGGGAAGACCCCAGATGAGTCCAATAAAGAGTCAAATAAAACAAATCATTATAATAATGACAAATTGATGATAACACACAAGACATTCTGCTGTGTTTTGCAGCAGATACTTTAAAGAAAGAAATAATACAAAGCACTGGAGGCACTTATTTTGGAGGGTCATCTAAATTAATTCTGTGTGTAAGATTACATACAGTCAATGGGACTGAAAAAAATCATCTGATGCGATGTGAAGGCTCAGGTATCACTTTGTTAAACTGTGTGTGTGTGTTATTTCAGGTATTATGCTATCTGCTGCCAGCCGCTGGTCTACAGACACAAGATGACCCCGGTCAGAGTGGCAGTGATGCTCAGCGGCTGCTGGCTCATCCCCACATTCATCTCCTTCCTACCCATCATGCAAAGCTGGAATGCCATCGGCATCGAGGACATTGTGAGTCCTGAGTTGCCAAGATCAGAAATCGAGGAGGGGGAGGGAAGGGGGGAGAGAGGTGACTCAGTAATGAGCTCAAAAACAACTGCTGGTTACAGTTATTATTGAAACCTGTATTGCAATCCTGTATCAAGACAACATACTGTATATTTTAACAAAGCATCTCACCGAAGAGTTCATATACCTCCCTCGGACGCCTAAAGAAAGAGATGTTCTTTTTGCGAGGGCAAATGCAGCATAAACCTTTCCAACCTAATATTCTCTGTTTCTAATAACGTCTCCAATCCCTTGAACAATGACAAGGTAATGCAGTGATCACAAAACAATTTCAGTCCCCGTGGAGGCTCTCTTGCTGCGAGCAAAGACAGCACTTCAACAAGCATTTTCTGCTGGTTTGGATATGTTTTGGCGCAAGGTTATTTCAGAGCTGCCTTGAAATGAGCTGCAGGACTCCCAGAGGCAGACGGGGATAGATGAATTTATTTAGCCAGAGTTAATGAAATACACGGCCCCTTTTCTCTGTCTTTCAGTCGGGCGGCATCCAAACAACAATCTTCTGGTTTTAAAGCTCTTGGAGTCATATGTCACAGAGAAATTGCATAGGATTTGAAATGACTTGTGTCTGCACATCTAGGCCAGGTCTTTGTTGATGTTCTAATATATTGTGTGTATGCTTGTCTCTCCTTTGGTCACTCATCCTCCTCTGAAAAAAAATTAGAAAATTCCCATCGCAGTCCTGTTCTACCCCAAAAAAGGAATTGTTTGAAACTGAAACTTCTTCTCACTCCAGCTGTCACAAAGCCACAAGAACCGATTCAATAACTGTGACACAAGTTAAACGATAACTGCACAGTGTGTCTGCTTGGTTTGAATTGTGTTTGCTCTATTTTCATGTAGAGAATGAGACTTTGCTCTCTCTTAGCCTTGAAACCAGAGGCACTTAATTTGTGTAGTATGTGAAAGCTATCTTATAAATATTTGTATGTTAAGATTTTTACTGCCCCATAGCTCAAAATGACCAATTTCTGACCATACAGAGCTCAGAAGGTAGGTCATTGGTACCCAAACCCTACTGCTACACAGGGGGATGAGATAAAATTCACTTGAGCTTGAGGCGCCTCTCTACCTGCAGGATTTGCAATTTATTCTGACCTGCTCGTCTTTTCAATTGAAAGATATTGGCAGCTGGCAGCTATGAGCAGCTCAACCTCTTTTTTCCGAGAGGGAAATTATAAAGCACTATTATATCCGGTATATATTAATAAAGTATTTAGCATATTACATCTGTCTTTAGGCTAGTTTGGCAGTCAGCCTCTCCAAGGTTCAAAGACTCGCCTATCAGCATCTCCAGCAAGCTTACTGATTAAAATGCATATTGTTTGTTCAACACATACACAAAAAGAAAAAGAAAAATGAGTTTTAAACTTTTAGGACTGGGCTAGCTGTTTGCCCTCTCTTCCAGTTGTTATGCTAAGCTAGGCCAGTCACCTCCTGGCTTCAGCACACATTTCCCAAAATGTTGAACTGCTTCTTCCTTCTTGCATACAGCTTGCACTGAAAAGCTTTATGTCTAATCCTGACCATGGTGTATTTTTTTTAGCTGAGTCGTGCGTCTCTATTTTTTATATGTGACCTGTAGGTCAACTGAATTCACAGATGAAATACTGCTTGTTCTGCACATCTGTTACGTTTGTGTCTGTGTCCTGTCCACTCCAGATCGAGGAGAGGCGAGCCTTGGTAGGAGGCTCCAATGACACGAGCTGCGTGTTTCTGGTCAACCGGCCGTACGCCCTGATCTGCTCTGCGGTGGCCTTCTACGTTCCCTTAGCCCTCATGATCCTGGCCTACCAGCGCATCTACGTCACCGCCATGACCCACGTGCGACAGATCGAGACACTGCAGCGGGCCGGCTCCGCTCCGGTCTCCGGTACGGTTCCGGTGATCACCGTGAGGTCTTCCACCTCCTCAGATCCACTGGAGCACTACCGCCTTAGGACAACAACGGGCTCCTCCTCGTCAGAGCAGGCTCCCATGGGAAACAGCCGCATGCGCGTTGAGACTAAGGCGGCAAAGACACTGGCAATCATAATGGGTTGTTTCTGCCTATGCTGGGCGCCATTCTTCATCACCAATGTGGTGGACCCCTTCATCCATTACTCAGTGCCATGGCAGCTGTGGACAGCCTGGCTGTGGCTTGGGTACATTAACTCAGGGTTGAACCCCTTTCTGTACGCCTTTCTGAACCGGGCGTTTCGGAGGGCGTTTCTGGTGATTCTCTGCTGCGGGGATGAGCGGTACGCACGGCAGGGGAGCTGCTCCTATGGACACACCCGCAGAGCGTGCTCAGCTGCGTCGGCCAACGGGACGTCGATGGCACTGAGGTAAAGACACATTAAAGACACGGTCACATCTGCACCACCTTCTGTGAATGTTTGCTCAAACTTCTTATTCAAAACAGTCAAGTCAATGTTGCTGACCAAATCAAAAAGTATTTTCCTGTCCCGGTTCAAGGTCCAGTTGGGTTTTCAGCTTTGTCTCAGAATTTGCAGGATTGGCTTGAAGAAACAGTGTTGTGCCATATTACACTCCAACTACAAAATATTGGATATGTGATCACGTCCTTTTTCACCATGGACTGATGACAATGTGACTACCTTAATTCAGTTGAGAAAGGCTGTAAATACACTGTGTGTTTGAGTCAAAGAAGGAATCTGCATCGCCTTCCTAACAGTGTCAGCCGAGTTCCAGTGGGCTGTTGTTCGTATGTTTTTGGTACAGTTCACTATAAAATATATGTTTTGCAGCTATTTTGAATGTGGAGCTGCTGATTCTATTAGATTAATGCATCTTGCAAAAGACATTTAAGATAATAATTATAATTTTATTTAGTCTCAGTCATCCCTGCATCCTGTGCATCAGCGATCAGAGACTGGACATCAGCACCAGCAGCAAGACAAAATATCATGACGTGGTGCGACCATCATCTAATTTGAATTTAGGCCATTATTTTTTATTTAGGCAATGTGTCATACCCTAATGTGTAAGTAATAAGATGTGAACATGCTGTGCCTTCTCCAGAAATAAATGTTCATGGTCAAAGCAGCTGTGGTGTTCTGCAGATGGATTTTGTTAGAAAAAAAGAAAGCCGCCCTGAGCTCTGACTTGTGTAAAATGAATTTAATGTAGAATCAGTCGATTTTACGTGGTGTTTATTTGTATTGTAAATAAGAAGACCCTTATTTTTCCATCATGTATATCAAGAAATATATCAATATCAAGAATATGAAGCTAAAAAGCTATGTTTTAAAGATGAAATGCAGGCTTTAATCAGGATTTTGGCACACATGAGGTATATTTTGTGTACATAGATTTATATTTTAGAGCTTTTTGAAGCACTTTTTTGGTTTTGAACAGTACAGTAGAAGCCAGCACAGACAGTTGAGACAGCATGTAGCAGGCAGGAGTAACAAACCAACATTATAATCTGAGTCAGTCAGTTGATAAAGATTTTATTGTTTGAATTAGATAATGAGTTTGGTAAACTTGTTGGCTGGCCTTCTGATAAATACTACTGACCTGATTCTGCAGTCTTAATCATATTATATTAAGACTATTGCTGCATTGTTAAACATTCAAATATACATTTAGTCAGTAGTATGCATTGGCAGGTTCACTTTGGTTCAGACTTAAACATATCAACAACTTTTGAATGGACTGCTTTGAAGGTATAACAAGAAAGATTTTCCCAAAGAAACAATAATAATCCCTCTCAATCATCACTTATGTCCCGCTAGAAGTGTGCTAACTTTGAATGTTGTGTTTACAGACAGCAACCAACAAATCCTCCTCATTATATTTTAAAATGTTCCCTACATGCTGAATAACTCATTTTCTTTTAGCCCCATCATCAGGTCCGATACTTATACTTTCTATAGTTTATCAGTTGCAAAAAAAGTACTTGCTGATAAGTTAGTCTCACGGGAGCTGTACTTTCAAATTTCAAACAAACATTGTTTGCCTCTGAGGGCTTTACAATCTGTACAGTTGTGACACCCTCTGTCCTTAGACCCTCGAACCGAGGTCAGGAAAAACTTCAAAAAACCCTTTATGGGAAAAAGAAGAAACCTGAGGAAGAGCCACAGATGAGGGATCCCTCTCCCTGGGACGGACAGACGTGCAATAGATGCCACATGTACAGAGAACATCATCATCAATATACTGAGTTCATGGGTTTAGTCCATGTGTGAAAGTATGTGTTCATTGCTAATTAGCTGATGTTAGCATATGGACATGCTAAACTAACATGGTAAGCATGACCTGGAAAACATTAGCAGGTTAACACTGACATTAACATTTGAATTTTTGATCAGTGATGTTAATATTGGCTATAAAGTCAGACCTTTTCCCACTGTGTGAAATAGGTTTTGAATATAAAAACGCTTGTTAACAAGACTAAATTATCTCTCATTATTTTTACACTGAAAGGATCCCAGGTACTTCTCCATGAGTGTTTCCCCTGACTTTACTTCTTTAACTTCATCTCCTTTGTATTTATTGCCTTTGTAAAGCCCTCAGTAAAAGTGACACCTGGTCTCAGTCACTTACTTGTCCGCCTAAAAGTAAACATGATGTTGCTGTAAAACATATGAGTCACCTTAAGTCATTTGTCCATAGAGTCACATTCTGAAACAGCAATGGGATAGATTGATTTTTTCCAAATCTTTAATGGAGTGATGATGTGTGACATCACAATAATAGTCCAGGAGTTTTTTTTTTTTTCGTTTTTTTTTCTTATTCCAGCAGGGTTTCTGTTGACGTTAATGGTGGTGATTTAGGTGACGTCTGTGTTTGTGCTCTCAGCGCCTTCAAGTGGGGATGATGAAGGAGATGACCTGCTTGTGTCTGCGCTGTTTAGGTTTAACACAAGTGCTCCACCACCAGAGAGAAACAGAGGCAATCGCATACGCACTTACTTACACACACACACACACACACACTCTCAGCTGACACATTTATACAGAATATGTCAGAGCGAGTGAGGCCGTCTACACATCTCATGTCTGTGCACACGTGACACTCCACATACTGTAAGTGTGAGTTTGCATGTGAAGTACACACTGCACGTTTCTGCTCTAGTCACAGTGCTTTTTGTTGTAACGTGTGTAATAATAAGTGTTTCCATGGTGTCTGTGTGCATTTTTTTTTTTTTTTTTGCCCTTTCCATCTTTGTGTGTGTAGGAAACAGAAAGGCAAACAGTGTTAACTCCAACCTGATGTCCTCTCTTAAAATCTGCCTCAGACAGAAAACAGACTCAGACAATCAGATTACCGCCGGCAGGATGCTGGAAAGTGAAATTACTGGAGGAATCCTGTCAAATTATTTTGTCAGCGAGTTCGAGGCGTTTAGGCGCAAGTCCGTGGACGGATGGCGGATGTGTTGGTGTGGGTGTTACTCCGTAGTGTAGTCTTTAAAATCACAAAAAAAGCTTCATCTGGCTTTTATTTATTCCTGTGTGCGTTAGTTTGTGTGCACATGTGCCAAAAAGGCCCAAAAAGCTGATTTGTTCAGTAAAGGATCATAATAGTGTTTTTTTTTTTTTTTTGTATGTTGTGGGCCTATAACTGCATTTTATAGTTGGCATTGCTGTGGACCATTTTCAAAATTATATGTTTTCAGAGTGATTTTCCCGCTTTCAAACAGCCATTAGTTGTTTTTTTTCTCACCAGTAGTCTGTGGCGGTTAGACCACAGTTTCTCCTCAGCTTGCTGCACGTTATATAAAACAGTTGTTGGTCCACTTTATTCTGTGGTCTGGTTTCTACTGAAGCCTAGCTGCAGATAAATAACGTTAGTTTCTTGGTCGTTTTCAGACAGTATTATGACAGAGGAGGATCAATCAATCATTTTTGTATCGTAAATAATATTGCAACAGCGGTTGTGATTGTGCTTAAGTTATTATACAGCAGATTCTAATCAGTGGGAAAACATGTAAAACCCCAGTGTGGTCCTGTAAATGAAAATGAATACAAAGCTTTCTGCGTAGTTCACACATCTCAGCTTTGAAGCAGTAAAACTCTCTTTAAATGGATCTTATTGGCTTTGACGTCTTGGCATTGATAACCAAGTACATTTTTCAAAGCTTTTACTATAACAAAATGGTTGCAGGTTTCAGCTCATGATTCACTGTGCATTCCTGCTCTGCTGACAGACTGTGGACGAGACAGCACTGATGTGATCTTTTTCCCACTATGGGGATCCTGAGGCCGTTTTCCTCAGTGGGCCTAACAACAAACAGACAAACGCACATACACACACGCACACACACACTGTAGACACTCACACAGCTCCAGCAGTGGATAGTAGACACTTGTTTGTGATTAATGTCATAACAGAGACCTTGTGTTGTGCCCTCTAGTAGGGAAAGTAGAAAAGACATCTCGACCATCTGAAGCAGGTTAAAGCTGTTGAGTAAATACAGTCGCACCGTCCCCGGGGTCCTCGTGTTTCTCCATTCAGAAGATACTCTACAACTTTGTTTTACATTATCTGTTGCCGCATTCACACAAGGCTAAACTAATGGGAACTCTGCGCTCATGAGACACTTGGATATTGTCAAGGAGGGATTGTATTAATGTTTCGCTGTGTTGCATTTGACAGAAATTCACTTTCGTTACTTCCATCTGGCTCATGGCAGTCGGGGGAGGGTTTTCCTTTTTTTTTTTTTGTGCGTAATAGTTTTATTCATCATCACAGTCACCCATACATAATCATCTGAATTTAAATACTGCCATAGTGCAATAAATGAGGTCTTTTGCAGTAAATTTCCTGGATTACCTTTTTAACATTCCTTGATTACGTTAAAAATACTAATCCTTAATGCTTTTTAAATGCTTTTTAGGAATAGTTTAGGAATAGTATAATACATTTTTATGAAGCGTACCCTTGCGAAGGTGGAGTATCTTGATAAGCTAATTGCCTGCTAACCTTAGCTCCACACTCAGTGTACAGACATGAGAGTAACATCCATCCTCTCATCCAACTCTCTGATAGAAAGTGTTGAATTATTCCTTAACTGCTAGTTTTTCTACCATTGCACTTATTGTTTTTGTTATTATTATTTCCATTTTGACAAAGTAAAGACGGTGCAGCGGCAGCACGACTGATTCTGTAGGTGGTTAAAAGTCAGGACTGTGAATGCTGCACGTTTGCCTTTTCTGCCATAGTAACCAAGTTTAATCTCACTTCTCCTCTGGTCCTTCGTGGTTTCTCTGTGGTTCTCTCGGCTCTGTCATCATACCTCCTTCGGAGCAGCTGACATCAGTACCTAAAACAGTGTGGGCTGAATGTGTGAGCTTGAACTCAGAAATAAAAGTACGGCGAGTGAGTCAAACAGGAGTGAAAGGTGTAATGTGAGATGTTGATAAGAGCTTAATGGTGCAGAAATCAGAGCCCGGATGACGGATTAGCTGCCTCTCTTTTTACAGGCGAACCTGTGCAGGTGAACAGGTCAGCTTCTGTGCTTATTAAAGAAAAACATCTACATACTGAAATAGCGTGCAGTCAAACATTTAGGGAAGCCAGGAAGGGCTATTTTGTGCCCAGAGAGGAAAATAACAAGCTACAACTCATGATGTCCAACTCTTCCTGTAACAGTTAATCAGGTTTAGTGTGATCCGTCTGGAATTCACATTCAGCTCTGTGTGGAGATCACAAGTCCCGTCCAGTCCCATAGAGACAGCCGAGCAGCGGCCGTGGTTATCAGCTCTGCAAAATCGGTGTTCAAGGGCACCTCACTCAAGGGCAGCTTTGCCCAGTCCGAGAATAAAACCCATGTGATGATGTCATAGTGATGTCATCAGGGTTGTCTTGAGTTGACTAAAAATTTGACTACAAAATGAACTGGATGAGTGGAGTGTGGAAGATGCTGGTGTTTGGGCAGCTAATTAAAAGAAGATATCAAGTTGCACTATGGGAAATGTAGGATCCATGGTTGAACTTGACCCACATATGAGACTTTGATTTTTACTGTTCTTTTTTTTAAATCTGCCTCTCATGGATTCCCATGGATTCAATTTTTCAGGTCTTTAAATATCTACCAATAGATTTACACGTCATTTTAACACTGTGTTAATATTGTTTTTACTGGATAATGAATGTGTGTGTTATTTGTTCTGTGATTTTTAATTTGAAAATCAAGTCAAGCCATTTTTGACAGAAATCAAGCCTTCAATCTGCAGCTCTGGTCGGATATTTGGGGAAAGACAATCAGAAGTAACTTTGCAGTTTGATGCTGTGGTGTGCCTGCCTTTCTCAAATTTGAATATCAAGTCAAGCCATTCAATCTGGTTGACAGAAATCAAACTCTTCAATCTGGTACGCTCTGGTCGGAATTTGGGGAATAGTGTCTCAGAATACAGCAGTATGCTGCTGTCCTCTTGAAAATAGTTGAATACATCAGTCTTGGTTGATTCATGGTTTCCTCCTTCAGGACTGTGTTTGGTGTGATCGAGTCTCATGTGGTTCGTCCCTCACATCATCAGGAGGGTGCGACCTTGCTTGTCTCGAGATGCCAGAGCCGCGAAATGTTAAAATCATGAAAAAAAACGCAGACCTTTCATATGGTTATCCTTTCTCCTGCTCCGATCGTGGTTGTAGAGGCAGACCTGTGCTGTGACGCTTTCTGTATGAAGCAGGAGCATGTTTTTCCTTTTGAAAAACCAGACTCCAGCACAGACACTTGGTTTAGACAGACAGGCCAGAGAAGTGTAAACACACAGTCTGTGATTTATTACGAGGCTTGTATGATTTATTATTGTTCGATTAAAATCTAAAATCCTCCAGCTGCTCCTCTCTACACCTCACTGTTCTGTCTCACCTCACTGTCTTTCAGTCTTCTTACCCAGAAGGTTTTTATCTTCTGTTTCCTCTCTTCATTGTTTGCTTTGAACACTGGTGTGAAATGTTTGTCTTTGCGTACCTTTCTTCTCGCTCCATTTTTAACCTGTCACTTGCCATCTTATTCTTGCGCTCTCTCTCTTTCTTTCTCTCTTGGTGATGTTGATTTTCCTGTTTATCTAAGGAGATTTTTTTAGAAGAAGAAGATTTTTCTGCTGCCATTTTACCTTAAATTAAGAGTATGGGGAGGAGAAAGAGAGCAATGATGTGCAATTTAAGTCTCCACTGGCTCACAAAGGTGTGCCTGCCTTTCTCACCTCTAGCTCGAAAAAGACAGGATCACAAAGGTGGTGAGGATCCTGCCATTTTCTTACAAGAACCTCTAGCACAAATGATTAAGAAAGGAAAGAAAGTGTTACTTCGAAAAAGGATCTGATTAATTTTACAAGAACTCACACAAATGATTAATAAAGGAAAGAAAGTGTTACAGTAAAACAAACGCACATCTAAATCTTAAAAAAGTTCCAAACACAAAATCAAAATAACATATGACTGTTGTCCTGCTTCCTTTTCCCATTTGGGGTTGAGGACATCAGCTGCCGTCGCCTCCCTGCCTCCTCAGTTTGACTCGGTTTGGACTCTCTGAACTCTCATCTGTGATTCTAAATGAAACTCATCTCTCCCTCATTCTCTCCATTTGTCCCTGGCTCCGCTCTCCTCTCTAATAGAAACCCAGTTTCCTTGCTGGCAAATTGGACCGTAGAATGGACCCACCTGGACAAATCAGCTCTTTTGAAACTTAATTACGGCAGTCTTTTTTTTCTGAAAGGGACAAAAGGTTCAATTGTTTTTTTCTCCAAACGTTATTGTGGACACAGAAGACCTTTTTGGTGTTACATCATTGACGTGCAACTCAGGTTCACACATTTAGTCAAGTCAGGCTTTAAACAGAACAGAAAAAATATGATCATGCTCAAACTAAAGTCATCACGTTTGCCAGCTACCCATGTGCAAATATCAGAGATATCAGGAACAATAAAAAAAATAAATAAATAATTAAAAAACTGTGTGTTTAATCACTATCTGTAGTATTAAGAGTAAGATGTAGTAAGATCTTTGCGCTTCTTAAACTCTCATGTGGATCCATCAAGATGTGTTAACCAAGCTTGAGCTCAATTATCATATCACAGTGTGGTATATTACACAGGAAGTTGAGAATATTCCTGAATACAAACAAGGATGGCAAAGTCAGTCCGTCCATGTGTTCTGTCATTCACTCATCATACTTTTTTGATTCTCCAGACTGCCATGAACAATCCTTCAAATGCCGCAGGATGCCAAGAAATCCTTCATCAATGGGCAGGATGCCAAGAAATTTGTCATACAACTTCACGCATTGGCAAATACAATTACAGAAATATGAAAAATAACAAGTACACATGGGAGCTGATAAGGAAACAGGGAGGCCTGCAACACATGGACTGTCACGAGGAGATTGCTCAGAATTGATTTCACAGAGGTCCCGCAGGACTTCACCTTGGCCGACTGGCGACCTGGCAGAAGAGAGACTGAGCAGGAAATAATATGAATATGAGTTCATTTCAGCGCATTGAAATATTGTGACTGAAGTTTGCATTGTGACTGAAGTTTGCATCAGCGCCATCTCGCTTCTGGTGGGGCTTCTGAAGGCTTTCACTATCAGTTTCCCATTGTTCTGTGAGCAGACTCACATCCTGAAGACTTTCACTATCAGTTTCCCATTGTTCTGTGAGCAGACTCACATCCTAAATGTTGCCTTTAAAAAGCCTGTACATCTTTTCCAGCTGATGTCACCGCTAACAGACTAGCTGTACCTGACTCCAAGTTCTCTCAGTTGATTTGGCTGTTCAAAACTTTTCATTTCTTTCTTCACTTTTTTCCATATAGATCTGACAAGAAGATCCATTGGCATGTGTTTCAGTGATGATTTCGAACACATTAATGTAGTCAAGTGCAACAGAGTCGTGGGAACATATTTCAAAAGCAATAGAAAGCAGCTGCTTAAGATGCAAGATTCGCATTGCTAACATATGGAATTGTAAAAATAATGAGATAGGCAGCACACATGTATTTCTTTTTAAATAAAGCTCTTATAGCCTATTTTTTGTCACTTTAAAAATGAAAAGCTATATGTGAATAAATAAATGTTGATGGCCAATGTTAATGACAAGGACAGGACAAGTTCCCTCCGCCTCACTCTCCGTCACGAGGAGTCAACTTCGACGCCCCTTTTATCTGTTTTTATCCTGTTACTGTTACTGACTGACAAAAAAAAAAAACAACAAACAAAAAAGAAATGTTACTCAGTTGACTGCGACAAAAAAAAAAAACAAAAAATCTCAGACAGATGATTCGACTCCATAACAACACAAAGAGGATTAGATAGTGTATGTGATGATGAGTGAGGGTGTGATCACACCTGCAAACAGTCCAAACCACTCTGTGAATGTTAGCTTTGTTGCATGTTTTTTTGTGTTCGGCTTCTTTGGGTTTGTCCATCCTAAAATTTCAAGGCAAGCAAAAAACACACGATGCACAAGCAAAAAACACACGATGGTAAATTTACTGGACAAAGTAAATTGACTGGAACCAGTCGCCCTGCCATGTGGGACAACCAGTTTTAGCAACAAACGCCATGTTGAAATCTGCAACAAACGAGGATTCATTTCGAGCACCTGCTGCTAATCACATGTTCGCATCAATCTGCTGCAAACCCTTGCTTTTTTTTTTTTTTTTTTTGGTGTGAACCAAAAGGGAGCAGAAAGCTGCTGTAAACAGGATTACTGATGTTCAGAGAGTCACAGAGACACTGCGTGTGTTTGGACCTGTGTCACACTCTCATATGTCATTACACAGGATTACACAGTTCAGCTTTACAACAGGACAGTTGAGTTTCCGTGGCACTGTAACGCTAGAGTCAATTTTTACCCGCTGACCTTGTTTTAGCTTCAGGTGAATCACATACTTTACATTTCTCCGTCTGCTCAAAAGAGAGAAAGACGACGGACTCGTGTCTGATACAGACGATATAATGGCTCAGTTTAAATCTGACATGAACGCTGGCGGTCAGCATGGGCATGATATTAAATTTGGGGATGAGTTTCAGGCATTCTTAGGATTTGTTTTCTTCATTTGTTTTTATCATGTGTTTTTACTTCAAACTCTGCCGGCAGAGCAAATTTCCCCCAAAGGAGCAATGAGAGATATAATTCAGTCCAGTTCAGATATTTCGACTGTTTTCTAGGAAACTGTTTGGAATCAGAGCTTCAGTCTTCAGCCTGTCCCTGCGTGCCAAACATGACTTTACGTGACTTTACTGTTTCTCGTTGCTGGATAAACTGTGAACCATATGTTTATGTTGGTGATATCTGGTAGCCTGTTTCTTTAAGTATTTTATGGGCTTGAAAATGTACAGTTGGAGAAATGGCGAGGACCTCAGCTCCACGGGGGTGCAGCAGTAAAACTAATCTAGACATAAGGACACATGTTGAGTGCTGCTCCGCATTGTTATTTTGGAGCTGAGTCCTTGGTGATGTCTGACAGCTTTGTTATACAGATTATGCACTCACACCTTTGCTTCACAGGTAGATGGAGGACTGCCAATTCCAGAATGAGAAATAATTAGGAGAAACTACTGGAGCTGAAAAGATGATCCACTTATATTACCATAACAGCAGCATTTGAGTTTAACATTTAACCACAACAGCTGCATGGTAGCGTTAATGAGGTTTCTGAATGAGGTCAGCCTTGGTCCTTTACGTACAGAGAGTCTTCAGGTGAGTGATCACCTTGGTCCTTTACGTACAGAGAGTCTTCAGTGAGTGATCACAGCCGCACAAAGACACACAAGAACACACATGACAACATATCTCATGACTGAAATATATCAACAACTACTGGATGGCCATGACATCTTGCAAACACGTTCATGATCTCCGGTGGATGCAGCTCAGTGACCCTGGTGATCCCCTGACCACCACAAGTTGGACATATTTGGTTTTGTGATGTGTCTTGGCAAGTATTTGATGGACTGAATTTTTGCAATTTTTTTTTGCACACATTTTGCACCCACAGGATTTTGTGAAGCCTAATCATCACCTTGACTTTCCTCCCACTTTCCTCCCAGTGCCACCACGAGGTTTTGTGTAAAGGTGTCAGTAATTATTGGATGGATTACCATAAAGTTTGGAACAGACGTTCACATCCCCCTCAGGATGAATTGTAAAAAGCAGCGTTGTCATTTTATTCACATGTTGACATTAGTATTTTGCTCAAAGCACCACTGTGCCTAAATACGGCCTCACAGAGCTGCTAGAATTGCTGTCAAGTCTCTATCTTGGTCTACAAAAAAGGAAGTTAATTCGGTTGAGTTCCTCAATGCTTCTAAGGTCAAACGTGGTCACTTCTTCTCACAAACCTGATTAGCATGTGCCATACGTCCTTCATTACTCTACCTCAGTATCAGTACACGCTCATTGTGTGTCGTATATTCTCAAGTTCTCTTTTCATGTGTACTGTTTTCAGGGAAAGTTGGTGGTGCACAGCAGCAGCAGCTAGGTTTTCACTCTGTCACATACGCCCACACAGTAGTGTGCATTATAATAACAGGTTAAAACTGAAATAAAAGCAACATAAAAGCAACATTCCCATTCATAGACTCAAGACTCTACCTGGACGGCGGGTGCAGGATAAAATTCGAATTTCAAGTTTCACAGTGAGCTGGTGGATCACACGCATGTAACAGCAGCAACAGAAAGTTTGTTGATCCAGAGAGAAGTCAGGGCTGTCTGTGATCTCTTCAGACCCCCAGCACTGCGGTTTGCACTAAATTATTTAAAGCTGCTAAAGCTGCTAACTGAAGGCGTATCTCTGGAGCTGCTGTCTGCTCTCTTCCCAGTAAAGCAGACCTCCAGTGACAGGGAGAAAGGTACAGGGAAGGGAAGATGAACATTCTTGTGATTAATTCAGGCCTGTTTCATTTGCACATTATTCATCTTATAAGTGAAAAAATAGGCTATATGAGCTTGATTTAAACAGAAAAATGTGCTGTCTGCCTTATTATTCTGATAAATTCATATGGCAGCCCGACATTAAGCTATGTGAAGGCAGTGTACAAATCTTGCATTATATGCAGCTGTCTTTTATTGATTTTAAAAGCTCAAAAATATGTCCCCATGACACAAGACAATGTATTTTCTGTTTGCCAGAGAGATGGATTTAAAAAAGGAACGAATAGTCAAATCTTCATACTGAACAGCCAAAGTAGATTGGACTCGACTTGTGTACGGCCCTCGTAGCCACTGAGCAGAGAAAAACAACACTTCTCATTAAATTTCTTCTTCTAGATTGTCTCTTGCCTCTCTGTGATTTTCTGTGTGCTATAAGCTGTGTGCTATATTTATAGCTTTTTGTAAAAATTGTTTTACCAATGTTTCTCCTGCTATTTGTTTCCTTACAACAGCAAGCAAACCATGAACAGGCATTTATAGACTTTTTGTAAAAATTGTCACAGACCGATTTACCTGATGTAGTGTTTCTCCTGCTATTTGTTTCCTTAGCAACAGCAAGCAAACCATGAACAGTTGCTTTCGTAACTCCTGGGTTAGTCATCAAAATGGGTCACAGACCGATTTCACACTGATGTACTTGATAGATAAGACAGACACATGTTAACATCTAATATCATTGCTTGAACCATAATTAGCATTCCATTAGTCTTTTTTTCCCCCAGAATACACAGTGGTGTTTAAATTATTCAGGTATAGCTTTTGAGAATAGACTTGAAAACAAGAGACTGCTTTCTAAATTGAGATTTTGCTGATTTTGAGCTTCTAATAAAGCTTTTAAAATCTGATTAGCAGCAGCATTTCTGTCTTGCAAAACATGTCAAATGCCTCTTTTTTCTTCCTCTTTTTTTCTCTTACTTGTGTCAAAGTCTGAAGAACTGGGGACAAAATTTGAAAATACATTACAGGGTGAAGAAATTGCTCAGGATAAGTGCAGTCTGTGTGGAAAAACTGGGTTGCATGACTTGACAAAGATTTCTTTCCTTAGTGATATTGCTTCATTTTCAACATGATCTGGCTGCAGCATTCAGACCTTTTTTTTAAGAAGCAGATGTTCCAAGAAACCATACTAGACCACAAAATGAGTTAAAAAAAAAAAAAAATCACTCAAATGAATGTGAACCTTCTTCCTCTTTCAGTTCTTTATTGGGAGGAAAATATTGTCAGAAAAAGCAAAAAAACTAAATTCCTGTAAAAAACACACAAGAACTTCTCAAAAATGTTGACCTACAGTAACTTGTATAGCTTTAGATGCCATCAGAAGTTAGTGCAGGACCACCCGCCTGTAGAGAGCGTGAATGTATCCTGAGACGGGACAATGGAAGCTGATGGGCAGCCGGAGATCTGTCAGATCTGCCATATTCCATCAGCTCTGACGTTCGGCTTCTGCTGCTTTCCAGATGGATTTTAGCTGCAGACAGCTTCTAACTGTTTCAGCTTTGGCCAAAAGATTGAATCTGGATAGTCGTGTTTTTTATGCTTAAGTGGTAGTGACTGACAGGGCTGTGTGTGTATGTGTGAGCGTGACGGTGCGTGTTTGATTGATAGAAAGTTGTTAGTTGTTGCATTTTTTCTGTCTGAGTTGTACAGTTGTGATCAGCCAGTAGTCGTGCAGCCGATGGAGCTCAGACCGACTTTTCTGGTGCAGCCAGATTTAAATTCAAATTCAAATTTATTTATTTGAGCCCAAAATCAAATTCAAACATTGTTTGCCTCACTTTACAATTGTTTGCACCCTCTGTCCTTAGACCCTCAAACCGAACAGGAAAACACAAAAACTTCATGGGAAAAAGAAGAAGCCTGAAAACCCTTTATGGGAAAAAGAAGAAACCTGAGGAAGAGCCACAATGAGGGATCCCTCTCCCTGGGACGGACAGACGTGTAATAGATGCAATGAGGGATCAGAGAACATACAGAGAACATCATCAAATCATAGGGAATTATCATGCTGAGTTCATGGGTTTAGTCCATGGGTTCATGTAATGGAAATGAGTCTTAGTCCAGGTGTACATCAGATGTCATCCAGAGTCCTCATCCCTAGAGTCCTCCAGTAGTCTGAGTCATCCTTCTCTCCACAACATCAGCACAGGGCCCTGGCAGTGAATCCTGTCCCCACCACACAGGGTGAACCTAAGGTCAGATGGACCACAACCAGAATCAGTGAGGAACCTTGCCTGGAGAACAAAGGGAGGACCAGGGCTCCGGCAGTAACATGCACTTTACAGGCATAACTATAAGGTAAATCTATTCACATTAACCGCTTTAAAACTGCTTTAAAACACAGGTGGCTCACTCCAGTTTGCAGAGAAGCAGGGGCCTGCAGTCATCTGGGAACTCCCCCTAGACTACTTCTGCAGCATAAAACTCTGGCAAGGCTAACTATATTGCTTTGTTTTAGCTTTAATTGGAAAAGGAAGGTTTTATTAAATAAAAACAACCTATTCTTAAACACTGACAGATAGACTGGGAGCTGGATTTCTGAAAGGGGCCTGAGCTGGTTCAGAGAACAGGAATGACTAGACTACTTCTGCCCCTAGAATAAAACTCTGGCAAGGCTGCATGTTGATTGCTTTGTTTTATTTTAATGGAGTTTTATTAAATAAAAACAACCTTTGTGGTCGGGTAAAATTGATAAAGCATTGGATTTCTGAATATGGGAAAGGTGGGAATACAAAGTTTGTGGTAAAAAACAATTTAATATAAAAATACAAAGTGCAGAAGCTGAAAAAACAATTAATATAAAAATACAAAGTACATTATTGTTCAACAATTATAACTTCTCTCATGAAGACGTATTTTACATTATAAAAACCTTCTTTCTGTTTGTTCTGGTGTACAAACAGATACATACATACAGATACATACAGTGTACATAACATACTATGTCTTACTATCTGGTGTACACCAGAACAGATACATAGGTGAAGTTATAACATAATTGTACAGATACATATGGCTCCTTATAAAGTATTTATTAAATATTTACACACTGCTTGGAGATAGTACATAACATACTATGTTATGTACTATCTGTATGTACACCAGAATCCAGAGATGGATGCACGCATTTATTCATTTCTTGGTGAAGTTATAACTGTCGATAATTGCATCAGTACAGAACATCTACCAAAAGCTACATTATGGCTCCTTATAAAGTATTTATTAAATATTTACACACTGCTTGGACATGATAAATAGTGGTTTTATATTCACTGATTTAAAGTGTAGGAAAAGCCTATAATGTATTATTAAATCTGCTCCTTAATCTTCTTTCATTGGAATGAACACACACACATGCACATGCAATAATCTACAGCGTCTAAAATCATCTCACCACATCTCCTGCTCAAACATCAACATGGACCATCTGAGTCGCTCTTCTTTGTTGTGCTTTTTACTCTGTGCAGAACTTCAGAACTAGTTCCCAACATAACTATGACATTTTAGAGAAAGTCCATTTATTCATTTCTTGGTTTCACAGTAAAGCCCTGCTCTCTTCACATTCAAATTAAGCAGAACAGAAAATACTAGAAATAAAACCTACATCATATTCAGTGAGATAGTTCAGTTATATGAGTTTAAACTCTGAAAGTCAGTTTTTCCAAGAGTATTTTCTCATTGAAAATCAGTTTAACCATTAATGGTAAATCATGGGGAGTAAACAGGGCCTGGAAAAGGTTGAGAGATGCTGTTTTATATTCACTGCATCAATTTAATAATTAACCATTTGCTATGTATCACAAGGTGAAGTTAAGTTTAATGATTGGACAAGATTTCACCCTGGAAAAAGGGATATTGTGGTAAAAATGCAAATACTGTCAGAGACAAATTAGATCTTCTTTCATTGGAATGAACACACACACATGCACATGCAATAATGCAGACATACAGCGTCTAAAATAGAAGCAGCCACTCACTATCAGGTGGTCCATCTCTCTGCAGGAAGTGAGTTGGTTTAACTTTAATGGGATGGAGGGAGATCAGGTCCGAAAAGCTCCGTTTGGAGAAAGGAAAGGATTTTCTTTGTTTTCTTAAAGCCAGAGCTGGCTACATGATGGGAGCCTGCACAGACACACAGAGACAGAAGCTTCATTATAAGAAGTTCAGTACTGATATATAGGATGTGCAGAACCACAATTCTAGTGATTATATTCCCCCATTTTTGCTCATTTTTTCATGTGACACTTCTGTATGATGCAAATAAAAATGATATTCTACATCTAATCAGTAGCAGTAGTCTTATAATCAGAGTCAGTTGTACAGTTCAGCATAATCAAGACTGTGCTAAAGTTACAGTGCTCAGCATAAATGAGTACACCCACTTTGAAAAGTGAGATTTTAATCAATATCTCAATAAACACAAGAACAATTTCACAACAAAAAACTGAGTTTTATAGAACATTTGTTTAACTCATAACATGAATGTAAGGTTAATAATATAACTTAGATTACAAAATCTAGATTACAAAATCTTCGTTTTACAAATCAAATTAGTATAAAAATGTATCCCATAGAAAAAGGACAGCACCGTGTTGATTCTGAAAGGAAAGCTCATGCTCATGCTCTTGTCTCTTGAGAATTCCCATAGGTGTTAGATTGGGTTCAGATCAGGAGACATACTGATCAACAGTTTTGTGTTTTGGATCTTGTCAAAAAGTGCACAACGACCAAGGGCATAATCTCTTCTCTTTCAATATAGTTGGGGTGTACTCATCCAGCCCCACATTATGCTGAGCACTGTATTTCCTACAAGATCTGTTGGGAGGTGGCGTCAGGTCACTGCATGAGAAGATGTCTTTGTTCTGCTACTGTATCACCCACAGTTTGCAAAATAAACCAAATAGGAGATGCCTGTGACTTCTGTCTTTAATGAATTTTTTAGGAAAATTACTTTTTTGTATGCAGAAACCCAGATCACACTCAGTTGGGGTGTAAAGGGGTATTTCCTACAAGCTGTTGGGAGGTGGCAGGGATGAGAAGATGTCTTTGTTCTGCTACTGTATCACCCACAGCAAAATAAACCAAATAGGAGATGGACTTCTGTGAAACCCAGATCACACTCAGAAAGGGGGCCAAACCAGTGTGGAGTGATGCCAAAGCAGATTGTGGCTCACTCGGTCAGTGTCAAAGTTTGTTTTTGAAAACAAACTTTCATGGCTTGTTTTTTTGGCCATCTGAATGCAGTTGTTGGGATCCTGGAACGTGTGTGTACTTTTGTCACTTTGTGGCCAGTATTTTTTAATTTCCTGGGAAGCAACGGCACTACAGTTGGATGTCTCAGAACATGTTTTGATGTTAAATCACGAACATTTTGGTTCACTTTCTATCCTCTGGACCCTCTGATATGAAGGTCCACACATAATAATACCAAATCAATGTAATGATGAGACCTTTTATCTCTGTTTGTATGTAGCTGCACATGTGAATGCTCAGTCTATGTTAATGCTCAGTCTAAGTCATAGTTTTTTTATTTGTTATGGTGCACTGTCTATTTAATAGGTGGTGCCCCATCATGAATTTTGATGTTTTCATTCAGTTTGGTCTCAGGGAGACAGGCAAGGATCCTCGGAATGACTTGAGGTTTTGGCCTCCAAAATAAGACGGGCCTGGACAAGAGCCGCAGATATCTTATGCATTTACCGGCAGGAGCAAAACTCCAGGAAGGAGGGAGGAACTGACATTTAAAACAGAGTGTAGAAAGAAGTAGACGAAGGAATCTGGGTCTCTAAAAGCCTGTAATGTATTATTAATGTGGCCGAGCGTCCTGTGTTATAACATGAGATGTCAAAACAAAAACAAATCAGAGTGCTGAAACATATGGCAGGATGATACCTGGCAAAATGTCTTTGTTTACCACGGGAAAAGCTCGTACATCACAGCAGAGCGGCTGAGCTCCTCCCTGTCTCTGGGTTCAGGCGGGCATACTCGGCGTGTCGGCACAGTTCAGGTCAGTTCAGGTGCTCCAAAATCACGAAAAAAGTAGATCCGTCCAGTGTGCTTGGATTCCCGCTCCCAAGTTGCATCCCTGGACTCCCAAATGATGTCCAACATATTTGTTTTACTGGAAACACTGAAGGCTTACTGGCCCAGATTCCGGTGTATCAGAATGAATTCACACTGCCAATTAGCCAAGGAATTTCCCTCGAGTGTCGGAGCTGTCCAAGCAAGGCTGCGCTCTGCACTGTCGTTCTATTTATGTATGTGCGCATGGAAACAAGGACTAAAGTGTATAAAGACATGTAAAAGGAAAGGAAAGTAAAAGTGATTATTGATTTCATTGATTGTGAGCTCAGACTGAAATAATGATAAGACCGGGGTCCCAGACTAAGATTTTACACAGTTGGTTCTGCAGTCTGGCTCATATGGGGTCAACATTTCTGCTTGTAGACCCAGACGTGCTTTAAAAGTCATCAGAAAAATCTTAAATCAAACAGGGACTCAGTGAAGAGAAGCCCAGATTGTGGTGATGTGATGCCATCTGTGAAAACCAGTAGGTGACACCCAGGATGCAACGAGTGTACACACACAGACTGACGTATGGAACCTGCAGCACGGTCAAACTAAACCAGCTCTTCCAGTAACATCGGCCCAACCGGTCGATGGACTTGAAACCTCCACCTTCGCAGGCCAACGCATCCCCTACCCTGCCCCTCGGTGTTCCTGTGGGAAAACACCCATTATCTCCCGTCCCCATCAGTGCTCCCTCCTTGCTACTTCAGCTCCCAAAGCGAGCAGATAAGAGTGAAATTTGATTATTTAATGTCCCCGAAAGATATTAGAAGGAAATGAAAGGAACACAAACTCTATCTTGTGTCGATCTCTCTTAAGGTCACGTTACAGATCAGATGATGTTTTCACACAAGTGACTTGGTGTCTGCTCGACGGGCCAGTGAGATATTTCCCTTCACAAAACACATGCAAATGCACTTAAGGGAAAGATTGACTTGATAAAGTTTTTTTTATCTTCTATGTTTAAATACACTTGAGCCATGCAAAACTTCTAAGGTACTGAATATGGCTTTGATACAATTACAAATAAATGTAATCGGAGCTCAAATCTCTTTTGTTTGTCAGATGTCCATATATCACAGCAGGAGCAGGTGGATTGACAGAAACAAAAAGTTTCCCATCAGGAAACAGTCAACAGCCTGAAGTAGTACAAACTGTTGACAGCACACAGACAGAAGTAGAAGACACAGGCAACAAACACAAACAACTGCGTAAACAAGAAATAAAACAGTAAATATTGTTTTAGAAAACCTTTTCTGAGATGCCTCCTGTCAGATGAAAGCCCCATCTTCCTCCAAAAAAACTAAAATCCCTCTAAAAACCAGATCAACTGTCGTCCTTTCTCACGCTCTTCTCCTGAGTGGAAGGCTTTCTGGTGTGTGTTTTGGTCTACTGCTTCAATTTGTCAGACTGGCAGTCCGCCACTGATCAAACTAACTGACAGATAACAGTAAATCTGGCAGCATATAGGCACCAGATGCAGCTATGAACAGTTGAAGTTGAATACCCGATCTGACCTGGGCTGATTTTAACTGGCCTTTTTTGTTTCTGAGAGCTGCTTTTCTCCACTGAAAGATCTTGAGTAAAATCAAGTCTACACCTTAAAACTATTTAAAGATTATAGGACAGTGTTGAAAATTCAATTTAATAGCATACTTTGCTTTGCTTTGGTTGTGTTTATTCAGCCATGTGTTTTAAAGGAATCAAATGAAAACCACCTCAGGAATATAATATCCCAAAATTGTCATATATATTATTTCTTGTATCAAAGTCATTTAATTCATTTCATTTGCACAATCAAGACAAAAAATACCATTATGCCAGCTTACTTGAACCAGTGTATTTTTAACATAAGAATATAAGATTTGAGTAGTTTTTCCACACAACAGTAGACAGTAAAGTCTGCTTCCCACAGAGACAATCTTTACACGTTTATTGTGGCTGTTTCACAATAATTTTAATGTGAAGAAGCACCAATAGGAAATGTTGGGTTTGTATATGCAGTAACGTACTTTAGCTCTGACACAGCTGTGTGAGCATGGACATTAAACAGTGAGGCTGATATAATCGAGGAGATGAAATGACAGTGACACAGAGGCTGGATTACATGCTGCGTCATTTCCTGTGGATCCCATACGTGAGTGAAGGTGATTGAGCACAAGAACGGTGACCTCCGCCTCGCAGTCACTATAAACTACTATATAAAGAGGTAATTAATAAATATAAATACATGGCATGGCTGTTGAGACTATAAATAGTGTCAGAAATGGGGCTTCATGTCATGAAAATCTTACACAAACAGAGATTGTGAGCTGTCGTTGCCAGTGCAGTTCAGTTCAGGTTCAGCTGCTGCTTACAAAATCAGGACAGAAATACATTTGAGGATCCCATGAGAGAAATTAGTAAAATACCAGTCGTTTCTCATTTCTCTCCTCCTGACCACGCAGGAAGCTTCGCTGTGTCCTACAAGTTTTTATTTTTATCATAATGGACAGCTGACACTGCCTCACACAGCATCTCACTGCCCCCAAACCAAACCAAATCATGGAAAATGACCAAAGTTCACATGTACCGCAAGAGAGATCCGTCTCACCTTTTCCTTTTTCTTTCAGCTGGTCAGAAAGTGAGACAGATTAGAGGAGGCAGAGGAGGGAAAGATCTGGTGGGGGTTAACCACTGACCTATCTCTGGACGAAGCGTTAGGTCTGCGGTTCCTTTGGGAAACTGATTTTATAAGATGATATAGATTTGATTTAACTTGTGGGAAAGTTCCAACTCAACCCCCTCTCGGAATAGGAATAGCTGCTTTCTTATGACACTTGCCAAATTTAAACTTTAAAGCTGCTACACTGAATGTCCGAGGGAAGATATGTGCGGTGCATTAGACTAATATATTTAATGTGTATGTGTTTAAGTATATATCATCTGATATGTGCAGTCCAAACATCTGCCTCAAGATTTAAAGATAACATGTTCATGTTTGGCTTATGAACAGTACCATATATGTAGGTCCAGCAAAGTGACCTGTATCTCAACTGAATGTGAATTCATTAGCAGTGATGAGATGTATAAACAGCACTTTTTTGCTCCGAGAGCGGTACATTAATGTTTTAGTCAAACTGTACATGTGAATTTAAGTTAAGCTGTGGGATGGAACGGAGTCCAAAAATGCCCCCAGATGTTTAGGAAAGCATTAATTTAATGACGTTAAATGTAAGCATGAATTTGTTTTTGATTGAATTAATGTTGTTTTGATCTTCATCCCTGGAAAGACGCCGTCCGGGGACAGGTCAGGAGGGTCAGTTTAAGGATTTCTGCGTGACAGTTCAATTTCAATAAACCCAATGAACTTCTGATCTTCCTCGAGGCAGCGAGGACAGTTGCTGGCAGAGGTTTGCTGTTGACTTGTTACTTGTGGTTCTAAAGGGAAGCTGCCAGTATCCTTCTTCAGAAGACTTTTGCAGAGAACATGGGGTGCAAACTAAGGATACTCCGGATACGAGCGGTGTACACAAATAGCAAAGGAAAGATCCTATCGTGGTCTCGGTTCACTGTTGAAGTCAGCTGAAGTTGACTCCAGCATGTTGACTCTTTCACTGCCACACCTGGAAAACAGGGCGTTAACCCTCTGATGTCACAGTCTCAAGACCCACACACCCACCCTGAGAAGAGAGTCCCACATCCCGCAGTGGGACAAAAAGTCGTTGCTAATGCTAATTAGCTGTGATTGAATGTAATTTGTAGAGAACGGGGCTGCATTTTTTGTGGGGTGTTCTTGACCTCAGATTCTCTTTCCATGTTTATTTGTAATCCAGATGCCTGTCTCCCTGAATTTCCTCCGCAGTGTTTCAGGGTGGTATTGTCTAATTCCTGGCGGCTGCTGTCTCATCCAACGCTGTGTGACTGACAGACAGACGGACGGACAGACAGATAGAGCCATGTTTGGACAGTAAACAGACTCGCCGTACACAGAAAACACACAAAACAGCGGAGCAGAAGTTAGAGAACATTTCTGTTTATATTTCCACCGTCGCCTCCTCATCCTGGACATGCCTCCACATGGGTCTCTGTGTGTGTGTGTGTGTGTGTGTGTTCATTGTAGTGAATGGCCTGATAACAACAAGCTAATCACAGGGACTTACTTCAGAAGGAATCCACCCGGACTTCCACTCAGGTGTGTGTGTTGCTTGTGTGTGTGTGTGTGTGTGTGTGTGTTTGCTTGTGTGTGTGTATGTGTGTTTTGTAGTAGTATCTTCCTCTTGAGGTTGTACAGTCTTCGCACAGAAGGACAGATTAATGAGTGCCTCCACGACTTTTTGCCACTTCAGGCTAGTTTAGGGTTGTAATTTGCTCTGTGATTGAGGGTAGATTTGGAGAGAAGTTCATTTAACCAAAAACACACTGGTGGAAAGACACATTACTCTCTATTCCCTCAGTGGAACGCTCAACTGATTAACACTGAAAATCATGTTAGATTGAAAGGAGAATTAATTTGAAATTAAATTTCTTCCACAGTGATTCATCAGCACTGATTGTCTGGGAGCTCGTTTCACAGTAGTAAGTTAACAAAATCAAATGGAACATTTTGGTGCTGTCTAGTGAAAACCAAATATCTCAAAATATCAACTTAACACAGTCCTCAGATTGTTATTCTGGTTTTTTTAGATGTTAGGTTTAGATGAACAATTTTCTAAATCTATAATAAGTTAATCCTCATGTTTTACTGAAAAATTGCAAATCACCTAATTTGGACATACATGGTTTTACTCTGGAAAGCAACTAATTATAAAATCAAGTGGAAAAGTGATTCAGTTGTTCTCTACTCTGTCTATCACAATCAGGCCTTGCATTGTAAAACCATGTTTTCGCAGCTACAACAGGAGTTGAAAAAAGAGGTGTAGCTCTTATTTTTGCCTGCAGAGGGCAGAAAAGCACAGAATGAATTATGGCTGATGGCAGCAGAAAATGGCTGTTTATGACTATTAATTCACAAATTTAAAGTTACTAAATGTTGTTTTTTTAGTAGCCACTAAATCACTAAATAATGTTCTTTTTGCTCTGTTATATTTAAACCACAAAAACAAATGCTAAAATGTCCTTTTGCCATTGTAAACTATCAGTGTCTGTTTGTATGCCTCAGAAACCGTCGTCTTTTTTTCCTGTCTCCCTCCTCTTCATTCTTCAGAGGATTTCACTGCCAGCTTTGAGAAGAATGTGGACAGTGGTTTCCAGTCGCTTGTTATTCATTTCCCATGCCTCCATCCTCTCCTGTTCCCACTGACTGTGCCACAGAAACTCTTCTCTGCCCGTTTCTGCCAGCAAAACTTTCTGACCTTTCCTCCCAACCTTCAGTCCCTATAAAATATTTTTTATTGGACTGTTTGATGGAGATGTTCTAATGTCTTTCATTTTCATTTGTTTTTATTTGGATCTATTTATATCAGTGACCCACAGTGGTTATTGGGTGACACCCTGTTCTTTGTGAGAAAAAATAAAATCAGCAAAAAAACATAACGCATAAATCAAGAAAGGCTATTAAAATACTAATAGCATGTCCTACAGCGATGTCCATTTTCATTTTTTCTTTCTGTTACAGAGAAAATCTACAAAATGAATAATGAATGTCAGGATATATAAATGCACTTATGAGTTGTTGGGGTTAAAGTTGCAAATCTTAAGATTTCAATCCTGGTTGATTAGGCAACACCTATGGTTACTATGGAAACAGAAAGTGTGGTTTATAATGACAGTAAAGCACTCACTGAACAATAGAAAACGTTGGCTTCTCATAAGCAGTAACTTGATACAACTCTGATACGACTGTAAGAGAGTAAACAGTAAACAGTGAGGCTGATGTTAAAGAGATAAAATTACAAACAGCAACTCTGGATTACATGCTGCACTGTTTCCAGTGAATCCCTTATGCATACTTAATTTGGCCATGTGTGTGGGAATAGCAGACTCCACCACTAACAATTAGAGGTCAGAGTGTAAATACATTGAATGGCTTCTGCTAAAGTTTGATTTCAAGAAAGTCTTAAGAATTGAACTGTGAATTGAATCAGGATTCAGCTTTATTCATCTTTACCACAGGATTCTTTGTCTCTTTTTCAGGTTGTCCTTCCTGCCAAACCGGAGCTACAGCGACAATGGACGAACGATACTGGCCAACGAGCAGGAGTCCCAGGACTCTGTTGGACCACTATGAGGACGACTCTACTGAGCTGTGATGTCATCAGCTCATGCGGGGGACCTTTGAGTTGGTTTAGAGGCAATGACGTCTTGGTCTCTGTGATCTCAACAGTCTACTGTGAACTGACCCGACCTGTTTATGAGGAGGTTGCCTTACCTGTTGTTGATGCTGTACAGGGTAATCTAAAGGTTGGAGGCACTACAGCTGGGCATCAGACAAGTCAATTCTGACTGCTGGTGACTCTAAATGAGAAACAAAATTAAGCATATTGGTGCAAAAAAGTGCTGGTAGTAAAATACTGTCCAAAAATGTCCATGGACTGAAACACGGTGCCAAAATGTTTGCAGGTCTCTTCTCATGGCTTAAATCCAAAGAACTGTTCCTGTCTGTCAGACATCTGGATCACGGGATGAAAAGATCAAGTCCAGTCCAGCACCACAGATCTACAGCAGACTACGAGTCAGACATGATGGGAGAAGCAAAAAGCCTCTTCTGCTTTTTTAACCTGTCTGATGACGTTCTCTCATTACTTAAAACTGCCATTCTGTGGCGCCATGTTATGAAGGACAAACAAGGTATAACACAGCTGATTGCCAGCTGGTCACACTTTATTGATAAAAGTTCAGTGTATTGTACAGCAGTTTGTATTCTTGCCTTTACCAGCTCACATAGACCTGAATGTTTGATTTTTTTATATCATGTCATATTCAGCTTTGAAACCTTAAAGACTGAGGATGAGGATTAGAAATGAAGGATGTCACAGTCAGGTACTTTTTGATGAAATGCAGCCTCATAAAAACTGTTCAGTCGTTCACCATTGTGATGACACACTTGTCCAACCCTTTCATGGCACATAAAGTATTGTTGCACTAACTTTTGTGGGTTGAAAGTTTGTTGCATCCTCAACCGCAGCCAGCAGTGATTTTGGAGGCAAGTGTAAGTCACTGCAGCATAATGGAAATTACAATTGCTGATGGTAAAATCACTCTTTATGGACATCATCATCCTGCAAGAGGCATCAGTGACATATGTAGGAATGAACTTTTTTGTTTTTTAGTAAATTGATAAGATGTGGTTTTGCAAAAAGTAAAGGACTGATGAAAGCCCTGTGGTCTGATTAAAAACTGGCCAAATGAGTACAATTTCTTTAAATGCAAATAATCTGTACTGTGCAGAAAAAAATCCCACCAGGAGAGAATTATATGAAGGAGACTCCTTGAAACAGGAAGTATAGGTCTGCACATAAAAAAAATAAGAAAGCAGCATCACTATATAAGAACCTTCCAAAATATATGTTGAAGCTCAGTAGCTGTAGATCAAAATGTTTCTTTCTCTTGTTGGTCCCATACTATGGAAACTGAACCTGTAACTGGATGGAAGCAGCTGAAAACCACCCTGACCCAGATCCTGCAGAGGGGTACCTGTCATCCTCTGTCACAGGCCATTTTACCCCCGAGTTTGGCCCCAGAGCCCTGAAAACTTGGTTACAGATCACGTATTTCTCAATGACGTTCATTATTTATGATTTGATAAGCAACAATTAAAGTTAAAGTTTCGGGTGGGGTTAATGTTCAAATTTAAACTGATTTTCTGGTTTGAAAAGACTTTTTGCTCTTTTTCTTTTTATTACCAGCTAATTCCAGCAAAGATCAAAACCAAGAATCCTGCCTCACCTCTTTCTGACTTTATTACTCATTATACTTAACTGTATATCAGGATTTGGATACACACATAATACTTGTTAGTAGAATCAGTTCATTTGTGGTTCTCGTCTTTCCACAAGGTTTGTTGACAGTAAGGAAAATATAAAATATTACCAGACTTGTCCTTTAATTTACAAAAGCATTATAAGCCATTTACTATAAACAGTAATACGCTTGATTTATTTCCTGTTCTAACATTGAGGACTTAACTTTGTGTAATTACATATGAATACATAAACTACTGAAATATGATCTACAAGCTTGCTCCTGTTTTGCATCTATTTCACCTAAACCACTGTTCCCTGACCCACTGTCCACTTTATGTTATTGTAACATTATCTTTTCAAGGTGGAGGAATAAATCACCTATGCATAACCAATACATCATCTATTTTAAGACATGCTCATATCACAGAAATAAAGTGGAATAAAAACTAGTTCATGTTGCACTGACACAAAGGTTCTTAAGCACAAGAATGTGAAAATAAGAGATTTCCACATGATAAGCACATTTGAGTGAAGGTAAACAGTAAGGTCTCACTCAAATGCAGAATAAGAAAGTCTGAGTCTTTGAGGTGGTTGATGTTTGGACTGTGTCTGCAAGCTGCATGAAGTGGATTTTGACCACTAGAGGGCAACAAGTTTCTCTTTCAGGCTACCAGATAAAGAAAACCCCAATATTCACTCTCCTTTGAGCTCTGATTTGGTCTCCACTAAGTCCTCTTAGTATATCTTGTTTTTTTTTTTACAAAGCCTCTCATTTAGCCTTTCTACCATTTTGTGTTGGGCATGAAGAGTAGCTCACTTAAAACAGCCTACTACATGAGGGGCCTGTGAGAGCTGGGGCTCAGAAAAAAAAAATAATGAAGAAAAATCATCCAGAGGCATCTAACTACAACTCAGATCGGTATAGAGATGCAGAGTTTGTCGTTTATCTCAGAGGGTTTGGCAGCTCTAGTCACACTGAAGACTGAAGAATCTATAGCACAGGTTTAACTCTCCTCTTATGTTTGACACTCAGTTTACATAGCTGAACTCACTCTCTCTGTCTATCACCACACATTTAAGAGATGGAAACACAGAGGTGTGAAGCCAACCCAGCCACCTACTTTCTGTCATCACTGATATTTGCATTTGCATTGCAGTTCCTTTCTGTATCTCACAGCTTCAGAGATAACGAGCTAAATGAATGACTGGTTACAATTTGACTATTTTTATTAGTCCACTGTGCCCTTGTATTTCATCTTTATTGTGCATGATGAAGATGACAAATAAACAAAGAATTTGACAATGATTTGGTGGGCCATCTTGATTTTTTGTTCTTAACCTGTAAAACAAACAGAGGATAATTTGAACATTTCAACTTTTGCAAATGTTTTCAACCATGCAAGTTTCTCCAAGGTCTTTCAGCAGATCCTACCATGTAGTGGAGAGTTGTTATGGCTCATTAAACTGGCTTGAATGTATTTATGGACACATGAGGATTTAAAGTCCAATATTTACTCACCTTTTAGCTCTGTTTTGGTCACCAACTGGTTTATCAGGCCTTTTCACTGAAAGCAGCTGCCCACTGTGGCCGAAAAAAGTGCTGATGAGAGCGGTGAGAGTGAACCTAAACAGTGAAGTCGTGGCCAGAAAACCAAAACAATGATGGTAAAATGTTCCAAAGGGCTGCTAATTCCCCAGGTTCATCATTAAAAGCAGCCCCTATCACATGACCCATCATTGATATAAAAATATTGATTAGTGCACCTTTATGGTTATTTTTTTATCTTAAGGGGGCAGTTCACCCAAAAACACAATGAGAGCCAGGCTTTCGCTCTTGACGCTGGAAATAGCAGCCTGACAAAAAATAGCTATCACAGCTTCAACCAACTAAAGAATGTGGTAAAAACTTTCTCTCTCAAACAAAAAATCCTTTGAAAAATGGCAGCCTCTTTTTCCAAAAACAATGGCGGACACAATGCAGCGTCGTCCTACTACAGGAGATAGTGGGCATGCTTTGTTTGAAAGTAGTTATTTAACCACACATTGTCTAGGTTGATGGATTAGTATAGAGTCTGAAAGGGAAACAAGAAAAAGCAGCAAAAGCAAAGTATTTAATTATGACTTTACACTCCCACAAGTTACAAATCATTACTTAACTTTGCACAAGGAAAATTAAATGTCCTGTCCTACTTGTTCAATATCATGACCCCCTCAAAATTTACTTTAAGGCCTCTTATAGGGGCCCTATCTCTATTTTGAGAACCACTGCCCAGCATCTGTCAAATATGGTGATTTTTTTTTTTTACGCAAATACATTTTTCCCCATTTTAGGAAGGTGGATAACTATTTTAGTCTTTGCACATCTGCTGCTGATGATTTACACATCATCACTTGAGCTCTGTGAGGTGCTCCTGTCTTCGGTAAAACAACACGAGCTTCAAGCATGGACTAATATTATTCTGTGTGGGCCTGAAACACATTTTAACGAGCCTTTATTACTATTACTGTTGCCGGTGGCAATTACAAACAAAGCCCCTCGTCAGGAAGCCGATTTGGTAACAGCAAATATGATTATCCCCAATCATTGCTGGAAACAACCTGTGAGCTGATTTGCTAGGTTGATTGGTGCCAACCCCCGAGTCTGCTGGCCAATTAACCAATCAGGAGGAATCCAGAGGAGGAATTCATTATTCTGTGAGCCCTCTCAAAACCCCCTGACTCCAACACAATCTGAGTGGGCTTATATACTGTCCAAAGCATTAAGATCTAAAGGCTTTGTCTCATAGCACAACAATTCCAGAGCTGCACCAGGGTTTTCTAAAAGCATCTTGGCTCTAAGATTAGTCTGAAATTAATACAAGAACACCAAAATATTTTTTACCCCATGAGACACGGACGTTGAGTTGTATTTTATCCTTCTATGGGCCATTATTTTGCTCCTGTGTGAATCCAGCCTAATCTCCTTTTTGAACAGTTATGTCCATTGAAAAAACAATTTGCTCTTGGATTTAAAAGTGACTTTTTAAAAATAAAGCCCTCTAGGGGATTTATGACTTATCTCCCTCCATGTGGAGGTAAGAGGCCGGTCTGAACATCAAAGCAGTAACCCCAAGCCTCGCCACATACGGGATGCTTAGAGCTCAGGGGTAAGCCTTGAGCTTCTTCATAATGGAGGTGGGGAAGTTAACCACACGTACATTTGCCAAATCAGTCAATAGCATTTGCACCTACACACAGTCTTCTTTAAAGACCACAGAATGAAGAAGAAGAAAGAAAAGCCTCCACAGGCAGGTATTTTATCTGCACTGCAGACTGCCTGTCTGGAAGAAACGGTTGCCCCTCCTGCAGAGGTCCAGTGTGAAATGTCTTTAGAGTTTATTTTAAAATAATCATAATAATAAAAAAGATAATTGTATTATTGACCATACCAAACCTAGGCGTCAGACAGGTTTCATTACATAGCAAATTTTAACTACAAAGATATATTGTATATTGTGTCCACTGATTTAATAAATAACAGAGAGTGACAGCTAGAGACATCTAAGCATAATAAGCTATGTGGAAAGAGCAGTGAGACACAGTACTTTCTAAACCCCCTGACAGCCAGAAAGCAGTACTAATGCAGAGTGTGCAGCAACAGTTGCTATAATGTCAGCTTGAACGTCCTACATGCTCGTCTCCTTACTGCCACTAGATGGAGCTACAATACTTATATACTGGAGCTGGTTTTTGCTGTTCAACTGCTCCACAGGTTTGTTCAGGTTGACAGTGACTTTATGTTGTGGAGACAGTTTCAGCTATAGGCTTTTCTCACAGAACACATTTACACATTTAGACAGTAGGCAAAGCACATGTGAATAATAAAATGAACAATGACTGAATTCCATTTAGCTGATTCAGTCTCAGGGTCCTGGTATTGTGCATGTTGGATTCTGATTTTCTTTTCTTACTCTATTACTTCATTTTCTTTTCTTACTCTATTAATAGCTGCTGTCAGTGACTTTTCATTGCTGATAAACTGTTAAATGAATCTAACATACTTCCACTACAACATCCTAAGTCACAAAGTAATAAATCTCTTACTCTACTCACCTGTCGAGGATTTAGACTGTTTTGGTCTGTGTATTTTGTTTTTCTGATATTGTCCTTCTTGATCATGCTGCTGGTAACCTTTTAACTACGACATAATTATTAATATGACAGGGATGTTGTGTAATGATCTTTCTGGAACAGCACACACCGGTTGGCCTCATGGACATTAATTAAACTTTTGCACACTAAATTCAAACTTTGCACAAGGCAGCAAATGCTTCTGAGAAAGAGTGAGCACATTTTAAAAGTCTGTGAATTTCTGGGAAAGAAACATTGGCTGTTTCACGTCACTTCAACAAGAAACCTTTTTTATATCTAACCTTACTCAAACACCAGCTCTTTAACTTTCTCGTGATCCAAATGAGCAACGGCTTGACAGCAGGTGTTTCATGTGCATGACATTCCTGTGCTGCAGCTAATCTTCCTTAAACATTTACGTTCCTGTGAGTGGTTTACTCTCAACTCAAGGAGTTAATAAGTAGAATGAATAAACTCTTCACTCAGTGTCTGCTGCCGGAGGAGCCTTGTGAGCCCTTAGAAATGTTGGAGGAGAAGATAATGTTAAGTGATGGCATGTCACAGCGTTATCAGGATGCAGACACTCTGAAACAGGCTGTGGATTGCAATGCAGAAATGCTTGTTTATAATTGTGACACTGAACACAGAGTAGCACTTCCAACATTATTAAGCGTACCAAGTATGAGTAGTGTAGTTGTTGTACCAGCACAGTGAAGTGTGCGTAAGACAACCATCCTTGTCTATTGTAATTCAATTATATACTAGTGTTTCATTAAACTTGCATCAATTGATCTTTTGGCCATTTGAGGGGGGAGCAACATTAGCATGAATCTGGGGTCATATTTGTGTCCATTTGATGAATTTAAGTCTAATATTCACTCTCTTTCAGTTCTGTTTCGCGACCAACTCGGGTGCCAGACAGTTTTTTTTTCTTGTTAACAACAGATGCCTTTTAGGAGATGTTGATGAGAGAGTTGAGAGTAAACAAGAACAGTGAAGTTGTGGACCAGAAAACCAAAATAACACTTTATATAACTAAAGGAAAAATCTCTGGGTTTGTCACCTTGAGTGACAGTTTTCACATCACGTAAATTGATTCATTGTTAATCTAAAATATATTAGGAAGAGCAGGTTTAAGTACCCCCTCCTTGAACCGCCACCTTACCGTGGTGGAGGGGTTTGTGTGCCCGAATCATCCTAGGATCTATGTTGTCGGGGGCATTACGCCCCTGGTAGGGTCTCCCATTGCAAACACATCCTAGGTGACGGGCCAGACTAAGAGCGGTTTACAAGCTCATCTTGGATTCCACAACATCAAGGACCGTTACGTTGCTGCCTCGGATTGGCGTTACCGGGGCCCCACCCTGGAGCCAGGCCTCAGCCTGGCGAATTGGCGTGACATGTGGGCCCGCCTTCCAGTAGGGCTCACCACCCACAGGAAGGTCCATGAGGGGCCGGTGCAATGTGGTTTGGGTAGCAGTCGTGGCTGGGGCCTCGACGACCCAATCCCTTGGACCAAAACTCTGGCCATAGGGACATGGAATGTCACCTTGCTGGGGGGAAAGTAGCCTGAGCTTGTGTGGGAGCCTGAGAGGTACCGGCTAGAGATAGTCAGGCTCACCTCCACGCACAGCTTGGGCTCTGGAACCCAGCTTTTTGAGAGGGGCTGGACCCTCCACTACTCTTGAGTTGCCCAGGTTGAGCTGGTGTGGGCTTGCTTATAGCTCCCCAGCTCAGCCGCCATGTGTTGGAGTTCATCCCGGTGACTGAGAGGGTCGCTTCCCTGCACTGCCTTCGGGTCAGGGATAGGTCTCTTGCTGTTGTTTGTGTCTACAGGGCCGAACAGCAGTACAGAGTACCCGGCCTTCTTGGAGTCCCTGGGAGGGGTACTTTATAGGTGCTCCGACTTGGGACTCCATTGTTCTACTGGGGGACTTCAACGCTCATGTGGGCAACAACAGTGATACCTGGAAGGGCATGATTGGGAGAAACAGCCTCCCCGATCTGAACCCGAGTGGTGTTCTGTTATTGGACTTCTGTGCTAGTCACTGTTTGTCCATAACGAACACCATGTTTGAGCATAAGGGTGTCCATCAGTGCACATGGCACCAGGACACCCTAGGTCCGGAGGTCGATGATCGACTTTGTTGTCGTTTCATCTGATCTCCTGGCCGTATGTCTTGGACACTCGGGTAAAGAGAGGGGCTTGAGCTGTCAACTGATCACCACCACTTGGTGGTGAGTTGGATCCGCTGGCAGAGGAGGAAGTTGGACAGACCTGGGCAGACCCAAACGTATTGTGAGGGTCTGTTGGGAACGTCTGGCCGAGCCCTCTGTCAGGGACGGTCTTCAACTCCCACCTCCAGGAGAACTTCTCACAGATTCCGAGGGAGGCTGGGGACATTGAGTCCGAGTGGACCATGTTCTCTGCCTCCATTGTCGACGCGCTGCAGTTCGAAGTTGTAGACACAAGGTCCCTGGTGCCTGCCGTGGTGGCAACCCCTGAACCCAGTGGTGAACACCGGAAGTAAGGGATGCTGTCAAGCTGAAGAAGGAGTTATATCTGGCCTTGTTGGCCTGTGGGACTCCTGACGCAGGTTGACGGGTACCGGCAGGCCAAGCAAGCCTCAGCCCGGGTGGTCCTGGAGGCAAAAACTCGGGTCTGGGAGGAGTTCGGTGAGGCCATGGAGGAGGACTATCGGTCGGTCGGCCTCAAAGAAATTCTGGCAAACCATCTGGCGCCCCTGAAGTGGGAAGCAGTACTCTGCAAACACACTGTTTACAGTGTGGGTGGGGAGCTGTTGACCTCAACTGGGGACACTGTCCGACAGTTGAAGGAATACTTTAAGGATCTCCTTAATCCCACCAACACGCCTTCCACTGAGGAAGCAGAAGCTGGGGACTCGGAGGTGGACTCGTCCATCACCCAAACCGAAGTCAATGAGGTAGTTCGCAAGCTCCTCGGTGGCAAGGCGCTGGGGGTGGATGAGATCCGCCCAGAGTACCTCAAGTATTTGGATGTTGTGGGGCTGTCTTGGCTGACATGCTTCCACATCATTGCATTGAGGTCGGGGACAGTGCCTCTGGTGTGGCAAATCGTCTTTTCAAAAAGGGCGACTGGAGAGTGTGTTCCTACAGGGTGATCACACTTCCCAGCCTCCCCGGGAAGGTTTACGCCAGGGTACTGGAGAGGAGAATTCAGCCGATAGGGCCAGTCGAACCTCAGATTCAGGAGGAACAATGCGGTTTGCGTCCCTGGTCATGGAACACTGGACCCTCCACAGGGTGCTTGAGGGTTTATGGGAGTTTGCCCAACCAGTCCACACATGTGCTTTGTGGATCTGGAGAAGGTCATTCGACCGTGTCCCTCGTGGTGGTATTCTGTGGGAGTGCTCCGCGAGTATGGGGTCCGGGGCCCTTTGTTAAGGGCTGTTCAGGTGGTCTCTGTATGACCGGAGCAGGAGATTGGTTCACGTTGCCGGCAGTAATTTAGACCTGTTCCCAGTGCATTTTGGACTCTGGCAGGGCTGCCCTTTGTCACTGGTTCTGTTCATAATCTTTATGGACAGGATTTCTAGGCGTAGCCAGGGGCCAGAGGGAGTCCAGTTTGGGAACCACAGGATTTTGCTTGCTTTTTGCAGATGATGTTGTCCTGTTGGCTTCATCAGGCCAGGACCTTCAGCATGTGCTGGAGGAGGTTTGCAGCCGAGTGTGAAGCGGCTAGGATGAGAATCAGCACCTCCAAATCCGAGGCCACGGTTCTCGACCGGGTGAGTGGAGAGGTCCTGGCTCAAGTGGAGGAGTTCAAGTATCTCAGGGTCTTGTTCACGAAAGTGAGGGAAAGATGGAGCGTGAGATTGACAGGATTGACAGGTGGAGATTAGGCGCACTGATTATGCGGCAGTGGTCGGACCGTGTGTACCGGACCTGTCGTGGTGAAGAAGGAGGTAAGTCGAATGGCAAAGCTCTCGATTTATCCGGTCAGTCTCCACGCTCCCACCTCACCTATGGTCATGAACTTTGGGTAGTATGACCGAAAGGACAAGATCATGCGGATACAAGCGGATGAAATTAGTTTCCTCCGCCAGGGTGGCTGGCTGCGCTCCCTTAGAGATAGGGGTGAAAAGCTTGGTCACTCAGGAGGAGCTTGGAGTAGAGCCGCTGCTTCTTCACATTGAGAGGAGTCAGCTGAGGTGGCTCAGGCATCTGTTTCGGATGCCCCCTGGACGCCTCCCTGAAGGGAGGTGTTCCAGGCATGTCCCACCAGGAGGAGGCCCCGGGAAGACCCAGGACACGCTGGAGAGACTATGTCTCTCGGCTGGCCTGGGAACGCCTCGGAGTCCCTCTGGAAGAGCTGGAGGAAGTAGTGTCTGGGGTGAGGGATAGCCTCTGGGCATCTCTGCTCAGACTGCTGCCCTCCACGACCCGGTCCCGGATAAGCGGAGGAAGATGGATGGATAAATTTCTTCTACAGACTCAGTAACCATCAGTGACTCATCAGCACTGATTGTCTGGGAGCTAGTTTCACAGTAGTAAGTTAACAGAATCGAATGGAACATTTTGGTGCTGTCTAGTGAAAACCAAATATCTCAAAATGTCAACTTAACACAGTCCTCAGATAGTTATTTGGGTTAGATTAAGAATTTTCTCAGTCTATAATAAATTAATCCTCATTTTTTACTAAAAAATTGAAAATCACCAAATTTGGACATACATGGTTTTACTCTGCACAGAAACAAATTCTAAAATCAGGTGAAATGATTCAACTGTTTGTGCAGAAAAAATCCCCCCAGGAGAGAATTATATGAAGGAGACTCCTTGAAACAGGAAGTATAGGTCTGCACATAAAAGAAAAAATAAGAAAGCAGCATCACTATATGAGAACCTTCCAAAATATATGTTGAAGCTCAGTAGCCGTTGATCAAAAAAGAACATCGAAGCAGTAACCCCGAGCCTCGCCACATACAGGATGCTTAGAGTTCAGGGGTAAGCCTTGAGCTTCTTCATAATGGAGGTGGGGAAGTTAACCACACGTACATTTGCCAAATCAGTCAATAGCATTTGCACCTACACACAGTCTTCTTTAAAGACCACAGAATGAAGAAGAAGAAAGAAAAGCCTCCACAGGCAGGTATTTTATCTGCACTGCAGACTGCCTGTCTGGAAGAGACTGTTGCTCCTCCTGCAGAGGTCCAGTGTGGAATGTCTTTAGAGTTTATTTTAAAATAATCATAATAATAAAAAAGATAATTGTATTATTGACCATACCAAACCTAGGCGTCAGACAGGTTACATAGCAAATTTTAACTACAAAGATATATTGTATATTGTGTCCACTGATTTAATAAATAACAAAGAGTGACAGCTAGAGAGATATCTAAGCACAATAAGCTATGTGGAAAGAGCAGTGAGACACAGTACTTTCTAAACCCCCTGACAGCCAGAAAGCAGTACTAATGCAGAGTGTGCAGCAACAGTTGCTATAATGTCAGCTTGAACGTCCTACATGCTCGTCTCCTTACTGCCACTAGATGGAGCTACAATACTTATATACTGGAGCTGGTTTTTGCTGTTCAACTGCTCCACAGGTTTGTTCAGGTTGACAGTGACTTTATGTTGTGGAGACAGTTTCAGCTATAGGCTTTTCTCACAGAACACATTTACACATTTAGACAGTAGGCAAAGCACATGTGAATAATAAAATGAACAATGACTGAATTCCATTTAGCTGATTCAGTCTCAGGGTCCTGGTATTGTGCATGTTGGTTCACTGTCACGACTCACAGGGACACTTGAATATAACAGAGGCATCATTAATGTTATTGATAACAGCTGTGTTGTTCTACTGTGAGTGCAGTTGTGCTCATTTGAAACACGCTGATCAATTTAGTCAACTGACTGGAGAGAGGACCTTCTACAACAACACACTCACTGAAACTGGAATGAAAGAAACTTTGTAACATTGGCATTTGGATTCTGATTTTCTTTTCTTACTCTATTACTTCATTTTCTTTTCTTACTCTATTAATAGCTGCTGTCAGTGACTTTTCATTGCTGATAAACTGTTAAATGAATCCAATATACTTCCACTACAACATCCTAAGTCACAAAGTAATAAATCTCTTACTCTACTCACCTGTCGAGGATTTAGACTGTTTTGGTCTGTGTATTTTGTTTTTCTGATATTTTCTTTCTTGATCATGCTGCTGGTAACTTTTTAACTACGACATAATTATTACTCTAAGCAGGTTGTTGTGTAATGATCTTTCTGGAATAGCACACACCAGTAGGCCTCATGGACATTAATTAAACTTTTGCACACTAAATTCAAACTTTGCACAAGGCAGCAAATGCTTCTGAGAAAGAGTGAGCACATTTTAAAAGTCTGTGAATTTCTGGGAAAGAAACATTGGCTGTTTTACGTCATTTCAACAAGAAACCTTTTTTATATCTAACCTTACTCAAACACCAGCTCTTTAACTTTCTCGTGATCCAAATGAGCAACGGCTTGACAGCAGGTGTTTCATGTGCATGACATTCCTGTGCTGCAGCTAATCTTCCTTAAACATTTACGTTCCTGTGAGTGGTTTACTCTTTTTTAACTCAAGGAGTTAATAAGTAGAATGAATGAACTCTTCACTCAGTGTCTGCTGCCGGAGGAGCCTTGTGAGCCCTCAGAAATGTTGGAGGAGAAGATAATGTTAAGTGATGGCATGTCACAGCGTTATCAGGATGCAGCTCTAGATTTCAAGGCTCTTTCACCTGAAATCTGACGCTCTGAAACAGGCCGTGGATTGCAATGCAGAAATGCTTGTTTATAATTGTGACACTGAACAGAGTAGCACTTCCAACATTATTAAGCGTACCAAGTATGAATAGTGTAGTTGTTGTACCAGAGCAAGTTTAAGCACCTATTGAAATATACAATAATGAAGCATTATTATGTTGCTACTGTGGGAAACTTACAACTTAATACATTACCAACAAATAGGATCTGATGTAACACCTGTTTACAGAGTGACAAATAACTGACGTGAGTTAGCAGAAAGTTGGCGTATTAGACGAACCAGTTCTCAGCTCCACCTGCCTCAAAGCCTCCACTTATTATCCACTAAGTTATTTAGTATTAGCTTACTATCTCATGAGATAAGAAATTCTATCTGCTGTTGTTCCCCCCTGACTGAAAGCATAATTTTGTCATACTCACATTTATTATTACTGCTGCTGATAATAAGATAAATAGTTACGGACATCAGGTCACAGATAAACAGGTGAAAGTGTAAACAACGGTAACTTTCCACATTTATTAACCTGTCTAGGTTAAAAAGGGCTCTCAGCCCCAAGCCCATTTGTTCCTACTAAGAAAATAATGTGTTGCAGCTGGGCATTGTAGTTTTTAGCTATTGTAGGAAATAGCGCATTTATTGGGGGCTATTTTCAGTTAGAGTTATATTATACACATGCAGTGTGTTAGTGAGTTTTCCAGCAGTGAGGCGTTGTACATGGGACTGATTCAAAATGACCACTGGGTCATGCTCTCAGTGTAACAATGGGGCCCATTGATGTGTATAGCTTTAATATAGTCCAATAGTAATAAAAGTTCTATACCAAAGACATAGAAGGTACACAGCTATATCATGCTTTGGATACACAGTCTTGTTCTTGTACTTGGTTATTTCATGAGATTTTCTTATGAGCGGGTTTGATATGAGTGGATTTAAGCTGTTGATTTGGTGCATAAACATGTAAATGTGTAAATGTGTAGGAACTGTCATTTCCCGTATGTTGTTTTAAAATTACTTCAGACTCAACTCAGGCAGCTGCAATCTGATTAGCACTGATCAGCATTTCTCAATAGCAGAGGAAGTCCAAATATGGTAAATGCACTGTTTTACTGTTTTACAAAACCCCACCATACAGATTGATGCATGATTTTTAATGGATCATGGATATCTTGAATGCATCAAAGCCTTTACTGAAGTGAATTTCCAAAGAAAAGATCTGAACACACCAGATGGAAACTTTTATGATATTTTTTTTATAAATATGAATATGGAAATTAAGTTTTTTGTATGCTAAAACATTGTTATGTTACGAAACATCCTTTTGATCCACCATTAATATTAATTAATTTCAAGAGCAGTCGTTTTTGAGAAGATATTGCACACACACACACCCACACACACATCAGCAGGAGTTTAGTCGCCATGGTTATCATCATCCACTGCCAAATGCCCCTCCTCCCTCCCTCCATCTCTTCTGCCACCTCCCTTCCCCCTCTGCTCCAATCCGCCAACAGGAAAGAGACGGGGGGTCCTGCTCCCATCATGCTTTGCAGAAAGAAGCAGGAAGAGGCCAGAGTCAGTCGGTGACTGGACGGCAGCAAAGAGGAAACCAGACTGATGGTGGATGCAGAGGCATCAGTCAGGGAGGTACAGTGCATCTGGAAAGTATTCACAACGCTTCACTTTTTCCACATTTTGTTATGTTACAGCCTTATTCCAAAATGGATTAAATTCATTTTCTTCCTCAAAATTCTACACAGCACAATGACAATATGAAAAAGTTTTTTTTGAGATTTTTGCAAATTTATTAAAACAAAAAACTAAGAAATCACATGTACATAAGTATTCACAGCCTTTGCCATGAAGCTCAAAATTGAGCTCAGGTGCATCCTGTTTCCACTGATCATCCTTGAGATGTTTCTACAGCTTAATTGGAGTCCACCTGTCGTAAATTCAGTTGATTGGACTTGATTTGGAAAGGCACACACCTGTCTATATAAGGTCCCACAGTTGACAGTGCATGTCAGAGCACAAACCAAGCATGAAGTCAAAGGAATTGTCGGTAGACCTCAGAAATCTGAGGCAGAAATCTGGGGAAGGGTACAGAAAAATGTTCTGCTGCTTTGAAGGTCCCAATGAGCACAGTGGCTTCCATCATCCATAAATGGAAGAAGTTCAGAACCACCAGGACTCTTCCTAGAGCTGGCCGGCCGTCTAAACTGAGCTAAGCTGATCGGGGAAAAGGGCCTTAGTCAGGGAGGTGACCAAGAACCCGATGATGGTCACTTCTGTCAGAGCTCCAGCGTACCTCTGTAGAGAGAGGAGAACCTTCCAGAAGGACAACCATCTCTGCAGATCTGAAAATGGCTGTGCACCGACTCTTCCCATACAACCTGATGGAGCTTGAGAGGTGCTACAAAGAGGAATGGGCGAAACTGCCCAAAGATAGGTGTGCCAAGCTTGTGGCATCATATTCAAAAAGACTAATTGCTGCCGAAGGTGCATCAACAAAGTATTGTGCAAAGGCTGTGAATACTTATGTACATGTGATTTCTTAGTTTTTTTTTATTTTTAATAAATTTGCAAAAATCTCAAAATTTTTTTTTCACATTTCACGTTGTCATTATGTGGTGTTGTGTAGAATTTTGAGGAAAGAAAATTAATTGAATCCATTTTGGAATAAGACTGTAACATAACAAAATGCGGAATAAAGCAAAGCTGTTGTGAATACTTTCCGGATGCACTGTAACCACACACACACACATATAAAATGCACACATGCCGTAAGTCACTCCCCTTGAAGTCTCTGTGTTACAAATTACCCTCATCCTAAATGTGACTGTGCTAGATGAACATAAAGAAGTAAACTGCCATGTCGTCACACTGACAATAATGCCATTCAGTGTAGCTCAGAATACACACAGGCACACACCCACACATTGGCACAGTCACAGACCCGCTTTTGTCTCACAGTGAATTTAAGCGCTGTTTATATAAATCACAAACTCAGTCTTGTACTCCTAATCAACATTACGCTGTCAGTATTTATCTACTAAATGATGAAGTACCCTCTATGATATGAGCTACAAAAGTATTACAACAGAAAACACAACATACAACACTTGTCACAGTTATTTGATGTTTGCAGCCTCTGCTCCCATATCATAGTCTACCATAGATACATCCACAGCCCACATACATACGCACATAGGTACCTTTTTTTTTCCACAGAAAGTGACAGTACGCACCATCAGAGGAGGAAATAATGACTCCTTTTGCTGATCATTTTGTTTCAAAAGATTAATTCTCACCAACTATGTAGTGTGTTAAATCTCAGTTCGTTTATCGGTAAGTGAATGCATCACTGCGACATTCAGTGTTGACTCTGACTGTCCTCACTTCACTAGTCTACTCTGCAGCTTGCTGGTTTAGGCTGTTTACAGTTCTTCATACAGTTCATACAGTGTTTCGGTGAGCTTTTAATCAGGAAGTAATAACACTCAGTCACAAGTGAGGGGAGCTTCTCTCCTAAAAACGGTTGATTTGCTCAGTGTTGTTGGTTCAGCTTGAAAATTCAATGTTAAAGATTAATTCATTCATGTATTGAACATTTCCAAACATGGCCTAATAGAATGTCCAACACCATACCACCTCCCAACTCCACAGACTTTGCCACACAGATGGTACCAGGGTCATACATATTTATCCCATTTATTTCCAATCATGAATAATTTCTATTTCTGCCAAAGGCTGTTGTATTTTAGATTGCTGAGTTTGTTTTCCTGAGACAGAAGCCATCGTTTTCCTTTTATAATGAACTTGCACAGACTTGTTTGAATCTTTCTTGAAGCAGGTAATCCACATTATGTTTGCCTTTATTTTTGTCACTGTTGTGCTGGTGTTTTGTGCTGCATCTTGTCATTTTTTGTACTGGTCAGACCAATATATAAATGGACAAGATGCTCAATTACCTTCTTCAGCCATTTTCAGATTTTCATGCTATAATAAAAGAAGTAGAAACCTGCACCTGCTTAGAAAAAATAACTTGGATGTTACTCAGATTGCACAGTGTTGAACATCTTGTTCATATATAACATCATGCACCTTTTTAATGTCAAAGTATGTTTTGAAGGAGCAATTACATGTGAGAGTATTGATTACTTTGTATTAATTTCTGTACCACTTCTTTAAAAAAGTAAATTGGTAAGTCAGATTTTCATATTTGCAAGGCTCGTGTTTCTGATGCTGAGCACAGATTTCATTTTTAGAAACTCATGTGATAAATAACAAACAACCTAACTTATAAAGTAGATAAAGTAGATGTTGATTTTGATAATTACATTAAAGGCAAATATACTACTGTAAGTATTACACACTTTTTACCTGTGGGTGTCTTTAAACTGGCCTGGTATTTTAGTTTTCATCCAACCTGACAGGTACAAATCATTACTAGTTCCACTTTTAATATACACATTTAATTTAGGTCTGATATGAGCTTCTTCATAACAGATATAGGTTGTTTCTTGAGCAGTTTACACAGATAACAATGGCACTTCCTTAGTTCTTGCACTTGAAGCACAGTTTATCTTGTGTTTGCTATGTAATCCACTTTGCAAACACAATCGCAGGTCTGGCCCTGCAGGGGGGCAGACAGAACTCTGATCCACTCAAAAATAGACTTGATATAACCCATTGTCTAGAATTGCTTCTCACCCCGCCTCCACCCACACACACACACACACACACACACACAAAAATGCTTTTTAGTTGGTGAAAATTATGACAAGCCCCACCCACTCTCAGTGATCAAGCCAATAATGAACAGTGTGAGGGTGAGCAAAGGGCTCTCTTATCTTACTATTTATCCAGCAGAGATCACAGTCACTTCCACTGACCACGACACATCAGAGACTTGTGGTTCTGTTTGTCCCTTTGGCAGAGACTCTGTAGGTGAGTATGTTATCACACATTTGTGTCTAGAACTGTGTGCTCTCATAGTTTGGATTTTTGATGACCGAGTAGTGACCACTGATGCTTTTAAAAATTGTTTTTTTTTCCACCAGGAAGGCATCTGAAGCATTATGATATGACTCAAAGTAGACAGGAGGTAATGCTCTTGCTGTGTTGCTTCCTAGGGAGCTCTGCGACTGAAAAGATGTCTGATATACACATAGATTGAAAACTAATATAAATAACGCTTTACCTGCAGTCTTAATGAGTAATTGTCCTCTGAGTCAGTATTATATTAACTACATTTGAACCAGTAAGAATTACAAGGTATCCAAAAATTCTGCTGTTATTGTCCATTTTAGAGAGCATCGCTGAACGGGAAAAGTGTTGTATACTGTCTTAAAACAAACAAGTTTTGTACTTTTACTTGAGTCATGTTCAACATGTGTCATCCTATGTTTACCCTGAATGTCACCATTAAAATTTCCGGATAGAAAAGATTTAAACAATAGATGAAAAACAAGCTCCCCTCCCCAAGGAAGCTTTCAGGTCATTTCTAAGCAGTGGTGGGGTGCTCTTATATCACATGATTACAGGCGGAGAACATTGATTCGAGATGGTTTACAGAAACAGCTTTAATCAATTGTTTTCAGTGGCGTTCAGAGTTGACATGGAAATAAATTTAATGTTTTGGTTCCCAAAGGTCCCCAGTGTGACTCCTGTCATGTTCAGCACTTAATCAGGTCTCTGTGTTTTTCTGTTTGAAAGAAAATCTCATTTAGGTGGACAGTTTTTATCTGTTGGCGGGAGTGTCAAGCGCACTCGTGGGGTTGTTCTTGTGTTCTTGGTCTCTTTTTTTGAAGACTTTCTTAACTTTCTGTATTGTACCTCAAAGATACACAGGCCCATTATTTATCCCCCAGGTCTTTTATCTGTTAAAAAAAAGTCAGGTTGAATGTTTAAGACCCATGTGAAAACTGTCTGGGCTTTGTGTTAGTTTATTTAGGGGGTCATTTCTATGGAAAAGTCAGCAAAGAAGAAGAAAATACGGAGTAAAAAACATGATGGAACTTAAATCTGATTAAAACATCTGCAAAAAAAAAAACAAATGTGATGTAAGCGAACACAAAAAAAAAAAAATTCCTCTATTCTTTAACCCCCCTGTCATCAGTATGCGAGGGCAGACAGCGCCATATTTATGAATGTATTTATCTCATGCTTTCAGTTCATGTTGCTACCTACTACCTACCTTAAATAGGTAGTGTCAGTTTTAAAAGCCAACTTAACAGTGGTATGGTGGAATCATTTTGGGTGAGAGAAATCATAATGGCCACTTACTGTACATGTAGAGTAACAAAACTACGGGTTGGGTTGTATTGGAAAAGAGTTTTTACAACGTGTTCACCAACCACATTGGAATCAAATAGTTCTGAACTGCCACAATTAAAGTCTGGATGAAAAGTGAGATGCATTATTCATTTAAATATGGGGATAAAGAGCAGATTTTCAGGGTCTATAGCCATTTTTGCAGGTCTGTGAGGCTTTACTTTGGCAGCAATGGCACAGCAAGTTATATACAAAAACACTTTTACTGTTATCACCGTCTTTGTTTAGCTTGTTAGTGTACTTATGAGCACTAAATACAAAGTACAGCTAAGGTTGATGGGATGGGACTACATGAAAAGTCACTACAGTTATTGCAGCTTGTCCTCAGTGGGACATGAATATATCAAAAGTCATGGCAATCCATCTTATAGCTGTTGAGACATTTCACTAAAAACCACAAATGTCAACCTCATGGTAGCGCTAGAGGAAAAGTCAGGTAGGATTCATACTCTGGGGACCATGTCCACACAAAATAACACAGTAATCCCTGTTGTTGAGATATGTAGGTCTGAATTTTGAGTTGTGAACTCAAATGATCAACACTGCCATACCTAGAGCTATGCCACTAGTGAGGTCTTAAAATGTCACCAAGTTAGCATACTTTTCAATTTTTAGAAATTCCCATTTTCCTTAAGTAGCATCAGGATTGATTCTATGGTGACAGTGGCCTTTCTTAGTGTCCATATATAGATATTTTGCGTAATGCTGACACTGGAAAAAAAATACCCCTTCATACACCTGCAAAAATAATATACTTACAGTGTGAATGACTACATTACACTTTTTCCAATGAGTGCTTTGCAACAACGCATCCTAGTCACTGACTAACTGGTGCTCTAGAAAAAGGAGCTAATTAACAGTGGGCCAACAGTTAGTCCATAATATCTACCATGAAAGACAGATCACAGTCTGTATTGTTGCATAACTATTTGTTGAAGTTTAACAGAACAGTTGTCTTGGTTAAGCTGTTTGATTTGTACATTGGATTCTTTTGGAAATAAGAACACTTGAACCGTTACCCTGACTGAACAATCAAATAAAGGCACAAATGACACTGTGTCATCATAAAACTAGGGAGCACTATAGGAAGACCTACTTTGGAATCTATAAAAGATTGATAACATGTTCTGTGTTTGCTTTGTTTCAAGCTGTAAATTTTTTGACCCCTTATTTGGGTGGAAGATACTTTTCTAATGTTCAAAAAGATATAAAAAAATATATATAACCTATATAAAATGTTTTTTTTACACTCCTGCCAGGTTAGAGACTTAGATTCTAATTTTAGTATTTTAGTCATTTTTATTAGACAAGAGGTGGCTTAAAAGTACCCTGTGTAGTCTTTGACAACTAGGAGCAGTATTCTACTAATTGATAGTTAATAGCAGTAACATGTAAAGTGTAGCAATGCACCCACAAAGGCATTGAACATTGCTGAACACTGTGGGATTTAATAAATTAGTGCATTCAGCCTAACCCTTAGACCCTTAAATCTACATCCACAAAAGTACAATATGTAGAAATAGCATAGTTCCTTCAAAGTAAAGTAAATGTGTTAAAGTGGCGTCACAGGAAGATGCAGTATTTTATATATTTACTTAAGTCATTCACTGTTTAAATTTCTGTTCTCTTCTTTCTCTTCTCATTTTTCCTTGATGATGATCTCATCAGGAGCACAACTGACCACATTATACACTTCCCATCTCTCTTCATCTTACCGGGCTGCATCCCCTTCCTCCCAAAGACCATGGAGGAGGCCACCAAGGTTACAGAAACCCCTCCACCTCTCCTGGAACGGCGGGTTCGCCAGCAACAGCCCACCGTTTCGGTGCTCAAATCCAAGCTGAAGAAGAGTGTAACCTGTTCTGTGCCCAGAGTCCGGTCCACCCTGACTGGGTTCTTCCCAGTGCTGCGCTGGTTGCCTAAATACAAGCTCCGAGAGTACGTCTGGGGTGATGTGATGTCGGGGTTGGTCATTGGTATCGTCTTGGTACCGCAGGCCATTGCCTACTGCCTGCTAGCAGGAGTGGAGCCCATCTATGGCTTATACACCTCATTTTACGCCAACATCATCTACTTCCTCATGGGAACATCGAGGCACATCTCTGTGGGGATCTTCAGCCTCATGGGCCTCATGGTTGGACAGGTAATGGATCACAAATAGCATGTATTGACTGTACATTTTGGGTCTTCACTGAAATATTGTAGGACATTTATAGGTAATAATTGATATTGCTTGATTATCATGTTTTTTTAATTAAATTGATTCATTCAGATTTGTTGCTGGTGATTTCTATTTGACTGCAGGTGGTGGATAAGGAGTTGTTCCTGGCAGGTTTTGACCTTAATGAGGACTTTACCTCATCTGGCCCAGATGTGTTTAATGCCACACTGGGCACTAACCTCACAGCTGGAAAAATTCACACTGTGGAGCTCATGGGTCTGCAGTGTGGGAAGGAGTGTTACGCCATCAGCGTCGCTGCTGCCCTTACGTTCATGGCTGGTGTCTTCCAGGTAAAGGATCAGTTGTATTACTGTCCCAAAGCTCTACTGTATGAGATAAAACACTATCTGAAAGTGGGTGTCTTGTGCCTTTTTCTACCACTAGTAGTGCTATGGAGCATGTTTTTAAGGATGGGTCCTCATATTTCATATTGTTAGCATTTAGTGCATGCAGCTGCATGATATGATACACAATACTGTAGATGTTTTCACTTTACTCCACTGATTGGTGGTTGGTGGCAGTAATGTGCCAAAAAGTGTAGCAATGCTCCAACAAAGACATGGAAGTGGAAGACTGCTAGCAAGCAAACAACACTACAGTTTTCTGATTCTTCCCAAATCACGGAAGAATCAAGGAAATTGTCCTGGTTCTGACATATCTAAATTTAATTTCTAGCAGTAGACTACAACAAAAACATACTGTCATTGAAGTGCCCAAAACTGGGAGCTGCAGGAAAAAAAGAAGTAGCTGCAGGTGGAGGCATGTCAATGTGTTTCACAGGCAAGGAAAGGCATTTAAGCCACTTGCAGGCAACGAGTGATAGTAGGAACTATAATATAATATAATAATGTAAAAGAGTCTACTGTGTGAGGATGAACTTGGTGCTCAGTGGTGCTCGTTAAATGCTAACGATGACAAACTAACGTGTTCATAGACAATGTCAACGTGCCCAAGTGTGATAGCTATAATGGTTATCATGGTCACTATCTTAGTTTAGGATGTGGTGCTGGAGGAAGAGTCAAAGGATCACCAAATATCATCCGGGATGCATGAATATGTAGGATTTGGTGCTAATCCATCCAGTAAATGTTGAGAAATCACATTTGATAATCCACCTTCTATCTCTCCCTTGCTGTCCTGCTCTACCTCCTCTTCCCCTCACCAGGTCATGATGGCCATTTGTCAGCTGGGCTTTGTTTCTGTGTTGCTTTCGACTCCTGTGCTTGATGGTTTTGCCTCAGGAGCGTCTTTCACCATCCTAACCATGCAGGCCAAATACCTGTTGGGTCTGAGGATTCCCCGTCACCAGGGCTACAGTGCGGTTGTCGTTACCTGGATCAACATCTTCGCCAACATTCATAAAACGAACGTTTGTGACCTCATCACGAGTGCTATCTGTATCTCTGTATTAGGTAAAGATCTGTATTTCACATATTGCCCACCACAAGCTCATTCACTATTATGAATGGCCTCATCTGCTTCTGTTTAGTGAGTGCTATACTACACTTCCCTGAAAGACATAGAAAGAGGCAATCAGATACTCCCCATAGAATTCCAGTAGTAAAACAGGATATTTTTCCACAATGACCAGTTTAGATTCTGCAAGTTCCCAAGATTTGCTTTGATGTTAATTGTTAAGTAATGGCCTTGATATGTATAGATTAAAACCAAATTCTTATTTCTCTTTATTACTGAATAACACTGAATTTTTAATTATAGTGGGAGGGAAAGAGATCCAGGAGCGCTACAAGGATCGTCTAAAGATTCCTCTGCCGTCAGAGCTGGTAGTAGTGGCAGGAGCTACACTGGCCAGCCATTTTGGGGAGCTGAACAGCCGTTACGGCTCCAGTGTTTCTGGGCACATTCCCACAGGATTCATTCCTCCACAGGTTCCCAGCTTCAGTCTCATGCCACGGGTGGCACTGGATGCTATCCCCCTGGCTGTCATTAGGTAATGTACAAAAACATAACAACATATTTGCTTGGCATCAGCATGAGTCTCTCATCTTGATAGTTCCAGATGCAATCAAGTAGCTAGATTACTGTCTGGCAGGGATACAGTATGTGCCCTGACTGTCCAGATCGAGATCTGATTGCATTTTCTGTGCAGTATACACACATATGGACATTTCCTTCTCTCCTTATCAGAGGGCAAATATTAATTCACACCAGAATTCATAAACTAATTTTTATTTTATCTTGTAGTTTTGCCTTCACTGTGTCGCTGTCTGAGATGTTTGCCAAGAAAAACGGCTACACGGTTCGTCCCAATCAGGAGATGCTGGCTATCGGCTTCTGTAACATCATCCCCTCCTTCTTCCACTCTTTCGCCACCAGTGCGGCACTGGCTAAATCCATGGTGAAGGACTCAACAGGCTGCCAGACACAGGTGAAGTTTATACTTTTGAAAATGGTCAAACCTTTTTTATAAATGATTGGTCCAATCACCTTTGATTTCAGGGCTCAGATTGCTTGTGTGTGTGTGCTTTCTTTGAAGCATTAATGACATAATGACATTTTCACATACACAGGTTTAAGCTGTGATCTGTGTTGATTTCAGTTTGCAACAGACTTATTATTTTAACACTAACACTGTCTCATGCTTATAAAGATGAAAGAAAAAATTTCACAGTGACAACAAATGGGACACCCCAGAGTGCCTCTATAGAGTTTGTGCTGCCAAAAAATCCTTGGAGAAAAAAAGTTCTTTTCATTTGACATTTTTGGAGTGGCAACTTTTTGTTTTCCTACAATATTAATGAAGTCGTCCTGAGACCAGGCTCAGCATTCTGAGGAGAAAAAAGTAATTTATCTGTTTGTTTCTCTCCTCCTCCATCAGGTATCAGGACTCATCAGTGCACTGGTCATCCTTCTTGTCCTCCTCTTCTTCGCTCCTTTCTTCTACGCTCTCCAGAAGTGCGTACTTGCCTGTATCATCATTGTCGGCCTGCAGGGGGCACTGAGGAAATTCAAGGATTTCCCTGCTAAGTGGCGTGCTAGCCAGAATGATGCCATTGTCTGGCTAGTCACCATGTCAGCCACAGCTCTGATAAGCGTGGAGCTGGGACTGCTGGTCGGAGTAGTTTTTTCCATGATCTGTGTCATCTTTAAGACCCATAGCCCTAAGGTGAGTAATAGAGCAGAAGCTCAACCATGGCAGCCATGATGCAAATGTTTAGTGAAAGACAAATATTGGTTTGAAGTAATCTCATAATCTCATCTAATCTGATGTCCAACTGCAGGTTTCTCTCCTGGGTCGAGCCAATAACACTGATGTTTACGAGGACATGGACGAGTACAAGGACCTCATGCCGCCACCTCGGGTTCACATCTTCCGATTCCAAGCTCCTCTGTACTACGCCAACAAGGAGTCATTCCTCAAATCCCTCTACAAAGCTGTCAGAGTTGAACCTTTCTTGGAGGTGACAAAGAGGAGAAAAGCGGAGAAGAAGGCCAAAGAGATGTCCTTGAAGCAGGCCAAGGCAAACAGGGATAAAAACAATGGTGAAGTCGTTATTGGAATCCAAAGAGAACTGGATTTCCACACAATAATCTTAGACTGCTCCGCCATGCCCTTCATAGACTCGACAGGGGTATTGGCATTCAAAGGGCTGGTCAAGGAATACAAAGAGATCAGTGTGAGCGTGCTCCTTGCCAACTGTAACACCACAGTCATTGATTCCCTGCAGAAGGAGCAGTTCTTTGGGCAGAATGACAAAGACATGAGCAGTCTGCTGTTTCACACAGTTCACGCTGCAGTTCTCCATGCAAACACTACATTCGCAACAGAAACGCTGTCCAGGAAACTCTGAGGTGTAGGGCAGCTGGACGAAGATTATAGAGAAAATGTTGCAGTGTGTTCTGTTTCTCCTCCTCCTTTCCTTTGTAAACCTAAAAGTGAATTTAATATTTGGATATCGAGGCTCTGCAGGTAGCCTGGTGGTTGTCTTTTACAAATTTTTGTCCAAGAAAACATGGTGATACCGGGATGATCCAATTTGGAATAGTAATCTATCGAGTAATGCCTAGTGCCTTTTTTTTCCAAGATTTTTTTACTGAAGAAAACTGAGAAAAAAGGATTTTGTATTCCACATTTCTCTAAGGAGGAGAATCCTACAACCACAGGGATTCATTGCTCACTGTGCCTTAGGCCACTACTTTATGAGTACAGAAGCTGCTGAGGCCTCTTCCTCCTCCACATGTTGCCTAAGTACACTGGTCTCTTATAACTAGCCCTGAATATCTGATTCAGATATCAGCTCACAAAATTTCTGTTCATCCAAATACACTGTATTTAAATAGTTTTGTTTTTTTCCCACAACTAGTAAGAAAACAACATGGTGGACAGACCATTGTCTTTCTAGCAAACGCAGACATCGTAGGTGAAGAGAGGTTAAAGAGCAACTTGCAGGTTAGAGACACTGTGAATCAATGCATGTAAAAATGATGTAGGAACTAGATTTTGCTAAAAAAAAAAAAAAAAAAAGTTTAAATACACACTACAGTGACTTCTAGAGTCATTTTTGTAACAAAATTTTACGTTAAAAGCCAAAACGGACATAACAAAAGGATAAGCAATCAGATTAAACTATAGAAATGAATGGATCTAAAGCTAATTTTGACACTGGATAAGTTGTAAATATTTATGATGCACAACAGTCTTATAATTATGAGCCTGTGAGGCATCCAAGAGAGGAGGAACAGACCAGGATCAGGAGGAACAATAGTCAGAAGAGAGAATCTGAGTTGTGGTGTGGGGACAGATGTCTTGCTGAGAGACTGGTGTTAGCTAACGATAATTTAGCACTGTGTTCACATCACAACATTGTAAAGTTTGCTATCACGTTCAGGCTATAATAACACTAGTTTTAGTTTTAGAAATGAGTGTTTAGGGCCACAATAATCCATTACATTGTTTAGTTCTTTCAATTATCCAATTTTCTCTATAAATTCAATTAAAGTTTGTGGACCAATATAATGGAGGACATACTGATTGAGTGTTCAGCAGATTTTTAAACCTATAAGTCACTGCTTTTAAATCATATACTTGATATTTAATGTTAAGTTGACTTGAATTTGAATAATAATAATAGTAAATAGTACAGCTAAGTACAGTATTTACATGTAGATAAGTAACAAATTGGGGACTATAGAAAACAGATCACTATCTCTATCACACTGTTTAATATTGTGCCCCTATCCCCAAGTAATACCAGCTAACAGCTTACAGGCAGGTTGTCTGCTGGGCCCAGGGCACTGTAGGCAGGCACATCAGGAAGCCCTTACCTTCATGTGTTGTCTGCCATCAGAAGACAGTTTCCAGAAGAAGGAAGGATTTTCAAAGGTTTTGAATGGCCTCATTTGGGTGGTAAAATGATCACAACTGTGTAAAAACTTTATAGGAGTACTTTATGGGTATAATACACATAATAGGAATACCTAAGTAAAAGTACACAAGTCAGCAGCAAAACAAACTTCAAGTATTAATATAATTTAATGAAAGTATTAGTTTGGTACCTCTGACATGTGTTATTATTATATATGAACATCATTAGATTATGAATACTGAAGTATCAGTGTTTTTAAGTACTTCATAAACAGTTAGCTGGTTAAAAAGGTGAAAACTTTTTTAAAAAACAAACAGAACAGTCACTCGAACCACATCTGTGCTTGTGCCACACTAACGTCCCGTGTTATATCGCTGGTTGTGTGCAAGATAGAGGCTAACTGCCTCATCCTTGTTGATAGTCTGGCAGGCTCTAGAAAGGGTGGCAGGTATAGTGGAAGACAAGACAGTGCTGGTCTCTTGTAGAGTCTGTGGTGACCTGAAGTATCCCTCTCTCTCTCTCATCTGCTGCCATTGCAGTTGAAATTCAGGGCTGCCAAGAGAGCCTGCAGAAAAAAAAGTTGGATGTTAAGTTGTACACAGATGAATTAAACCAGAAGTAGAGACAAAATATAAAATATTGATTAAAAAAAACACATTTTTCTGGTATAGCGAGGAGACACTGCCACCCTGTGATTAAAAAGCACTGTTAGCCATTACCAGGTCAAAATATTTAAATACAATAAATACTTTTGTTTCCAGTTTATTAGGTACACCAACCAACTAGTGCAGTCCAATACAACAATGCTGCAATAAAATCTATCATCAGGTTAAAATGTGTTTTGTTCAAACTGTTTCAGGAGGCAATTATTCAAATGTATGGTTGGTTTTGATTAAGTGATGCTATTAAACTGTAATGTGCAATAATGAAAACATGTTTCTTATTCTTATTTGTCCATCCAGTTTTTATCAGTGAGGTTTGGGCTTTGGTGCTGTGTTAGACAGTATTCATTTTAGCCATTTTTATTCTTCACTGTTACAATATTTACCTGCTGTACTGAACCACTGTCTGTATCTGTATCTGTCTCTGATGTACCTGCAGTATCTCCAAAACCTGATAACACACCAACATCAAAATTACACATTAAGATAAATTATAAATGCCTTAGCTGTACAAATAAAGTCACCAGGCCATGTATCTAGACTCAAGGGTTCTCATGTTAACAAACTTAGCTTACAGACTGTGCCCTTCTCATATGGTTGGTTTTATAATATAGGATGCTAATGCCAGCTAACATTAACATTAGCCTCTGTCTTAGCTGTGCGATAACTTATAACAAACAGCTTCACATGTTGCTTTTGGTTAATGAAACTATTATCGTGAATAATTTGGAAGTTAGCAAACGTTAGAAAACGTGATCCGTGACTCCTGCAGGCAGCAGACCCAGCAGCTGCTGCTGAGGACAGGACCTGATGGAGCTGCTGTGTGCACGGAGGGAACCGCAGCTGTCAGTCTCACGTGGCGTGGGCTTCAAAATCCCATCCTGAACTCCATCATATCACCGTGAAGACAATCCTCCTGTCTAAAATGAGCGCCACAAATGACCGCGCGTTTTTCGTAGTACAGGCCGCTCAGACTCACTATCACCTACTACCACACATAGAGTTCAGGCAGAGCGCAGAGCAACGACTCCCTTATGTCACGTAATATGACGCGATGTTGGAAAAAAGAGAGTTTTTCGGGGCACTGCTGGAAATTTTTTACCTCTGATTTTGTACCTTTATGTTTTGTAAAACATGTTAAATTCTGCACTTACCTTTTCAAATACGTATTTTCAAACAATATTAAGTATAAATCTAAAAAAAAACATAACCTGCAAGTTGCTCTTTAAGCTACTGGGCGAAACGAGGCTCTGAGGTCAACATCTTCTAAAACTACAGTGAGTTTGTTTCACAAATAAAAAGTAGCAAGTATTAGCACTAACAGATCCTAGCAGGACAAAGCAAATAGAGAGAAACAGCAGATGAGTAGAGGAGTGAATGGTAAGAGGAAGGAAGAGACTTAAACTTGAAAAAGTGAGAGAGAGAAGACACCGGTTGTTGATTACATGGAGATCACAATGTGTGTAACAGGAAGCAGTGTCACAGAGTTATACTGACCACATTAAAACAATGGGAATCAGGTGGAAAATCTGTGGAAGTCTCCTTTAAATGAAGGTAAAAGGAAGTTAAGGGAAAGATCAAGTCAGCAAATATATTCACTGATCAGCAATTACTACCATGGCTGACAGTGGATTTAAGATTTTACATTTGTCCCACTTAGAAAACAGGAACATTGTCATATCTGACAGAAAGCTGTAAAGGCAGCTTTTACAGCCCATATTGTCCATATTTGTTGGCTGACTGAGCTGCCACATTTGTTGCACCTTTTGTTGCTACATCATTGTGTTTCAAATTCAGATACAAATAAAGGGGAAAAAAAGGTTCATTTTAAGTTGCTTGCATTACAGACTTGTGCTACTTAATCAGTAATGGACTGAGTTATGTGGCCACTTCTGTTGCCTTCCTTAGGTTTTTCTGTCTCAGATTGCAACATATGAGGTACATTTATTGTAAATGTAGCAAGCAGTGTAATATACATTCAGTGTGTACACTCAAAAGATCTGTTGGATTTACTCAAAAATGTTATGTCAAGTGGTTCCACGTAACTCTGTTAAATAGGTGTTACTAAAATCATTTTCACATGATTTACTCAATACATTTAAGTATATTTTACAACAGTAACTTAAGTAACTACAACTTAACTGGATTACTTCTTTTTTAAGTATAAATCTTACATTAAACTTATGTGATATGGTTAAGTTCAGCTAATAATATGAATATGCATTGAAGCAATACAAGGTTATTGAGTAAGAGTAACTCAATGTAGTTAAGTTGGTCTTAATTGACTTTAGTTTGTTCAATGAATGCCTAATGATGTCTAGAAATAGCTCTTGAGGGGGAGGGAAAAAAAAACAACATTTGTCAAAACAGCACTTTTATTTAGTGTTGACAGCCATTCATAACAGACATTTTCAGGTAAAACAAAAAGTTTATGGGTGCCACAGCTCAGCTGAAGAGAACACACATATACAAATAGAAAATCAAATGTTTAGGCACATTGACTAGCCTCCAGGGTCAGTGCAGGTTAACAACAATGCAGCGGCAATAATACAATCCATACAGTCCAGCAGTTTGTTTTTCAAGACCTGGACTTTCACTTAAGGGTGGCGTGAATCAAGCTCCACCAGGACCGAAATTCAAAAGTGTACCTGAGATCAGGTGGGTAGCTCAGGTTCAGGTCATAGATGATACCAAACAGTAGGGCACACACATTGGCGACATCTTTGAGTCCCTGAAGCACCTGCACACCTTCAACTATGATGCCAATATCTTCGGGTGCCTGATCAGCATCTGCACCTGGATATTTGATCACATAGATGCCAATGACCATCTGCTCCATCTCTGCACTTATTTCATCAGGGTTCTCACTCTAAAAACAAACAAAAGGGGGAAAAGATTCTTTAATAAACTGTTTTAAAACAACAAATTGTACAGAAGCTTCGACTGCACTCAACTCATATGAAACATGCACCATCTTACTATTCACCTTAACTGACTCAGCTACAAAGTAGTTTTTTCTTCTTGAGATGATATTAATTTAATTTCTAATCTTTATTTGCATATATGCTTTACTTGAGAGAAAGAGAGAAGGATAGGGCAGTGGAGTGAGCGAAGCAACAAATGATTTACCAAGATTTAATGCCTCAGTGAAGAGGGAGACAAGTTTGAATTTTACCTCTACATTCACTTGCATTGAAAAGCCAAAAAAGCTCAAACCACGTTTCAAATCTGAGATTTCCAAAATAATATGACTAAACACTTAATAAGTGTATTAGTAATAAAATTATATTTCTGTTGTGTGTGTTTCTATTTGTCTACTGTGCTTAGTCTTTGTGTAATTGTCTTTGTTCTTAAAGTAAATTATCATGCAGTGATTTCATGATGGAACTGGACAAAACAAAAAAGTTTAAAAATACATTTTGGGGGAAATGTGAAAATGAAAAGACCTTATCAAAAAACCTGACACTTATTCCGTACTCGTACACTACCTTTGCAGGGTCTTCACTAAGATACACTGCCAGAGCTTGGAGGCTGCCATCTCTCCTTTTTGCGATCGAGTCATTCTGCAAAGCACAACAGGAAATATACTCTATAAAACACAAACACAAATCGCTGACTTTTACAAGACGGAAGAATTCCAGAAAGCGATATCTTTAACAGTGCCTATCACAAACATATCAGTATAGTATATGTCTATATATTATATAAGCAGCATTTTATGTATATTTGATCCTTTTTATTGATAGTTATATAGACTTGAGATCCCCAGTTTCAGTCTACAGATCTCTTTATTGTTATACTGTAAAAAATACTTTGCCTCTATGATATATTTATCACAGGTATCTGATAACCACATTTGACATATTGCAAAAAGTGTGTTTACACAGAATATTGGTCAATATAGGTCAGATTGGTCATATTTTCGTTTGCTCCCTAATATTAATATTTGCCCCAAAAATTCAGTAACAGTGGGGCCAGAGGAAATTTAAAATAAATATTTTTGCAGTGTTTCATGTGGTTATCAAATATTTGCAATGAAGATATGCGACACAGGCAGGATGTTTTAAATTTAAATAACAGTACACATAAAAGTATACTTCACTTATAATTAGATGAATAACTATATAATAAAATGTATTGTGTAATATACATACGCATACATGTAAATATACATAAAATGCCGTCAATACACCTTAACAAGATAATGAAAACAAGGCAACTGTGTAGGGAAGTGTGGGAGCAGGCAGCAGTTAGCTACTGAGTGTTACATTAAGTGTTGGAAGGGGGAGGGGTGGTTTACGGTACAAAGTATCCACAGCAACCGAGGTATCAATTACTATGCTAATAATTATACACACACCTGGTAAATGGCTGCCACAATTTCAGCGATTTTATGTCCTGCTGCTCCTCCTTTCTTGCAGAACACTCTTAACATCTTTTCAGAATAGTGGTCCAGCTGAGACATGAACTTTGGGACAAGTGGGATTGTGGTAATGTGCATGAACTCTGCACTTACCTAGGCAAAAACAAAGTGAAACAAGACAAAAGCACAAAGCACAGAGGAAGGTTAACACACAGCTTAAAATGCTTAAGTCAAAATAATATGAAAAAGGTTAAGGTACTTTATGCAGAATCTGGTTTTCAAGTTGACAATATTGTTGACAAATTACCAGAAATATTGATGTAAACTACCTCACCATTATCCGGAAATCTCAGTATGCATGTGTTCCCCCAAATATTTCTTTTAAAAAATGATCCTGATATACAACTACCATTGTACATCAGACCAAATATGTAATGTGTTACTTAGGAGCACAATATTTCTGCCCAATGACACACAATTTTAGATGATTTCAGTGATATGGATAATATGAAATTAATAATTTGAGTATTTACAATGGTTTAGGAAGAAAGTGAATATGGAATAAATATAAAATATTGCAGCTTGTTCCAAAAGAGTGATGTTAGCTTTAAGCTATACCACAAAGGACTATTCAGTGCATGAAATTAAGTCAATATACTTCAATGCAAATTCAAGACTAGCCTCATGTTAAAAAAAAAAGAGCCGGCCATCTAGTTTTGAATTCTGCGCTGAAGGGCATGTCTTAAATCACCTCATGCCGCCGATGAGCAAAGGTTTTCTCCATTTTCTGTTTTATCACCTGATGGTTGTGCTTTTTCTTGACCTCAGATAGCACCACTCGCTCCTTCTCAAGACTCTCTTTGTCTTCTCCAGCTGGGTAATCAGGAAAGAAATTGACTTCAGCTCTCCTGGGTTTCTTCACTTGGTTAAGACTAGTGGATTTACCATATTTCTGTTTTTCATGGAGTTGATGCTCAGTTCTGGGCACCCCAAACCCCTAAGCCTGGTGTGATAGTTGCCTATTTTGTACTTCAAGCTGATTTTCCAACCGTAGAATCCAGAGACAGAGCCCTGTTCCTTTAAGCATGGATGTTTTATAATCAAAGCTTCTGCAACATCATCCAACTGTGCACTTGAGGGGTATGGTGTGTACTTGATTATTTCCAAAGCCAAGGCATCCAAAACGTCGGACTTGAGTTTTGGATTTGGCCTCAGGCGCCTGCCTTCAGCAAGGAATTTCTGGTTTGCCACTGACAGCTGCATATCCACTTCGTAGGTGAACAAAGGAATGGGGAAGCTGAGTGGCCAGCCTTGACATCTTAGTGAAGAGGTTGAGGTGGTTGACTCAGAGGAAGAGGATGAGAGTATGTCAGTGTCTGCAGAGGAGTCATCTGTGCCATGAAAAGGTGCAGACAGACAGTGGCTGGCTGACTGTGTTGGCTGCTCCCTTGACATAATCACTTTTACCGTTGATTTGTCTTGGATATCTGCTGTTGAAGTCAGGTCCATAAACTGGTCAAAATCATTGTCCATATACTGCAGTCTGAACTCTCCTTCAACTCCACACTGTTTTTGAATCTCAAGTTTAAGACTGTCCACAGAGTCCGGTATTCCAGAAGGAAAAGTGAGCTTCACACAATTATCTTCTCCTAGGACAATCCGAAGCTTTGCTGGAGTTGACATTGTGTCTAATCTGAAAGAGAGAATATTAGTTTAAAACAGAGCATAGTACCACTACTAACATGTCTCTTGAAATCTTTACCAACTAGGCCAAGTCATGAAAAAGTAATACACATTACACTTCAAAAATGTTTCAAATGATATGGAAGTTTAGTAAAATACTTGACTGTATATTCACGAGCTTAATATAAACGCAGACGCGCACATGCATATTTTTTTTCACTTTGAGAGAAGTATGCTGCTGCCAACTAAAGACTTAGAGTCTTAAAGTATTCCCTGATATTACCTGAGGAATGTATGTATCTTTTCAAGGTAACCATCCGTAGAGTGCCAACATTGTAATCAGAGAGGGGGTAGCGATCCGGAAGTTGACTCAGTTCAATCAGTGAAACACCTCTTGGAGAAGGATCCAGCTCGAAGGATCTGTAGTGTTCCCTGTACCATGAACTTTTTTTTTTTTTTTTTTACAATGAAGGTGAGTCCATCTTTCAAAACACAGATCTGTACAATTTCGGCAAAGTCTGGCAGTCCACCAACAAATCCATGCACTATTATCATGTAACTTCTGAAGCCGATACCATCAACAGATACATTCTGTGCAAGATTAACAACAGTAAGATCAGGGTACTTCTGACAGAGGCTATTTGCTACTTCCTCATTAACGACATCAAAGGGGACTGTTGAGACTCGTTCAACCTCCAGAGAGGTTTTTTTCACAGCTTGATGAAAAAATACTGTAGCTAATCATGAGCTGATGTTTAGTGGCCAAAGACAGTGTTATGTTTTTAAAACAGTTTGTATGCCTCACAACTTGTTTAAAATAACTGTGCTTGGACTCAAACCTCAAAGTCCAGAAAGAAACAAGTGGACCAAAGTGAAGGATCAATGCTGGATAATGTTCCAGGTAGTGGTGCTTTGGTAGCAGTTTTCTTTCTGGGAAAAGTGTGCAATACCTGTATCTGTGTTCTGATATTTTATTCTCCAAATATGCAACTGACTCATTGGTATGTACAGGGAAAACAACCAGATCGACAATATCCTTCAAATCTAATATTATCTGCCAAGCTGGTTCATCCTCTGGAATTAGTTTTCCAAGAATCAGTAGTATTAGTCTTAACAAAGACCAGTTCTCGTGTGAGTTGCCACCAAGGTTTTTTTTTTACTTTGGAAAGCACGTGGTAATAAGTGAGGACGATTTGTTTTATCTCCCCACTTATATGGGAAAGACTGAATCAGTTCATTTAAACCATGTACTTCTTGGCTATCAGCAAACTAAAGCATTGAGCAAGCTCAATGGGTACTATCCCCTCAAAAAGGTCATGAGCCAGATCTGGGGAAAAACCTGCTGTAACCTCAAAGAATGAAAGGCTCTCGGCTAAAACACATGCAGTTTTAACTCCACAACAGGTTTGCCCATGTTCATGTGCACTTGTTACATGTGCATGATGTAGCTCCTCAGATTTGAGACTGAAACCACCCTCTTTTACCTCCTTTGACTGAATCTCACAGTTCACAGTATCAACAACTTTACTGAGTATATTCTTCTGTTTGAGTAACTGCTGTAAAGTTTTCAGAACAGGAACATACTGAAATGTCCATTTTGTTCTTGACTCAAGTACGTACTCTACTGGATCAATGACTTCAAAATTTTCCTTGTAATACTTGCCACGTTTATGAGCAGTAGCTAGTGGGCCATCCTTAGCCATCCTTAACAAAGGATTACATGAAGATAATGCAGTGGTAAGTTCTTTAATCACCAACTGGTCCACACAAACATTGTGATTCCGAAAGGTTTCTAGAACGACTTCATTTGATATGGGCACAGATGTAGATCCTATCAAATAATGCAATTTAGCAAGCAGTTCATCTATTCCTCTGTGTGGAATATGGAAATAGTTTTCAAGTTTTAGTATAAGAGATCCTAATTTCAGTTCTATGGTCTTAGATAAATTCTGTTCTTTTGTTTCAGGTTCTATATCATTATCACAATCATCATTATACTCAACACTATGAGCCGAGTTATCAGTTCCACCATCTGATGAATCTTCTGCTTCACTCATTTTTACAATACCTACTTTAAAATCTTGAAGAGAATATGGAGTGTGTTTTCTATTTCTGTGGCACTTGAAAGTACCATAAACATTTGTCTGGAAAGAACAACCCTGAAACATACAACTTACTGTTTCATGGCTCTTGAGATGATTATTAACGTGACAAAAAAACTTGTGTGCTGATGCTATGCTAGTGCTTGTACACAACTGACAGTTAAATGTAGCTGTAGTAACATTTTTTTTTTACGCTTTGATTTGCACGCAGCCTGCTTAAATGACTATGAAGAGCATTCCATGTTTTGAAAACACACGGGCAATCAGAATAAGTGCATGAGTAGGGGTGTCTGCGGCCAAAATTACCATGAACTAACCTGTAGTGTTTTAGAAGATGGAATCTTGTAGATACAGTTATCCCACACTCTTTACAAGACCACATTCATATCTGTTGTAAAAAAAAAAAAAAAAGTGATTTGTGTCAATACATTTAAGACTGAGCTATACAGAGAAAGCAATACTTCCCCTTCAACTGCCTTACTAGTCCTCCCTACCGTGCAACCCACTGCCCCTTTAGTAAAAACACAAGCTATAATTTGTTGTTTGTTCATTCAATTAAACATTACAGTATATGACCATATACATCACGAGCATAGATATTGACACATTTTACTTATGCACTACTCATGCTAGTCAGAAATAGAAGTTATCCATACCAGAGGTGGAACGGTTCACATCACAGTTTTATGGTCACGGTTTTCAGTATATGTTTTTAATTTTTTTTTATTTTTACAATGCAGAAATAATATAGGCCTTCATCAGCATATATCCACCTCCATCCTGAATAATTCACCATTTAGTTTTACAAAAATCAATTATGCCTTTTAGTCATATAAAAACTGATATTAAATTATTAAAACAGCTATATCATTGCTTCAGTACTTTTGTAATAAACTGAAATTATAAGCATATCTGTGGCATATTCGTTATGCCTTTAACCTGTCTGACTTTTCAATGAAAGATTGTTTCAGAACTGACTCCATCTCTGTAGTGTGTGTGGCTGCATGACAGCAGTGACTTGAGGAGATTTCCAGGGGGTTAACTGGTGACATATTGTTAGAGTAGGCTATATTAACTGGTTCTGCATTTATTTCCTAGAGTAAACACAGCTTTGCACATAAACCTTCTTGAAAACGCTCTGCTGCAGGGAGCTAAGGTCACGAACTGCATGGCTCATATGCGCTCATAGGACAATTGTTCGTTGTTTTTTCATAAACTGTTCCATCCCTAATCAATACCGGATACTTGTTTCAGCACACGTACGAATGTAAACTTATTTCTCTTTGCACAGAATATTTTACATCATGGTGCTAGCTAGTCATCGCATCACGACGACTAGCTAGCACCTTGAAATGAGATTACACATCAGACTCCACTTCAACATAGCTGATAAAAAAATACGTAATACTAATTGTTTTATAAGCTAATGGCATTTAAAAGGAAATTGCTTACCGCTATGTGGGAGATGGCTGCGGATTTGAGCTGATGCTGCTGGTAGTTCCATCAGTCACAAAAAGGAGTATGGCGGGAGTCTCGAAATCTCGCATGACTTTGAATGAGAGGATGCATGTTCCGTGGATGCTGCCCTTTTAAGTTTTACATAACACAGTTGCATTGGGGAAACTAATGCATGCCAAGTAAACCTGGCATGGTACACTTTTTCTTTCAAACAACACAACTAACTCAAGTTAATATGGGAGACTCACAATTTTGAGTAATTCAGACATAATGGTATGGTTTGTATCCAACGGTAGTGATGTTTCCTTTTTTTGAGTGTAGGTGCTTGCTTGTTTAGTGCTTCTGCACAGACATTTTACATGTTTTATATGAATGTTAAAGGTCTCAAATGTTCTCAGTTCCAGGTTAGTTCCTATTCAGTTTCTGATTATTGTCAGGGTCTTTCAGATGTGTGACTGTATCAAAAGCAGCGTTTATTGCAATGCAATCTGTTTTGACTTTTTATATCACGTCAAGCCTTTGTCAAGTCCACAGTGGCTCTAATCCATGGGTGGATTACTATTTTACAAATACATTTATTTCAAAACAGTAGAGAAACTCACGTTCAATATTAGTAGGAACAGTATTGTTGGTCTCCCATTTTTCAGTGCATCCAAATCTGGGGTTAGTTTTGTTGTGGCAATTCTTAGGATGGATCTGAGGTGCTGGTCTGTTAACTTGGATCTGTGATGGGTTTTGTTGTTCATGACGCTGAACGTCTGCTCACACAAGTAGGTAGAGGCAAACAATGCCAACATCTTCTGTGCCTTCCTCTGGAGGTTTGGAAACGTGGCTTTGTTAAGTGAAGCATAGAAGCCATTCAGATTAACAGAGTTAAACTTCTCCTTTAAGATGGAGTCAGACTGAAGATCTATCAGTTCCAATTGCAGGTCATGTGGTGCTGTCTCAGGGTCCTGTGACAGGGGACAGGATACCAGCTGAAGTGACTAGTCAATTTTTTCAAAATTTGAGAACCGAAGGCAGAATTCTCTGCGCAGGTCATCCAGTGATTTGCTGTACTTCTTTGCGTTTCGCATGGCCTCTTTCTGCGTGGCTAGTGTGGGAAAATGAGCAAAGGATTTGCTTGAAATTTGCCTGGAGAATAAAGTCAGCTTGGATTTGAAGGCTTTCACATTTGTGTACATGTTGTGCACAAACTGATCTTTCCCCTGTAGCTTCATGTTCAGCTCATTCATGTGGGAAAAATGTCCACAGCAAACGCAAAATCGCAAAGCCAGTTCTTGTCACCCAACTCACTAACTCCAAAAATGCACCAGTCTCCTCTTTGAGCTCCCACACTCTTTGAAACACTTTGCCCAAACTTAACCAGTGGACACGAGAGTGGTAAAGTAAATCTTGGTGATCTGCATTTGTTTCCTCTAGAAACGTAATGAACTGAGTCCCCTTGCTCGAATAAAGTTTTACAACTGGATTCGCCACATGATCAAGCTGCAATACAGACTTGCACAGAGATTCCTAACAGGAAAATAACATCCTGGTCAGGGTTTTCCTCTTTCACTTAATCCTGGATTGTTTTCAGAAGCCTGACGTTTTTTCCAGTTAAATTTGGCGATCCATACGTGGTGACATGGACAAGTTTACTCCAAGGTAGCTCCATTCTCTCGATGACAGCAGACATCATACAAGTCCTCTCCCCGCGTTGTTCCTTTTAGGGACTCCATGGTTAAAAACTCCTCCGTTATCTCAAAACCTTTGTTAATCCCTCGAATAAAAATTAGAAGCTGAGCAGTGTCTTTTATGTTGTTACTTTCATCCAGTGCTAATGAATATAACATAAAGGACTCTGCCTCGTTGTTTAACTCGGTGGCAATATCTTCATCAATCAGCTCCACACGGCGAGTCACTGTCCTTCGTGATAAACTGATCTTTTCAAAGACACCTGCTGTCTCTATCATGCAGTCTTTTAAAAATTCGCCGTCTGAGAAAGGCTTGCTAGCCTTTGCTAATTTAAATGCTAGCAGCATTGAATGCTAGCTTGATTTGCAGCTTGTCGGCGAAAAAACTTTTGCTGAGTCTGTAAATTAGCCACCAATCTCTCAGCAGTAGCTGCCCGTTCTTGCGTTGACTGCTTGCTTGCATAGTTAGCATGCTTTGTTGCAAAGTGAAGGCTAATGTTGTATTCTTTAAAAACTGCGACAGTTTCCTGGCATATCAGACATACAGCTGTTGATTGGACATCAGTGAAAAAATATTTTACTGTGCACTCCTTTTTAAACACCCAGCATACACTGTCCACTTTTCTTTTCTTTGGTCCGCTCATTTTTACAGAAGGGCACAATGTACAATGTGAAAAAGAAACATTGATGGAAACATTGGATTTAACAATCAAAATGACCTAAAGTTAAGGTCATCTGGGATCAACCAAGGAGCACCTGAATGCAGCATAATACACCACACTCCAACACGGGTCAATGTGTCTGGAGTGTGCCATCTGTTGGGGAAATGCTGTAATTGTAATTGTAGGGTAGTCAAAATAGATGCAATTTCATAATAATTAAATTTAATAATATAGTTTGATCAAGCCAGGCGGGCTGGATTCAAAAGCCTAACGGGCCATACATGGCCCGCAGGCCGTAGTTTGTACATGCCTGCTCTAATTCAAGAGTCCTGAGTTCAGACATCCTGCCACTATTAGAGGTGTTTCCAGAGCGACTATTAACTTGGAGCTCAAAATTATTTCTAAAAGGTCAGTTAACCCCCCCTGACTTAAAAAAGAAGTACACTTGTGGGAGGAGAAGAGGAGCTCTATGTGCTTTTTGAGCCACAGACAGAGCCTTGCACTCACAGCCGGGCTCATGACAGCATACTTGTACTCTGTCCCTGTTCCCTGGTCACCCATCAAGAACAGCCATATGATCTGCTCTCGTAAAAAACAAATGAGTTACACACACCTGAGATCTCTTCTCAAGTGCTGTATGAAAGCAAGTCATCATATGGTGTTTCTAACAAAGTGAAAATGTTCATTTCCCCTAGTGCGATTAATAAAGGATTCTTCTTCTTCTTCTAAAATGTGTATTCCAAGTGTGCAGATTTCATTAAAACAATTACAATTTCTTCAAAGTACCTTAAACTTAAAAAATGAGTTATTCCAATAAAAGATAATAAAGGATGTATTTTTATCCCCATGTGAACATGTAAGTGTTGATGAACTGGCATTTTAATAAGATGTAGATAGCCTTGTTATTAATTCAGAAAATAATTTTGTATTTTTATAAATTTGTTTTGTCCTCATTTTTTGTGCATGAGTTTAACTCAAATCATGATAGCGATGACATCACATGTTTCGGGGAACTCTGTTTGACTGTAATTTCTGACTTAGTGTTGACATTCAACACCCATTTACAAACACTGCCGTAATATTTAATACTTTAATTAAACTGACAAGTTTTTAGTGAATAGCTTGTGTCTGTGACTAAATTATTGCCTTTAGTAACAGTTTATAATATTGAGAGAATATCTGTTAATGACAAATGGGTTGTTTTGCCAAAGGAAGTAATATTAAAGCTGCACTAATTAATATTTTTATTTTAGCAATGCATCAAGTGATTGTGAACCAACATAAAATTCACATGATTCTGAAGTTTAGTACCTTTCAGCTTATTAGTTTGCTTTAATGGCATGCAACTTTAATGATAAATGTTAAAATAAAGTTTAATTTTAAAGTTTCAAATGAGATTTGAAAAAGGTCAGCAGCAATGTGCTGTTCCAAAAAATAATATTGTACTTATCTTGGTTAATCTGCAGAACCTCTGTGGGAACAGTTTTCAAAGGAATTAATAGTGACAGTGACAGTAATGATGGACTGAACCTTTGAAAAAAGCTTGACAACAATACATATACTGGAAACAGTAAAAAGAAAAAAAAACTTTTTTAAAAATTATATTTATATCTATATTTGCATCTTTAGTCGCTGGAATTTCACCTTTGCACAGAAACTAGCTAAGACTAGACTAAGACTGTATATTGATTTTCACTATTAAAAATCCACCAAATAAAAGTTTACTGTTTCTCAAAATGATTAATAGTGCAGACAACTCGAGCAGCTTTAACAGGTAACACTGTGGTGCTGTGTCAGGCTCCACAAAACTATCCCTTAGTCCATGAGGTTATGTATTCCTGGCTATCATTTACTAACATAATTATCATACTTTCAAACCCTTACAGTGTCAGCACTGCAGCAGCATTTCATGAGACAGACAGACAGACCTGACCCTCCTGACCACAGACAGACAGACAGACAACTGCTTACATAAAGTTCATGTAATTATCCCTAGCACAGCTGTACATTCAGGTATATTTCAATCTTTCACTTATTAACTGTAGATCTGCTAAGAGTAAGCTGTTTGCACCAAGATTGTCAATGATTGTGATGTGGAATTTCAGGCAGGACTGTAAGAGGCGGACTGCAAGCACCCAGACAAGGGCCAGAAGGAGACTCTTTAAGGGCCAGAAGGAGACTCTTTATTTTCTAAGTCCTTTCTTCAAAAAAATTCTTCAAAAAATTCTAAGTGTTCAAATCTTCTTCTGAGGAAAAATGCAGAGTTAAATAAGCACTGGTGTCCAATAAAGTTGAGAGTCCAGAGAGCTTTATTCCTTGTCACAAAGTGCACATAGTATAAAGAGTTTTTCACTGACAAAACATCACTGTTTATATTTGCAAAAAAAGTGGGCATATCTGGGCATTCTTACTTTTTATGTTTTTATGTGTTGTTATTCTTACTCTGTATTTCTGTGTGTTGTTATTATTCATGCCCTGTATTTCTGTGTGTCATTATGCTTGCCCTGTATTGTAGGGCCACTCTCTAGTGGGTCTTGTTACCTCATGGGCTTCTATCTTACTGTGTTGCACACGTCACTTATCTAATGGAGTCAGAGATTCTGTGGTTACTTTCTTTCAGATTCCCTCGGGCACCATCCTTCAAAGGTCATTCCAGGACAGCTGTTCTGGTACTTTCCTTTGAAAACAAACATCAATGGATAATACAGATTAATATATAGTTGTATAATGTGGCCTTGTATATAGCAGCCTCACAAAAAGAACACTCACATGCAGTTTTAGAAAATAAGAGAAAATAAGACACCACAATTGAATACATGTACATGTATGAAAACAAAAAGTTCTGCATGTGTCACAACCATATAGTCTATGGCTCATTTCATTATTGCAACACCACTCAAATTAAAATGATCACAAGCTGATAACATGATAACATAAATAGTAGTTATTAGCTGGTTGCACTTGTAACCCCAGCACCAGGAGGTAAGTACTGAGAACAGAGTATGTATCCGAATTACTCACGATTAACCTCACTACTAAATTTTAGAGGGAGTATCTGTGTGGGCTAGCGCATCAGAAGTCTACGACAGCTCAGGAGAAAAGAACACTGAACAGCAAGAGTGACACGGGACAATGAATATGTTTGAAGGTAATAAAATATTTATTTACAATAACATTTAAATAAAAAATATGTGTCAATAACTTTGTTTTCCTCTGAAAAAAAAACCCAACAACAACAGCAACGGTTCTAAATTATCCTGATTCTTTTAGTTTCGGCTACGTTATTTTGAGCTACTTTATCTTCCTAATATTTAGATAAATTTTAGTTTCATTTTGTTTGGGCTTCTTCTTTATTTTTAATGTTTCCCTTATATATTTCATTTTAATGTGTTCCTATTTATCTCTGGTAGGTCGATTTATTTCAATTCAGTTTGATCTGGAATTAATCCTAAATTTTAAATCTAATTTTGGAACCAGGAACGTTAATTTTAATTTAGCTTTCCCTTGAACCCGTTGAAATAAAGGAAACTTATCACCAAAACAAAACAAAACAAACAGAAATTATGTAGACCAACTTCTTTCTTTCAGAGTTTTTACTTCGGCTCAAAAAAATAAATTCAAAACTGTTAATAACAGTCCAACAGTTCAGTAAAATCTCTTTCTCAGAGAATTAACGTTAGGTCCGTTACCAATTACAGTCCTCAGCGCTCTCTGAAGAAAACCGCTCGGTCCTCGGGCCCGTGAAGAAATGGGAAGGAAAAACAAAAATAAAATAAAAATTCACTTCTCCTTCCACACAGGTAAGTTTAACCAGGTCTTTCTTTTTCTTTTTCAGGTTGTTCTGATGGGTGTCTCGCCAGACTGCAAATCTTCCACGACACTCCCGCTTGGAAAAATGGACAGGTTGCAGACGATAAGGATCCAGTAAATCTTCTACTCACAAAAAAACTAAATAAAAAAACTCGAACAAGGTGTCACTTCAAAATGACAATACTTTTGTGACTTCGAAGTAAGAAAAATCGGTCACTTTCCTTAATAGTCCTTAGCTCGATACGCTCGCGCTTAGCGCCGCTGCCTCTCATATCCAAGAGAAACTGCGTCTCGTATCCAAGAGGAAGTGCGTCTTGTCTCTAGGCGGAAAACGGCGCCTGGAGGCGGGCCCAGTTTTCTGATTGGCCGACGTAACCAGCGCAATCTGTGACTGACAAGAGACCTAACTAATCATATTATCATAGCACATGTAATTCGGCAGCCGATTTAGTAAATCACTGTTTTTTATAAAACAACTCTCTGTATTATAAGTACTTTTTCTGTGTAACTTTTTACAAAAAAAATAAATAAATAAAGGAAAAATACAAACAATATATCTTTTGAAAATTTTTACTTACTGTGAGGGACTGTGCAGGACTCACCTCGATGGAGGACAACAGAGGACTGAGCTGGTCAAATAGGACAAATAACATGGATCCTGATTTGTGGAGACACACTACGAGAGAGAAACTTATAAGCAGAATGTGTAGTGTGACAGAAATCAGAAAGTGTTCATTCACATCTTCTTTGGAGTCTTTATTGTTCATGGGCAACTTTTATATCAATGCTGCCCTCTACTGTTCAATAATGTGAACAGCAGAAACAAGCACGTGACGCTTCATTGGCAATAAAAATGGGATTATTAGGGAGATTAGGTTAAGCTATTGTCATAAAAAAAGACTCAGCGACAAGTTATTTTACAGCATTCTTTATTCATTCAAAATGTTTAAAAATATAGGCTCAAATAGGCACTGAAATAAATATTGTATAAATATTGTATTGTATAAATATTGTCAGCATGAGCCGACTCCATGCGGTCCTGGAGTCTCCTGGCGTACTCTGGTCCAGGTGGAACCCTCGGTGTGTCTGGTGGGTCTGCCAAAAGCCATCTCTGCTGGTGTCTGCAGCTCTCTCCCCAACATGAGCAGGGCAGGTGTGCATGAGGTGGAATCCTGCACAGCTGACCTGTAGGCCATCAAGACGAGAGGGAGGTGCATGTCCCAATCACGCTGATGTTCTGTAGTGAGGATGGCGAGTTGCTTTTGCCAGAGTTCTGTTGAACCGTTCAACGAGTCCATCACTTTGAGGGTGTAAGGGTGTAGTCCAGGGTCTTTTGCATGCCCAGACGATCACACATAGCAGAGAACACACCTGACTCAAAGTTTCTCCCCTGGTCACTGTGAATGACCTCTGCTGTCCCAAACCTGGTAAACATGCCCTCCACCAGAGCCATTTGCAACAGTCTCTGCCTCCTGGTCATGGTATGGCATATGCTTCCGGCCATTTTGTGAAATAGTCCATGGCAGCTAACACATAATGGTTTCCCTTGTCTGTGCGAGGGATTGGGCCCATTATATCGACTGCCACCCTCTCCATTGGGGCTCCCACTGGCAGCTGCTGAAGCTGGGCGCGAGATTGGTCTGGGGGACCTTTGTGTGCTGTGCACAAGTCACAACGGCGACAAAAGTCCTCAACATCTCTCCTGAGCTGACCCCAATAGAATCCCTGCCGGAGTCGACGAAAGAGTTTTTGAGACTCCAAAGTGTCCTGCCCCAGCAGTTCCATGAGAGGCTTTTAACACTGTCTCTCTCAGTGCCCTGGGGACCACGATCTGCCACCTCTCCTCCCCTGTAGCTGGCTCTTTCCAGGCCGTCTGGAGCACTCCGTCCTTCACCCGGAGATCCCCAACCTTTTCAAAAAGTCCTTTAGTGGCAGGTGAACACCCAGCAACCTCATTCCACTGTGGCTTTTGTCCAGACTCCACCCATCGCAATACTGGCTTCAGATCAGCATCTTGCTCCTGCTGTGTTCTCCATTCAGGTGAAACTATAACCTGCGCCTCTCTGCAGGCTGGCCCGTCTCCATCATGCGTGGGGCCACGCCCCTCCCCCACACAGAGCTCTTTCTCCCGGGCCTCTCTCTTCTCGCAATATCTGCAGCCGTCAGAGCACAGGGGCGCCGGGACATGCCGTCAGCATTGGCATGGCGGGCTCCAGCCCTGTAGTCCACCTTGAAGACATACGACGCCAGTCCTTCCAGCCAGCGTGCAATCTGCCCTTCTGGTTCTTTGAAGGACATTAACCACTGGAGTGCTGAGTGGTCAGTTCGGACAGTGAAGGGCAGGCCGCACAGGTAATATTTGAAATGGCCTATTGCTCTCACAATAGCAATAGCAAAAAGCTCTCTGCGTGTCACACAATAGCGCCGTTCAGCTTTGTTGAAAGTTTTACTTAAGTAGGCCACCACTTTCTCTCCCTTTGGCCCCATCTGGCTCAACACTGCCCCCATCCCAACATCACTGGCGTCTGTGTCCAGGACAAAAGGCAGGTTGGGGTCTGGGGGGGTGAGGATGGGAGACTCTGTCAAGACTTTCTTCAAAGAGCTGCTCACACTCTGGTGTCCAAGAAAAATCACTGTCTTTCTGCTGCAGGCGGAACAGGGGCGCAGCTATTACAAGAGAAGCCGCGTACAAACCGCCTGTAGTAGGATGCCAGTCCAATGAAGCTCTTCAGCTCTCGCAGGTTGGTGGGGGTTGGCCAGTCCCTCACTGCCTGCACCTTCTCCTCCAGCATGCTAATGCCCTCTCCACCTATGTTACATGCCAGGCTGGAGTGTTTGGGTTTCTGTTCTCTCTCCTGGTTTTCCTTCTCTCCTCCTGGTTTTTCTCTACTCCCCTGTAAGCTCTCTAGGTGCCGCCTATACGTGATTAGAGATCACCTGCGACTGGCTGCCTTCTCCAAGACCCTATAATAAAAGGACCAGGCTCGCAGAGTATCGCTCTCTTCTTTTCTCCTTGCTGCCTGCATGCCAAGACGGAGAACTTTGATTTAACATTTGTTAAAAAGAGGTATGTGGAGGGAGGTTGAGATCAGTAGGTGAGTTGGGGTACCCTATACATTATTTCACACGGTTAGTTTCCTTTGTTAGACACACCAGGTTAACGGTTGTTGCCACCCCCTGTATTGGTTTTGGTTAAATCAACTTTTTTAGAGAAACTAGTTAGCCCTTTTGTTTGGATTTGCTTTTCAGAGTTATGGGGGGTAGTCAGGCCTGGTTTTGTTTTATTGGTTTCATTTATTTGGCACAACCTCATCTGACTCATCCTCCCCCACATTGTTGTAAACCCTCTCTGAAATGAGTGCAAGTTAGAATTAAATAAGTTTGCACTGTCCACTGCTCTGACTCTCTGTTTCCTTTGTTGAACTGTAGCTAACCAACGTCCCCTAGGGGACGTAACAACCTACTCTGTGCCCTAGAAACTCCAGCTCTTTTCTCATAAAGCAGCCTGGAAGGAGCTCCTGTGGACCAGGATGTCATCCAAGTAGACAAGACATTCCTGTCGGGGAACATCAGCCAACACCTTCTCCATCAGTCGTTCAAACGTGGCTGGGGCGTTGCACAAGCCAAAGCACAGTACTCGAAACTGCCACAACCCTCTGCCGGTACAGAAAGCAGTCTTTGGTCTGGCCTCAGGGCTGAGGGGCACCTGCCAATACCCACTGCGCAGATCCAATGAGGAGAACCAGGATGAGCCAGACACCAAGTCCAGAGACTCGTCGATGCGGGGGCAGAGGATACGAGTCTTTCTTGGTCACACTGTTTAGAGGCCTGTAATCAACACAGAACCTCATCTTTGTGCTCTTCTTCTTATTGACCATCACAACTCCAGAGGCCCATGGGCTGTCAGACGGTTCAATGATGCCAGCCTTCAGCATCTCGTCAATTGCGCTGTCAGCGGCTGCCTGATGTGCTAGGGGAAGGCGGTGGGGGTGTGTCTTGATGGGCCGTGAGTCACCCGTGTCGATTTCATGCTGCACCAAGTGTGTCAGGCCCACTTCCTCTTCCGTCAGGGCAAAAATGTCCTTAAACTCCAGCTGCCACAGCTCCTCCTGCTGCCTGAGTTCAAAGTTATCACTGCTGCGTTTCCATACCTCTCTCACTGCTGCCAATCTGTCCACTCCCCTGCTGAGGGTTGCTGGTCCAGTGCAGGGAGCTGCACATCAACTGGGTTATGGGGGATGGGGGGCAAGGGTGTTGGTGGGGTCGCTTGGAGTGGGGGGTCTTGACTCATAATGTGCCCCTGCTGCTCTCATGAGGCAGGTGTGGTGTCTTGGGGCCTGTGTGGGGTGCACCATTTCAACTGTGGGACCCCCCGGAAAGGCCAGCGTGTTCCTCCCCAGGTCCAACACACAGCGTGCAGCTAACAAGTCCAGTCCTAATATGCAGGGATCCTGCACCTCTTCCAAGCATAGGGGCAAGCTCACCAGTCACTGTTTGCAGCTTTACCATAGTAGGTTCCAACTTTGTCCCCGCTGGGACCACATCAGGTCTCATCAGCGTTGCGGTGGAACCGGTGTCGACAAGGGCTGTGCATGGGGCCCCTGCCAGGATGATGGGGACATGGCAAAAATCTCCAGCATGTGTCCAGCCCACCACCCTCGCAGACTCAGCGGTGTCTCCTGCTTCTGGAGGGAGTGGAGCCCTGCTCCGCCAGTCTCGGCAGCTGGGCCCTTGTCTGTGGGGACAAGGCATGGTGGGGCACAGGGACAGGGGTCTGCGTTGTGCCCTCTACACAGACCCGGGGGTGTTTCCCTGCTTGGTGCACTGCACGCTGATATGGCCAGCTTGGCCACACAGCCAACACACAGGAGGCCCTCGGCAAGGACGGGTGCTGCTGCGTGGGGATTGCAGCGACACAGCCCGGGCTCTCCTGTCCCACAGTTCTCACAACAGGGCCACCCCTGGTATGGTCACTCTCTGCAGTCCCTCCTACGACCTCCCTCTCCAAGGCCAGCTCCAGAGCCTCCTGCAGGGTGCGCCAGTTGTGTCTGTATGTGCAGCTCTCTAGGGGCCCAGATGAACTGGTCCCTGGCCAGCTCACTCTGCACTTCCGTGGGCATGTGGGCATATGCTCTCCTCGCTAAGGTCTCAATGTCATTAGCCAGCACACGGAGTGGCTCTCCGGCCTGTCGCTGCCTGTTTGACAGCTCAGAGCGCAGGACACCAGGCTGGTTACACTGTCCGAAACGGCGCTGTAGCGCCCCCACCAGAGCGCCATAGTCTTCTCTCTCACCCGGGCTAAGCAACAGCAAGCATGATAGGGCTTCCTCAGTAAGGCATAGAGCCAGCTGGAGCGCCTTACTGTTCTCAGACCAGCCCGCGGCCCGCGCCAACAATTCAAACTGGGCATGGAAGGCCTCCCAGTCCGCTTTACCGGAGTATTTCGGCATTTTCATCTGGAGCTGGTTATGCTGGGCGCCATGCCATCTTTGTTTACATTCGGCCCCACGTCACTCATGGCGGCGTGCGTTCTGGCACCGGCACGCAATTCCGCACTCGACAAGTTGAAGCCAGCGTCGGCAGCTAGCCTCCTGGCTGTCTCTCTAAGGCGAGCCATGTGCTCCGAAGCCTCTGCCGCCTCCTGCCCTGACGTACCAGCAGTGTGTGTGTAAGGTTGAGCATTTCCTATATTAAAACCTTTAAATATCTCTACCTGCCTGGCGTCTTGCATTTGGGTCCTCCTTGTCTGAAGCTCAGCGTAACAGTACAATCTGGCCAGACATGGATCCAGCAGATGCTTCCATGGTCAGATCGGCATTGTCCTCGCAAGGGAACAAGATCCTCCAGCATGAGGAACAGCTGTGTGCCATTTCCATCGGTGTCAAAGAATTGATGGTTAGACAGTTAGATGTGCAGTGGTGAGGTGATTGCACAGGTGAATATGGATATATAGCAGATATGAATTAACCGTATAAGTAAATGAGTGGAATGAAAAAAGACCATAAAGCAAAGCATTGATTGCTAGGACATCAGTAAACATCAGTGCAATGATGAAACATCAGTAAACATCAGTCCTACTGTGGTATGAAAGCTGTTTGTTGCCATGATGACAGAATTACAGTGCAGCATTAAACAGTCTGACAGCATTTGGGATGAAGGACCTGTGGAAGCGCTCCTTCCTACACCTTGGGGTGTCTGAGTCTGTTATTGAAGGAGCTGCATAAGGCCCCCACAGTTTGATGCAGAGGGTGGGAGGTGTTGTCCATGACAGTGGACAGTTTGGCCAGAGCCCTCCAGGGGGCAGCTACAGACTGAGCTGGCTCTTTTAATTAGTCTGTTGAGCCTCTTCTTGTCCCGCTCAGAACACCCCCCTCCCCAGCAGATCCACTGCATAGGAGACCACAGATGCCACCACAGTCTCATAAAAAGTTCTCAGCAGTGGCCTGCACACACCAAAAGATCCCAGCCTCCTCAGCATGTAAAGGCGACTCTGACCCCTCTTATAGAGCAAATCAGTGTTGTCAGTCCACTCCAGTTTATTTAAGTGAACACCCAGGTACTTGTAAGTCCTCACTCTCTCAATGTCAAGTCCCTAGGATGTTCACCGGTGCAATGTCAGATGAGGGATTCCTGCTGCAGACCACCACATCAGACACACAGTCCTGCAGCCTCACAAAATGGGGTCTGTCAGTGAGGTAGTTGGTGACCCATGCAGCCAGCTGGTCACTGGCCCCAGCTCTCTCCAGCTTCACCCTGAGCAGTGAGGGGTGGATGGTGTTAAAAGCACTGGAGAAATAATAATAAAAAAAAAAAGGTAATCCTCAGTGTTTCCAGAGTCTTCCAGGTGAGACAGGGATCTCTGCAGCAGGTAGATGACGGCATCAGGAGGTAGGCCCAGTATCAAATCTGCTGAAGGTTCAGGGTTCCTCCTCTCGCCATTACCCTGTCCTGAGATAGCTTGGAGTCCTCTCCAAACCTCCCTCCCATTCTTTTGCTGCAGATGGTCCTCCATTTTCCTCCTGTAGCTGGCCTTGCACTCTTTGATCTTCCATTTAAGATCCCTCTACACCCTCCTCAGTTCATCTCTGTCGCCACATTTGAAAGCCCTCCTTTTCTCCAGCAGCAAGGCTCTAAGATCAGGAGTCACCCAGGGCTTGTTGTTTGAGAAACACTGTACCCACCTGGTGGAAACGGAGGTTTCTAGACAGAAGATAATGTAATATGTGATGCAGTCCATTAAACTGTCAATGTCCTGTTCGTGTGACCCACAGAGCACCTCCCAGTCCGTGGTGTCAAAACAGTCCCTCAGTGTATCTCTGGCCTTCTCAGACCACTGCTTCACACGCCTTTTTTGTTGGGGGGCTGTCTCTTCACCATAGGTGTGGGAAACAGGGAGCAGATGAACCAGGTTGTGGTCAGCGGGGATGAGCTGTAGGCGCCTGCTGTGTATACAGCAGGGCCAGAAATTTTATTGTCCCTGGTGCAGCAGTTCACGTACTGGTGGAAGTTGGGGAGAGTGGCAGACAGGGAAGTGTGGTTAAAATCCTCCGGTGATGAGGAGAGAGGCTTGAGGATGCTCTGTCTGAAGCTGTGCCACAACACTGTGGAGAAGCTCACAGGCTGCATCAGCGTTGGCCGAGGGAGGAGTGTACGTTGTTATTGCGATGACGTGAAAACTCCCTCGGCTAACAGCCAGCAGCTCAATGTCCCTGGTACATCGTTACTCCTTCACACCTGAATGTGTCCAGGGATACACCACTTGTCGTTCACAAACAGCGCAATTCCCCCGCCCTTCTTCTTACCACTCTCCCTTGTATTTCCTGTCCATTCTGACGAGATGAAATCCATCCAGCTGCACCAGTGAGTCCGGGGTGAGGTCGTTCACCCAGGTCTCTGTGAAGTGCATCAGGCTGCACTTCCCGGTACTCCCTCTGTAGCCTTGTTAGTGCTGCTAGCTCTTCCATCTTGTTCAGCAGACACCTCACGTTTCGAAGGCAGGGTTTGTACCATCGTCTCCATTCGCTGGCACTTGACTCCGGCTCTGCATCCCCTTCTCCTCCTCACGAAGTTCGAAGGGGATCTCCGGTCTCTCCCCAGGGATTAGCCTAGCCTGGCTAAGCGCCAGCAGCTGCTCCCGAGTGTAAACAACCGGAGCTGTGGCTGAATGTGTTGGCTGACACGGAGTTTAAAAGTTCGCAAAAAAAAAGTAAAAATCACAACACCAGCTTCACATCTAAGTGTAGGACGTGAGCAGGAGCGACTAGTGTAGGCTGAAAAACAGAAGAAGTTAAAAGTACAAAAAAGTAGTACTGTAGCGCTACTGTAACTGGCTACCACTCACTTGGCGCCATCTTGTTAATACAATAGAATAATAACTGGACACAGGTGTGATTACATAACATACAATTTATTTGCAATTTTGAAAGTTATCCATTTGGAGTGCACACATTTAGTTAGCTTTCTTTGTCAACTTTGCCACATTAGTTTGAGTTACTTTAAGTTATCATATTAATGTAGTTTAAGTAGCTGTGGGGAGCTCACGAAGTTCAACCCGTGAACCGCTTCAAGCCACGGATCCTCGAGGCCCCTCTGCTGGAAGGGACGAACCCATGCAGCTAGGCAGGACCAGGCAGGCCACCGAGGAACGGTTAATCCTCGCTCATTAGATGGAAAACTATTGAGCAGAGTGACACATCAGACTGAGCCCATTATTGTGTCCATAGACTCTCGCCATGTTGAGAAAATGACTTCACAGCACCCTCTCATTCTGGGCTTTCCGTGGTTAAAGAAACACAACCCATATATAGACTGGGAATTGGGGAGGGTGAGCAGTGGGGTACGGACTGTTTTGTGTCATGTCTCACTTTTGCTAATTCTGTCTCCCGGTTCCAGGATGTCCCAGAGCCCAAAGATCCTGCTCCGGGCCTCAGCGACTATCTGGACTTGTCTAAAGTTCCCTCATGCTACCATGACCTCACGAGCCACCTCTCTGCCACCACACTGGTAGTCGGATTGTGCCATCGACCTCATTCCGGGGGCCCCTACACCCAAGGCGCGCCTGTACTCCATCACATCACATCACATCTCCGGACCAGAGAGGAGGGCCATGGACCAGTACATCGTGGAGTCGCTGAAGGTTCTGACTCGCCTGCTGGAGCACCAACTCTATGTAAAAGCAGAGAAGTGTGCGTTCCATGCCTCCTCAGTCTCGTTCCTGGGCTACATCATCTCCGCCAACCACATCAAGATGGATCCTGAAAAGGTCAGTGCTCTCTCTAATTGGCCCCCTCTCACGACTAGGAAGAAGGTTCAGCAGTTCTTAGGCTTTGTAAACTTTTATAGAAAATTCATCCGGAATTTCAGCACCTCGGCGGCGCCGTTGCATGCCTTAACCTCTTCCAAGAGTCCGTTTAAGTGGACAAACAAAGCCAAGGAGGCCTTCCACAAAAAAACTGTTCACCACAGCACTCATCCTGACCGTTCCAGACCCACAGCTCCAGTTCGTGGTGGAGGTGGACGCCTCCAACAAGGGACTGGGAGTGGTCCCCTCACAACGCTCAGCCTCTGATGGTCGGATCCACCCCTGCGCATTCCTCTCACGTAAGCTGTCACAGGCCGAAAAAAAGTATGATGTGGGTAACAGAGCTGCTGGCTATCAAAGTGGCTTTAGAGGAATAGCGCCACTGGCTGGAGGGGGCTGAGCATCCCTTTGTTGTTTGGACGGATCACAAGAACTTTCTGAAGAAGGCCAAGCGCCTCAATTCACGCCAGGCCAGGTGGGCGCTTTTCTTCAGCAGATTCTGTTCATGCTTTCATACACACCGGGGTCACAGAATGGCAAACCAGACCCTCTGTCACGGCTGTACGAACCAGAATGACTGCCAAGGAGCCGGATGCCATCCTGGTAGGAGCAGTAAATTGGCAGATAGAAAGAGGTGCAGTGAACGAGTCAAAATAAATCAATTCCTGATGTATGTACCAGAAGCGCTATGCTCCCAGGTGATTCATTGGTCACATACCTTGTGGCTCACATGTCATCCTGGGGCTACACCTGAATTGTGATGTGGCAGATTATGTTTCTGCATGCTCTGTCTGTGCTAGGAGTAAAGCCTCAAGGCAGACCTGGATGGGCCTGCTCCAGCCACTACTGGCGCCACAACGTCCATGGTTACATCTCTCACTGGACTTCATCACGGGTCTGCCTCCGTCGAAAGGTAATACGACAGTGCTGATGGTGGTATACCATTTTTCCAAAATGACACACTTCATAGCTTTACCCAAATTACCCTCTGCCAAGCAAACTGCTCAAATTATGGTTAATCAAATTTTTTTGCATTCATGGACTCCCCAAAGACATAGTTTCTGACTGAGGTCCCCAGTTTATTTCAGGTTTCTGGAAGGAGTTCTGTCATCTCCTTGGTGCCACTGTCAGTCTGTCCTCCGGGCACCAATGGCCAGACAGAGTGCATGAACCAGGAACTGGAGACATGCCTACGCTGCCTGGTTTCCCAAAACCAGATGTCATGGAGTGACCACCTGCCCTGGATCAAGTATGCCCATAACGCATTGCCCACGGCTGCCACCAGACTATCCCCATTCCAGGTGGTTTTCGGTTTCGTTTTTTATTCAGCGCACACCATGGTTTCACGCTGCAGGAGAGTCTGGGCTGCTGCGCATCTGGTCCTATTACGAGGCCAGGCCCGGATGAAGAAGGCAGCTGATCGCCGCCGTGAGACCAGCGCCATCACCCCCCAGCTGGCCGTGGGGGGGTGGGGTGTACTGCCATGTCTCGTCGTGTTTAAGTTTCATGTCTGTCTCGTCTATTTCCTGTTCTGGTGTGTCTGTTTTATTTTGAAATACTAACTTCCCTCAAGTTTCAGGTCCCTTAACTTCCTGCCATTGTTAAGTGATTGTCTGCATCGCCCTGATTGTTTCCACCTGTTTCCCATTACCTCTTGTGTATATATTGTCTGCGTTTCCCCTTTCTTGTTGCCAGATTGTTGTTCATGTCTCAGAGCTATGTCAGTGTATTTCATCATCCTGTCAAGCGTGTGTGTACGGTCGAGCATTTCCTATATTAAAACCTTTAAATATCTCTACCTGCCTGGCGTCTTGCATTTGGGTCCTCCTTGTCTGAAGCTCAGCGTAACAGAACTGTGGAAAAAACTGTTTAATGTGCCTGTGACACTTCTGACTGGCCTTATGTAAACAGCAGCATCGCATAGACTATACAAGCATTCCTCACACTGCTTTTATGACAAGGGCGACGTCTGATAACCACTTTGGTAGATATCTGATAAGACCTTTAGCTGATACAGTCAGTGTCTTTATTTTACAACTTAAGCTGTTGTTAAAAGGGCCATTTCATCCAAATCACCTCCATCACCACTCGTGTATAATTACATCCAGACTTGCAGATAGTTGTGGTTGTATTTGCCCAGGTTTTGAAACCACTATCTAACAATCATACAGTAACCCTTTTTTCAATACTTCTGTACAAAAGAAAAACACAATCTAAATCAACCATGAGATAGCATGATCACCAATAAAAACACCAAAAGCCTTAATGCCTGTCTACAAATCAAATTCTAGCCTCATGCATCGATCTTAATTGTTATGCTGCAACATATTTTCTGTCCATCAGAGGGGCTTTCAGGATGCGGTGCAGCCACGTCACTGGAGACATCAGTTCATGTTTCTTTAGAAGACTTACAGTAGCTCCTTTCCACTCTAAGCTGATATCTACTGTCTGAGCCAGAAATACACTGGCAAAGAAACCAAACAGAAACCGACAGCTCAGTGAAAGCTAAGAGACATGGCATTTTTTAATAGTCCACTGTGCCCTTTTATTTCATCTTTATTGTGCATAATGGAGATGACAAATAAACAAAGAATTTGACAGTGATTTGATGTAATTGATGGACCATCTTGATTTTAAAAATTTTTTTTTAACCTGTAAAACAAACAGAGCATAATTTCAACTTTTGCAAGTCTTTTCAGCCATGCAAATTTCTCCAAGGTCTTCCAGCAGATCCTACCATGTAGTGGAGAGTTGTTATGGCTCATTAAACCAGCTTGAATGTATTTATGGACACAAGGATTTAAAGTCTAATTTTCACTCACCTTTTAGCTCTGTTTTGGTCGCCAACTGGTTTATCAGGCCTTTTTCACTGAAAGCAGCTGCCCACTGTGGCCGAAAAAAATGCTGACGAGGGCGGCAAGAGTGAACCTAAACAGTGAAGTTGTGGCCAGAAAACCAAAACAGTGATGGTAAAATGTTCCAAAGGGCTGTTAATTCCCCAGGTTCATCATTACAAGCAGCCCCTATCACATGACCCATCATTGATATAAAAATATTGATTAGTGCACCTTTATGGTTATTTTTTTATCTTAAAGGGGACAGTTCACCCAAAAACACAATGAGAGCCAGGCTTTCGCTTTTGATGCTGGAAATAGCAGCCTGACAAAAAATAGCTATCACAGCTTCAACCAACTAAAAAATGTGGTAAAAACTTTCTCTCAAACAAAAAATGTTTTCAAAAATGGCAGCCGCATTTTCCAAAAAAAATGGCGGCTACAATGCAGCGTCGTCCTACTACAGGAGATAGTGGGCATGCTTTGGCAATTGCAAACAAACCCCTCGTCAGGAAGCCGATTTGGTAACAGCAAATATGATTATCGCCAATCATTGCTGGAAACAACCTGTGAGCTGATTTGCTAGGTTGATTGGTGCCAACCCCCGAGTCTGCTGGCAATTAACCAATCAGGAGGAATCCAGAGGAGGAATTCATTATTCTGTGAGCCCTCTCAAAACCCCCTGACTCCAACACAATCTGAGTGGGCTTATATACTGTCCAAAGCATTAAGATCTAAAGGCTTTGTCTCATAGCACAACAATTCCAGAGCTGCACCAGGGTTTTCTAAAAGCATCTTGGCTCTAAGATTAGTCTGAAATTAACACAAGAACACAAAAATGTTTTTAACCCCACGAGATACGGACGTTGAGTTGTATTTTATCCTTCTATGGGCCGCCAGAAATTACTCATGTAGGTTTTTGCTCCTGTGTGAATCCAGCCTAATCTCCTTTTCGAACAGTTATGTCCATTGAAAAAACAATTTGCTCTTGGATTTAAGTGACTTTTTAAAAATAAAGCCTCTAGGGGATTTATGACTTATCTCCCTCCATGTGGAGGTAAGAGGCCGGTCTGAACATCAAAGCAGTAACCCCGAAGCCTCGCCACATACGGGATGCTTAGAGTTCAGGGGTAAGCCTTGAGCTTCTTCATAATGGAGGTGGGGAAGTTAACCACACGTACATTTGCCAAATCAGTCAATAGCATTTGCACCTACACACAGTCTTCTTTAAAGACCACAGAATAAAGAAGACAAAAGAAAAGCCTCCACAGGCAGGTATTTTATCTGCACTGCAGACTGCCTGTATGGAAGAGACTGTTGCCCCTCCTGCAGAAGTCCAGTGTGAAATGTATTTAGAGTTTATTTTAAAATAAAAAAGAACATAATTGTATTATTGACCATACCAAACCTAGGTGTCAGACAGGCTTCATTACATAGCAAATTTTAGCTACAAGGATATATTGTATATTGTGTCCACTGATTTAATAAATAAAGAGTCTGCTCTGCATCAACTGTTGATGCAGAGTGTGCAGCAACAGTTGCTATAATGTCAGCTTGAACGTCCTACATGCTTGTCTCCCTACTGCCACTAGATGAAGCTACAATACTTATATACTGGAGCTGGTTTTTGCTGTTCAACTGCTCCACAGGTTTGTTCAGGTTGACAGTGACTTTATGTTGTGGAGACAGTTTCAGCTATAGGCTTTTCTCACAGAACACATTTACACATTTAGACAGTAGGCAAAGCACATGTGAATAATAAAATGAACAATGGCTGAATTCCATTTAGCTGATTTAGTCTCAGGGTCCTGGTATTGTGCATGTTGGTTCACTATCACGACTCACAAGGACGCAACATACTGTGCAGTTTACTTCCACTACAACATCCTAAGTCACAACGTAACAAATCTCTTACTCTACTCTCCTGTCGAGGATTTAAACTGTTTTGGTCTGTGTATTTTGTTTTCCTGATATTTTCCTTCTTGACCATGCTACTGGTGACTTTTTAACTACGACATAATTATTACTGTAGAACTCCCCTCAATAGACCTATCACTAAGGACAGGCTTCTGGGTTCCTTTATTGTGTTTTTTCAAAAGTAATTTGGATTTCTGTTTTTATGCACACTTAGTTGTTACACTTATATGAACTCACCTTATAACCATATGACTTTAAATAAAATATTTTTATGATAACTCAACGATAGACAGTCACTATGCTCACCTTTAACACTGGTATCAAAGAAATATCACAAGACTCTTTTTTTTAAAAAAAAAGAAACAAATCAATCATTTATTTCAAGCTTTAAATGCAATAAAATAAAATACCAACACACTTTAACTGAAAAATATGTTTAAATTAAATCCTTTGTCTTCTCTTTAAATCAAAACAATTACATCATGAAAATGATATGATTCACTGGCAGTTATGAAATTAACCAAAATTTACACTCAGTTACCAGAGTACCTTTCAAGTTTAAATAAAACACTTTTAAGTTCCCCAAAATGTATGGGTATACTCCAATAAAAATACTCTAAGTTTCCAAAATAACCTTTTAAGTTGTAAAAATAGTTACTCGAAATACCTTCAAAACACTCTTAATACACTGCTAAAAAAAATAAAGGGAACACTTAAACAACACAATGTAACTCCAATTCAATCACACTTCTGTGAAATCAAACTGTCCACTTAGGAAGCAACACTGATTGACAATCAATTTCACATGCTGTTGTGCAAATGGAATAGACAACAGGTGGAAATTATAGGCAATTAGCAAGACACCCCCAATAAAGGAGTGGTTCTGCAGGTGGTGACCACAGACCACTTCTCAGTTCCTATGCTTTCTGGCTGATGTTTTGGTCACTTTTGAATGCTGGCGGTGCTTTCACTCTAGTGGTAGCATGAGACGGAGTCTACAACCCACACAAGTGGCTCAGGTAGTGCAGCTCATCCAGGATGGCACATCAATGCGAGCTGTGGCAAGAAGGTTTGCTGTGTCTGTCAGCGTAGTGTCCAGAGCATGGAGGCGCTACCAGGAGACAGGCCAGTACATCAGGAGACGTGGAGGAGGCCGTAGGAGGGCAACAACCCAGCAGCAGGACCGCTACCTCCGCCTTTGTGCAAGGAGGAACAGGAGGAGCACTGCCAGAGCCCTGCAAAATGACCTCCAGCAGGCCACAAATGTGCATGTGTTTGCTCAAACGGTCAGAAACAGACTTTATCTGCTCTTCACAGATGAAAGCATGTTCACACTGAGCACATGTGACAGACGTGACAGAGTCTGGAGACGCCGTGGAGAACGTTCTGCTGCCTGCAACATCCTCCAGCATGACCGGTTTGGCAGTGGGTCAGTAATGGTGTGGGGTGGCATTTCTTTGGGGGGCCGCACAGCCCTCCATGTGCTCGCCAGAGGTAGCCTGACTGCCATTAGGTACCGAGATGATGAGATCCTCAGACCCCTTGTGAGACCATATGCTGGTGCGGTTGGCCCTGGGTTCCTCCTAATGCAAGACAATGCTAGACCTCATGTGGCTGGAGTGTGTCAGCAGTTCCTGCAAGACAAAGAAGGCACTTGATGCTATGGACTGGCCCGCCCGTTCCCCAGACCTGAATCCAATTGAGCACATCTGGGACATCATGTCTCGCTCCATCCACCAACGCCACGTTGCACCACAGACTGTCCAGGAGTTGGCGGATGCTTTAGTCCAGGTCTGGGAGGAGATCCCTCAGGAGACCATCTGCCACCTCATCAGGAGCATGCCCAGGCGTTGTAGGGAGGTCATACAGGCACGTGGAGGCCACACACACTACTGAGCCTCATTTTGACTTGTTTTAAGGACATTACATCAAAGTTGGATCAGCCTGTAGTGTGTTTTTCCACTTTAATTTTGAGTGTGACTCCAAATCCAGACCTCCATGGGTTAATAAATTTTATTTCCACTTGATAATTTTTATGTGATTTTGTTGTCAGCACATTCAACTATGTAAAGAACAAAGTATTTAATAAGAATATTTCATTCAATTCAGATCTAGGATGTGTTATTTTAGTGTTTTAGTGTTTTTTGAGCAGTGTATTTAGATAAGTTACTCTCAGTAATAAACCCAAACACAACTCAGTGGGCCCACACTACACACACATACACACACAGCCGGCAAAACATAATAACCCCGCTTGCAGGCCTGATATGGTGACTTTTGAGTGCGAGGAAATCCAGTTTTAATCCCAACGATCCAGAAACAATAAAGGAAAAATGTTACCTCCAATTCAAAGAGCGGCCGTTTACCTGGTCCGAGTATGGAAGGTGTCACTGCAAGTAGACTAAAGGCAGACAGGTGAGTGAGCGATGCCCAATGATGATGTCCAACGATGAATCACACACACCGGCAGCAGCCGAGCAGAATCCTCATACTCCCGCGCTGAGACCACGAGGCACAGCCGACATCTTGAATATCAGAAGCTGATTTAGCTCCTCAAGGCTAATTCCATTCGCTCTGATAACGAATGCTAACAACACACTCGAGTTAGCTTAGAAGCTGGGCTAAGCTAAAACAATGCAGCTACATCAGGAGTTCTGAACTGAAACTTACCTCCAATTCAAAGAGCAGCCGTTTACCTGGTCCGAGTCTGGAAGGCGACACTGCAAGTAGACTAAAGGCAGACAGGTGAGTAAGCGATTCCCAGCGATGATGTCCAACAACGATGTCCAACGACGATGAATCACACACACCGGCAGCAGCCAAGCCGAATCCTCATACTCCCGTGTTGAGACCACGAGGCACAGCCGATATCAGAAGCTGATTTAGCTCCTCAAGGCTAATTCCGTTCGCTTTGATAGCGAATGCTAACAACACACTCGAGTTAGCTTAGAAGCTGTGCTAAGCTAAAACAATGCAGCTACAACAGGAGTTCTGAACTGAAACTTCTTAAACAGCAGTAGGTCCAATATCCAAGTTCCGAGTGTCGGGCAGATACCGAAACACTACACACTAAACTATTATCGCTGTATAATTACCCACTCGCGACCACGCGTCTTAATTGTGCCTCGTCACGCTGTCGTTCACCTCCTGTCTAAAACCTGTCAATCACACACCTTAACCAATAAATGATCAGAATGACACTTCCTCTTTCCCCATGAATTTCTTCAAAATAAAATGAAATATTCAACCATGCACATTTGTGTCCTTTAGACTTATTTTTATTTTTTAGACTCTCTTCTTTTATCAAAATATTTTAACCTTTATGAACTATTCTTTTTACATTTTTAATACACTTTTAATAACAGTTTTACCCAAAGATGAACTATTCATTTATTTTATGAGTAAGGATTTTAAGCACCCCTCCTTGAACCGCCACCTTACTGTGGTGGAGGGTTTGTTTGTGTGCCCGAATGATCCTAGGAGCTATGTTGTCGGGGGCATTAAGCCCCTGGTAGGGTCTCCCATGGCAAACAGGTCCTAGGTGACGGGCCAGACTAAGAGCGGTTCACAAGCCCATCATGAACAGTAAACCAACAAGGACCAAGTTACGTCAGCCCTGGATTATGCAAGTTACCAGGGCCCCACCCTGGAGCCAGGCAGGCCTGGGGTTGGGGCTCCTACAGGCGAGTGCCCTGAAGTGGCCGGGTCTTTTCCCACGGGCCGGGGGCTCAGCCTGAAATGCCGAAATGGGTGGCGACAAGGGCCCACCTTCCAGTAGGAAGGGCTCAAGGAAATCGCCCACCCGGGGCAGGAAGGGCCATGAGGGGCCAGTGCAATGTGCAATCCCTGGACCAAAACTCTGGCAAAACTCTAGCAGGGGCAATAGGACACATGGAATGTCACCTCGCTGGGCTGGGAAGGAGCCTGAGCTCTCGTGCGGAGGTTGAGAGGTACCGGCTAGAGATAGTCAGGCTCACCTCCACGCATAGCTTGGGCTCTAGAACCCAGCTGGCTCCCCAGCTCAGCCGCAGTTGACGGTCCAGAGGGTCACTTCCCTGCGCCTTCAGGTTGGGGATAGGTCTCTTGCTGTTGTTTGTGCCTGCAGGCTGAACAGCAGTACAGAGTACCCGGCCTTCTTGGAGTCCCTGCAGGAGGGGTACTTGATAGTGCTCCGACTGGGGACTCCATTGTTCTACTGGGGGAATTCAACGCTCACGTGGGCAACGTCAGTGATACCTGGAGAGGGCGTGATCGGGAGGAACGGCCTCCCCGATCTGATCCCGAGCGGTGTTCTGTTATTGGACTTCTGTGCTAGTCACAGTTTGTCCATAACGAACACCATGTTCGAGCATAAGGGTGTCCATCAGTGCACGTGGCACCAGGACACCCTAGGCCGGAGGTCGATGATCGACTTTGTTGTTGTTTCATCTGATCTCCGGCCGTATGTCTTGGACACTCGGGTAAAGAGAGGGGCTGAGCTTGTCAACCGATCACCACCTGGTGGTGAGCTTGGATCTGCTGGCAGAGGAGGAAGTTGGACAGACCTGGCAGACCCAAACGTATTGTGAGGGTCTGTTGGGAACGCTCTGGCCGAGCCCTCTGTCAGGGAGGTCTTCAACTCCCACCTCCGGAAGAGCTTCTCACAGATTCCGAGGGAGGCTGGGGACATTGAGTCCGAGTGGACCATGTTCTCTGCCTCCATTGTCGACGCGGCAGTTCGAAGTTGTGGACGCAAGGTCTCTGGTGCCTGTCGTGCGTAAGGGCAACCCAACCAACCCGGTGGTGGACACCGGAAGTAAGGGATGCCGTCAGGCTGAAGAAGGAGTCCTATCGGACCATGTTGGCCTGTGGGACTCCTGAGGCAGGTGTGACAGGTACCGGACAGGCCAAGCAAGCCGCAGCCCGGATGGTCCTGGAGGCAAAAACTCGTGTGTCTGAGAGGAGTTTGGTGAGGCCATGGAGGAAGACTATCGGTCCTGGCCTCAAAGAGATTCTGGCAAACTGTCCGGTGCCTCAGAAGGGGGAAGCAGTACTCTGCCAAACCTGTTTACAGTGCGGGTGGGGAGCTCAACTGGGGACATTGTCGGACGGTGGAAGAAATACTTTGAGGATCTCCTCAATCCCACCGACTTGCCTTCCAATGAGGAAAGCGGAGGCTGGGGACTCTGAGGTGGACTCGTCCATCACCCAAGCCGAAGTCACTGAGGTAGTTCTCAAGCTCCTCGGTGGCAAGGCGCCAGGGGTGGATGAGATCCGCCCTGAGTACCTCAAGTCTCTGGATGTTGTGGGGCTGTCTTGGCTGATACGCCTCTGCAACATTGCATGGAGGTTGGGGACAGTGCCTCTGGAGTGGCAAACCGGGATGGTGGTCCCTCTTTGACCTTAGAGTGTGTTCCAACTACAGGGGGATCACGCTTCTCAGCCTCCCCGGGAAGATCTATGCCAGGGTACTGGAGAGGAGAATTCGGCCGATAGTCGACACCTCGGATTCAGGAAGTCCCGGTCGTGGAACACTGGACCAGCTCTGTACCCTCCGCAAGGTGCTTGAGGGTTTATGGGAGTTTGCCCAACCAGTCCACATGTGCTTTGTGGATCTGGAGAAGGCATCCGACCTTGTCCCTCGTGGCCTAGGTCATCATGCATTGACTTTAGTACCACCGCCTTGAACTTAGCAGGTAGCACTAGCTGATGCGTCTTCTCTCCTGTATGACCTGTGCTCACACGATGGAGTAATCCGTGAGTCATATCTAGCTTCGCCATCTCTCTTTTCATAGGCAGCAACTCAGAGTTGTCTGACCACTTTCCACACTTTAAAGCTTGTATAGTAGATTCTATCAAAGGATCTTGAGTTTGGGCTGTCATTATGTCCTGCCTGGACATTTGTTCCAGAGAGTTCAGTTGAAGATGTGTGGGGAATGCATACACATCAGGAATGCAGTTGGGTGGAGCTCCAAGCTGCTCAACATACATAGGGGAGTCTGTAGATGGGCCAAGAACACCGACTCTCTGGCAAATTGCCTTTACTCCAGCCTGAGAGATGCTCTGCCACTCCATCTCCTCTTCTCTTGGCTCCATACGTGACAACAAATCAGCATCAATGTTATTTTTGCCAGGTCTTAGATGATGTCAAAATTGTAGACTGAAAAATCTGACAGCCACCGAAGCCCTGTAGCATTGAGCTTCGCTGATGTAAGTACATACAATGGGGGAAATAAGTATTGGACACGTCAACTTTTTTCTCATTATATTTATTTCCAAAGATGCCATTCATGTGACATTTATTCCAGACACTGGTATTAACTCAAATAATCCACACATGAAAAGAAATCACAAGATTCAAGTCCATAAATAATGATTATGTGGAATTAAGTGCAATAACACAGGAAAAAAATATTGAACACACTATCTGAGACTCGTTTAATACTTTGTGGAGAAGCCTTTGTTTGCAATGACTGCTTCCAGACGCTTCTTGTATGTATGAACTAATCGCCCACACTGCTCAGGTGTGATTTTTGCCCATTCCTCCGCACAGATTGTCTTCAAATCTTGAATATTCTTTGGTGCCCTCTGGTGAACCCTTATCTTTAGTTCTTTCCACAAATGTTCAATCGGATTTAAGTCAGGTGATTGACTGGGCCATTCTAACACATTGATTTTCTTTTTTTTAAACCATTCGAGAGTCAACTTTGCCGTGTGCTTCGGATCGTTGTCCTGTTGAAAGGTCCAGCCACGTCTCATCTTCATCATCCTGGTGGATGGCAGCAGGTGCAGGTCATCTCAAGAATTTGCCGATAGATGTTTCCATTCATTGCTCCTTCAATTATATGAAGTCTGCCAGTACCCCGAGATGAGAAACAACCCCATGCCATGATGTTTCCACCACCAAACTTCACTGTTGGTATAGTGTTATTTGGGTGATGTGCAGTGCCATTTCTCCTCCAAACATGGTGTGTAGTATGACAGCCAAAAAGTTCAATTTTGGTCTCATCTGACCAGACAACATTCTCCCAGTATTCCACAGGCTTATCCAGATGCTGTTTAGCAAACTTTAAACGAGCTTCAACATGCCTTTTTTTGAGGAACGGAGTCTTGCGGGCTGAGCGTCCATAGAGGCCATGGCGGTGGAGTGCATTGCCTATCGTTTTCTCTGTAACACTTGTACCTGCTGCCTCCATGTCTTTCTGGAGCGCTTTCCGGTTGGTCCTTGGCTCTTTGAGAACTCTTCTGACCATCTTTCTGACTCCCTGGTCAGAAATCTTGCGAGGAGCTCCTGTGCGCGGCCTGTTGATGATAAGGTGATGCTTCTTCCACTTGCGGATAATGGCCCCAACGGTGCTTACTGGAATACTCAGATTCTTTGAGATAAGTCTATAACCAGTTCCATTCTGATGCTGAGCAACAATCAGGCTGCGAAGGTCTTGAGAGAGCTCCTTGCTTTTACCCATCATGAGATGTGTCTTGTTTGACTACTTGGTGAAAAAACAACCTGTTTATAGGGCCATCAATTAGCACTAACCCAGCTGATGTTGGTTTGCACTTATAGGAAGTACAAAGACTAATTACTTTCAGGTTTGAGATGGTATGGTGCCTTTCCTTGCCAAACTATACAGCTTTCCCATGGTGTGTTCAATACTTTTTTTCCTGTGTTATTGCACTTAATTCCACATAATCATTATTTATGGACTTGAATCTTGTGATTTCTTTTCATGTGTGGATTATTTGAGTTAATACCAGTGTCTGGAAGAAATGTCACATGAATGGCATCTTTGGAAATAAATATAATGAGAAAAAAGTTGACGTGTCCAATACTTATTTCCCCCATTGTAAGTTAGAGGGTTGTTGTCAGTACGCACCGTAAAACGGGCTCCATAAAGATAATCGTGAAATTTTTCGACAACTGCCCATTTGAGGGACAGGAACTCTAACTGGTGGATGGCATAATTCTTTTCTGAAGAGCTCAGTTTTCTGCTCGCGAAGGCAACTGGCCTCAGCCCTTCCAGGTGTTCTTGATGTAAAACAGCTCCAAGCCCCGAGAGGCTAGCATCCACGTGCAGCGTATATGGTTTGCTAGGATCAGCGAAGGCTAAAACTGGAGCGTTGGTCAGACAGTCTTTTATTTTCTCAAAGGCTTCAGTGCATGACCCATCCCACCTGTCTCCAAATGGTTCTCTCTCATCCAGATAGACATTATTTTCCTTTTTTGTGGGCTTTTTTTCCACGCTGGGTGGGGCCATAACCTTTAGTGAGGTCAGTCAAGGGGCGTACGATGGACGAGTAGTTGTGGATGAATTGTCGGTAAAACCCACAAAAAACTAAAAAGGAATGTAGGGTCTTAAGGTTCGAAGGCTTGGGCCAAGTGCTCACAGCCTTAACTTTTGCAGGGTTAGCTGCGATTCCCTCAGCGGTCACAATATGACCCACATACTTGACCTTTGTTTGACAAAACTCACATTTGTCATGTGAAATCTTGAGCCCTACTTCTCGGAGTCTGTCGAGAACTTTCACAAGTCTCTCCTCATGTTCTTCCAGAGTCTTTCCAAAAATGATCTAGTCATCGAGGTAGACTAACACTTGGAGCATGTTCATATCACCAACGGCTTTCTCCGTAAGCCTCTGATAAGTCGCAGGTGCTCCCGTTACGCCCTGAGGCATCCTTTCAAACTGATAAAACCCCAAAGGGCAGATAAAAGCAGTCTTTTCTTTGTCCTCTTCTTTCATTGCTATTTGATAATAGCCACTCCTCAAGTCCAGGACAGAAAACCATTTACTTCCTGAGAGGCAGTCAAAAGCCTCATCGATGCGTGGGGTGGTATATTGATCTGGAACAGTACGGCTATTGAGCGTACGGTAGTCGATGCACATCCTTACATCGCCGTTCTTTTTTCTAACAACAACTATGGGCGATGCGTATGGACTTCTGGACTCGGATGATGCCTGCTGTTAATAGCTTCTGGATATGACACCGCACATCGTCGATATCCGCTGGTGCAATGCTCCTGGAGCGTTCGCGAAAGGGTCGTGAATCAGATAGGCGGATTGTATGCTCCACTTCTTTGGCGAGTCCCACATCCAGTTCATGAAGGGAGAATACATCTGTTCTCTCCAGCAGCTTTTGTCGGAGCCTTGCTTTCCATCCTTCAGGAACAGGCGACTCACCAAAGTTGATCATACCGGCATCAAATTCCTCAGTCGCTGACTTCTGTTTTGAGATCGTGGTAACTACATCGGTGACACACAAATGACCCAAGACAGCGCCAACTGGAATTGTCCCTTCATTCTGCGACTCATTTTGAACCAGAACCGTTAGTTGATTCATGTCCACAGCATTACTTGGTATCACCATAGGTTGCAGCAAGATGCCTGATGGGAGAGAGGCTGTAGTGGAGGCTTCAACTATCAAGATGTCATTTGGTAGTGACTTTCCAAGCACAACTTTGCAGACTACTTTACCACTGGTGGCTGCAGGTAGGGTAAGTGGGCTTGGACCCTCCAACTGTACATAACCTACATCATCATCTTCTTCTTTTGACCAGTCCATAATTTTGTCTTTGTCTTTTGCAGGGCAAGTGTTCTGTATTCCAAAGGTGTGGGCTACAGTCACTCCAATCTCATCTTCACGTAGCTGAGCTAGCCGTTTGGACCAATTAGCCTTTGTATTTGTCCCTAGAATCACAGGCGTCTGATAGGGGCCAGGTGGATCAGAACAAACGAGCGCCAGGACCGATAGAGCAGTGGGCGTTCCTGCTACTTTCTTTGGGAACTCTATGTCCACCACCACATAGCCATGGTAGGGGTAGTCTGTGTCACTTAAACCCCAAATGTTGAGCTTATTCACTGGGTGGATAGTGGTATCAGCCAGATATTTCTGGTACCAGGATTCAAAGATTATGCTAACCCGAGAACCACTGTCAAGTAAACCATTACACAAATGTCCATTCACTTTCATAGGCTCCAATGATGGTGGCCCTATTAAACCCTCTGGCATGCCAGCTGGATCAAGCCTGTCCACTGCACTCTCTCACAGTGCAATTAGTTTCTTGTGAGGTGACACCACCAGTAGGTGGAGGGCTGTTGGTCTTGGCCATTTTGAGAGCTTGAATGAGCTTCTGGATCACTTTGTGTTGGTTCTCAGGGTTTTTGCACTTTCCTGCCATGTGTCCAATTTCACCACAGCGGTAGCAGAAATCCTCTGCTTCAGCCCCTTGTCTGTTTGGAGTGTTTACAGTCATTGCTGTAGGTGAAGCTGTAGATGGACGAGGCAATCTTGAGTTCACTTTCTGCTGTAAATGTTTTACTTGTTTCTTCAGAGCTAGCACCTCTGGATCCACATTAGTCTCTGGAGCCTTTTCCCAGTTAGTCTGTTGGTTTTCATTTTGTGTCAATTTGTCTTGTGTCGAGAGCGCTGCAAACATTGATTTCAGCTCTCAAACTCTGTATCTCTGAGTGCTTGCTTTCGTCTTGAAGTTTTGTATGAACTGTATACACTGAATGGTTTAGCTTTGCTCTGGAAGCTACATATTCTTCCTCTGTGCGAATTTCTTTCAGGAGCTCGAGGAAGGTTGGAGGGTTGGCCCTCCTCTCTCTCAGTTGGAGCTGAATTAACATCAGGTCAGCATTAACTGCGCCTCTAAGAAGCTGCTCGAGCCGTGCACCATCCATGGCAGTGGGAGGGAGGCCACTTCTTTGTATCACTTTAGACAGGCAACGCTCCAATCTCCTTAAGAAATCAAATAATTTCTCACCAGGTTGTTGTTGCTGCATTCTGAATGCAAAATACAGGTCATCTCCTGACTCTGCTAGTCCAAAGGCATTTTCAAGAGCCTCTAAGCATAACATCAGGATTGGACAGGCGCACTGCTTTTATCACCTCTAAGGCTGGTCCCTTAAAACTTTCTATTACCCTATTCCTCTTCTCCTCCTCTTTTGCAGAACCCTCATTCTCTTCCACCATCAGGTAAGCTTGCTCCAACCAGTGGTCAAATTGTTCCTCTCCAGAAGGAGTAGGCACAGCACCTAGGTGAAACTGGCTGTGGAGTCAGTAAAGCCTGTACATCTTCCACAGACTTTCCTTCTGCCTGTAGCAGGTCTTTGAGTTTCAGGTTAAAATCTCCATCAGAGCCTGAACTTCCAGCAACAATGAAAATTGGCCATTCTGTTTTTTCATCCAAGCTCAACACTTCAGATTGGTGACTTTTTCTCTGCACTCACAAAGCACTAGTACTTCATCTCCAGTGTCACATTCTTCCTCTTAATCATACCCGTCCCAGGATTCTGGGTTCCTTTATTGTATTTTTTCAAAAGTAATTTGGATTTCAGTTTTTATGCACACTTAGTTGTTACACCTATATGAACTTACCTTATAACCATATGACTTTAAATAAAATATTTTTATGATAACTCAATGATAGACAGTCACTATGCTCACCTTTAACTCTGGTATCAAAGAAATATCAAGAAAAATAAACAAATCAATCATTTACTTCAAGCTTTAAATGCAATAAAATAAAATACCAACACACTTTTAACTGAAAAATATGTTTAAAGTAAATCCTTTATCTTCTCTTTAAATCACAACAATTACATCATGAAATGATATGATTCACTGCCAGTTATGAAATTAACCAAAATTTACACTCAGTTACCAGAGAGTACCTTTCCAGTTTAAATAAAACACTTTTAAGTTCCCCAAAATATATGGGTATACTCCAATAAAAATACTCTTTAAGTTTCCAAAATAATCTTTTAAGTTGTAAAAATAGTTACTCGAAAATACCTTCAAAACACTCTTAATATTTAGATGAGTTACTCTCAGTAATAAACCCAAACACAACTCAGTGGGCCCACACTCACACACACACACACACAGCCGGCAAAACAAAATACCCCGTCATAGGGGACCCCATATGGCGTTCCCAGGCCAGCCGAGAGACATAGTCTCTCCAGCGTGTCCTGGGTCTTCCCCAAGGGCCTCCTCCCGGTGGGACATGCCTGGAACACCTCCCTAGGGAGGCGTCCAGGGGCATCCGAAACAGATGCCCAAGCCACGCTCAGCTGACTCCTCTCAATGTGAAGGAGCAGCGGCTCTACTCCGAGCTCCTCCCGAGTGACCGAGCTTCTCACCCTATCTCTAAGGGAGCGCCCAGCCACCCTGCGGAGGAAACTCATTTCGGCCGCTTGTATCCGCGATCTTGTCCATTTCGGTCATTACCCAAAGTTCATGACCATAGGTGAGGGTGGGAGCGTAGATTGACCGGTAAATCGAGAGCTTCGCCTTTCAACTCAGCTCCTTCTTCACCACGACGGTCCGGTACACCGACACCGCATAACTCGCGGACGCTGCACCAATCCGCCTGTCAATCTCACGCTCCATCTTTCCCTCACTCGTGAACAAGACCCCGAGATACTTGAACTCCTCCACTTGAGGCAGGACCTCTCCACCCACCCGGAGAGGGCACGCCACCCTTTTCCGGTCGAGAACCATGGCCTCAGGATTTGGAGGTGCTGATTCTCATCCCAGCCGCTTCACACTCGGCTGCAAACCGCTCCAGTACATGCTGAAGGTCCTGGCTTGATGAAGCCATCAGGACAACATCATCTGCAAAAAGCAGAGATGAAATCCTGTGGTTCCCAAACTGGACTCCCTCCGGCCCCTGGCTACGCCTAGAAATCCTGTCCATAAAGATTATGAACAGGACCAGGTGACAAAGGGCAACCCTGCCGGAGTCCAACATGCACTGGGAACAGGTCTGACTTACTGCCGGCAATGCGAACCAAGCTCCTGCTCCGGTCGTACAGAGACCGAACAGCCCTTAGCAAAGGCCCCGGACCCCATACTCGTGGAGCACCCCCACAGAATACCACGAGGGACACGGTCGAATGCCTTCTCCAGATCCACAAAGCACATGTGGACTGGTTGGGCAAACTCCCATAAACCCTCAAGCACCCTGTGGAGGGTATAGAGCTGGTCCAGTGTTCCACGACCGGGACTGAAAAACCGCATTGTTCCTCCTGAATCCGAGGGTCGACTATCGGCCGAATTCTCCTCTCCAGTACCCTGGCGTAGACCTTCCCGGGGAGGCTGAGAAGTGTGATCCCCTGTAGTTGGAACACACTCTCCGGTCCCCCTTTTTAAAAAGAGGGACCACCACCCCAGGTTTGCCACTCCAGAGGCACTGTCCCCAACCTCCATGCAATGCTTGCAGAGGCGTGTCAGCCAAGACAGCCCCACAACATCCAGAGACTTGAGGTACTCAGGGCGGATCTCATCCACCCCCAGGCGCCTTGCCACTGAGGAGCTTACGAGCTACCTCAGTGACTTCGGCTTGGGTGATGGACGAGTCCACCTCAGAGTCCCCAGCCTCCGCTTCCTCATTGGAAGGCAAGTCGGTGGGATTGAGGAGATCCTCAAAGTATTTCTTCCACCGTCCGACAATGTCCCCAGTCGAGGTCAACAGCTCCCCACCTGCACTGTAAACAGTGTTGGCAGAGTACTGCTTCCCCCTTCTGAGGCGCTGGACGGTTTGCCAGAATCTCTTCGAGGTCCGACCGATAGTCCTCCTCCATGGCTTCACCGAACTCCTCCCAGAGCCCGAAGTTTTTGCCTTCCAGGACCGTCCGGGCTGCGGCTTGCTTGGCCTGCCGGTACCCGTCAACTGCGTCAGGAGTCCCACAGGCCAACATGGTCCGATAGGACTCCTTCTTCAGCCTGACAGGCATCCCTTACTTCCGGTGTCCACCACCGGGTTCGGGGTTGCCGCCACGACAGGCACCAGAGACCTTGCGTCCACAACTTCGAACTGCCGCGTCGACAATGGAGGCAGAGAACATGGTCCACTCGGACTCAATGTCCCCAGCCTCCCTCGGAATCTGTGAGAAGCTCTTCCGGAGGTGGGAGTTGAAGACCTCCCTGACAGAGGGCTCGGCCAGACGTTCCCAACAGACCCTCACAATACGTTTGGGTCTGCCAGGTCTGTCCAACTTCCTCCTCTGCCAGCAGGATCCAGCTCACCACCAGGTGGTGATCAGGTTGACAGCTCAGCCCCTCTCTTTACCCGAGTGTCCAAGACATACGGCCGGAGATCAGATGAAACGACAACAAAGTCGATCATCGACCTCCGGCCTAGGGTGTCCTGGTGCCACGTGCACTGATGGACACCCTTATGCTCGAACATGGTGTTCGTTATGGACAAACCGTGACTAGCACAGAAGTCCAATAACAGAACACCGCTCTGGGTTCAGATCGGGGAGGCCGTTCCAATCCCGATCACACCCCTCCAGGTATCACTGTCGTTGCCCAAGTGAGCGTTGAAGTCCCCCAGTAGAACAATGGAGTCCCCAGTCGGAGCACCATCAAGTACCTCCTCCCAGGGACTCCAAGAAGGCCGGGTACTCTGTACTGCTGTTTGGCCCATAGGCACAAACAACAGCAAGAGACCTATCCCCAACCCGAAGGCGCAGGGAAGCGACCCTCTCGTTCACCAGGGTGAACTCCAACACATGGCAGCTGAGCTGGGGAGCTATAAGCAAGCCCACACCAGCCCGCCGCCGCTCACCCTGGGCAACTCCAGAGTAGTGGAGGGTCCAGCCCCTCTCAAGGAGCTGGGTTCCAGAGCCCAAGCTATGCGTGGAGGTGAGCCCGACTATCTCTAGCCCGATAGTACCTCTCAATGGCCCACGTTGCCATTTCTGGCTGAGCCCGGCCGGGTCCCGTGGGCAAAGACCCTTAGCCACCAACCCCAGGCCTGGCTCCAGGGTGGGGCCCCGGTAACGCCAATCCGGGTGACGTAACGGTCCTTGTTGGTGTTCTATTCATGGTGGGCTTGTGAACCGCTCTTAGTCTGGCCCGTCACCTAGGACCTGTTTGCCATGGGAGACCCTACCAGGGGCGTAATGCCCCCGACAACATAGCTCCTAGGATCATTCGGGCACACAAACCCCTCCACCACAGTAAGGTGGCAGTTCAAGGAGGGGTAATTAAAATTTCGCACACAAAATTCAAACTTTGCACAAGGCAGCAAATGCTTCTGAGAAAGAGTGAGCACATTTTAAAAGTCTGTGTTTTTCTGGGAGAGAAACACTTGCTGTTTCACTTCACTTCAACAGGAAACCTTTTTTATATCTAACCTTACTCAAACACCAGCTCTTTAACTTTCTCGTGATCCAAATGAGCAACGGCTTGACAGCAGGTGTTTCATGTGTGTGACTTTCCTGTGCTGCAGCTAATCTTCCTTAAACATTTATGTTCCTGTGAGTGGTTTACTCTCAACTCAAGGAGTTAATAAGTAGAATGAATAAACTCTTCGGGGACCCTTGTGAGCCCTCAGAAATGTTGGAGGAGAAGATAATGTTAAGTGATGGCATGTCACAGCGTTATCAGGATGCAGATCTAGATTTCAAGGCTCTTTCACCTGAAATCTGACGCTCTGAAACAGGCCGTGGATTGCAATGCAGAAATGCTTGTTTATAACTGTGACACTGAACAGAGTAGCACTTCCAACATTATTAAGCGTACCAAGTATGAATAGTGTAGTTGTTGTACCAGCACAGTGAAGTGTGCGTAAGACAACCGTCCTTGTCTATTGCAATTCAATTATCTACTAGTGTTTCATTAAACTTGCATCAATTGATCTTTTAGCCATTTGAGGGAAAACTTAATGTAAAACCGCTAACATAAAATAACCTCATAAAGATAATATTGCCAATGTGTCGAAATCTTAGTGGGGAGCAACATCAGCATGAATCTGGGGTCATATTTGTGTCCATTTGATGAATTTAAGTATACTATTCACTCTCTTTCAGTTCTGTTTCGCAACCAACTCGGGTGCCGGGCAGTTTTTTTTCTTGTTGACAACAGGTGCCTTTTAGGAGATGTTGATCTTGTTCTCGTTGAGAGTGAACGAGAACAGTGAAGTTGTGGACCAGAAAACCAAAACACTTTATATAACTAAAGGAAAAATCTCTGGGTTTGTCGCCTTGAGTGACAGTTTTCACATTACGTAAATTGATTCATTGTTAATATAAACATATTAGGCACTTATTGCACTTATAGCACCTATTGAAATATACAATAATGAAGCATTATTATGTTGCTACTGCGGGAAACTTACAACTTAATACATTACCAACAGATAGGATCTGATGTAACACCTGTTTACAGAGTGATAAATAACTGACGTGAGTGAGTGGAAAGTTGGCGTATTAGACGAACCAGTTCTCAGCTCCACCTGCCTCAATGCCTCCACTTTCTACAAGTCCACCTCCAAGTTATTTAGTATTAGCTTACTATCTCATGAGATAAGAAATCCTATCTGCTGTTGTCCCTGACTGAAAGCATAACCTTGTCATGCTCACATTTATTATTACTGCTGCTGATAATAAGATAAATAGTTACGGACATCAGGTCACAGATAAACAGGTGAAAGAGTAAACAACGGTAACTGACTTTTTATAGATCAGTCTTTTCCACATTTATTAACCTGTCTAGGTTAAAAGGGGCTCTCAGCCCCAAGCCCATTTGTTCCTACTAAGAAAATAATGTGTTGCAGCTGGGCATTGTAGTTTTTAGCTATTGTAGGAAATAGCGCATTTATTGGGGGCTATTTTCAGTTAGAGTTATATTATACACATGCAGTGTGTTAGTGAGTTTTCCAGCAGTGAGGCGTTGTACATGGGACTGATTCAAAATGACCACTGGGCCATGCTCTCAGTGTAACAATGGGGCCCATTGATGTGTATAGCTTTAATATAGTCCAATAGCAATAAAAGTTCTATACCAAAGACATAGAAGTACACAGCTATATCATGCTTTGGATACAGAGACTTGTTCTTGTACTTGGTTATTTCATGAGATTTTCTTATGAGCGGGTTTGATATGAGTGGATTTATGCTGTTGATTTGATGCATAAACATTTAAATGCGTAAATGTGTAGGAACTGTCATTTCCCGTATGTTGTTTTAAAGTTACTTCAGACTCAACTCAGGCAGCTGCAATCTGATTAGCACTGATTAGCATTTCTCAATAGCAGAGGAAGTCCAAATATGGTAAATGCACTGTTTTACTGTTTTACAAAACCCTAACCCTTACCCATACAGATTGATGCATGATTTTTTATGGATCATGGATATCTTGAATGCATCAAAGCCTGTACTGAAGTGAATTTCCAAAGAAAAGATCTGAACACACCAGATGGAAACTTTTATGATATTTCTTTTATAAATATGAATATGGAAATGAAGTTTTTTGTATGCTAAAACATTGTTATGTTACAAAACACCCTTTTGATCCACCATTAATATTAATTAATTTCAAGAGCAGTCGTTTTTGAGAAGATACACACACCCACACATCAGCAGGAGCTTAGTCGCCATGGTTACCATCATCCACTGCCAAATGCCCCTCCTCCCTCCCTCCATCTCTTCTGCCACCTCCCTTCCCCCTCTGCTCCAATCCGCCAACAGGAAAGAGACGGGGGGTCCTGCTCCCATCATGCTTTGCAGAAAGAAGCAGGAAGAGGCCAGAGTCAGTCGGTGACTGGATGGCAGCAAAGAGGAAACCAGACTGATGGTGGATGCAGAGGCATCAGTCAGCGAGCTATGGCCCATGTTGCCTCCAGTTTGCACTCCAGGTGCTCCTTCTCTCTGGGTGAGTCCTCCCTCATTTGACTCGTCTCTTACTAGGAAAAACAAGCAGACTCTGTCCAAAAAATCATAGCACGATGAAGCAGACATGCAGCCAGATGGATGCTGCCAGTGGATTTAAAGGGGCAGTGCAGTAATCCTCTCAGAGTCAGTGTTTTTCTGCTTTGCAGTGAGGGGTCAAAAAAGGTGACAGCAGAGGCGGAGACTCTGAACACCTTACGATTGTTTGGTTTTGTTGGCTGTGACATTCCAGTCTCACTGTGCATGAATGGTAACTACACAAACTCACACACACACACACATAAAATGCACACATGCCATAAGTCACTCCCCTTGAAGTCTCTGTGTTACAAATTACCCTCATCCTAACTGTGACTGTGCTAGATGAACATAAAGAAGTAAACTGCCATGTCGTCACGCTTACAATGATGCCATTCAGGGTAGCTCAGAATACACACAGGGACACACCCACATAATTGCACAGTCACAGACCCGCTTTTGTCTCACAGCAAATTTAAGCCCTGATTATATAAATCAATTGTAATTAACATTACAGTGTAAGTATTTATCTACTAAATGATACATGATGTACCCTCTATCGCATGAGCTACAGAAGTACTAAAACAACAAAAAACACAACATACAACACTTTCACAGTTATATGATATTTGCAGCCTTTGCTCCCATATCATAGTCCACAGCCACATATATACACACATAGGTACCGTTTTTCCACAGAAACTGACAGTATGTACCATCAGAGGGAAAAATAATGAATTCCTTTTGCTGATCATTTTGTTCAGTAAAGTTCTAAGATTCATTGTCACCGACTATGTAGTGTGTTAAATCCCTCATGAGTAAGTGAAGGCATCACTGCGACATTCAGTGTTGACTCTGACTGTCTTCAGTTCCCCAGTCAGCTCTGCAGTTTGCTGGTTCAAGCTGTTTACAGTTCATAACATAACTAGCCTGTGCAAGTGCTGTTGATCAGGTTAATAGCTCAGCAGACAGCTATTTTCAACAAAGCTGTTGTGAGGATTTTTGTGGAGCTCAGTGTTTCAGTGAGCTTTTAAACAGGAAGTAATGACACCCTCAGTCACAAAACTACTGAACTGTCTAAACTGGGCTAAATAGGATTTCCAACATCAATCCATTTCCCAACCCCTTAGACTGCTCCAGTGGTCATATACATATTTATCCTGTGAATCGTGAATCATTTCTATTTCTACCAAAGGCTGTTGTATTTTATTTGTTGAGTTTGTTTTCCTGAGACAAAAGCCATCGCTTTCCTTTTATAATCAAATTGCAGAGACTTGTTTGAATCTTTCTTGAAGCAGGTAATCCACATTATGTTTGCCTTTATTTTTGTTACTGTGGTGCATCTTGTCATTTTATCTAGTGGTCAGACCAATATTTAAATGGACAAGATGCTCAATTACCTTCCTCAAGCAAAGCTGTAAGTCAAGACAGGAGATTTTCATGCTATAATAACAGAAATAGAAAAAAAACTGCAACTCCCTAGGAAAAATAACTTGCATAACAGATTGCACAGTGCTGAACATTTTGTTCATATAAAACATCATACACCTTTTTAATTTCAAAGTGTGTTTCCTTGGAGCAATTACGTGTGAGAGTATTGATTACTTTGTATTAATTACTGTACCATTTCTTTAAATAACTAAATTGGTATGCCAGATTTTCAAATTTGCAATGTGAAACTTGTGATAAATAACAAACAACCTAACTTATAAAGTAGATAAAGTAGATGTAGATTAGGATAATTACATTAAAGGCAAATATACTAGTAGTATAGTATAGTATACTAGTACTAGTAAGTATTACACACTTTTTACCTGTGGGTGTCTTTAAACTGGCCTGGTATTTTAGTTTTCATCCAACCTGACAGGTACAAATCATTACTAGTTCCACTTTTAATTAAATTTTTTTTTATTTAGGTCTGATATGAGTGTCTTCATAACAGATATAGGTTGTTTCTTGAGCAGTTTACACAGATAACAATGGCACTTCCTTAGTTCTTGCACCTGAAGCACAGTTTATCTTGTGTTTGCTATGTAATCCACATGCAGGATGTATTTACGCAGTATGCTGACATACAAGTCTGAGCCCATTTTCACTTTGCAATCACAATCGCAGGTCTGGCCCTGCAGGGGGGCAGACAGAACTTTGATCCACTCAAAAATAGACTTGATTTAACCCATTGTCTAGAATTGCGTCTCCCCCCACCTCCACACACACACACACACAAACACAAATGCTTCTTAGTTGGTGAAAATAATGACAAGCCCCACCCACTCTCAGTGATCAAGCCAATAGCGAACAGTGTGAGGGTGAGCAAAGGGCTCTCTTATCTTACTATTTATCCAGCAGAGATCACAGTCACTTCCACTGACCACGACACATCAGAGACTTGTGGTTCTGTTTGTCCCTTTGGCAGAGACTCTGTAGGTGAGTATGTTATCACACATTTGTGTCTAGAACTGTGTGCTCTCATAGTTTGGATTTTTGATGACCGAGTAGTGACCACTGATGCTTTTAAAAATTGTTTTTTATTCCACCAGGAAGGCATCTGAAGCATTATGATATGACTCAAAGTAGACAGGAGGTAATGCTCTTGCTGTGTTGCTTCCTAGGGAGCTCTGCGACTGAAAAGATGTCTGATATACACATAGATTGAAAACTAATATAAATAACGCTTTACCTGCAGTCTTAATGAGTAATTGTCCTCTGAGTCAGTATTATATTAATTACATTTGAACCAGTAAGAATTACAAGGTATCCAAAAATTCTGCTGTTATTGTCCATTTTAGAGAGCATCGCTGAACGGGAAAAGTGTTGTATACTGTCTTAAAACAAACAAGTTTTGTACTTTTACTTGAGTCATGTTCAACATGTGTCATCCTATGTTTACCCTGAATGTCACCATTAAATTTTCCCTTGTTGTCAAATACACAGAGACCATCTGTGTTATCACCATTTTGACTGTGGGCTTTATAAGTTGAGTTAAACAAGGAGGTTTGGACAATGAATTCTGAACCACCTGCTCTCTAAGTAGTGAAACTGTAAACTTTCATGGTTAGGTCACGTTGTATTTTTATTGTCTTGTTTTACAATTGAAAGTTCACAAAGGACATAAAAGTAGTTTAGCATTGTTCCTAAAGACTCAGCACGTGGACAGACCTGACTGGAAAAGTTTACAAAAGTTGCGATATCTGTCATCAAATATATTATATCATATCATATGTTGTAGTACTTTTTGCAAACGAAAGACATACTTTAAATTTTAAATCTGGACATACCTTTAATAGATAATTAGTAATTTTACTGTTATTTCTCATTTATATTAAGATAAAATTCAGTCTTTTGGACTAATTCACTGCTCTCACTGTACTACACTAGTCCTGTGATTGGAGTTTTAACATGACTGGATAGAAAAGATTTAAACAATAGATGAAAAACAAGCTCCCCTCTCCAAGGAAGCTTTCAGGTCATTTCTAAGCAGTGGTGGGGTGCTCTTATATCACATGATTACAGGCGGAGAACATTGATTCGAGATGGTTTACAGAAACAGCTTTAATCAATTGTTTTCAGTGGCGTTCAGAGTTGACATGGAAATAAATTTAATGTTTTGGTTCCCAAAGGTCCCCAGTGTGACTCCTGTCATGTTCAGCACTTAATCAGGTCTCTGTGTTTTTCTGTTTGAAAGAAAATCTCATTTAGGTGGACAGTTTTTATCTGTTGGCGGGAGTGTCAAGCGCACTCGTGGGGTTGTTCTTGTGTTCTTGGTCTCTTTTTTTGAAGACTTTCTTAACTTTCTGTATTGTACCTCAAAGATACACAGGCCCATTATTTATCCCCCAGGTCTTTTATTTGTTAAAAAAAAGTCAGGTTGAATGTTTAAGACCCATGTGAACACTGTCTGGGCTTTGTGTTGGTTTATTTAGGGGGTCATTTCTATGGAAAAGTCAGGCAAAGAAGAAGAAAATACGGAGTAAAAAACATGATGGAACTTAAATCTGATTAAAACACCTGCAAAAAAACAAAAAAAACAAATGTGATGTAAGCGAACATAAAAAAAAATAATTCCTCTATTCTTTATTCCCCTTGTCATCAGTATGCGAGGCCAGACAGCGCCATATTTATGAATGTATTTATCTCATGCTTTCAGTTCATGTTGCTACCTACTACCTACCTTAAATAGGTAGTGTCAGTTTTAAAAGCCAACTTGACAGTGGTATGGTGGAATCATTTTGGGTGAGAGAAATCATAATGGCCACTTACTGTACATGTAGAGTAACAAAACTACGGGTTGGGTTGTATTGGAAAAGAGCTTTTACAACGTGTTCACCAACCACATTGGAATCAAATAGTTCTGAACTGCCACAATTAAAGTCTGGATGAAAAGTGAGATGCATTATTCATTTAAATATGGGGATAAAGAGCAGATTTTCAGAGTCTATAGCCATTTTTGCAGGTCTGTGAGGCTTTACTTTGGCAGCAATGGCACAGCAAGTTATATACAAAAACACTTTTACTGTTATCACCGTCTTTGTTTAGCTTGTTAGTGTACTTATGAGCACTAAATACAAAGTACAGCTAAGGTTGATGGGATGGGACTACATGAAAAGTCACTACAGTTATTGCAGCTTGTCCTCAGTGGGACATGAATATATCAAAAGTCATGGCAATCCATCTTATAGCTGTTGAGACATTTCACTAAAAACCACAAATGTCAACCTCATGGTAGCGCTAGAGGAAAAGTCAGGTAGGATTCATACTCTGGGGACCAAGAATGTCCACACAAAATAACACAGTAATCCATGTTGTTGAGATATGTAGGTCTGAAGTTGTGAACTCAAATGATCAACACTGCCATACCTAGAGCTATGCCACTAGCGAGGTCTTAATATGTCACCAAGTTAGCATACTTTTCAATTTTTAGAAATTCCCATTTTCCTTAAGCAGCATCAGGATTGATTCTGTCCTCACTCAACTTCAACCCACATATCAAGCCATAATACAACAACAAAGGGGAAAAGATAACAAGGAGTGCTGCACTGGTACCAGTATACTGAATCATGAAAAGGGTCAAAACATTGAATAGCAGCTCAGGGGTGAGACTGACATTTTTTCCTAATTGTAATTGTAGTTTATATTAGCACATGGCACAGACACCTTTTAGCCCACTGAAATCAGTTTTGGGTTATCCATGCTGTATTTACATCTAACTGAACATAGCAGAGGCCGTAATGCTGACACTGGAAAAAAATAACCCTTCATACACCTGCAAAAATAATATACTTACACTGTGAATGACTACATTACACTTTTTCCAATGAGTGCTTTGCAACAACGCATCCTAGTCACTGACTAACTGGTGCTTTGGAAAAAGGAGCTAATTAACAGTGGGCCAACAGTTAGTCCATAATATCTACCATGAAAAACCAATCACAGTCTGTATTGTTGCATAACTATTGAGGTTTAACAGAACAGTTGTCTTGGTTAAGCTGTTTGATTTGTACATTGGATTCTTTTGGAAATAAGAACACTTGAACTGTTACCCTGACTGAACTTACCCTACTTTGGAATCTATAAAAGATTGATAACATTGATAACAAGATTGATAACATGTTCTGTGTTTGCTTTGTTTCAAGCTGTACATTTTTTGACCCCTTATTTGGGTGGACGATACTTTTCTAATGTTCAAAAAGATATATAAAAAAAAGATATATAAGCTATATAAAATGTTTTTTTTACACTCCTGCCAGGTTAGAGACTTAGATTCTAATTTTAGTATTTTAGTCATTTTTATTAGACAAGAGGTGGCTTAAAAGTACCCTGTGTAGTCTTTGACAACTAGGAGCAGTATTCTACTAATTGATAGTTAATAGCAGTAACATGTAAAGTGTAGCAATGCACCCACAAAGGCATTGAACATTGCTGAACACTGTGGGATTTAATAAATTAGTGCATTCAGCCTAACCCTTAGGCCCTTAAATCTACATCCACAAATGTACAATATGTAGAAATAGCATAGTTCCTTCAAAGTAAAGTAAATGTGTGAAACTGGCCTCACAGGAAGATGCAGTATTTTATATATTTACTTAAGTCATTCACTGTTTAAATTTCCCTGTCTGTTCTCTTCTTTCTCTTCTCATTTTTCCTTGATGATGATCTCTTCAGGAGCACAACTGACCACATTATACACTTCCCATCTCTCTTCATCTTACCGGGCTGCATCCCCTTCCTCCCAAAGACCATGGAGGAGGCCACCAAGGTTACAGAAACCCCTCCACCTCTCCTGGAACGGCGGGTTCGCCAGCAACAGCCCACCGTTTCGGTGCTCAAATCCAAGCTGAAGAAGAGTGTAACCTGTTCTGTGCCCAGAGTCCGGTCCACCCTGACTGGGTTCTTCCCAGTGCTGCGCTGGTTGCCTAAATACAAGCTCCGAGAGTACGTCTGGGGTGATGTGATGTCGGGGTTGATCATTGGTATCGTCTTGGTACCGCAGGCCATTGCCTACTGCCTGCTAGCAGGAGTGGAGCCCATCTATGGGTTATACACCTCATTTTACGCCAACATCATCTACTTCCTCATGGGAACATCCAGGCACGTCTCTGTGGGGATCTTCAGCCTCATGAGCCTCATGGTTGGACAGGTAATGGATCACAATTAGCATGTATTGACTGTACATTTTGGGTCTTCACTGAAATATTGTAGGACATTTATAGGTAATAATTGATATTGCTTGATTATCATGTTTTTTTAATTAAATTGGTTCATTCAGATTTGTTGCTGGTGATTTCTATTTGACTGCAGGTGGTGGATAAGGAGTTGTTCCTGGCAGGTTTTGACCTTAATGAGGACTTTACCTCATCTGGCCCAGATGTGTTTAATGCCACACTGGGCACTAACCTCACAGCTGGAAAAATTCACACTGTGGAGCTCATGGGTCTGCAGTGTGGGAAGGAGTGTTACGCCATCAGCGTAGCTACTGCCCTTACATTCATGGCTGGTATCTACCAGGTAAAGGATCAGTTGTATTACTGTCCCAAAGCTCTACTGTATGAGATAAAACACTATCTGAATTAAAGGTGTCTTGTGCCTTTTTTGACCACTAGTAGTGCTATGCAGCAATGTTTTTAAGGATGGGTCTTCATATTGTTAGCATTTAGTTCATGCAGCTGCATGATATGATACACAATACTGTAGATGTTTTCACTTTACTCCACTGATTGATGGTTGGTGGCAGTAATGTGCCAAAAAGTGTAGCAATGCTCCAACAAAGACATGGAAGTGGAAGACTGCTAGCAAGCAAACAACACTACAGTTTTCTGATTCTTCCCAAATCACTGTTTTATGAGGAAGGAAAATATCCTGGTTCTGACATATCTAAATTTAATTTCTAGCAGTAGACTACAACAAAAACATACTGTCATTGAAGTGCCCAAAACTGGGAGCTGCAGGAAAAAAAGAAGTAGCTGCAGGTGGAGGCATGTCAATGTGTTTCACAGGCAAGGAAAGGCATTTAAGCCACTTGCAGGCAACGAGTGATAGTAGGAACTATAATATAATATCATAATATAAAAGAGTCTCCTGTGTGAGGATGAACTTGGTGAGGATGAACTTGGTGCTCATTAAATGCTAATGATGACAAACTAACGTGTTCATAGACAATGTCAACGTGCCCAAGTGTGATAGCTATAATGGTTATCATGCTCACTATCTTAGTTTAGGATGTTAGTGTGCTAACATTTGCGGATAAGCGGTAACAGATGTGATGGTGAATGGAGATGAAAAATCATGGTAACAGGGTAAATTCACTCTGTAGGGACATGAATGTATGGGCCAGATTTGTTTTCAAGTCATCCAAAATTTGTTGAGTAATCTCACTCTATACTAAAAATGTGAATGTTATAGTGGTGCTGGAGGAAGAGTCAAAGGATCACCAAATATCATCCGGGATGCATGAATATATAAGATTTTGTGCTAATCCATCCAGTAAATGTTGAGAAATCACATTTGATAATCCAACTTCTATCTCTCCCTTGCTGTCCTGCTCTACCTCCTCTTCCCCTCACCAGGTCATGATGGCCATTTTTCGGCTGGGCTTTGTCTCTGTGTTCCTTTCGGCTCCTATGCTTGATGGTTTTGCCACAGGAGCGTCTTTCACCATCCTAACCGTGCAGGCCAAATACCTGTTGGGTCTGAAGATTCCCCGTCACCAGGGCTACAGCACGGTTGTCGTTACCTGGATCAACATCTTCGCCAACATTCATAAAACGAACGTTTGTGACCTCATCACGAGTGCTATCTGTATCTCTGTATTAGGTAAAGATCTGTATTTCACATATTGCCCACCACAAGCTCATTCACTATTATGAATGGCCTCATCTGCTTCTGTTTAGTGAGTGCTATACTACACTTCCCTGAAAGACATAGAAAGAGGCAATCAGATACTCCCCATAGAATTCCAGTAGTAAAACAGGATATTTTTCCACAATGACCAGTTTAGATTCTGCAAGTTCCCAAGATTTGCTTTGATGTTAATTGTTAAGTAATGGTCTTGATATGTATGGATTAAAACCAAATTCTTATTTGTCTTTATTACTGAATAACACTGAATTTTTAATTATAGTGGGAGGGAAAGAGATCCAGGAGCGCTACAAGGATCGTCTAAAGATCCCTCTGCCGACAGAGCTGGTAGTAGTGGCAGGAGCTACACTGGCCAGCCATTTTGGGGAGCTGAACAGCCGTTACGGCTCCAGTGTTTCTGGGCACATTCCCACAGGATTCATTCCTCCACAGGTTCCCAGCTTCAGTCTCATGCCACGGGTGGCACTGGATGCTATCCCCCTGGCTGTCATTAGGTAAACATAACATAACAACATATTTGCTTGGCATCAGCATGAGTCTCTCATCTTGATAGTTCCAGATGCAATCAAGTAGCTAGATTACTGTCTGGCAGGGAAACAGTATGTGCCCTGACTGTCCAGATCGAGATCTGATTGCATTTTCTGTGCAGTATACACACATATGGACATTTCCTTCTCTCCTTATCAGAGGGCAAATATTAATTCACAGCCAGAATTCATAAACTAATTTTTATTTTATCTTGTAGTTTTGCCTTCACCGTGTCGCTGTCTGAGATGTTTGCCAAGAAAAACGGCTACACGGTTCGTCCCAATCAGGAGATGCTGGCTATCGGCTTCTGTAACATCATCCCCTCCTTCTTCCACTCTTTCGCCACCAGTGCGGCACTGGCAAAAACCATGGTGAAGGACTCAACAGGCTGCCAGACACAGGTGAAGTTTATACTTTTGAAAATGGTCAAACCTTTTTTTAAATGATTGGTCCAATCACCTTCTTTGTTTTGAGGATTCAGATTGGTTGACGTGCTTTCTTTGAGGAGTTAACGTGACATTTTCACACGTACAGGTTTAAGCTATGATCTGTGTTGATTTCAGTTTGCAACAGACTTATTATATTTTCATAACACTGTCTCAAGCCTATAAAGATGAAAAAATCAATTTCACAGTGACAACAAATGGTACGCCCCAGAGTGCCTCTATAGAGTTTGTGCTGCCAAAAAATCCTTGGAGAAAAAAAGTTCTTTTCATTTGACATTTTTGGAGTGGCAACTTTTTGCTTTCCTACAATATTAATGAAGTCGTCCTGAGACCAGGCTCAGCATTCTGAGGAGAAAAAAGTAATTTATCTGTTTGTTTCTCTCCTCCTCCATCAGGTATCGAGTCTCATCAGTGCCCTGGTCGTCCTTCTTGTCCTCCTCTTCTTCGCTCCTTTCTTCTATGCTCTCCAGAAGTGCGTACTTGCCTGTATCATCATTGTCAGCCTGCGGGGGGCACTGAGGAAATTCAAGGATGTCCCTGCGAAGTGGCGTGCTAGCCAGAATGACGCCATTGTCTGGCTAGTCACCATGTCAGCCACAGCTCTGATCAGCGTGGAGCTGGGACTGCTGGTCGGAGTAGTTTTTTCCATGATCTGTGTCATCTTTAAGACCCATAGCCCTAAGGTGAGTAATCATGGCAGCCATGACGCAAATGTTTAGTGAAAGACAAATATTGGTCTGAAGTAATCTCATAATCTCATCTAATCTGATGTCTGACTGCAGGTTTCTCTCCTTGGTCGAGACAATAACACTGATGTTTACGAGGACATGGACGAGTACAAGGACCTCATGCCGCCACCTCGGGTTCACATCTTCCGCTTCCAAGCTCCTCTGTACTACGCCAACAAGGAGTCATTCCTCAAATCCCTCTACAAAGCTGTCGGAGTTGAACCTTTCTTGGAGATGACAAAGAGGAGAAAAGCGGAGAAGAAGGCCAAAGAGATGTCCTTGAAGCAGCCCAAAGCAAACAGGGATAAAAACAATGATGAAGTTGTTATTGGACTTGTCCAAAGAGAACTGGATTTCCACACAATAGTCTTAGACTGCTCCGCCATGCCCTTCATAGACTCGACAGGGGTATTGGCATTCAAAGGGCTGGTCAAGGAATACAAAGAGATCAGTGTGAGCGTGCTCCTTGCCAACTGTAACACCGCAGTCATTGATTCCCTGCAGAAGGAGCAGTTCTTTGGGCAGAATGACAAAGACATGAGCAGTCTGCTGTTTCACACAGTTCACGCTGCAGTTCTCCATGCAAACACTACATTCGCAGCAGCAGAAAGCAGGTTAGGAAACTCTGAGGTGTAGGGCAGCTGGACGAAGATTATAGAGAAAATTTTGCAGTGTGTTCTGCTTCTCCACTTCATTTCCTTTGTAAACCTAAAAGTGAATTTAAGTATTGAATATCGAGGCTATGCAGGTAGCCTGGTGGTTGTCTTTTACAAATTTTTGTGGTGAAATGTGAGAAAATGTGGTGATACCGGGATGATCCAATTTGGAATAGTAATCTATCAAGTAATGCCTAGTGCCCTTTAATAATGACGTCACGTTAAAAGTTTTCCAAGATTTTTTACTGAAGAAAACTGAGAAAAAGGGATTTTGTATTCCACATTTCTCTAGAGAGGAGAATCCTAAAACCACCGGGATTCATTGCTCACTGTGCCTTAGGCCACTACTTTATGAGTACAGAAGCTGCTGAGGCCTCTTCCTCCTCCACATGTTGCCTAAGTACACTGGTCTCCTATAACTAGCCCTGAATATCTGATTCAGATATCAGCTCACAAAATTTCTGTTCATCCAAATACACTGTATTTAAATTTTTTTTTTTGCAACTAGTAAGAAAACGATATGGTGGACAGACCATTTTCTTTCTGGCAAACTCTAACATCTTGGCAAGGCCTTCTTTTGCCGTAGGTGAAGAGAGGTTAAGCTACTGGGCGAGACGAGGCTCGGAGGTCAACATCTTCTAAAACTACAATGACTTTGTTTCACAAATAAAAAGTAGAAAGTATTAGCACTAACAGGTCTTAGCAAGGACTAAAGAGTAACAAAGCAGATAAGTATAGGAATGAAGAGTAAAAAGAAGGAAGAGACTAAAACTTGAAAAAGTGAGAAAGAGAAGACACCAGTCTTTGATTACATCCAGTCTTGGATCACAATGTGTGTAACAGGAAGCAGTGTCACAGAGTTATACTGACCACATTAAAACAATGGGAATCAGGTGGAAAATCTGTGGAGCTCGCCTTTAAATGAAGGTAAAAGGAAGTTAAGAGAAAGATCAAGTCAGCAAATACATTTTACTACCATGGCTGATAGTGGATTTAAGATTCTACAGATGTCCCGCTTAGAAAACAGGAACATTGTCATATCTGACAGAAAGCTGTAAAGGCAGCTTTTACAGCCCATATAGTCCATATTTGTTGGCTGACCGAGCTGCCACATTTGTTGCACCTTTTGTTGCTACATCATTGTGTTTCAAATTCAGATACAAATAAAGGGAAAAAAAAGGTTAAAAAATTTAAATTGCTTGCATTACAGACTACAGTAAGTGCTACTTTATCTGTAATGGACTGAGTTATGTGGTCGCTTCTGTTGCCTTCCTTATGTTTTTCTTTTGCCTCAGATAGCCTCCTGGGTGGGCACATGTAGTTAGAAGGTAGAAGGAAAGATAATGAAATAAGCAGTAGAAAAGACAAGGTTTCAGCGGTTTTATACTTTAAACCACTGAATCTGAACGACTCCCAGACAAAGGTGTGTGACTAAAGACTTTTCAGGGACTGTCCATAATCCACAGCATCAGTGATCTCAATACACAAGGTCCATTTAATGTAAATGTAGCAAGCAGTGTAATATAAATTCAATGTGTGGGTGCTTGCTTGTTTAGCGCTTCTACATAGACGTTTTACGTGTTTTATATGAATGTTAAAGGTCTCAAAAGTTCTCAGTTCCAGGTTAGTTCCTATTCAGTTGCTGATTATTGTGAGGGTCTTTCAGATGATCAAAAGCAGCGTTTCTTGCGATGCAAGCTGTTTTGACTTTTTATATCACGTCAAGCCTTTAGCCAAAGTCCACAGTGGCTCTAATCCAGGAGTCCACAGTTCAGACATCCTGCCACTATTGGAGGTGTTTCCTGAGTGACCAACTATTACCTTGGACCTCAAAATAATTTCTAGAAGGTCAGTTAACCCCCCCTGACTTAAAAAAGAAGTACACTTGTGGGAGGAGAAGAGGAGCTCTATGTGCTTTTTGAGCCACAGACAGAGCCTTGCACTCACAGCCGGGCTCATGACAGCATACTTGTACTCTGTCCCTGTTCCCTGGTCACCCATCAAGAACAGCCATATGATCTGCTCTCGTAAAAAACAAATGAGTTACACACACCTGAGATCTCTTCTCAAGTGCTGTATGAAAGCAAGTCATCATATGGTGTTTCTAACAAAGTGAAAATGTTCATTTCCCCTAGTGCGATTAATAAAGGATTCTTCTTCTTCTTCTTCTTCTTCTTCTTCTTCTTCTTCTAAAATGTGTATTCTGTGTGAGTAAGTTGATGGTAGGATGTCATATTTTGTCAGTGCTTCACTGCCACTGGTTTGTTAAATCAAATGTTTTATGACCTGTAAAAGGACAAAATGTCTGTTAAATCAGTTTTTTCTTATGTTTTTCATCCTGTTTGTGCCAAGTGCAGTTTTCATTAAAACAATTACAATTTCTTCAAAGTACCTTAAACTTAAAAAATGAGTTATTCCAATAAAAGATAATAAAGGATGTATTTTTATCCTCATGTGAACATGTAAGTGTTGATGAACTGGCATTTTAATAAGATGTAGATAGCCTTGTTATTAATTCAGAGAATCATTTTGTATTTTTATAAATTTGTTTTGTCCTCATTTTTTGTGCATGAATTTAACTCAAATCATGATAGTGATGACATCACATGTTTCGGGGAAGTCTGTTTGACTTTAATTTCTGACTTAGTGTTGACATTCAACACCCATTTACAAACACTGCCGTAATATTTAATACTTCAATTAAACTGACAAGTTTTTAGTGAATAGCTTGTGTCTGTGACTAAATTATTGCCTTTAGTAACAGTTTATAATATTGAGAGAATATCTGTTAATGACAAATGGGTTATTTTGCCAAAGGAAGTAATATTAAAGCTGCACTAATGAATATTTTTATTTTAGCAATGCATCAAGTGATTATGTGTCCTATTATGAGTCCTTCATACTGAGGCACCAACATAAAATTCACATGATTCTGAAGTTCAGCATCTTTCAGCTTATTAGTTTGCTTTAATGGCATGCAACTTTAATGATAAATGTTAAAATAAAAGTTTAATGTTAAAGTTTCAAATGAGATTTGAAAAAGGTCAGCAGCAATGTGCTGTTCCAAAAAATAATATTGTACTTATCTTGGTTAATCTGCAGAACCTCTGTGGGAACAGTTTTCAAAGGAATTAATAGTGACAGTGACAGTAATGATGGACTGAACCTTTGAAAAAAGCTTGACAACAATACATATACTGGAAACAGTAAAAAGAAAAAAAAACTTTTTTAAAAATTATATTTATATCTATATTTGCATCTTTAGTCGCTGGAATTTCACCTTTGCACAGAAACTAGCTAAGACTAGACTAAGACTGTATATTGATTTTCACTATTAAAAATCCACCAAATAAAAGTTGACTGTTTCTCAAAATGATTAATAGTGCAGAAAACTCGAGCAGCTTTAACAGGTAACACTGTGGTGCTGTGTCAGGCTCCACAAAACTATCCCTTAGTCCATGAGGTTATGTATGTATACTATCATTTGCTAACATAATTATCATACTTTCAAACCCTTACAGTGTCAGCACTGCAGCAGCATTTCATGAGACTGACCCTCCTGACCACAGACAGACAGACAGACAACTGCTTACATAAAGTTCATGTAATTATCCCTAGCACAGCTGTACATTCAGGTATATTTCAATCTTTCACTTATTAACTGTAGATCTGCTAAGAGTAAGCTGTTTGCACCAAGATTGTCAATGATTGTGATGTGGAATTTCAGGCCGGACTGCAAGACCCAGTCAAGGGCCAGCAGGAGACTCTTTATTTTCTAAGTCCTTTCTTCAAAAAAATTCCAAGTGTTCAAGTCTTCTTCTGAGGAAAAATGCAGAGTTAAATAAGCACTGGTGTCCAATAAAGTAGAGTCCAGAGAGCTTTATTCCTCGTCAGTCACAAAGTGCACATAGTATAAAGAGTTTTTCACTGACAAAACATCACTTTTTATATTTGCAAAAAAAGTGGGCATATCTGGGCATTCTTACCTTGTTTTTCTGTGTTGTTATTCTTACTCTGTATTTCTGTGTGTTGTTATTCATGCCCTGTATTTCTGTGTGTCATTATGCTTGCCCTGTATTGTAGGGCCACTCTCTAGTGGGTCTTGTTACCTCATGGGCTTCTATCTTACTGTGTTGCACACGTCACTTATCTAATGGAGTCAGAGATTCTGTGGTTACTTTCTTTCAGATTCCCTCGGGCACCATCCTTCAAAGCTCATTCCAGGACAGCTGTTCTGGTACTTTCCTTTGAAAACAAACATCAATGGATAATACAGATTAATATATAGTTGTATAATGTGGCCTTGTATATAGCAGCCTCACAAAAAGAACACTCACATGCAGTTTTAGAAAATAAGAGAAAATAAGACACCACAATTGAATACATGTACATGTATGAAAACAAAAAGTTCTGCACGTGTCACAACCATATAGTCTATGGCTCATTTCATTATTGCAACACCACTCAAATTAAAATGATCAGAAGCTGATAACATGATAACATGAATAGTAATTATTAGCAGGTTGCACTATTACAGTTTTAATTAATGAACCGATTTAAAAGCCAGCAGTAAGGTCAGAATGGTTTCCATCATTACTGCGTCAGACAGCCTTTGCACAAATATTCATTACTGCATGAGGTGATTTAGTGATGGTATATCATTGTCAAACATAATTACTACATTTACAAGGTCAGTGAAGACGTCAGCAGAGTCTGGATAACAGCATTACCATCAAACAGGAGTTAAATCACAACATTAAGAAAAACACTGTTCCTTTTTGATTTTTAAACGAATTTGAAGCAGCTGAGATGGTCTTTGTGCACAACAGTAGTCAAACCGACACTGAACTGTTTGAATTCGACTTGCTGTGTCATCAGACAGACCCTGTGCTTAACAGGCATGTAATTTTTAAATTGCGTACTGAGGTGAAACTCAGAGCAGAAAATCCTTTACTCTGCAAGACTGTGCAGGACTCACCTCGATGGAGGACAACAGAGGACTGAGCTGGTCAAATAGGACAAATAACATGGATCCTGATTTGTGGAGACACACGAGAGAGAAACTTGTAAGCAGAATGTGTAGTGTGACAAAAATCAGAAAGTGTTCATTCACATCTTCTTTGGAGTCTTTATTATTCATGGGCAACTTTTATATCAATGCTGCCCTCTACTGTTCAATAATGTGAACAGCAGAAACAAGCACGTGACGCTTCATTGGCAATAAAAATGGGATTATTAGGGAGATTAGGTTAAAGCTATTGTCATAAAAAAAAGACTCAGCGACAAGTTATTTTACAGCATTCTTTATTCATTCAAAATGTTTAAAAATATAGTTTCAAATAGGCACTGAAATAAATATACATCTCATAAGTCAGTGCCAGGGATTTATCATACAAACGATATTCAAGAAAAACTCAAACACGGGATAAAACAATCATGAGATCATTCCAAACAAAGGTCAAGCAGTTTGTGGTTACCAGAGGGCCGAGTTCATGTTCAAAAATGAAAACACACACTCGAAAAAAAGGCAAAATAAAGTCACATCTTCCTCTAAACTAAAACCGTTAACTTGTTCTAAACATTAAGTTCTTCAAGATAACACAGAAAGAAGCGTACTGGCATTGTGGTGTCACAGCAAAGATGATACTGGTCAGAGGTTGATCATTTCTTCTGGCTTCGCGACCAAAAGCTGATTGTAACAGTAAGTGCGAATACAGTACAAATACTCAAAGATAATAAGGCAAATGAAATACAAAAAAAAAAAAACAAAACATTAAAATATTCAACTGTCCCAAAGTGAAATGTGGAAAAAATTAACTGTTTTTTTAATGTGCCTGTGACACTTTCGACTGGCCTTATGTAAACAGCAGCATCGCACAGACTATAACAAGCATTCCTCACACTGCTTTTATGACTTTTATGACTGATAACCACTCTGGCCGATATCCGATAAGATCTCTGGATGATACAGTCAGTGTCTTTATTTTACAACTTAAGCTGTTGTTAAAAGGGCCGTTTCATCCAAATCACCCCCATCACCACTCATGTATAATTACATCCAGACATGCAGATATTTGTGGTTGTATTTGCCCAGGTTTTGAAACCACTTTCTAACAAACATACAGTGCCCCCCGCCCCCCCAAAAAAGTGTTTAATGTTTTAAAACCAAATTCCATTCACCTCCATTGTATTGAAGTGGTGGCAGAGCTGTCTGAGCACATAAAATCCAAACTATGTGAATGCTGTATCAGTGAAAGTAAATGAAGGTTATTGCAATTTGGATGGGCCACTGTATATAAAATACATGATTGGTAAGTCCATGTTGGAAATCTCAGTCAGTGTAGTACTTGTCTACTGATTGATCACTGATTGACCTTTAATTATTTGTTCACAGGCTTCAAAATACTGAAGATGTTCAGACACGGTCAGCTTCTCAGTGTCTAAATGTTGATTTTCAAGTTCACCTGAATTATTTTTTGTGTGCTTTCCATTCATCAACACATTTCATACAAACTAGGAGCTGATGGAATAAAACTAAATTAGATGCAAAAAAGTAATTGTTCTTACAGGCTATTATGTTTGATCCAAAATAAACCCGATTCATATTTTTTCAATATTTCTGTACAAAAAAAAAAAAAACACAATCTAAATCAACCATGAGATAGCATGATCACCAATAAAAACACCAAAAGCCTTAATGCCTAGCTACAAATCAAATTCCAGCCTCATGCATCGATCTTAATTGTTATGCTGCAACATATTTTCTGTCCATCGGAAGGGCTTTCAGGATGCGGTGCAGCCACGTCACTGGAGACATCAGTTCATGTTTCTTTAGAAGATTTACAGGAGCTCCTTTCCACTCTTAGCTGATATCTACTGTCTGAGTCAGAAATACACTGGCAAAGAAACCAAACAGAAACCGACGGCTCAATGAAAGCCACCGTCAGACTCTGTTTTACAACTTAGCAGCTAAGAGTCAGGAGTTTCTCATGCTTAGTGGTTGAAGAACCTTTAGGCAGCAACTACTAACCAGCAGTTAACTGGTAAGTATCTGAATATTAACATAGTTTAATTGATGCCTGCTGACATTTATTAGGCAGCAAACGATTGCCTTTAATTACATTATTTGATCATTTTAACTTAGCTGCTGCTGGTCTGCGTCGGGCAGGTCTGGCTGTGCCTGAAGTGCATGATGTGTACAGCTGTCTGATGCCACCAGTAAAACATCACCACCACCAGTATGTGCCACACCTGGTGGCTGGCACCCAGGTAGTTCAGCTGGCCTGCAGAGAGGAAAGAAGCTGTAAATGCTATACATTTTATTTTTGATCACTCTCATACTTTCTTAAAGAGAAAGAAAACATATTTCAGGAGGAATTCAAAAAGGCCGGAGAGATGACTTGTCCATTCTTATAAGCCAACATGGACAGAGGTCTTTAGTGCTCAAAAACAATGGACATCTACAATACTACTGCTCCACTCCATCTGCTGATAGTGTCTGTAGGTCCATCAGATGTGACAGCTAGTATCTACACTCCAGTGAGGCCAATTCCTGTATTTTTGCTGTAGACAGAAAACATTCGCATTTGACATCAAAAGATGAATATGAGACAAGAGAAAAATTTCAGCTTTTATTTCCAGGTGTTTACACCTGGATCTGATACACAGCTTAGAAGATAGCATTATTTGTAACGGAAAACCAAATGTTTGCCTGGAAAAGCATTACAAAAGAAGAATCCAAAAGTTTGGTGACGTCAGTGGGTCACAGGCTTGATGCAGTTACTTGCAAGCAAAAAGGATCTGCAACTAAATATTAAGTCTTATATTCACTTTAATCTATTTCAAGTCTATCTGTTCTGTCTGTTAATACTTTTGTTCACCTAAACATTTGGTTTTCCGTTACAAATAATGCTAATCTTCTAAGTTGTGTATCAGATCCAGATGTGTAAATACCTGGAAATAAAAGCTGAAATGTTGATCTCTTGTCTCATATTCATCTTTTGATGTCAAACCCAAATGTTTTCATACACAGCAAAAATACAGGAATTAGCCTCACTGTTCCAATACGTTTGGAGGGGAGTGTAGATACTAGCTGGACCTACAGACACTTTAAGGTAAATCTCAGATATGATGACTTCTAGTGACATTTCTGCATTATTACAGAACAACTACAGCTTCTGAGGACTGTGCAGGGAGACTGAGGGGACCCACACACACACGAACACGAACAGACGCATACGAACAGACGCATGAACACACACACGAACACACACACGCACACACACACACAGGAGAAAGGCCTCACCAGGAAAATATCGTTCAGGGATCTTAGTGACGTAGAACAGGAAGGCAGATCCAGCTATCAGGTACATCACCAACACACGAGGCAGGAACAGCTGCACATACGACAAAACATTTTCTGACTAAACATTTCACAGGCAGGAGGAGAAAGCGCTGAGATTCATGAGTGAAGCTCTGTACTTAAGACAATAAACCTAAATAACGGTGTATACATAGATTTAAACAAAGATGTGAGCATGCATTAGTACTCTTAGTGAGTTACACTCACTTTGCTTGTCTCCTAATATTATTGTATTTCCTGACCTGTACAACATCTGAGGTGAATCCTCCATTGAGCCAGACCCAGTGGCACGCAGGAATCACACTGATGCCGGCCACACAGCAGAAGATTGTCATCCGTATCCGTCGCCAGTCATTGCTGAGGTATCGAGGGTGCACCTGGGCACAGAAGACGGCCAGGATCAGGGACAGCACTGTCAGCAGGTAGACCTGTCGCCAAAACTGCAAAATGGGAGAGCACCAGATTAGACACAACCTGATCAGGGCTGAAGCATCTTTTGCTTTACTTGTGGAATATCCTGAGAAAGAATTGCCAATTCCTCTACAAAAGCTGCATTGTGAATTCATCGCTGTGATACAAATCACCATCTTGAGTGTTTGCACTTACAGCATTACAGTAGAAAGCGTAGAAGATCCCGGGTACATAACAGCCCAGGATGCCCACAGAAATGCCTGCATAGTCCAACGCCAGCCAGCGACGGCAAGTCTTCTCCGATCGGTGGCACGAGAACAGGTGGTACCCCACAGAACACAGCATGCACACCTGGGGGGAAAACACGCACAGCTGACTGGAGTTTTGTGTTTTAATGGATGTCAATGTTGGATTCATCAAGTAAATCTTTGTTTTACCTTTTTGAAAAATAAGTTGAAAAAAAAATCCTCCTACGACTATGATACATACACTTACCTCATGCAACAGATTTGTCAAGACAATGCACTTCTCTAGAGAACAGATGTTTAGGAGGGTGGGGGCAGGTACTACCCTATATCACTGACTTGTCTTTAATGATATCAGCAAGTTTCCGATCCCATCATCAGCTGTTACACAACCTAAAACACAAACTGTGCACAGCTAACACTCAAAAAACAAAGTGTCTCTATGTTGAACACCATTCCTACTGTCGCTCTCTGCAGCACAATACACTGTGCCACACCTTCACAACTGTTACGCCTACACACAGCTTACACACCTGGGTGGGTAGAGGTGAACTGAACACCTGTGGCAGGAAATGTGAACCTGCATCAGTTTGTTAAGTTGATATAATGTAAGACATGATTATTCATATGCAGCCAGAATACTAAAGCCTCTGCAGATGTTGTTAATAAAAAGGTGTAAAAAATTAAAAAAGCCAACAGTAATTACTCTCACAGTGTCCACCTGGCCAAATAAGCTTTACCTGGAAGCAGAAGAGCCCTATAGCGTAGATGACGTAGTCCTCCCTGTTAGCTCCAGAGGCCGGCAGTACTGAGGAGAGGTCGTTGACCCCCAGCAGGAAGAAGAGCAGGAAGCCCAGGAGGTGGCTCCAGATGTTCACCGTCTCATTGGACAGCATAAAAATGCTGCAACACAAAAGAAGGTGTTTCAAACAAGGACACACACCAACACACACCAGCATAACGGTCATGCTCTGCAACACTCAGGATATTTATAAAAGTACGAGCCATATAAACAAGAAGCCAGAGATTTATCCAACTTCCAAATGCACAGAAAAGAAATAATCTCTTGAACATGACACGTGGTGGGATCGGTGATATTAACAGTCTCCAGCACCTCCTCAGGCAGAGCTTGGAGGGCAGGTGGGCCCTGTAGCCGTCGGTGATGTAGGGGTTTTCTTTGAGGAAGAGGGGGATCTGTTCGTAGGTGTACAGCCGTATCCTCTGGGGTATCAGCACGGGCCAGTGCTGGTAGCTGCCCAGCTCGATGTAGTGGGCTGTCTTCAGCAGCTTCTGGGGCATCTTCAGCAGCATCTTGACCTCAGCTCCTCTGGGGCAACAAGGCAGGCTGGGGGTGGAAAGAGAGAATGGGGGTAGTAAAGGCTCCATACAGTTTATACTGGTAAAACTGGTCTCTGAAGTGGCAGGATAAGACATGCTGTGTTGATTATCTCCATTTAAAAAAAGCATGAATTACTCTGTTTACATGTCAGCTACCAAAGGTTAAGGTTGGTGTTCATGTTTACTGAACTCTCTAAAACATGTTCTCTGTATTAATAGCTGCTGTCTGTTTCCCTTTGAGGTGAAACTTTGCACACAGAGAGCTCAGACACCCTCAGAGCGTGTTGTCGGTGTTGAGCTAATGTCAGCTCGCTAACCTGATGCTAACCTTGATCACATCCAGCTGTGTGACCTAACTGAAGGCGGTCAAGCTCACCATTAGTCGCAGTCCGACCGTCCGAGTCTCCTTTCAGGCACTTCAGCCATGTCCGAGTGGCTATCGGGCTGCCATCGTGTTCAAAGAAATCACATTTTTTAGGATAAAAACAGAAAAATCCTCAGCTAGTGGAAAACAAAAGCAAACCTGTCTTCTTCTCTGTGATTTGACAGTGAAACACCAAATAGAGCATTATCGCCCCCCGCTGGTCAGTGTGGAGGACTGCAGTTTTTATTAAAAACTAAAGAGTCTGCTGAACTTTCCTGCAAAATATCTCTAATATCATGTTAAATTAATTTATAAAAGCCTGGAATCAAGTGTATGATCTCCATATAAGCATTGTGTGTTCAAAATGGTCTTTTATTGTGGTGGTTTGAGCAGTTTCCAGCAGATATCTGCACCAAAGCTGAAATGAAAATCACGCCCTATGCTTTTGGCGACACTTTAATTACAGTGTAGACTGTTTACTGAGTGCTGTTCATTCAGCAGACCCTGCCCTAAAAAATCATTTGTTTTGGATTTGATAGAGGGATTGTCTGTGGTCACACAGAGTTCAAACTTCATCAGCAGTGGTATGAAGAAACACAATCTGTCTATGTTTTTCCCAACTGAGGTCAAGGTCGAGCATCTGGAGACCCCTCCTCTCTGTCATCGGTCCCTTTAACCCAAGAAACAAGACCAGTCCCCCCTCTGCCACACAGGAGTCCATCCACCTGTGTGCATTTGCTCTTCAGATTTAGGTCTTAACATCCAGTTTACCATGATTCACGCAGGAGTTTGGAAAAATCATTTTATTTCACACTATATGATGTTATATATGTTAGGAAACACTAATTCTTTCAGAATGCATCCTACATCTACACTTAAGTCATTTCGACATAGTCTTACAGTGAATATCTACCAGTGGTGAAGGAAGTATTCATATATTAAGTAAAATTAGTAATACCACAATTAAAAAAGCACAAAAGTAAAGGTACCCTCATTAAGTGGAAAAATTGCCTATTTTATATGTTATACTATTAGATTATTATTATGATGCATTAACATGCAAGCTGCAATTAAATATTGTAGTCAACTGAGGTGTAACAAAAACAAATCCTAATCTGCTAATTAAGTGGCTACTACAGCCACATCAGATAGATAAAGTGGAGAAAAATGTCAAATAATTACCTCTGAAATGTCGAGGAGTTGAAGAATAAAAGGACATGAAATGAAAATACAATCATAGTAAAGTGCCTGAGTAAATTGACTTGGTTACTTTACATTGCTGCAGTGGTTACATGGCTCCGTCCTCCATTTTTTCCACTCTACAGTTGTTCTAAACATTAAGTCTTGTTCCAGGAATCCTCCAGTCCAACTACTACACCCAAAAACTCAGTCACAGATCACATAATCCGTAACAGCTTTGAGATATCCAAAGGGAATCCCTGACCAGCACGAGATTAGACAGAATGCATTTTGCTGAAACAATTACTTTGGTATGTTATTATCTGAGTTGTTTGCTGCCATGACTTCATCCTGCTTAAAAGTTGAACTTAAACCTGTTTAAACAGTCGGTGGGTTTCATCATCTGCAAACACAATGAAACCTGCAATTACACCACTACAGCACACAAGAACTCCTGGAACGTTTTGACACCTTAGATTGATGATATGCATAAAGAAAATATGCTTCTGTCTGTAACATGATAAAGCGAGGACTTGCTCATGTTCTGCAGCTGTCCTCTTGAGACAAAGAAAGAGGTTTCATTTCAGCTTTTGGGGAGTCACATTTTGGATCGGACTCATGCAAGGCAGCAAATCACTCTGACGTGCCAAGGGCGTTGAGTTAGCCTATTCAAATCTGACTTCCATCTGCAATAGATTTACAGGGACATGATGCACTTGTTTGTGCTGAAAAGAAAAAAGACATCAAGCATACAGTACATGGGGGGTTGTTGAGGGGTGTGATTCATTAATCAGTGTGAAATGTATTGTAATAACACACTACTAACTCAGTCCTTCACTGAGGGGCACATTTTTATTAAATCTTTGAACGTGGCAACCTAATATAAGTACTTATCATTCACTGAGGAAATGAAATGCTTTGTTTTAGAGAGAAGAAAATCGCCCCCTTCAGAATAAAATATTTTTAAAAATATTTTCTTTGGCAGTTTCATGAAGTCATCCGGACCATCAGTCTGTCATTCTTTGGATTTAGGTTATTTTAGTCAGTCGCTATTTATGCCGGCTGCTCTGACAAATGACATCTACAAGACAGGAAAATGAATCATTTGGCCTTCAAAATAAAATGAATACTGGAACATATGCATACGATACATCATACAAGAATAAAATCAAACGAAAGATTAAATGTTGAAATTAAATTCATTTTGTTTCACACATTCTTTCTTATTTTGTTGTTTTTTGCAATTTAACATTACATATAACATTCATTCTTTGTGTAACAGAACCTCATGTTTACAGCAAGTTGATTTAGTTTATACTGTTGTCTTTTTCTTTGTATTGTATCAAAATTTATAAGGGAATAACATATGTACATCATCTATCCATAGTCCCCAGTGTTACAATATACATAATAATCTATACAATTACAATATTTGGCCCAGAAACAAAAAAGAAAACAAAGGAATAATTAACAATGTCATAAAGACAAAATTGTCGGACAACAATGCTAAAAAACATGCACTCATTTAATCCTTTTACGGCATCACTGTGCAACTCAATACTATCTGATTATAATTCATTTGTCAAGTTGGAGGCAATTAATAATAATAAAAATTTTAATAATCAAATTTTTCCATTATCATTTATAATGAGTTTATTCATAACGTCATACATAACATCATGAATACATTCATAACATCAACAAAACCTTTTTAAAAACAATGTGTTTATAGTTCATATGATATGTGGATCACTGCCATGTGATCACACGGCCATCGTGTGAATTGCTCAGGTCTCCTGGGGAGTGGCTGATAAGGTGTCTTAGCCACCTCCGCTCCTCTGTCAGCCCATCTGTCTTCTCGGGCAAAAACACTGACATGGTCCCCTTCATCTAGTGTTGAGCAACGGCTTGGTCTCTTTCTAGTTCTAGTTCATTCTTAGCCACATCCACCAGCTCTTCACACAGAGTCTTTGTTTATTTATGTAAACAGCGAGGATTTAAGACGGGGCGGCAAAGGAGTTTTGGGAAGTGGAGGGGAATGAACCTCCAGTCCAGCCAGGATTATCAGGCTTGAAACTGAAGAAGTTGGAGAGAAGATATGTCTCCCACATCATTTCCTTAACTTGGTCACCGGCACTGTAGTGACAATGTGTTGACAACCTGGTGTATTTTCATCATTGATGGGACCGAAGGAATTCTGTCTGGCACATCTTGCATCGCCCTGTCAATGGACACTTCAATTACATAGAATAATCTGAGGGTTGTGAATGTGTTTACCAAGGCCTCAAACAGATCCTTGGCAGCGGATCCATGTCATGGCTGTGGCTCACCAACCGATCCGCAGTTCTCTTCACAACACCTCCAACACCACCTGCCACACCTTTGCCATGGCTGAGCTCGAAGAAATTCCATGTCCCCCAGAGAAGGGAGGTGAACAGATCCAAGTTTCCCTTCTGATAGCAATGTGTACACAGTCCATCGCTGAGGAGATGATGGAAAAATAGACTTTTGACTCTTTCTTTCATGTTTGCAGCACTGTATCTTAATGTACTACACTACTGTTAAACAAAACAGTAATTAACTATGATATGTGATATGAGATTATATGCAACATAAATTATCACTTGAAACTAAAAATATTAATGTTAATGAATACATGTAAACCATCCCACATAAACCAAATGAGAACTGTATCAAAGAAAAAAAAAAACAATTTTCATTAATTGATCTGAAATTCATTCATTCATTCAGTGCAGTAGTGAGGCATGTTGCTGGAGTTTAATCTGAAGAGTCCTGGAGGAAGTTGTGTGTGCTGTCACTGTTGCAGATCGGAGCTGTGCAGCAGCTGAGCGCCCTGCCCTGTCTCCTGCTGTCAGAGGACTCTCATGGATCTCCACTGAGCCAACATGTGAACCTCCGGCTGATGCTCTGAGGATCCTGGAGGACACCCTGTGGCTGCATCGGCTGATTGGACTGGGGGGATTTTAAAATAACAAACAAACAAACAAACCGACAAAAACAAACAAAAACTCACTGCTGATATGAAACGCATGGATTATGGATCGGATATGGATATGCTGCAAAATCCTCCTCCTCCTCCTGTGTGTCTGTGCGGACTCCTCGTTGCATGAGGGCGAAGCTTCCTGTGATGGAGCCTTTGATATTTATTTTGTTTTAGACAGGTGAGTTTTGGCTTCTGAGTGGTTACAGGAGCCTCCAGAGGACAGAGCAATATCCTCATTAGATATTTGTTACCTAAGTGCAGAGACAGCCTGGACCCAGTCCTCTCCATGTATGGCTGTGTTTAGTTTTCCGTGTCCCTCCGCTGCTTCACTGCAGGTTTGACAGAGTTTACTTTAATCTTTTCTCCTCTGATCAGTGTTTGGGGTGTATACTTGGATAAGGTCCACTGTTCACAGCCTCCAGAGCTCCTCTCAGTGTGTTATGTTGCTGTTAAATGAACAAACCTCTCAGAACCAGCAGCAACAACATAATAATAATAATGATCTGACCTTTTCTATTTATCCTTATGAATATTTTTTTTTCTGGCTGGGTAGACCTGAACAAGAGAGCTGCATGGAAGTTTAAAGAAACCTGACATAATGTGATATCTCTACTTGTATCCCCACATTTATTAATAGTAGTATTAGTATTAGTAGTAAAAGTATTTCCTCATATTTCTGTTTGTATTTATTTCATCTGCCAATCAGTGAGCCACACAGCCAGTGCAGCACCAAACTTAATTCATATAAATTATACAGAAAGCATCAGAAAATATAAGTTACATAAACAAGTTCTCCAGGTTGTGAATGATTGGTGTTAAATCCTGTGTTGTGTTATATTTGATATTTTTCTATATTTTCATCCTGGCGTTATTTGCCACTGGGGGTGCTGTCTGTTTCTGCAGGTCAGGCAGCGTGTCGGGACACTGGGGGGAGATCTATGGATTTGTGGAGCAGCTCACCCACAGGTTTGTCAGGTGAGCAAAGTCGCTGCTGTGTGCTCTTGCATTTTGTGATGCGTCTCCCTCTCTTCCCTCTCCTGCCCTGCTCCTCCTCTCACCCGCACCTCCTCGGATCTGAGGGGTAATTTATGATGTAAATAGCCTCAGAGTATATGAAATAATGTAAAACTTTAAATAGCACAGTTCAAAACAAAATGAAAAAGTGCTTTACAGACAGCCAGGTATATTAAATTTGAACCAGAGTCACAGAACAGAAGCGTAACTGAGTTTAAATTTAAAGAGTGGGGACTTGTTATAGGTCCTTAAATTACAATACAAACAGTAGTAGTGGGTAGAAACTAGGCCATGTCTATTTTGGGCAGCAGACATCATACAAGGCCACCAACTGCTCCAAAACCCCACTGGGTAATGGTGCAGAGGGTGTGTGTGATATCTTTAGTTTTAATAGCGGGTTGCTAAATGTGAGCACAAAACATCCAGCCAGATGTCGAAGGTGGTGCTGACCACAGGACAGCCCTGCTCCCCGCTCACAGAGCAGAGAGTGGAGCGAGGAGGTAACGCTGACAGAGTGAGGGGTTCAAAACCTCGTCATGTGGGGAGATTGACCCGTGTTGTCAGGTGATTCGGACACAGTGAGAGAAAACATTTAGTGAAATGAAATTAGACGCTGCTTGATGAATTGTACTGTTAATGTCACGCTTTGTTCATTTACGTGATAATATGCAACATGGTATTATCTGCTGTGTCGTGTAAAGTAAAACAGTTAATATTCCTGGCTGTGTGTTGGCATCACGTTACGATAAAACTCCTCACATCACATTAAATGTTATGGCATGTGTGACGTCACATGCTGTTACAGTGTTCGTCATATCATACAGTGTCATTAGATCAAATTCAGCTTTATTGTCATTGCACCTTGTATGTACCAGCACAACTAAATATAGTTTAACCAGAGATTCTCTCAAATCAAAAGCTAATTAACAAGTTAACAAGTAACCCAACAAAACACAGTTTCACTGTTACATTTCTGATGTTGTTTGCTTGTGTTGTGTCGATTTGTACATTCACAGTCTGTGTGTGTGTGTGTGTGTGTGTGTTTCAGTCCCAGGATGAGGGTGTCCTACATCGTCTTTTCAGCCAAGGCATTTGTAATACTGCCCCTAACTGGAGACAGGTACCCTCCTCAATTCCCTCTCTTCTCCTTGTCTTCTTCTCTGCCTCATTCCTTTTCCCATTCTCCCTCCTCCTCCTTCGACTCCTCATTGAAAAAAAACAACAACAACATAACACGCTCTCATCAGTCTTTATTTACACTGTGCTAACTGACCCTGTGTTGTGATCTGGCTGCGCAGATCGAAGATAGACGAGGGTTTGGACAAGCTGAGCCAAATCAAGCCTGCCGGTGAAACGTACATGCACGAAGGCATGAAAGCGGTGGGTGCGCTCGTTTAAAGGCCTCCTCAGACACACTAACACTTTATTTTTTTCAACAGAAAAATTGCCACTTAAAGAGAAAATTGAACACAATCAACCTCCTACTTTTTAGAGTTTAGAAATTCTCTAAAAGAATTGAACAACCAAAAACAGCTGTGGGTTATGTGCCTTTCATATTTAGAGTGTACGGATATATTCTTATAGATTCATCAGTAAAGTATATAATATGTTGTCAGATATTTCAGCAGCTCCAGTGGAGTCTGGCAACAGAAATGGTGTCATATTCAGTGTTATGATCCTTTTAGAGCCACACATATGCACAGTATGTGTGTGTGTGCAGGCTGCACTGAGTTTTGCCTGTCAGGCTGAAGAGTTTCACTCTCTGAACTTGTGCCAACTTTCACTCGGTCAGGTGTCGGAGCAGATGACGACACAAGCTTCACCGTCATCCAGCATCATCATCGTTCTGACCGACGGCAAGCTGGAGGTCTACCCCTTTGAACTGAGTGTGGAGGAGGTATCAAACACCCACACGCACTTTATGGAAATCACTCTAATGAAACAGTGATGTGAGCAGGGGATGTGGATGACCAGTAGGAGGAAGAATAATGTTCACTATGATCCTCCCATCCCTGACAAAGAAAGAGATGGGCTGATTAGTGGGGCGTAGTTTTCGAGTGTATGATTTTCAGTATTCAACTCTGAAATCAACTTTGTTTGACACTGACATGTACATGTAATGGAAGAAGACAAACATCTATCAAAATCCTTACTGTATGTTTTGGAAAATGTTACACTTTAATATTAACTATACACATATGAAGCTTCTTTTCAAATAACAATGTAAGCAGACCTTGACTCAGGACTTTGTGTTGTGCTTACAGGCAGACAAAGCCAGAGAGTTTGGAGCCAGAGTGTACTGTGTCGGGGTCATGGACTTTGACCACAAACAGGTAGGAGGACTTTTTTTTTTCCTCTTTGCTTTCACTTGTTGGTCTGTGAGAAAGAGCATTTCTCTCTGTTGCCGATATCTGGGTTGTTCAAACACTCTTATTTGTCTTTCGGTGTGCCAGTGAGTTGTTTGGTTGTGATCAGAACTTCTGATCAGTCTGTTGCTTTTGGTCGAGATGTGTTAAACCCACCTTGACCTCGTCGCTCAGTCTGTTTTGGAACAGCGAGAAGCTGGCAGGGATTTATAGTTTATGGTTTATCCTGCATTTACTTGATGTTGAAACATGGAATACATTTTGTAAGGGTGCATACTTTTGAGTGATCAAGGCCTGGGAGAGACTTTGAAGTCTTCCCCATTCAGGTATCAGGTTCTTGAAAGGGGGCATTGTGTCAGTAATGAAAACATTGAACTCAGTAAGGATGAAAGCTAAACGTGTCCTCAGAGTTGTTTTTTATGCTGAATAAGAATGAACCCAAATGTCCTCTGCTGACTGTAAGAAATACAAATGTAAAAGGTGTTTTCCTTTAAAGCACCAAAATGATTAAGAGCCATCGGTCTGCAGTGTTTAGAGCAATACTGTGATACATCCAGGTTGTAAGTCATTCATAATAAAATATACAGTGCAAAGACAAAACTATGATTACATTTGTTGAGAAATATAATACTACAATATTTCATTCAAAGTGAATCACTGGTGCATTACAATGATTTGTTTGCTATTGCAGCTGCCTCAATCACATTTTAGTGACAGCACTGACCTGCATAATAAGAATTTATAAGCATATCTGAATGGTTATGAAATTGTATACTTCAATGACTGGGAGAGTCTTCAGTGGTCGATGGTTGCAAGCTTCTTCTGCCCTGGTTACTGACCGAGTGCACTCTGCAGTCTGAGGAGGAAATAATTAAATCGCTCTTTAACTCGATCACGCCAGACAAGCTTCCTGTTCTGCTGTCATTAGCGAGCAGGAGATGAAAGCTTCAGCCCGGTGTCCAGAGCTTTCATCTCCCAGATACAGACTTTTCCTCCCCAACCACTGCAGAAGCACTAGACTGAAACAGGCAGACCTCCCAGAGAGGTGGCAAGAAGCGAACACTCAAATGCAAAGTTCTTCATGTGTAAGATCTTGAGATGTGATGGATGCAGAGGTGTGTGAACAGCAGCTCTTTCTCACTGTGTCGCAGCTTGCTGAAATAGCAGACGGCACAGAACAGGTCTTCCCAGTGCTGTCCGGGTTTCACGCCCTGAAAGACATCGTCAACTCGGTGAGGTCACACCGCGTTCAGCGATGCACAAAGACATTCAGTGGCACTTTGAGTGACATTATGCATGAGAATACAGACTTACAACCTGAGCTGATGTACGCTGTATCTCCACACAGATCCTGAAGCAAACATGCACAGACGTATTCACAATAGAACCGTCGAGCGTTTGTGTGAATGGTAAGTCAAAGGGAGTTTGTTGCATAATGTAATTTAATGTAATGTTTGACTTCAGTAATGCTGCAAAAATTCTTTTAAAAATGTTTAGCAAGAAAATTTAGTTCAGACGTTCATTGTTCCCAGAGGATGAAGCCTGATGACTTTGGTGATTCCTTTTAGCACCACCATGAGGTTGACGTTTGTGGTTTTAAGTGAAACGTCTCAACAAGTATAGAATGGATGTGAAATTTGTATTCATGCCCTCCCCAGGAAAAATAACTTGTTATCCCTTTAAAGGCATAGCGAGGAAGGTTTTTCCTAAAAAAATAAATAAATAAAATAAAAATAAATAAAAAAATAAAGAAAAAATAATCCCTCAATCATCACGCACGTACGACTCATTAGAATTCTGTAATTCTGTAATTTCCCAGCTTGGGATCAATAAAGTATATCTATCTATCTAGAAGTGTGTGGTGGTTTTAGGAGAAGGGGCCAACTTTGAATGTGTTTACAAGCAACAACTGACAACCCCACTTGTTATACCTTTAACTTTATTTGGTGCCATCGTCAGGTGAAAATTGTTGTTGGTTTATGACCAAATACCTGCTAAACTAATGACACTATCATCCACCTCAGCTGTACTTTGTGTTAAATGTTAATTAGCACCTGTTAGCATGCTAAAAAAAACAACAACAAAAAAAGATGGTAAACAAGGTGAACATTATACCTTCTAAACATTAACATCTTAGCATTGTCACTGTGAGCATGTCAACATACTGCCATTAACATTTAGTTCAAATGTGTCTAAGAAGCCTGGGCCTGGCTTTGCTGCAGACTTTTGGTCCTGTTGACTTTTTAAATGAGCTCATTCTGTTGCAATCACAGTCTCATAGCTGTGTGATGTGTCTGATGTTTCCCAGAGTCTTTCAATGTGGTGCTGAGGGGCAGTGGCTTCAGCGGATCCCGGAGGACGGACAACATCCTCTGCTCCCTCACTGTCAATCAGAAGACGTACAGTCAGTGAACGACACTCATTGCACAGTTATTCCTCAGGGTTCAGCTGATATACACAGCCTGCCTTTTGATACCAATGCAAAGGATGCACCCGTTGTAACCCCGCTGGAATGAAGCTATGTTAAGCGTGCTTACCGATGATGCTAAAACATGGTAGTGCAATACACTTAAAAACATCAACTATGGGGTGAAATGTGATACGACGTGCCGATCTCTGTGCTACAGTGGAAAGTCGGAGTCATGACATCCAGAAACAAACAGTGGCTGCTTTTTATTGACTTCAGCCGGAGAACAGAGGAGCCATTATGAGACTGACCAAAGGGAGGGAGATGTTCTCATTAGTCTATTAACAGATCAGTGGAAGGGGGGCGGTATCGGTGGCATTGAGAGGACATGAAGGGATAGCACTTAACTGTATTTTATCCTGCTTTTCTTATTTCAACTGGCTTTTGTTTAATCTGTTCTGCTGGAATTTCTTTTATTCACTCTGATCTTGCTGATCTGATCTTGCTCTGATCCCTCTGTTGCTTTATCTTTTTTATTTCACCCTGTCTGTGAGGTTTATAATATTTCTTATGAGGGAAAAACTGCAAAAGAAAAAAAAATAGAATAAATGTTTCATTTACAACCGGGGTTACCAGGGGTAGCATGGCATTGAACATTGTCACCCAGTTTTAAGAAGTGTATATTTAGTTTGTTGCATCCACCAATTTATTAAGCACACACAGAAATGGAACATGACAGTATCTCCTCTTTGCTAATAAGTGTGTAAAATTAGACGATTCACACTCATCCATGACTGATTCTCTATCAGGTCTATCAAGTGCATGAAGATGCAGATTTGTTTTGCAAACCAAAGTCATGTGTTTCCATTTCCATTGACAACTGAAATATTTGTCATTTGGTAACTTGTTGTAATGCTTTTCTGCAGGAAAATCCATCTTAATAGGCAGTAACGGGCTTGTCTCTGTTTCTTCTCAGACCAGAAGCCAACAGTAGTTAAGGATGGACATCTGCTGTGTCAAGCTCCTGTTCTGCATGAAGTGGGACAGTAAGTCAGGACACACTCAAAAAATGTTCATAACCCTGTGTGAAACTGTAAACAAGCTGCAAGTAAAGAAAAAAAAAGAGCTTGATGTCACAAGCTCTCCTCCTAAAGGCAAAAACACCAACTGTAATTAAAGATACTATTATAATTACATTATTGTGTCACAGCACAGCATTCAGCTCATTGTTATTTAAAGTGAATGGTGTATCGTTGCAGTGACCCACAAAATAAACAGTAGCCACAAGAATTTCTTAATCTCCAGCTGAGAAACCACACTCGTGTTTGAACACTGAAAATAGTGACCAAAGCTCTCATTATGCAACGTCACATGGTCTGTTTCGTTGTCCTTGTTTTTCTCTGTCTAGTGTCTTTGTTGTGCAGTGAGAGATTAAAACACAACATACCACCAAAGGCTGTGGGTCTGTGAAAAAAACATACTTTTAGACATGAGAGTCAGGAGCCATCTCTGTGCCCCATCAGCCTTTTCTCTCACTGATGAGTCAGTACTGAGCCTGTGTTCGGAGGGGAAAAAAAACATGAAGTTTTGCAAAACAAAAATCCAAATCTGGAAAGAAATTCGGCAAGACGTCATTTTATAACATCACTACCATGGCATTTAGACCCGAGGCTTATAAACTGCGCTTATAAACATCATCGGCCCAGTGGCGAGCAATGGTGTCACGGCTAGGAAACACTAAAACGCTACAGAAAACAGGAAGGTGTATCAATATCAGAAAGCTGATGAATCATAAATGCCTCATTTGCAACAATAAAAGAAAAAATTAAAGGCATTCTGGTACGTTGAATTCCTCTTCTTTAAAAATGTTAAAACAATACAACCACAGTGCGAATGCAGCAGGATGAAATTAGAAATCTGCTTGTGATGGAGAGAGACACCAGACTGTTTACAGTGGAGCTATCCGTGAACGGCTCTCAAAGTGTTGGGTGAACTGAAGCCAGTCCGACCAGAATATCTCAGTGGCATTTAGAGGGCGAGCCAAAGCCGATTTAACTTCACCCACTTCAAACACTGCTCTCTCTCTCTCTCTCTCTCTCTCTATATCTGTCCCTGGTCACCTCTCACTTTCCCTGATATCACCCACTCTGCAACGCTTCCTCCTCACCGAAACGCTTGTTCATAGTTTGATCGTTCCCCAGAAACCATCTCAGTTCAGTCCGACCACAAAACAATATTTAACTGCAAACTCTCACAGCAAACGAGGAAATCTGGCCGAAAAACGATAAGAACATGAATGGCGACGACTTCCTTTTTCAGCAAGTCAGCGTTCTTGGCACTAATGATGGTTTCCCAGTGGACGGGAAACTGACACGGTCACCAAGAAACAGTGTTTCTTAAAGCAAAACTGAAATAAGTGAGTGCACCTAACAGATTAGATTTCAATAAACAAGCACTACCATAAACACAGACACACACCCCCTCACCATGGTCCTCTCTGTATGTTCTGAAGGTGTGTGAAGGTGTAGTGGACACCATGCCTCACTGCTAACAGGTGTGCAGGTGTTTTTTTCAGTCATTCATTTTCGTTCTTTCTGATAATTGCAGATCAATTGAGGTGCTGGTCAGCCTGAACAATGGACAGTCCTACATCTCCGGCCCCGTCACCATCCGCGCCACGACATGTGTGAGTAAAAGAGGTGCCTCTGAGTAAAAACACACATGGTTCTGTGGTGATGGTGTCAGTGTAATGATAGTACAGTGTATATATAGACTCATCTCCAGGTTTATGATGCATTGTGTGCAGCTGATTGGTGTGTTTCCTGCAGTCAGATGGGACCTGGGTGCTCTGGTTGCTGTTGGCTCTGTTGCTGTTACTGGCCCTGGTTTTATTTTGGTGGTTCTGGCCTCTCTGCTGCACTGTGGTGAGTTCACAGTCTACGTAAATTCGTGTATATCTCCAGTTCAGGCCATGTGGACGCATGAAGTATAATTCAGTGCTGTTATTCATGGAGGCAGCCCACAAGTTTATGTGTATGTGCTGCACTTTGGTCACATAGTTAACACATTTATTTATAACACATATATATAGAACATTTATTTAAGTGACTGTTGTTTATTACGTTTTTCATATTGTTTCCTGCAGGTGATCAGAGACCCACCCCCCTCTCGCCCACCTCCTCCTCCTCCTGTCGTTGTGAGTAGACCAAACACATTTCTTTCACATCAGGTTGAAGCTTGGGCTTTACCACATTTTCCATTTCCATGATTTCTGAGGTTGGATAACTATAAAAGAAACTTCAGTTGTGTCTTTTAGGAAGGGAATCTTTTCTGTGGCAAGTTTAATTTGTAGGACTTGGGGGAGACCAAGTTCTCTGTTTGCAATATCAGGCTGTATGGAAGTAATATGTAGTACTGCAGCTGTGTATTCAGTGTCAAGCAGAAACACTTAAACTTGCCTCTGTTTAAGTCTTATAGTCTTTTTGATCAAATTTCCGTTTTGGATAAAGTTGTACAGTATAGTACAACTTTTATACAGTTTTGATATCATTTAAATGTTTCACAGTACACAGGGCTAGGACTTTTTTTCCTCCGGGAAACTCACTGTAAAGTTATTTTTGTTATTTTCAAGGAGCCAGAGGAAGATCTTTTGCCCAAACATAGGTGGCCTACAGTGGATGCTTCATACTATGGAGGCAGAGGTCCTGGAGGAATTAAACGCATGGAAGTAAATGAAAACACAGAAATAATAATCATATAAAATATTCACTTTTTCATATTAATGTAACCCTTCTACTTTTTTTTTTTTGACCAGCATTAATTTGGTAAAAGCTCATCAGCTGCCACTATCAGACAAGTCTGTGATGTCTGTCATTTGTGCCTGTGGCCTGTAGGTGCGTTGGGGGCAGAAGGGGTCCACAGAGGAGGGGTCACGGCTTGAGAAAACCAAAAATGCTGTGGTCACTATGCCGGAGGAAGTGGAGGAGCCCATTATACCCCGACCCCCGCCACGACCTCCTCCAGTCTACAACCCCCCATCACAGTCCAAATGGTACACCCCCATAAAGGTGAGACAAAAGCCTCATCAGTCACCAGTCACATTACTGTTCACATTAAAGGCCTTTGCTTTAGATAATCAGCTATACATGCTGGTAGATATTTACTGCTTTAAGGCTTTAATAACTCTCTGATTACAATAAATGTTGCAATGTGCACACTGTACACTGTTATTTATCTGAATTAACCCGGTTTAACGTAACCTTCAGGGGCGTTTTGATGCACTGCTGGCATTACTGGGGAGACAGTACGACAGAGTTGCAATCATGAGGCCGACACCCCAGGACAAGGTAATAAACATCTAAACAGTATTTCCCTCCAATAACAATTAAACTCGACCTCAGATGAAAGAAAACACGGTTTCTTATGAATTTAGAATATTCTGGTGATTGTTTGCTCCATCCGGACTATCTGCAGGGATAATTAGGTTTTTGCCTCAAGTGTCACCAGATTATTTGATTAGAAAATGGATCCACCCTCTCGACTCCACAGTGATTTGATTAGATAATAACCAAAAATTACACAGCCCAATCACCCTGTCTAATTATCTGCCCAACAGACAAGTAACAGCTTAAAGCATCAGTTCAGCTGTTATAAATAACAGTCCAAATGTCAGCAATTACACAATGTGTCTTCAAATCCCAGCAGGCAATGATTTAGGATTGTTTTCTTCTGACAATATTTACTGATTTTGATCATTTATCTTAAGATCTTGTCTGTTTCAGTGAGGTGTTACATCTATTTTGCTGCTGATGCTCTAATTAAAGGATGACATTTTGAAATGTCATTTACAGTTAGGATTGAACTACAGGGGATGTGATGACCACTCAAAGGCTGCAGCTCCCCCTGCTGGCCAGAGTTAAACAAAAAAAAATCTTGTATTGTCTTTAATAGTCTACACTTAACATATTACAAAATAAAACAATAAGCTCTATGGAAAAAATATTTGAATATCCTTGATATAGTTTATCCTGCTATAATATTCCTATGTAAGTTTTGTATTTAACAATGGAAGCTGTACTACATCTGTCAGATTATTATGAACATCACATGCAGGATAGATGTTGTTTCACTGCAGCGATGGTCCACATGTGACTGTAATGTCTCTCTTGTTGTCTCCAGGGCCGATGCATTAACTTCACCAGAGTTCAGAGTCAGATGTGAGTTATGTTATGAGGATCAACACTTTATTCCAGCTTTTGACCGAAGATGAGTGAGTTATGTTGTTATTCAATGTGTATTGTAAATAAATGCCTTTACTTATATTCTGGTGTTATTGCATATTTATAACTTTTTTTGTTCAAATCAAACCAAAGAACATGTTATTCAGTTATTTTGTTTATTTGAAAGAAAAAATATAATTCTCTTTTCACAAAGACCTTCAGCACAAGTACCCTGACTGGTAACACAAACAATACACAAAAAAGGTTTAAGCATACAAAAAAGCATACATGAGAAAACACTTATAAAATGAAACATAAAATGAGCTTTTTTCAAACATAAAAATATCATCGCGTTCACTCAGGCAGATTTGAAAGGATCACGTCACGCTCACACCATCACAGATGAGATCAAGAGGAGGATGAGGGTCCTGTTTGTGTTTAAGTTGCGCATACACACGTCACTTTGTGCATCATTCAGACCCAAAACACTTCTTTGTCATACATGAACTGGTGTTGTATCAACAAAATAGCTTACAAACAGAGCCAGCCAACCAGCAACAAGCTCACGGTGAAACTTCAGATAAAGTACATAAAGAAAAAACACTTTTTACCTTCTGATACAAAATACAACTTAATACTGTATAGAAATACTTAAAATAGGAGTCACCAAAGTCTATGATACAATACACAAGAACCCACTGAAGTGCATTTGATTTAACTTGCATGATTAGCATGACGTCGCCAACACTCGCACACTTTTGCATCACCGATACACAGTCAAAGTGCACACATCACAAAGTGTTTACAACCAAATAGCATGATGAAAACCGGTGTCTCTAAAATGTGTTTGGAAATATGCAGCTGATGCATTATGGGATCAAGTTTGGTAAAAGGCTCAAATGACTGTGAAATGGCCGGAAATTGGTGCTGTGTGCGAATGGACTGGATGTGACGCAGCTGCTGCTCAAGATGTTCAAAACATGCACTCAACAAGACGATGATGCAGACAACACAACTTCTAAAAGCAGCTGTTAGCCCATTATTTATAATACAGATCGATTATCAACTCTTCCTTTCGGAGTGGATCTCTCCTCTCTTCCTCGCTGGTTTGTATGCCTGAACTCAGCCAGGATGTCCGCAGAGAGGCAGTGCTAATGTTGCAATATATCCATATGTGTCTCATTCAGAGGCAAAACCAGCCCTCAGTGCTTCTGTAGTGTTAGTCCTTCCACAATATGAGGCCGTTATCACCGTGATGGAGCCCCGCTGGAGATATGAACTAAATCCATACATGTTCTGCAGTCTGCAGTCCTGTGAGTGCCTTTGAATAAGTCGATGTTGCAGAAGAAGCACAGCTGATGATCCAAATCAGTGACCTAAGATCTTCTCGGGAATCATTAGGCTGAAAAGTGATTTCATGTGAGTTCATGTTCATGAACACTTGGGAGGCAGAGGGTTATAGGAATAACTGCAGCATTGAGGTCCTTTGGCATCGAATGAATCTCATCAAGGATTACAGTACAGTATTGGACTTATGAATCACTTCTGCTTCTTGTGAGCTCAAAGCCCATTGATCTAAAGGGGAGATTATAGGCCCAGCTGTGTTTGCTGTCAGCAAATCAGCACGTGTCCAGGACCTAACAAACAGGAATGTAAAAATGTGTCCTGAAGATAGCACAGAGGAACCTGTAGCTTAGAAAACACCTCGTTTATGTACAGTCTGTAGAGGTCCTTCTCTTATGACCGATTCTCCCGATGCAGAAGGGAAGATCTGTCAAACAGAGCGTAGATAATCAGTGTTTTTACAGTAATTGTATTATGTATTATGTTTTCATTGAGATGCTTGTGATGAGCATGTGCATGTTTGTGGACACCTACCTCAGAGACCTGCGGCTGTCTTTCTCCATGTTGTTCTCAGGTCCTTCACTTTCATACGAGGCCAGATGCAGCTCTGCATAAAGAAAACAAGACAAAGTCTGAGTTGAGTTTGTTCTCCCACTGAGTGGCTATTTGCCTTCGAATTACATAAACCCAGAGAGGATCGCATACTGACCGTCTTCACTGAAGACAGGTGTGGTGACCAGGTACTGGAGGATGCGGCGGTCTCTGTCAAATGGACAAATCACCTGACGCCAGACCAGGAACTCGCTCACCTGCTTTGCAAGCTCCCACAGTTTCTGTTGGGACCCAAAAAGACAACAAACTTTATTTACACTGAAATCAATCTGATGGTTTTTGCCACTCCAAGAAATACACTGAGATCCTTTTAGATTCTAACAATCAGCTGTAATAAACAGTTATCCCTTAATATCATCTGAAAATAAAAGCACTGAGAGGAAACATGTAACTCTCTTTTTAGCCACAAGGAGGAGGTATTACATCACATCTGACAGCATGTTTCCAGAGCCTGAACTGTATAAATTACTTAAATTCAATCTCAGATCTAACTGTGTTTAAATGAGCTCATAAAACAGTTTTATCTGTTTAAACTCATTGACAAGGGCATTATAGTCATTTTAAGACAAATCTCTTGGACTGACCTCAAAGTTGATGTGTCCGTTGGGCAGCCTGCTGGCACAGCCTTCATTCAGGAAGTAGATGTCTTTAATAAGCAGACTGAAGAAAGGAATCACAATCTGGAGGAAAGAGACAACAAGTTTATATTGATGTTTTATATTTCGGACAATAGTTTTTCCCTTTTTAGAAGAGTCCTTTGTGAGCTCTTACCTTCTCCTGGCTGCTGTGAGCCGTCTCAGACCTCTGGGTGGCACCACGGAGTGCAGTGCGGTAGTTACTGAAGTTGCTGGACGGGTCCATCTGGTGCTGAGGGAGGTCAGATAGAGGAAAAATGGTCAAACACAAGAATCTAAATGTCTAATTGATAAAATCACAACATAAAATCTTAAGATCTTGATAAAATCCACTGGTGCACTATACATGTACCAGAGAACTGCTGAGGTATGAAGGTTTTCTCACCTCCAGGATTTCAAACTTGTCAGTGTTGACTTTACTCCAGGTTTTCTTCAGTCTGGCCACAGGACTCATGTTCATCCCAGCTGGAGGACAAAAAGAGAAAATCTGAGTATTTACAGAGACAGATCAAAGACCTCAGTTTGTAGCGTCAGTTTAAACTGCAGTTGCCACTATATTTAACAACAAAGAAATGTTGGGAACTACAATTTAACTCAAGTGTTTCCTACCTCAGAACCAAGCTGTGACAAAGTGATTGGCCAAATCAAGAATGATTACTGATTACTGATTTAAGTGGAATCCATTTAAATAATTTCATAAATAACGAGCTCCTTTAGCAGTATGTGACTTCTACTTTCTTTAGTGTGTCAAAGTTTAAACACAATTCTAAACCTCATTCCGCAGAAATCACCTGGCATTCAAACAGTGTGGGGGCGGATCTAAGTTTCTGTTGTTAACTGCTAAAAAAAAAGAATAGTTTCCTGTCAAACACTCACTGATGATGGCCATGAGGGAGTTGAAGTTGCCAATGTTGAAACACTCCTGAGCCACATCAATGAAGAACTCTATGATCCGCGCTCTGTGTTTCTTCTTCACTGGCTGTGACACGAGAACACAACAGGAAGTGAATCGAAGACTCCTCCGTAAATTAGCCATTAAAATAAATGTGTAACTTTAACCTTAATTTATTTTTTTAAGAGGCAGTTGAAGGATGTTGAAATTTCTCAGCGTACCATACAGATCTCGGTGGCCACCAGGTAACTCAGTCTGTTGAACCAGTTGACGTAGGCCTCCAGGTTACTGGTTTTACGCTTCCGGAAGAAACCCTACAAAACAAAAAAGAAAGGGAGAGGTCATGGTCAGCACACATGCCCTTTCCACAGAATGAAAAGGGCACATTTGTTTTAGTTTTGTCAGTTTTTCTGCATCATGTTTCAGCAATTCATTGTTTTGGTCTTTTAACAAGAGGACTGTGGGCTGTTTGTTTGGAGCGAGAACATTAAGTGAACCATCTGGGGAAAAAAAAATACAATATTAAGGGATTATGGATAGAAGAGACCGATGCAATGCCAGCTCAAGCCTTTTTTGTATTTGGATACATTCATCTGTGTAATAAATGGTAAAATGACTCAAGGTACCATTAATATAGCTTATCAAATGCATATCATAGGTTTCCTTAGCAAAGTCTGCTCAGAGTACTATTAATACACAACAAATACTAAGATGAATGAATGAATTGTTGCTTGAGTTAAGATCTCTTTATATTCGTTTTTGTTAGGATTTTTTAAAAATATTTTGGGCAGATTTTTCTATTACAAAGCCTGACAAGCCAAATTCTGATTAGCTCTATAAAACTCAAGTGGCATTATAAGAGTATCCAATAAATCACTTTATAGAAAAAAAAAGGACACAGACTGCTGCTAATGGATCTTGACAGCCCTCGCACCCACACACCCGGTGGACCTGCAGAGTGGAGTCTGTGACGTGTCTGCTGTTATTTCCATCTCATTTACATCTGCTTTTGATTTTCTCTGACACACTCTGCGCTGAACCTGTTTGCCAGAGGAACTTTTATATAAATAAACATGGTAAAAGCGCCGTATAAATAACCTTGACTTGGCCGTGATGATGTAATCCCAGAGATTCGCGGCTCTATTAAATGCTTACACAACGCCGGCAACCCACTCCACTCCAAACTTCCCCTCTACACTTCAGGACCCCTTGCACTGACTCAACTGCTGTTTTATACAAAGTGGGTCTTATATAATGGGCGCAGCGGCGGTGAGGGCTGAGATGCAGCGCGGTGGCAAACAGCGGCTGAATGCTTGTTCTCGGCCGCGCTGATTGAAACGACCCTTCAGCTGACTCACAGGACCACTTAAGAGAAAGAGAGCCCTTCAGATACACGTAGACATGCACAGAATGGCTCTTTCATACTGTGTTTGATGCATTTTCAAAAACTACATTACAAAAAAAAAAAAAAAACGGCCAGCAGGATCTTTCATGTGGTTTCTAAAGCAAATGAACTTGAACCAAAGTGGGCCGCAAATTACGCTCAAAGCAGACCCAAAATGAAGACAGTGGAAATCAAAATAATAAAGCATGACTTGAAAATGACCATAATCTGGGGCTTTTCTGTATCATTCCTTTTGATGTTGATAATTAGAAACAGGTCATGTCGCCGTGCTCTTAAGCCACCTATACACAGAAAAAACTTTATGCAGCAACCGTAGCTGTTAGATCCGTCAATCTGCTCAATCTGACTGGGATTAGTTCATTTAATTTGAAGGGCTTTGTGAAATCACCCATTGAATCGTGTAGTGGGGAGACAGCTTTAATCGTTTGCAAATCCTTTTAATCATAAAATACTAAAAGGAAAAGGCAAATGAACAAAGAAAAAACTAAATATTTTGAGCTGGACAAGGAGAGAGCACTATTGTACCTTATGGTTCTCAAGGGGATCCTTCATGGCGAACGTCTGGATGAACTCCTCAGGACCAATGAAGCTCAGTCTGTCCTGTAGGCAAAGGGAGAGGGAGAGAAAACAATCAGAACAATAATTACAGTGATAGACAGTATATTAAAAAAAGATGAGCACGAAGAAGGATGATTGAGAAGAAAGGGAGGAGAATGAAAGAAACATTATGATGTAGAAGATACGAGGGAGTTTCACTTGTGTGAGAGGAGTGCTCTAACTTGAATAAATCATTACAAAAACAAGAAAGACACTGACAGGTACCTAAGAATGTGCTCTACAAAGTGGTTTAATGCTTAGGACGGCCAGAAATAACGGCACTGAAAGCAATTAATCTTTAAATAAAATGACAGTATTAATAAACTTTCTATATGCACCGCAGCAGCAAAACAGACCACACAAAGGAGTTTATGGGAGAACAATAAAACTAAGAAATAACAATCCCAACTTAGCAGTTCAACATTTTCATTAAGTTTATAAATATGTGTTCTTAAACGTTGTTATGTCACCAAAATAGTAAATGTACTCAATTTAAATGAGTAAAAAAGGCTAGTAAAGCAGTAATCACATGTCAACTGTGAGATAAGATTGCATCACATCTTCAGATCCGCCTCCAAGTCTCACAACACGTGACTACACAGGTGACACGTACCGGGCGAGTCCCACATCTCTGCCCCCATCCATTCTTACCAGTTCAATGTGCGTGAGCTGCTGGGCGAGGATGAACGGGTCGTCGCACACGCTCATCACGTCGCTCCGCTGGCCCGAGGCCTGTTTGCTCTTCAGGGAAGTGGGCCGCTCCATCGCCACAGCGTTGAGCGCGGCGACGGCCTCCTCGTACTGGCCGAGGGCAGACAGGCGTTTGATCAGCCGCTGGGTCATCTGCTGCATGGCTCGCCACGAGTACTGGAGGCGCAACAAACACACCACCAGTCATTAGATATGACTCTCAAAACATGGAAATGAACCTGAAATGTAAAGGCTTGTGTGGAATACAATCTTAACTCATCATAACATCAGTGTTAGATGAGCAAGATGGTTGCCCTGGTAACCAGCCAATTTAAACAGATTGTGACTATTTTCTGGAAGTATGAACCAGTTTGACCAATCCAGGGCAGCCATATTTATTAGGGTGCAGGGGTAATGTAGCATTGCCACCTTTAATTATTTCAGTGGCCCAGATGCAGATGTTGGATTTAGGCAGATGTTGGGCCAAGAGATTAAAGAGATCACAGAACAGATCTTGTGAACAGATCCCTGTCTACACATTTACCCATGTGTTTAAAATAGTTTTAAAATATAAGTACAGTGGATCTGACACTAACCTCATCCCCTCGGGCCACATGGTGCGTCATGTCCTTGAGGCAACGCATCATCCTCTCGTCCCTGAAGTCGTACGGAAACGTCTCCGTCCACTCAGTCAGCAGCTGCACCAGCTTGGGCGCCACCTCGCGGAAACGGATCTAAAAAAACAGCACATGTTGAATTTCAGTGCAATAACACATCATATCATTTAATAGCAAAAATGGCTATAATATGTCTTAAGACAAAACCTGAACCTCATGACCTTTATGTTACAAACAGCACAAGTATCCACTGTGCTTTGTCTCTCTGAGGCAGTATGCTGCTATTATTTGTTCCTTTGTTTACTAACTATTGTTCCCATTAAATGTGTTCCCTTCACTTGTATTTCCCCTGTGTGAATGTGAACCCTCTCTGTCTTGTCTATTCTTTGCTTATGAAACAGTCGATAAATATTTTCTACCAAAAAAAGGAGTAGGCCTGTGTGAGTTTGTGTGGGAGAGAGAGTGAACTGGAGAGAAGTAATTATACATGTGCGCGTGTACATGTACGTGTGTGTGTGATCCGCCCACCTTATCCAGCAGGGCATCTCCGGACCGCTGCTGCTCCACACACAGGTGACAAACCCGCGTCATGAGCTCGTACGGGTGTAGGAAAAGGCGTGAACTCAGCAGGAAGGTGAACACATACGACCTCTGATGATGAGAAAACAAAAGAGCTCTCAGAGAAATAACAGAGGACGAGAAAGAACTGCACCGACAGTCTGTTTGGAACCACCTAAGAAAAAGTAGTTCACTTACATCAGGGTAATAGTCGACTGTGGGGACCAGGTGCTGGATCAGAGCCTCAAGGGATGCTGAAACCAAACTGTTGTCATGGTAACACATCTCCCCATAGCTTGCGGTGATGCTGTGCCCGTAAACCCGGCCTTTCGCCATCACGGAGTTGTTACGATGACATGACTGCTCGCTGCCGCTGCTGCTGCTGGTGTGGCGGTACGCGCGTCCAGGACAGGAAGTGCTGTGCTGACGGGGGCTGTGAGGCTGCGGCGAGGAGTACGGGTTCTCTGAGACCGCGCAGCTGCTGCCGTAGTGATGCTCCTTGGCGGTCACTGAGGAGACGGAGGAGCTGCGATACGCGGCGTGAGGCTGTGGTATGTCGTAGGGGTTTTCTGCGGAAGAGTAGGCGCCGTTATAGACGTTTTCCTTGGTGGGCTTTGGGCCGGTGCCGGTGCCGGTGCCGTTGCGGTATGGGCTGTGAGGCTGAGGGTGGTTGTTGTTGTTGCCATAAGAGCTGAACTTTCCAGCATACGGGGTTGTGGGAGGCATGATGACCTGTAGAAAAGACACAAGGGGGAAGTTAGGAGTGGTCGATATGGATAAATCTCCTCTTGTGGTATCTCTCATTTTACAGCATCCCATCATATATATCATGATATAATACATTAAATATGGTATTTCATCACATTGATGCAAAAATCAATTTTTACCTCATTTGCACTGATCTGCAACATTGCTCACAGGAATCTCGTAACTTTTTGACTGTCCATTTAAAACAAAACACTGTCTCCTGGGGACCCCTTGTCATGTTGAATACAGTATGCACTACCTTAAGAGGAGGCACCAATTCACAAGAAAAAGGAGTAATAATAAAAAGTTTTAAAAAATTAAGCATAATTTATAAGGGAGAGCAGCCAAGCAAGTGTAGACAAATTCATACTGTCTTATGGTACATTTCATCATACTGCCCAGCCCCAGATGAGGTGGGAATGAAAGACTATGACTGTTCCCTGAACAAACTAAGCCTGACCAATGTTAACATCTTCCATGTACTTTTCTTTTGGCTAATCAAGAGTGTAAAACCCATGTGATATAATCTGGAAAAAGCAATGCAGTAATAAATGGTTTTGTAGATGGATCTTGTGTTGGACAGCTACTCAGTTATTTCGCTTACAGTTTCATCAGAAGTGAAAAACATACAACAGTTAGCTCTACATAAATCACCCTTGTAATTAACCCTCTACATTAATCATTAGTAATCTCTAATTACTGAAAATACTGTTTATCTGAATCAAAAACCACAATGACAAATGTGTCCTGTAGGTTTGTAGTTTTCCTGTGATTACACCCCGCTCACTCCCTGGGAACGCGGTTGATGTTTGAGGTGTTCACATGTTGTGAAAATATCATGTTTGAGCTACTCGATCGCGTAAAGCAGAGACTTAAAAGTGTCTGTGAAAGTAATTACACTTAATCACATAATTTCAGCCTTCGTCTGTTTACTGTTATGGCTCTGCTGAAAGATACCTCCTTGTGAAATCCACTTTCCCTTATAGTTATTTGCTGCTAGAAAAGTTTCACAAATAGGTTTTAAACACAATTTATTCATCTCCTGATTTATAGTGTCTTTTGTCAGCCTCTTGAAGCTAGTTTATTGGTATCAGGGCTGCATGACGAAAGAAAATAGGCCAACAGATGGATGATCCCAAGGCAGCGATGATTTTTTTTGTCTTAATGGTGAAGATAATTGGATCTTAGCCTGGTAAGCTGATCCCAGATCACCACCTAGGCATGCTTTAACTCCGGAGCCATCTTTATCCTGCTACTGTTGTCTGTCTAGGAGCCACATGCCAGCGTAAATCGAGCCCCGTGCACACACACAAACATTTGTACCCCACACAGCGATGCATACATGTGCACCTACACTGTGCCAGAAAACAAAACCCCGCAGGAATCCAGCAGACTTTTGTTTGTCCATCACAGCGCCGCCAGAGGAGTGTCTGCCTGAGCCAACATCTTACACACAAACACACACGCCCTTGTCCAACCATGGCGCCTAGCCCCATGCCGGTATAATCCAAACTCACACACGTCACACATAAACAAATGATGGCGTGAGCGACAAACACACACACACACACACGCACACACCACAGTGCCTGGCATCATGCCAGTGTAAGCCAGTCCAGTGCCAGCCCGTCTTCTGAACTCTGTGATCTCGGCCTGCTGTTTTCCTTCTAACTCCGTTATAAGATTACAGTGGCTTTACCTTCCTAAAGTTACAATATGTAATCTGGGAAAGCTTGGCTCTGCTGGTCAAGTCCAGATAAGAATCTCCTGAGTAACATTTGCTCCGCTCTAGATGCCGTTGTGTCTGTCTCCAAGCTTCCGCTCGTGCTGAAAGGTGACCTTACACAAATCAAAAAACAAAGTCTGAAATTTTAAAAGCAATCTTGTTTTTTTCCAGACTGAATTCCTGAAAAGTTGACCCTTCAGATGGCTGCGGCTTCCATGCTGCGGCGCTGAAATTTTATTCTCTTCAAATCATAGGTTCGACTCTCCACGGACGACTTAATGATGACGTTGGGAGCATAATTTCATATTGGAGGCATTGTTTAAAATCTCGTGTTTGTAAACTTTGTAAAAATTGCAGCCTTGCAAAGAGGGTTTGATGTGGTAATAGAAATACAGGAAGAGGCAGAAATATATAGCTTTGTGAGAGCATCGTACCGACAAAACACGAGGATACAGTTTCATGTGTGCAGGCTTTTGCTCCTGTGCTGCTCTTTTTGAAGTAAACATAATTTACAGTGAATTTTCTCCCTCTTAAACTGAACAAATGGCACAGACTGTAGAGTGTTGTGCCCAAAATGTCACCACCCAGTTCATCAAAAGGTTGAAACTGACTGAACATTTGATGGAGCTGCATGCAAATATCATCTGCTAATGGATTTAAACCGGTGAAATGTGTCCAAACTGCCTCTAAGAGACATCATAAAAAAATGGGACAGTTGTCAAATATCCTACTGTGTGTGAATGCTTCTGCTGCCTTTGTCAGGCTTTTAATGGAAAGTTTTAGTGTCCTGTGAATGAATGAACAAGAATAAATTGATCAGGGGGAAGTCCTGGTGTCCGTCCATTTGTTTTGCAGCTGGACCAGCTTCCTTCTTGGATCCCTGCAGATTAACAAAGGCACCGACTGTTTGACTTAACTTCAGTTGGTTCCAGAGCTGAAAAAATCCCAAATCTTTCCACCTTAGCCCCACCATTTTTTCCTCAAGCACATAATGTGGTTTTAAAAAGGTACACCCAGCTATGCCGAAGCCAGTTACAGCAGGAGGGGGGGTGTGAGGGGGAGGTCTTCAACAATAGAGGTATTATCTCTCCTGTCATGGCATTAACAGCCACACAAAGACCCCCAGGAAGAGATCAGAGCAGATCACAGCAAATCACACGCACACAGCAGCTTTCACACACTCAGCTCTCTGCTGAGACCGGGATCATTTTCACGTCAGTCAAACCAGTACAGCAGACTTTGTCATTCCTCTGTGAGGTGCGAGCTCTTATTGTACATCGACAGATGTTATTGACGGTGAGCCCAGGTGCCATAAATCAACTCTTTCATTTGCCAAGCGCGATAAAAGTGGAGGAATTTGTCTTGATGACTTTAGGTAAAGGAGCACATCGAAACTCATGTATTGACATAAGCAGATACGACTTCACGTGGCTCGAGGACCTCAAGGACAGCACAACTACTATAACGCACTACAGCATACTCACGCACTGTTGTGTGCGAGCACTCTGCAGCTAACTTGGTCAGTCTAAATTGTCCCTATTCAAAGCCAATTTACCCCAGTGAGCATCCACGTACTCACCGACCTAATAATAGCCAAGGCTGAAAACCCCCCTGGTGTTCAGCCACTACAGGAGCCCGGAGGAACAACACAAGATCTGTTTGCAAAGCTTTTTGTGACATCTAATCAAATTTTGGGGGGCTTTTAAGCAAAGCTAGTAGGCAGAAAACAATTCAGCATCAGTGTTTTCCAAGAGTTGTTGCAGTGAAATTATCTGCAAAGCTCTATGAAGTTGTCTAAATTACAGACTGATTTGTCACAATGGGGATATTCTGTCCACATTGCCAAGTTTATTTGATAGTGGTTTAATCAGTTCCAGTGGGGCTGCTAATGCATGCAATAATCTGTGTTCAAAATGGGGATGCCAAGCCCCCCCCCCTCCCCACTTCAAATGTACAAACTGGATGTAGGTTAACACAGTGTGGACACATGGCGTGAGAGGAGAACTGTCTGATGGGCTGAACACCTGATAACAAGACCTGTGAAACAATTTATCAGAGCAGTAACGCAATACTATCTTTGCTTTACTTTGTACCCCCTGCACTTTGGCTCCAATAAGTTACAGCATGTAAGGCGTGCGAAGCCAAGGGAAGCCCTTCGCAGTCAGCCTTCTTCGTAACAATAAATGAGGTTAAAGTCCAGGCTGCGTTCATATCACTTACTCATGGTTTTTGTCAGAGCTGCAAACAGTTTTACACGTAGATGAGTTAACCCTTTAAACAGTACACTCCCATGAGCATGATTTGTTTCCTTACTTCAGAGTGTCGCTTTGAGGCCAAATGAGATGAATCTACGATGCCCCTGTAAAAAGAATGGGGATCTGATTTTGTGATCTGCACTGTGACCTGACTAACTCACTGCATCCGTGGGAATCATGTTAATGCAAAGTGTATCATCCCGCCATGTTACCTTTCACCCAGCGTCACCACAGTGCACTGATTCAGCTGTTGAAATTACAGTTGGCAGCAGTGCATTTAATGTAACACTGGTTTAACTATTGCACAAATGGTCTGGTGACTTTGTGACTGTGGCACAGAATTTGACCAAGGAGCCAAAATATTTCATATACAGGAAAACCACTGACTGTGCTAAATCAGGGCCATAACAGGGATCTGAAAAGAAATATGTGATATCATTGTTTCCCCCTTACCATGTTCTTCATTCTAACACACGATACTCACAGTATATCATTTTGGGGTCTGACAGAGGCAGAAACAAGCCAACAAATCTGACTTAATTACAGAGCTGAAACAAATAGGTCCATCAGTAAAAAGAAATCAAAACTGACTGCCATTTTTCAGGCAAATTTTCCAAATACAATCCAGTTCCAACTCTTCAAATGTGAAGATTTGCAGCTTTTCTTTGACTTATGTGACCTGAAACTGAATATTTTGGGGTTCTGGACTGCTGGCCAAACAAAGCCAGACAGCTGAAGACAAGGGGAAACTGTAATTCTTCACTATTTTCTGACATCTTCAAACCAAACCTTTAATCATTTAATCAAAAACATTTGATTAGTCCATAAAGAAAAGAACTGTTAGCTGCAGCCCTTCTTCAGTCCACTGATTTGATGGAATTCATCCATGTATGCTCCGGTATTTACGAACACATGACTAAACAGCTCAGTAATAATAACAGTTGGCTGTCCAAGCAGACGAACCTCCTGCGTTTTTACCACAGTTCACATTTGAGGTCTGAGACTCACAGGAGAGTCTGCAGTTGTTACCACCAGACCAGACACCCGTCGACTCACTGAACGACCTCGCCTGACCAGCTGAGGTAGGAAACAGCCCGGAGCTCAAACGAACCACCCCGCTCATGCCTGAGTAAGCGTACAGGTCAGATGGTGCCTGCGGCCGCTGTCAAAACACCAGGCGCCAGGGACCTGCTTGACCACTTTCAAAACCTGCAACTCAATCTGATAGACGGGCAAACAGAGGCGGATGCACACACCACGCTCAGATCGGCCGGGGAGATACGTGGAAATACAGATCACCCACTGCTGTCTTTCATTTAACCCCCCACCACCCACCCCCTCCGTTTCCTTGTATGTAGGCTTCACACACCCACCCCCACAGGGTTATCAGAGGCACACAAGCACACACACACCTGCCCCTTGTATGATCTGGTAGGCTAGTACAGTATTAACCTAGAGTCAGAAAGGATAAAGCTAAATTATCTCCTCTGCTGCTGGGATAGAATAAACCTAAGCTTGTGTAAGGGGTTTTCTCTCTCTCTCTCTCTCTCTCTCTCTCTCTCTCTCACACACACACACACACACACACACACACAGATTTTCTATTGTCTATAAACCTGCAGATCTCACAAACCACCGCCTCAGAATCACAGCAGGAACATTTTGTATCAAGATTAAAGTTGGAAAGCAATCCCACTGAACTGTTTTTGGACCAGATACGAAGCCCTGAACGCTGCCTGTGCTCCTCACACCGCCGCCGTGTTTATTATTAAATAGGCTAAACCATTTAAATTGAGGCTCATTTCGGCGGCCTGTCATGTGCTCTCTGCAAAGTGATGGGAAACTGAGGCGTGCATTTCAGCAAGTTGAGGGAGCGCTGCTTTATATAGAGGCGTCTGGAGGGAGGGAGGCTTTTTAAAGTCTGTTTGGCCAGAAGTACACACACTTTCTCTCATTCTTTCTTCTTTTCCCCACAGAGGCATACACAATCTGTTATTCTCTCTCTCTCTCTCTCACACACACTCACACACACACCAGGCCACCATGCCTGGTCTACATTATGGGCTCCTTCTTTTTCTGACTGAGTCATAACACAGTAAAAAAAAAAAAAGTAAAAGCTGACTGTGAAAAAGCCACGCTGTGCAAAAAAACCACAGTCCCATCGCAGGTGCTGGTGAGTAATGTTTGTGTGCATCTGACAGCCAGACTAATTATAAACTCACATGGGTGGTAAACAATAACAACAACAACAAATGGAGCTGGGAGGGATGGGACAGTGTTCAGGGAGGATGCTGGCACTGTGTCTTCTTTCAAATTCACATGATTTTCTGACTGCAAAGTTTCATTTTAGGGAATTAAGCTTGTTATAGCCATGAGATAAACATGAATATAAGCACTAAGAGCAACTGGTGATGATGAATACTTAAGTGAATTGAAATAAAAAATTGTAAAAAAAATCATTTAGTGACTGTAAATGTTTATTATGTACAGTAAAATGTTTAGTTATTACCCAGTTAAATCTTTCATTGAGTTATACAGCCGATTTGAATGCAGTAAAAACTATTTTCTGACCATGAAGCTGAGCAGAAACAAGTATATTTTCTCTATTAATACCTCCATCATACACACCGCGGACAACTTACCTCTGATGTGACGCGGCTCAGTCTCTTTCGCAAGGCGCAAAACAAGTTGGAGAAGAGAGCGAAACTATCCAAAGTGTCCTCACGGGCAGGGCTGCTCGGTGTTTCAGCAGAGAGTGTGCTCCGGGCTCTCCTCCATTGTGTCTCCGCTCCTCTCGGTCGAGTCAATTTGAACCAGCAGCGCCGTAATGAGCCTCAGAGCGAGGCGTATTCAAATGACTCTGCGCCGAGCCGGGAAAACGCACCAATCGCAGCACGGGGGCGGCGGTCTCTGGTGGCGGCGCGGGCCAATCGCAGCCGAGGAGCCGTAAAATCGAAAACTCCGGAGATCCTGATTGGCTGGCTCCGCCGTCCGTCCAGTTCTTCTTCGTTTTTTTTTTTTCTGTTTTCAACCGCAGCCAGGAGCAGCGAGTGTTTTTGTTGGAGTGATGAAGTATGGGAGGTGTAAGGTTTCCCCACCGGAATGTGTTTGTGTGTGTGGCTGTGAGTCGGTCTCACTGACTTAAAAATCGGGAGTTTGTAAGAGTGTGAGCTCTCCCGGCTGTTTTATCTGGTGTTTGTCCCGTTTTAAGTCGTAATTGGTGTCATTAGGCAGAGTAGCTGGGAGGAGTCCAACACAGACGGAGGCCTCTCCATCTGAGAGGAAGGTGACTGCAGCAAGTGTTATAAATATGTCAATTAATAAGAATAGTCTTTAAGATAGTGTCGTATATTGTAGCACTGTTTATGCACATTCATTGCTGCTCACTATTTAAGTGTTTACATACAAAACCGGTGAAAACAGCACAGGGCATTGTGGGAAAGTCCTCTTCCAGACCTGGACTCAATATACGCTGGCTGGATGCAGAAGAAGGCCCAACATATTGCCGCCGACCCTACCCACCCGGGAAATGGACTGTTTGTACCGCTTCCATCTGGAAAATGGTACAGAAACATAAAGACAACAACTACCAGACTGAAAAACAGCTTTTTCCCCAGAGCTGTACAATGCATTTCCCCCTATTGAGAACTTGAGACATGCACTTGACTGCACCTTGAACAACTGACCCACCCCCCTACTGTGCATTGCTGCTGCAACTTTGGACATTTTTAAATTTCTTATTTTAAACCCATTTTTAACCTTTGGGCTTTGAATGTAACCGACAAATCCTACTCATTATACCTTTAAATTTCTCAGATAAAATCAACAAATCCTACCCATTACACCTTTGAATTTGCTCCGACATACATAATATGTCGTTGTGAACATTGTGTTGACCTAAAGATGCATTCATTCATTTATTTATCCAGACGCTTACGAGTAGCTGGAAAAAAAACACACCTGACTACCTAATGCTCTGTAAAGTTGTTACGGTGACACCGAACACGTCAGCAAACAAGTGTCTATTCACACATCCAGCAGACAGCAGAGCAAAATGTGCATTCATTGGGAGACGCTAAACACTGCGTTCACCATCTGTTATCTAATTCTGCACAAGTAGAATTCAGTCTTCTTATTGGAACCTTTTGTCTGAAAACAGCATTTGTACAATTGTTAACATAAAAAATATTAACCAGTGCAGCTTTAATGGTTTTGCTAAAGTTGTGTTATCATTTGTTGTTGTGGTGGTGCAGTTGAACTCCAGATAAAGTGCTGGTGCTGGTGAGTTTTAGTAGTAAGCTCCAACAACCAAGATTTTGAGTAAGTGTATATATTTTTTGTTGCGCCACATACCACTTTTGGTGTGGTATAATGAACACACACTCAAACTTTTGGTCATTCCTACCAGACAGCCTCTCACAGGTAATTATACCTGTCATAGCCGCTGTCGCAAGACCTATTTATGTAACTGTTCATAGCTAAGCCATTAAATTGTACCTGGCTTTGAATAACTGTATAAACATAGTCATTGACTCAGCCGGAGTGTGTACACTGTTCAGCACAGCAGCAAGGGCAAAGTGGTAATTTACAGGATTTTTCTTTATTTACAGAGGCTGCATTAATTACATGTGGTTGCATTAAGTTTTTTTTTTCCAGAGGATAAACAGTGTTGATGACAGTGCGTTTCTTGATATCCGATAGGGTTTTGAAAGGATTTCACAAGCCCACAAGGTTGGAGAAATTACTCAACCCATAACACAAAGTTATCCTTAAATTGAAGTGAGACCAAGAAGATTATCTAAATTAGGTTTTCATGTAACAACTGGAATACGTACAGTGACTCCTGTTCTACTTGTGTGCTGTCTTTTTAGGCACCATCAGGGTTAAAACAATTCTGACTGTGGACGTTTTACTTTGCCAGAGTATAAAAACACACCTCATCTCTTTCTCTAAATGTTTAGAATATACTATAAATATATATACTATTCTCCCTCCAACAGTCTAATTTCTTCTGAAATATGGTAATTAAAGCAAGGTGGGTGCACACCATACCCACCCCCTCAACTGCCACTTCACCGCTGCCATCCACCTCAGCACAGTCCTGTCCATTTCATTGCATAAACATTAAATTACATAAACACAGCGTTAGATTTACACAACTGCCAGGCCCCAAGGTTGTGGGCGGCGCTCATTTCTTGATCACTGACGCCTCTTACATTCTGACACATCACCGTTTCGGGCAAGAATAGCTGATCTCTGACTCTTTCAGGCTGCAGGGTTTTCTGATTTCAGAAACCCAACTCCCACACCAGGCAGCCGAGCACACACACAGCTTCTGGCGGCACTCAGCCGTGTGTGGATCACTAACGCGCTTGAACAAAAGTACGCCCATGCACAACACACGCACATGCACACACGCATCTTCTTCCGGTGGTGCTTGACCGTGGCGATGCTCGTTGAGGGCCCCCCCTGTGAGATTTGGCTTTTCGATTGGCTGCTTGACGCCCACGGCCACCAGAGTGCTGTTGAGGAAGACTTCCTGTCAGAGTGGCATGACGATGTCAATGTAAATCAGATTAACCTCGACTAGTGGTCACCATGACGTCAACACCGCCAACATTACCCAAATATTGTTTTTGTGGATGTGTTAGGCACTGTGTTAGGTTACTTTTATTTCTATGCTCTGGAGAATTTCTTCCTCTGCACAGTTGGCAGCCAGGTATGTTCAAGAAGTAATGAATAAAGAGGTTTTTTTTTTTTCTGAAACATATCTTATGTAACCCTAAAGACCTTCAGAAACCAGTTATCATTGTATGATTGTATGATGATCATTGTCTTAAAATGTTTCCCAAACATGACTTTTTTGTATGACTTATTACTGATTTTTCTTATAGCAAGAGAGAAAGTAACAAAATGGAAAAACTGGAGGGAAACACCCTGCGGGATTCAAACCTACAGTAGGCCATGTGGTTCCTGAGGCTTATTTGATTAAATTAAAAGGTGATTTAATTGAGTTTAGGTTGTTTCTGCTTCCCGTCTGCCCACATTGTCACGCCAGATAATGGTGCGACCGTTGAAGAGAAACTAGTCATGAAAAACTCATCTTTGTCGCCGTGGAAATGCACAGTTAATGTGCAGGCGGTTTTGGCATAAAGGTCACTTTATCTAAGTTTCTAAGTGTATATATGGAAACCATCAGAGAACCACTCATCATCTTGCCTACACGTCTCACACACAAACATGTAACACTACAGATGTTTCTCATGTTCACATTAGTCCTGATAATTACTCAAACAGATACTAAGAGCGTGAAAGTAGGAAGACTTGTACTTGATTAGTATTAAACTATAATGAATTCAGTATGATACTCAACTGTCATCAGTGGAGGCATTGAGCAATGACAGATTTAGTTACAGAGAAATGAGAGATCATCTTTGAGAACTGTGACTCACTTCAGATAAAAGCATATTGAGAAAATCTGACAAAGACAGGCCAAGTGAATGCTGACAGTACATCAACTGTAATCTAATGCACTATTACCACTTTATCATGGTTATGTTAAATTAGCTGTAAAACATATTTACATATTAACAATGGACCACATGGCTTCTTGTGTATGTGTATTGTGTGTTTGTGAAAAGGAGGCATCTGACTGCTTTTTCCCAGAGTATGGAACGTCTTTTAGATTTTTTTTTTTTTTTCCGACTTGCCACTGAACTTTTATTGCCTTGTTTCACTCTCACCGCTCTCAAAGTGTCCATTTCGGGTGCAGCAAGCAGCTGTGAGATGTGTTGTCATGTACTGCATAATGTTAAACAGGGCTTCTAATGTTTCTGTTTTTACTAGTTTGGTTTGGCTGTTAAATCAATACAAATTCTACCTTCTACTTTGAATTCTACTTTTGGTTGCACAGCATAGTCATTTTACCTATTTTCAAAGTTTAGAGCATTAACAGTGAGCACATGTATTAATTCGCACATGTACCCCCAAAGACATTGTTCACAAGCTTCTGACTGGCAGTGTGTTTTGGATTTCAGGGAAACTGTGACATGGACAAAACAAATGATGTCAGGCGCCACCAGCAGCAGCAACAGACTTTATGTGCGAGTGTGGGTGGGATTACGCAGTGACAGCTGGGTGAGATCATTACGGTTCGGGAAAGGGGGGATAAGAGGGGGGAGAACCCGAGAATTGGGGGAGGGGAGGTAAGGGGATGGGGGTATAATGGGTGTCAGGGGCAGAGGGGTGGGAGGGCTTTCATGGTGACATTCTTTTCTCGGAGGAATGCATGCACGTCTATGTAGGAAACATTAAAGGGAGAAAATAATCCGGCTGCACAATAAGGCCAACCTGCGCCGTATCCCAACGCACTCTAGCAGTCGTTTGCATTTATGGAGGACCTGAGGTAAGGGACAGTTCAGGCTGAGAGGAGTAGTTGATATGTGGGATATATTGGGGTGGGGGTGGGGGGGGTTCGAGGGGAGAAAAGGAGTGGATTAAGGGGGAGAGGAAGACGGGTGACTCACTGGCTTCCAGTAAGATGTCTGACTCAGCTATTGGAAGCCCCCTGACCCTGTCTGGAGACAGTATGTGGGCAATAGCTGTGTTTTTTTACTCTTCTGTAGAAAAGAGAGACCCTAAAGGTCATAAAATATGGAGACATTAAAAAAAAGGGAATATGTGTGCTAATCAACAGCTGTCAGTACTTTCACTCCTTCCAGTATTAGTGGTAGAAATGTGTGCATGTCCTTACAAAGTGATTATGAATAATGCACAGTATTTGGATTCTTTCAGCGTGTTTTATATAAATAGTCTTTTGTCCACAAATAAAACTATCCTGAGATAGATTTTACACTTTTGTCAGCTGAGTCAACAGTCAGATCAGTTTTAAAGATGCTTCGGCTCGCTCAAAAACACGATGAGCACACGAGTGAAGTGCTCCCCATTCACCCTGTGTGCTCATTGTCTCACTCAGTCACTCATATGGCTCTGCTCTTTCTTTGAAGTCATCCATCTTAAACCTTGTGACCTGTGAATTGTGTTCCTATAGCGATGATAAGGTGGGAGAAAGAGGATTGCTTTTCACCCATGGCTACATGCAGTTACAGGACCTGCTGATCAGATGCTGGAGCTAGTCCAGAGCTGGTCTGTGGACGTACGCCAACCTTTCATAGAAATTAAAATGTTCCTTTTTTTGTTTTTTTTTTCTTTTTTGTTTCTTTGTTTTGACTATTGTTTAGCAACAGGGAAAATGCAGGTGTTTGCTTACGTAATCGGTGACTAAGGCCTGCACGTCAGTCATCATCTGTGTGTGCTTTCTCCTGCTGTTCAGAACAGATAAGACCACGTGAAGAGGCATCAAACGAAGAGAGAGGAGCTGTCGCCCATCAGATGTAAAAAATCATCCTCTCACACTAATGCTTCTTTGTGTTTTGGTGTTTTTTGCACTTGGTTTGGATTATGTTCTCACTCCTGGAAAACTGCGCCACAGTTGGCCAGGAAACAGACCATCTGGTTATATTCCCCAAACTAAAAGAGGAAACAAACGGAAGTGCATTTTGGTGCAATCGCGCTTTAAGTGAGATCTAACTTTCCACTCAAGTTATTTGAACTTAAAGTTAAACAAGGCTGCAGAGTTGTGTAACAAATTGGTTTTGCCTACTCTCCGGGTGAAGCCAAAAAGACACCAAGTCCTGCTCCTCCTCCAGCTGTGACCCCCCAGGTTGGACTCCCGTGATGGTCGCTGGTGATGGATGATGGTTGGACAGAGGGCCTGTTTCCTGGATGTGCCCTTAACTTCCATGTCACGCATACAGATATCCTCTGAGGATGGGAGGTATATAAACACACACACATACACACAACCCACATTCTCACCCACAGAGACACACACACTATTACTTACACTCACTGTATAGAGAAGCATTACATTCCTTACTCTGACCTACATTTGCTTTACAAAGTCAAGAGACAAAAGCAAAAACATTTGACGGTGTGTCATGTGTCAATTAATTAAAACTTATTTTTTATTTCTTTGCTCTGTGCACACATTTAAAACATTTGAACTCATTTTACAGTACAGTGAGCACATAAAGTATAAGTACCTGTGAAAAGACATCAGGCAGGTGAACCCTTTCACCCAATCCTCCTCAGACGAAATGTTCTGCCAAAGCCTACAAACTAGTTTCCAACAAATCCATAAAAAACATGTGAATTACAGCACAGAAAATTGCGTAACAGACTTAACCTCAGTTATACTGCAGTCCACTGATGGCCAACTTAAGCAACATGACTTTAGATTGTGCATGTTTTTTTAGCTGTAAAAGAAAGATAACTTGTTTGTTTGTACAATGAAAATGCTGCCCTCAAAGCCATGACTTATCCTTCTTTGGAAACTTGCACAACTTGTGTGGGTGACATTTGCAAAACAGTCCCATTATGGACAATTTATTGCAAGAACTGAGAGAAACAGTTTTGTTTTTAAAGATATTCATATATGTAAAATGTGTAGATGTCTTTATTATTAACTTATAACATAAAGGTCTGATTTGTTCACAACCCGATCACATCTCTTCTCTCTCAGCCCCCTTGCCTCTCTCAGTCTCAATTATCCCTCCTCTCGTGACCCTGTTCACTGTCTAATTAAAGCCATCGACCCATGAAAAGTAAATATTTAAAGGGAGTCAGTGAAACACATATTCATGTAACTGTTTTTTTAAAGACGTAGCGTAGGCACGCTTGCTTTTCTTTCAGCTCTATATCTGTATGAAGTGCCCACTCTGCTGCTTCCCAATCCTCACAGCAAAGCGTTAAACCCAATACATGTCTGAGGTGGGATGTGAGCTGCCCACGCTCTTACTAAAAACAAAAGTAAAGATACATCTGGGAGTGAGTGCAGTCTGTGAGTGTTTTGATTTACTTCTGTAATTTCACTGTAGCTCCGGTGGTTTTACTGTAAACCACTCCTACACTGTCTGCAGATGTGGCACTGGATTCGGTGGGAGGAAATGTGTGCTGTGTGTGTGCTCAGCTATATGTCCACAGTAAAGTGGATTATTTCTAAGGAATTCTGTTTTTGACGCAAACTGACATCGCTCCTCAGAATCGCTGATCAATCACCCAGATTTTTACGGGACATTGCAAAATGCAGGATAAATAGTTTTTTTACTCTCACTTCTTCATGGTGACTAAAACTCTCCTCAAATTGGTTTTGTAAACATTATACAGAAATCTGAAGACACGCGGCAGACACACAATGACTGATCAGTCCTGTTGGCTAAGAGAAAACCCAGAGTTAGTGCTAGAAACAGAAGAAGGCCCTGTTTTCTTTATTTGAGTCATTAGTGGTGGTTCATAAGGCATAATAACAATAGATGGTGTTGGTTGTTAATTTTAGTCATTTTCACCCACTCTGCAGTTCCCCTCAGCTCTGTGGAGCATCTCAGCACCTTTCAGCTCTTTGTTTTGGTTCACTCACCGCTCTCATCGGTGTTGTTTCAGAAGCAAGACAAAGTTAGCAGCCAGCTGGGGAACGAAGCGGAGCTGTTGGAGACCAAAACCAGCACGAAAAGGAGAGTGAATATTGGACTCAAATGGACACAAACATGAAAAGATAATGTTGCTCTGTATCTGCTGGATGCTAACAAACGTACCAAAAGTTGTGCAGTGTTCATGATAATTGTTAATCCAGACTACATTTTAAACTGTTATGGTCCACATTTTAAAGACTGCTCTAAATGAGAGGTTGTGATGTCATAACAGTATGTTAACTGCTGCACAATTTCACGTCCATGACATTATTATTTTCCAAAAAAAGAGCAATTTTGACTCAGACTCTGGGCTGATTGACAGGTTATTATTATTTCACATAATGGATTCAACAGAGAGCAGAGCGACATTCTTTGTATTTTCCTTTCCATTTGTCAATACGACTGTCATCTGTCTTTTATTGTTCTTCACACCATGTATTAAAGGCGAACGCAATGTGGAGAATAAAGTTCCCAGTTAGCTAATTTACCATCTTATAGCATGTTGTTATTCCTAAAGCATATTGTCATGCACTACTGTCATACTTAACAACCAAGTTATGGTTTATGTAGTTGTTTTTCAAATGAACAGAAAGATGTGCACTTAATGCATTTTTACATTTTTTAAAAAGTGTACTTTTACATTTACCACATCCAGCACTGTGACCTAGAATCCTTATAATTCAACAAAGAGTAGAGCAGCTGGTCGCATTCCTTTCATTCCTCTACATAATAAGATGGATATAACATCTGTAGTCATCCAGTAGCCGAATGTAAACAGTCAACACCAAACGAGATGAATGCAAAGGAATCTGACGGCATCCTGGACTTTCTATTCATACTGTCAAGGATCAGTGAAAAACAAACTTGTTTTCACCCAGGAGCTGCATTGTTCCTCCACACGTGTTGTTGTGAGGCTGATGAATTCAGCGCCCAGTGGAGTGCCGAGCAGCCGAAAGTGTTTATGGTGGCCTTAAGGTGCAGGTGCACAATCAAACCCAGGGGAAGGAAATGGAGGGGAGGGGTTTGAATGTGACACAAACAGGAAACAAGCTTTGTGTTCCCTCCTGCTCAGTGGTGCACACGAAAGGTTTATTCCAAACTTTGCCCTTGTCCAGGCTGTTTTGTGTCCAACACAATGTGCTTTGCCAGGAGCTTACATATCAGGCACAGTTGAAAGATATTAACCTACTAATTTCACCTCTATCATTCTTAAACCATTTTAAGTCTCTTATTGATCACAGTTTTTCTTCGCACAGACCTCTGTGTGAGTGCAGATGGGAGTCGATTTAATGGGAGGTCTGGGCAAAATGCCAGTGGAAGTTCAGGAAATGCCTCTTGTTTCAAAAAAGTGAAGTCCCTTTTTAGCATGTTCATGCTTGATTCTGGTCCAATCTGAACAACCATCCCCTTTGTCCCGCTGTTGGTGATAGACCAGATAAGTCTTTTAATTTGTTCTGGCTGAGAAAAACCATTTGAGCCCAAAACAAGCCAATGCTGAGCCTGAAGCAGTAAAACTGTTAGCAGCATGAAGCCAGCAGTGGCACCAAAACACTAGCCAATATAAACTACTGGACAACAGTCAATGAAAAATCCAATATGGTAACAACACAGAGAATTATCGGAGGTGTGAAAAAACAACTGTCACTGAAAAACCTCCCAAAATGCACGAAAAACTGCCCCCTGAAAAAGAAACGGTTTATTTCTTTGCTTTGCACAAACTGAAAAAAACTCTTCTAAACTATCAAAACAATCTATTTTTCACAATGGTAAGAGATGTCTAGAATATACTCTACCATCCTTCAAAGTTTATTCTGTGAATTAAGCGTCCGGCCTCCAGTATGTAGGTCTGTATGTTCAGGGAGCAGGGTGTGTTTTCCTTGTGTGTGTGTGTGTGTGTGTGTGTGTGTGTGTTGGAGGGATGTCCAACACGGTGTGGGAACAGGTCCTACCCCAGTACAGGAAAGACATTAGGAACAACACGAGTGTTGGGGGGACAGACCGAGCGAGGGAGGGGGCTTTCAGGGAAAGGAGGAAACGAAAGGAGAACACCCTCTTTTCATTCTCTTAACAAAACCCTCCCTCTGTCCCTTGCCCACTCTCCGACTCGTCCTCCCCCAACAAGTGCAAAGTGTCCCTCCTCAACAATAAGTGCACTGCAGCGTGGCTCGACAACAAATAGTGCGTCACTAACGAGGCACGGCAAACATTCCTGCCTGTCTGCGTTTGCATGCTGTCCATTTATTCCCGCCACTTCAACGCTGATTTGAGAAATATGATTTGGGGCAGACAGTTTGTTATGGGAGGGATCGTCTGTGTGTTTGGGTCAAATGTTTTTGTCCAAACAGTTTGAAGAGTTGGCCTGGAAGTGATACTAAGAATTTAAGAATTTAGTTTCTGGGTGAAGCAATAGGGCTGTTTGACTATAAGAGATGTATTAGAAGTGTTTTTTTATGATAGTTACACATCATCCGTGTCTTGTGGAGACATTGCATCTCTGAAATGTCAATGTTTCTGGAATTAAAACAAAACAATTCCAGCTAGACTGCCAGGCCTTTCTACGTTCATCCAACTCCATTTTATGTGTTTCATAAAATTGTTCTTCACAAACAGTTCTTCTGTAAATATCAGCACCAAAAGGGAGGGAGGAGTTTGCTTGTTTTGAGAGTGCCACTCCAGCTCCTCTCATGGGAGTGATTCATTCCTGTTGCGAGAGATAGAGCGAGAGCAGGGCAACCAGGAATACTATAGAAACCATGTGACAGTTTGTAAAGGGTGTTTCAGATGTGAAGCAAATAAACATTACGCAAGAGGAGTGTTTGTTATTACTCATAGTCTCTAGCAGTCAGGACAGCAGTAATTATTTTTATTTTGCAAAATCAGATGTTTTAAAATGCAAACAAAGAGACTATCCACTAAAGAAAAAAGGACTGAATTAAACGGCTCCCTGTGATGGGAAAGAGTTGCTGGTGCTTTAGATCCCACTGAGAATCAACAATACTGACCGCCTTGTAGCTTTGAGACAATTTTAGCTCATAGTTTTGGTCAGCCACTCTGCATGGTCAAGTCCCAATAGCTTTCACTAATTTCCTCATATAGAACTGACGGCGGCTTTAGACGCTGCTTGCTTAGCTAAACGTACGCTACCCAGCGGGCACAGTCAACATAAATCTAAGTTTATGTTTATAATCTAAGTCTACATAAGTCTAAGTGTGCATATGCCATATTTGTTCCATAATATTTTTGTGATGGAAGAAGAACGTCTTTGCACAATTCTTGTATGCAACACATGCAAAAGTTTGTCCCATAAAACTCTGACTGTCTTCATAAACAAGAAGTAATGCTTTAATAGGTAGCTGGCTTCACAGCAGCATCAATAATGACACCACAGCTTTCAATAAACTGTACCCAGGACAATTCACATGATAATTTCTGATTCTTGTTGAACTTTCTGTGAATATGTTTATGTAATCAATGCTGTTTGTATTGGAGTAAAATTATAACCCCTCCTCCAAAGAAAATGACTTTGGTAGACAACAATAGCTGATTCATATATAAATCACTTAATGATCAGGTTGCAGTTTGACCTCCCGACCCCAGTTTTTGTCCATTAGTCTCAATCGTAGCCTCCTAATCAGTTCAACTTTACAATCGTCTCTTTCACATAGACTGCCTCAGACTGCCTGCCTTCCCAGACTCACAGTGTGGAGTTGTTGCACTGGTTGTGCTGGTTTATCTTGAGACGAAAGACTCTCTTAAGTGCAGGTCTAAAAACTCTTTTGGGGGGTGGAGTGTGTTGTGATGCGTAGTCAGTATTTTTGTCTACTTATGCTCTGCGTCACAAATAATAATTTACTAGCACATTGAAAGAACTGTTCTGTAATTGTTGATCTTGTTGTACAGAAAGTACAGCACTGATTTTCATTTAGACGTCAATCAGTATTCATCTTTGAATACCGGTTATTGACTGTGGTGTTAAAATTCCATTCCAAGAGATTTTCCATGTTGTTTATCTGACTTAAATTTCATCTCGGCACATTAAATATTATGATCATGATTTTAGCAACATGCTGTTTTTCTTTATTATTCCTGGGATAAAAAAAGGCCCAACCCTGCACCAAAAATAGCTTTTGCTGAGTGAATGGTACAATAAGAAATTGTATCACTGTAGATAATCCACTTAGACACTGCATGGGAAAAGATCACAGGGAGGAAGCTTTGGGTAAAACACATGATATGTTACAAATTTCCTGTTTAAACTCAAAAGCAAGTCTGTTTTCTGTCCACAAGCACTAACCAACCACAACCTTGCGGCAGCATTACACCGTTAAACTCGCGTGTCCTGCTCCTGTCATCGATCACATGTACAAATACTGCGTTGTACAACAGTCACCTTAGAGTCCAGCTCAGTGAGGGACACGATGGACCGCATTTATCATTTCTATTTCAAAGCTGGAGTGCTCGTTGTTATGACTAAGACAGAAGCAGTGACTCAGATGATGTTTTGCTTAGATGTCTTTAACAACATTAAATTGTCTGATAAGCTGCAGGGTCAAATGGCTTGCCGGTGAGTCAGACCACCAGCTGCTGGCAGTTATTGTGTTTTGGGGACTGACCTTTGTCACAATGATGGAGAGGAAAAGTAGAAATGAGAGCAAAACAATCCTCAGCTGAGAGCGTGACATTGTGTCAGGGGAGCAGTGTGTGTGTGTGTGTGACGGAGAACAAAATGGTGCGTGTAACTTGTCAGGCAGTCATGTGAGCACCTGCACGCATGCATGGTTTGTATTTGAAAGTGCGTCCATGTTGTGTTCATAGTGAAAAGTACTCAGTAAGTTGAATTCAGACAAGGAATAAGATAAAATTTCCTTGTTTTGCGCTTGTTTTGGAAAAATTGTGGAAGACAATCACCGCTCTTATGTGTGTGTTTATAGAGCCAAACCCTGCAAAAAGAAAACACTGAGTCCCCCTGACTTGTGACCAGGCTTCTTCCATTTCTTTAGCTTTCTTTCCATTTTGAAAAAATAAAAAATAAAAAGATAACCACAGGTCGTTTCCTCTCATCCCTTCCCACCCTTCTCTCTCTGCACCTTCCCTTCCCATCACTCCTCACTCTAAGTGCTGATCTTGCAGACCTTTTTGTCCATCTGTTTTCTCAGGACTGTCTATGTTTTATAGGTTGGTAAGGACGAGAGGAAAATAAAAGCAGTTTCTAAGACTACAGCTGGGATTTGAGCAAAAATGTTTATATTTACTTTATGTGTTTGAACATCAAAATTATGATTGTGTGCATTTACACCAGTGTATATACACTATAGTGCACTAGAAGTCAAGAAAACATATTATATTCCTTATTTTATCTTAAAGGTGTCCTTTTTCATAGCCGACATTTGGACATATCATAGCTGGAAATGCACAGGTGTTACTAATCACATGAACGAAGTCTGCGTTCAGTTTAGCTGGTTTAAGGCACTGAGCCATTGTAAATGTCATCCATTAGCTTATCTTGCAGGGAAAAGTCAAAATGCTTCCTGAAAAAAGGTTATTTGTCTTCACCGAGGATGTGTATGTATATTTTCAGTTATTTTACTGCTCTGTGGTGGGTTGGTTATCATATTTTTAGCCTCGTTGACAGCATGCCACCCTGTTGCAGTGTCTATAACCCTCAGAATGAGCTGTACTAAGAGTAGTGGTCCCTAAACTATTTACCTCATCCGGTAAAATACTTAAATTTATTACCAGAACAATTTTCCCATTATCCTCAACAGTAGTTTGTGCTGAGTGCTAATTAGCAAATATTAGCTAACACACAACACGAACAAAACCACATGCTTGCTAAACGTGGTGATGTTAGCACGCTAACAGTGATGTTTACCTCGGTACAGCTTCACAGAGCTGCTAACATCTCGTGTTATCAAAATGTTTGAGAGCCTGAAACACTCTGAGGTTGGCAAATAGAGACTTTAGCTACAGCAGTATTGCTATTTATCTTTCTTTGGTGAATGACTTCATTTGAACTACCTTGTGATTAGTATCACCTCTTCTCATCTTGTGTCTCATTTTGTCTTCCCTTTCAACAAGTGAGCTAAATAAAGCAAGCCATGACTCAAAGTGACTCACACCTCAATCACTTTCCTGTGTATGTGGGCGCACTACACACACACACACACACACACACGTAACAATACACACACAATACACACAACAAAGACTCTTAGGTGTCCCCAAGCAAAGGTGGCAGCTGCTCTCAGCATCGCATTGCATGTTTTAGGAGAGAAATATCAAATATCTGAGAAGTTCCCCCAAACATTTGAAGAGGTGCCTCTGGAGAGACTCACTCACACACACACACAGACTGTGAATAGTCTGGTGTGTCTTACATCTTAATGCGTCTTGTAGTTGCCAGGAATGGAGAGAGTACACCAAATGAATGGCTGACCAAACTCTGGCCTCCCTCACCCACCCACACACACACATACACAAACACACACATTCACTCACTCACCCCACTACACAGGATCAAATGTCCTGAGCTTCTCTTTGTTGAGTTTTGTTAAAAATGTCAATGTTAAGCTAAAGATGCCTGACGCAATGAAAAACAGCAGTTTGTTCATTATCTATGTCCTTTTTGATTTTATCTCCCAGAGACTCTTTCTGAACTTCTCTCTGTCTGAGACTCTGGCCTTTCTCCACTGCCCTTTTCTTTCTTTCTCTCTCAGTTCTTATGCAACCAGCTCATAAATAGAAAATGGATGTGTCACTCAATTACTGTATTTATACTGGAAATGGACTAAAGGCTCAGGCCAAGGTTTATATCGGAGCCCACACAGGTTTTTAAGCCTTCTTCCATTAACTTTATTTTTGCTCCAGCATCGAAGCGCTGTGACTCATTCATCTCGGCTGCACAGGTGGGATAATGTGCGGAGCTTTTTGTTCTATTTTTATTGTTTGTTTAGCAACTCAGAAATCAATAGACCTGACTCCTGATGAGAACTGGACCTGACATGTGTGAAGGCATGAACAAAATGGGCCAGCACATGAAGGGTGGAGAGGTGAGGAGGGAAGGATGGTGAAAAGATTGCCCTCTATTATTTTTCCAAAAGGGAAGCAGGTATAGTATGTTTATGTTCAGCTGAACGCGCAGCTAAGTGTTGGTGGCACGGTAAGAAGCGGGAACCCTTCAGGCCTGTCCGCCCAGCTGTTTGCTGTGTTTTTGTTGTTTTAGCTGCTGCTGGAGTTAAATCAGTCCCAATCTGCCATCTCTTCCTGGTCCGTGCTGTTTGCCTTATTCTCAGCCAGGTGGTTCCTGTTCTCTACCTCATGTTGTACTACCTCAGTAGCTTTGGTACCAGCATCATTCAGGGCCTGTATACTGTACTGTTGTTCTTTGCTGGATTGTTGCATGTCATCCCACATGTTTCTCATATTAGTAAAAGATTCATTTTAGTAAATATAATGGGCGTTGAAGTTCTTAAACAGGAAGCAATCTTAGTCGGTTAGATGAGCAGTTTGCAATTGATTCAAAATGCATTTGTGTCTAGAAAAACATTTACACACTCGCCTATTGACCCTATAGGTGCCACCTGAATAGTTTATGATTAATTGGTTGATTTGATTATTAAAGTACATTTCTAGTGTACAGCTCATCTCAGTCTTGTTGCAGTAACACCGTTAGCCACAGCTAACGACGGTGTCAAAGAGGGCAAGAGCACAACAAGTCAGGCAAACAGCTGGTTTCAAGTAAATCTCTCGTGTGACACAATTATCAAAGCGGGTGATGTGAAAGTGAGAACTTAAAGACGAACTTGAATGTTCAATTTTGCCTCTATTTCCAATTAGGTCTTTCTAAAGAGGTTGAACTGCAATAACCTATAAGATCTCTGCATTGTAAGTAATAGTAAATTATTCGCTATAAACGTTACTACAAATAGCACCAGATGCTAATTTGGAGTTTATAGGGCAGTTTAACAACAACACCCAACCCACAACCTTGTGTGTATATGTGATTCATTTATTTTTATTAGTGAAACAAAAAAATAATTTGCATTCAGCATCATTAAGCCCCCTGCAAATGGGTCCCGATGCTCAGCACGTGAACTCAATATAAATGTTCAATTGTCTGCTGGTTTAGCTTGGGAGTAGTATAAAACAAAAAAAAAACGTAAAAGACTTTCCAGCCCAAAAGACAAGACGGCAGTCATCTCAGCGTGGGATCCAGGCTCATTAAAACACACCGCCACTCTCGTCATGAGAGGACTCCGTCACCAGCTGAACTGTGACCCATTTTGGGTGTGACCTTTTCATTTAAGAAACCAGGCTGCAGAGTCTATTATTCAACATCCTGGGAAATAAACCTAAACCTGGCGCTCCTCTCGTGTGCGAGCCAAGCTGAGTTTGAATAGAAGCCTTTATGTGTCCTTTCAGTGCTTTAATAGACCAAACTCTCTCGAGCTGCAGCATGACAGAGCATTTCAATGTGTTTGTGTTTGTGTGTGTGTGTGGAGGCAGAAGGTTGGAGGGTGGGAGGGGTTCAGGATGTAGACTAGGGAGTGTGTCCTGAAGTTTGAACAATCACACCCAGACTTCCACTTTACCTCAGTCAGCCACAGGACATTTCCCTCCTTTAACCTTTCGTTCCCTTTTACTTCCCCTCTCTCTCATGTTCCAGCAATTTTGCACACTTTGTTCCATCCCATTCTTCACATCAGTGTTTTCTTTGCTTTTACAAGTGTTGAATTTGAGAACATCAGACTTTGGTGATTTGTCAGAAAGACGAGTGTGATGATTCATAGTGAATGTGACAATATATACTGGGACCAAAATTATAATAAGGTGAAAAACTTTATTCAAGTCGGAATTGACTTACGTAGAGTAGAAGAAAAAAACACCCACACATAATCTCACTTGGCTAAGTAAAGAAACATTCATCATGATACTATGTACGTCTTCTGGCAATATTCATTTTGTCACAAGAGAGAGTAAGAGAGGTTGTGATGGGTTCAACTAACTCATCCATATCTTCAGTAGTAACAGTCCCCCCAGGAAATAAAAGAACAGAAATACACAAATAATCTGCTGTACTTTCTATGACGCACCTTTGCACATTTTTTCCTCTCCTCCTCAATCTCTGTATGTGTTATGACACCTCCCCCTAGTGTTCGTTTTCGGTACTAAGACCTCCAGCAACCAAGGGGAGGATCAGAGGGAGGAGCTCCACCTCTCTGTGCTCTGCTCACAAGCACAGGTACATTTTTTGTAAAGGCTATGAGCCAAAGCCAGCAAAGTGAGTGGAGGCTGTTTGGGTCAGGTAGAAGCTGCCGGTGGTGGAAATGACACGCAGAGCCGGTGATGCACAGTGAAGACAATGGACGGCACAATCAAGCAGCCAGATGTTGCTCTTGACTAAATGCAAGTTAGATTATAAGGGCCTAACTAACAATGGGGAGCTTTGTGGCTGGTCTGTCTCTGCTCCTGATGATTTCCACAGGACAAGTTTATGGAGGTAAGGCACTGCAGAGGAGAGGAAATCACTTCTCCTCCCAACTGTGAGATGCAAGAGTTAAAACAGAGAACAAATATGTTACATTACAGTTGAATTATTTGTTTGCAATACTAGAACAGAATTGGCTGTGCTGTAATAAAAAAAGTTCTCCTTTAGGAAGCATGTAAAATATAGTTTTTAATGGTTGTTAATTCAAATATATGAAAGAAAAATATATTTTAACATGTGCACACACAAGCTGTGGTTGTTGTCCTGAAGTGAATCCATTAAATGGAGAGAGATAATGGTAATGTTGTGAGTGCTGTATTGTTGATTGTACAGCTCTGATTAAGTTAAATGTATCTGTGACAGTTTGCAGCTTAATGTTTAATCCAGTCTTATATTGTCTGTAGACATGGCAATATGCTGCGAGATACTGGATTATATTTAGGATGGATGCTTGCAGTTACTTAAGGTATGCACAAGGTCACGAGTACCTCATCTGATGTCACGGCGCTCACCAAATGCTCCTAAAGTGTGGTTTAGAAGAGTTTTCCTCTAGTGATGTAAATTGCTTAAACCAAGTACAACATCAATGACCAAGTGTCATCATCAAGAGCCTGCTCTAAAAATCCTTTATCCCTAATTAATTTTGTATAAAAAGTGTAAAGAAGTATAAAGCCACCTCAGAGCTGCCTCAGCTATGACAGCGGACGCCTTCTCAACCAACACTCCTGGTTAAATCTGAATATTTATTTACCACTTAAATGTAAGAATACAGGAATATCAGCAAACTGTATCAGGATTGCCTCAAACTGTTGCACACACCACTGCTCGTGCCAGTGCGTTCAAGACCTGCATTCACACTCGAGGTGAGTCTGTGACTGTAGGAAGATTAATAATAATCCAATGTTCACAAGTATCATAGAGACAGATTAGAGATATGTGGACAGACATGGGCTGACAGCGGGCTTAGAGGCTTTATGCTGAGCAGCATGCTGGGCCAGCCTGCTGACTGAGTACTTCTCACTGGGACCAGTCTTATAACATATAATAATAGCCTTGATAATGAACCTTATTGGCCGTGCACTTCCCAAACAGAATTGCATAGGGGTTTATTTGTGATAACGTAATAAGCTATTATGACTAATGACACCAATGCCAGTGTGAAATGAAAACAAAAGAATGATGAAAACGAACAGATGAACTTATTTATAACAACAAACATGTCGAACACACTGAATAACTGTACAAATTAATTGGCAATGTGGGCCAGCTTGGCAGATACTTTAACCACCTGCAAGACTCAACACCATGTTAAATGTTAAATAGTTATGATTTTCCTACAGGATAAAAGTCTAGCTTTTGTAGCTGACTGCATTTCTCCTTTGTGATGTGGGAACATAAATTATTGGCTTTCATGTAATTATACTGTAGAGTTTATGAGCTCTACACAGCAGCTTCTGTGAGTAATTCACGCATAAACTTTCTAAGCTTCGGTTTTGCTCCCCTTCATGCCAATTGGCTCTTTTTATTGAGATGATTTTAGTGAAGATGAAGAGAATCTGTTGTATAACACAATTTATGCCTTTCCTGGCTTCCCAACTGAATTATTTAAATACACCTTTACTTTCTTTCTTGCATCTAGTCTCACTGCCACTCCACACTGCTGTACTGCTTAGAGAGCTTTAGAGAGTTTCTAGAGTGTTAGCCATCCCCAACCCAACTCTCACACACACACACACACCCTCTCTCTTTGTCTTTTTGACCTCTATTTGCTGTGTTACGGTTTCCACGAATTCACAGTCGTTCTGAATGCTCCAATAGAGATGCTTTTTAGTGCAAGTCATTTTAAATCAATATTGCTGAATTGTTTTTTTTTGTTTGTTTTTTGTTTTTTTCCAGTTAAAAGATGTGAGTGGTGGGTGCACATATCTTACTAGTAAAATGCATTGTACTTACATATAGACAAAATTATAAAACCCTAGCACAGAGAAGTGTTGATAACTTGTACTCCATTTATAAGGCGCTTTAGACAAAAGCGTGGCAAATGAAAAATGTAAATGCATTAGACTTACTGCATGCATTTTTAGCCACAGAGCCATGGAGCGCTATGACATTTGGTACAGATACTTATGTTTCCATCAAAATGAGGGAAATTATAATAACTTTGGTTCATCATGACATTACTAATGACATTTCCGTCAGCTGTACTTTGTGCTGAGTAGCAAATGTTAACATGCAAACACAATAAACTAAGATGGTTACAATGATAAAAATGACTCATTAATCTCCAGCATGTTAGCGTCATGTTAAAGTTTGCATTGCACACCAAGCATCTATGTGCCTGTACAGCCCATTTTCCAGCCCATTTTCCAAGTTCAAACTTGCCATATAATATATGTGGATAGTTGCTATCTGGCATGGTTATGATATCATGGACATAAATTAATTTGAATAGATATAATTTAAATTATTTTATTTATATTAGTACCATGGGTTGGCAATTCAGGTTAGCTACATGTGCTTTAAATAACTGCTTTACACCAACTAATGGTGATTTTTGTACTTTCAGTGCAGCTTTGCCATTGAGAAAATGTCTGATCTGCGTTATTTGGGTCAACAGTGAAGTCTAATTAGCATTAGGACATTGAGATGACCCGCTCCAGAATGCATTAGCTGTCATTAATTGAATTTAGATAGCAGGTATGGAGTGCAGAGTAGACACCACATTGACGAGCTAGTCAATAGAGATTAATGGAATTGCCTTTGCTGGGAGAAGGCCTTTGGTCACCAAATGTTCATTGTGTCAGTAGATATTTTTGTACACAGATATAATGAAGAACGTAGAGAAATAAAAGATAAAGTTTGCCAGCATGGAACAGATCTCCAATTTGCCGTTTTATGACTTACCCTCACTATAATTAGTAAGATTTATGATTTCTCACAAATCATGCACATGTGCACAATATGAACATCTCACAATATAAGAACACAACAACATAAACCACAGCCTCAGATATGACTATATAGTTGAATTAGCCCCTTTCTGTCAAAGTCTCAACCATGTAACATTATAAGCTTCATTATCTTTTGTTGCAGAGACATTGCATTAGATTTCACCAGTGTTCATGATATAATGGCCTTCCACTGTCAGTATATTAATAAAATTGTTTTGGAATGCTGAAGCTGGTAATTTGTGTGAAAACCAGACACTCCTCAGTTGGTACTGAAAACTATCAGTAAACTCCAAAACTACATTGGGAGTCAGTAAAAACACTCCATGCACCTTCATTAGTCTCCTTTTCCATTGGTGTAGTGTCATTCTACGGTGATGGTTATATCCACCTGCGGACAGTGGAGGCGTCCACTCAGACGTTGCTCCATGTACGATTTAGAACCTCCAGTCAGATGGGGCTGCTGTTTTTGGCAGCTGGACGCAGAGACTTCTTGCTGCTGGAGCTGATCTCTGGACGCCTGCAGGTAGGCTAAAACACATGTTTGGATAGTACACACTTTTCATAAACAACTGACAGGACTCTATTCATGGATAGTAGACAAGCAAGACTTCATTTTAAAGAACACAAGTGTTATGACAGGAAGTTTGTCTGTTTTTTTTTTTTTCAGAAAGACCATTTGGATTTCAGTAATATGAATACAAATGAGTGGAGCTAAAACCTGTTAAGAAGCTCTCACAAAAAGATTCCTCACACCTTCAAAACACAAGAAAATATTTGTCCCTTGGGCCATTTTAGCTCATATATATTGGCATTTACTATCCTGAGGTGCTCCAGAGAGACGTCTGAACACACTCTGGTGTCAGATTGCTCTCAGAAAAGAAAAAAAATAACCCCCTGGCACTGGCTCCATTTCAGAACATGTTTTGTCATGACCCAGGTTAAGAGAGAAGCCCACAATGGTTTAATGAAAACATCAAGGACATGGCAAGAGAGCTCTTCATGAAACTGGTTGTATTTGTGTCTGTGGAATAATCCTGATCTATAGTTAACAACTCCCTTGATTCTGTTTTGAATTTTGCACACTCTAGATCTCATTATCCTTTACAGCTTTATGTCTTTTGCTTTTCTTGCAACTCTTTTGGTGTAGAAACAGATATTAGAAATATTTCAATGCCATCTGTCTTGGTTATCACCATTCATCTCTCCTTTCCTCACTCTTTTTCTCTTTGCCTTCCCTTTCATCTCTCAGGTACGTCTCGACCTGGGCTCAGGTGAGCGTACACTACGCTCAGAAAAAGGCATCCATCTTAGCAACCTGGCATGGCACTCCATGGAGCTGACCCATGACCGCCATAATGTCACCATGACTTTAGATCGAAACTCTCGCACCAGCCTCCGTATGCCAGGACCGGATTTGGAGCTCAGTGTTGAAGACGGGCTTTTTGTTGGCGGGACAGCTGGACTGAACCACCCACACCTTCTTAACATCTCCACTGGGTTTAGAGGCTGCTTAGACGAAGTTGTGTTCAATGAACATAACCTGCTTTCCAGCCTAAGGCCTTATTCAGGGTACAAGAGCGTTCACGAGGTATCTCTGGGCTGTAGTCCTCAGTTTTCTGCAACGGAAGAAGATTCCATAAGTTTTTTCAGCTCTAAAGCTTTTATCTCCCTTCCACCATGGGAGGTACCACAGGAGGGGTTGTTTGAATGTGAATTGCACCCCTCTGCAAGAGAAGAAAACGGCATGGTCCTTTATAGCTCTGGCAATGAAGAAGGGTTTGTCGCCATAGAGATCAGAGATGGTCACATGGTGGCAACAGTAGGAAGTGGAGAGGGGATTAAGACTGAGCTGCATTCTCTTACACATGTCCTGAGCAATCACACCTGGTACCCCATCCAGCTACACCTGTTGCCCCACAGCGTCCAGCTGAAAGTGGGCGAGGAGTTGGTCAAGGCTAACTTGAGTCTTGAGCTCCAGGTCATCCAGCTTCATGGGCCTCTCTTCTTGGGAGGGCTGGATGAAGAAGCCCGGGGAGAAGCAAGGCGAGCTGGGCTGTTTTCCACTGTGACTGGGGGACAACTGGCTATGGGCGGAGGCTCCTTTAAAGGCTGTCTCAGAGAAATAAAGGTGAACACACAAAGAACAGGCCTAGCTCATGCTGTCATCACCAAGGACATCACTGTGGGGTGCAAGACAGAGCAATCTCCAGATGTGTTGACCACCACCAGCCCTACAGATCGCACTGAGTTTGATGTTACAACCATACAACCAATTACGAACAATAAGAAGAACCCTAACTTTTTATTTCTGAGAAAGCTGGAGGTAGCAGAGGGAGGCCGGGCACCACTGGAGCCCAAACACATGAGGGTAGGACTTTTTGTCTGCTGATCTGTTCCTCTTGTAACTTATGGTTATTTGACAGGTTCCTTATTCATACAATAAATGATAATTATATCATTATACACAATAGTAATAAAAGTAAAAATAAGTGTTATGTCAAGTTATGTCGTTTTGAAATCATCAAACTGTATATAAGTCAGTTTCTATTTGAACTCCCTTCCAGGTGAATCTGGATTTTCGGAAATTGGGCATTCATCCATCTCAGCTGATGTTCCGCGTTGAGGGGCAGCCTGCCCATGGCCAGCTAAGGCTGGACCTAAGTCCAGACCCTGATGAGATGCTGGGTGAAGGGCAGGAGAGGATAATCACGATAGGAGCAGAAGAGGTCGACCGGACTTTTAGTATGCTGGACCTGTGGCAGGGCCGCGTGATGTATGTTCACAGTGGGTCAGAGGACCAGAGTGACTTCTTCATGTTTTCAGTCTTCTCCAGCAATAAGAAGGCACTTCCTGTGTTTCTGAAGGGCAACCGCCTGCACCAATTTGATATCAGCATCACTCCTGTTAATGATGCACCTGTGCTCAGCCTCCCAGAGGGAAATCTTTTCACTTTGGTGGAGAAATCCAAACGAAAGGTAGGTACAACAGAATGCCTGAATAGTAAACATATGTGTGTATAGAATGAAAATTAAAACAGTGACAATCTACCCAGCTGACAACAGATGTGCTGAGAGTGTCGGACCCTGACAGCAGTCCTGATGAGCTGGTGTTCAGCTCCCTGGGAAACCTGAAAACTGAGATTGGATACCTTGAACATGAGGATTACCCTGACAGGTTTGTGCTATGGCTTGTGAGGCTCTACATAGCCCTGCAAATCACCAGTCACAGAGAACTATTGGAGAAGTGGCTGTTTGCGTGTGGGTGTCTGTGTGTGTCTATGTGTATCTGTGTGTGTATTTATCATGTCAGCAAAAATACTGGGCCTGAAAAAAGTATGAAAATGTAGGTTTTGAGCTAGTCAATCCTGATCGACAGTATGTTTTCACAGCATCACACAAACAAGGCAAGTAGGAAACATAATAGAACAGAACATGGAAATTAACAGGACTGCATCTAACTTCCAGGGCCATTAACTTGTTCTCCCTGAGTGATCTGGAGGAAGGTAAGATCAGCTTTGTCCACACTGGGGTCCCCACCTCCAGGCTGGCAATCAGGGTCAGCGACGGGCTGAAGGTAAGTCATGTGTCTGCTTGCCCAAGATGGATGTGAGACATGGTGAAACATGGGGTCTTGGCATTTTTAGCCTCACTGGCAGGGGTGGCAATGTCGACAAAAATATCTCAAGAGCTATAGGACTTATTGCTGGACTAATTGAGCACCACCTTTGGGTCAAAGTTTTCACAAATCTAGACATACTCCAACATCTACTTGATGGTCTGCTATAACAATTTGTACAGACACTCATGGGTTTTAGATGATGAATCCTAATGATTTCTTAATGTCCCCCTCAGTATGACTTTTAATTACATTGGTTATCCATCAGCTTTCTATGTAGTGCCATCAACAGGTCAATTGTTGTTTGTCCAGTGCATCTGCTTCTGCTGTACCTTGAGTTAAGTTTAGCTCACAGCATTTCCTGTTGCCTCCTCTCCTCTCTTGACTTCTCTCCCTTTGTACCATTTCACCTCCTATCCGCACCTCTTGTGTTTCGTCATCTATTCTCCTTTCCACAGTTGAGCAACACAGTAGTTTTGAGGATTATGGCCGTGCCACTTGAACACAAACTTGTGAATAACACTGGACTGGAGGTGAACCAAGGCGAGGCTTCCATCATCACAACCGCTCATCTTGCAGTAGAAGTTAATGTGGCTGATCAGGCAGCAGAAATCCGCTATGATGTTACAGAGCTGCCACAATATGGTGAGCTCCAGCGGTTGCATTCAAGTGGTGAATGGAAACCAACAACTTCCTTCTCTCAAAAGCTTCTTGAAAAAGAACGAATTCGGTACATCAGCACTTACCATGGCCTTCAGAACCAGAACAACATCACTGATCACTTCAAATGTAAAATTAGCATTGGCACCCAGGCTACTGAGGAAGTTGTTTTCCTTATCATGATACAGTGGATTCACTTCAAGGTCACACGCAGCAAGATGGAGCTCAACGGTGTTCAGACTGCTGCTGTCACTCCTGAGGACCTCCATGTGATTTCTAAGGGTGTTAAACTGAATGAGAGCGACCTCTACTTCAGGCTCTTAACCCTACCAAAGAAAGGGCGGCTGTTCATCAATGACAGTGTTCTACAAAGGAACTCAACCTTCAGCCAAAAGAATATCACAGATGGTTTAGTCAAGTATGAGCTGCTAAACAGGCTGCACGATGACACGAGAGATACATTCACCTTTCAGGTGTTTTCATCTCATGCCAGCTCAACAACCTATGATTTCAGAATCAATATCAAAGCTGAATCGACTGCCATCTCCATCATAAACAAAGGCCTTTCAATCCTGGAAGGAGGAAGTAAAGTCATCAACAAGGATATCCTCTTCACTCACACAGCAAGTAACCGTGAGGTGCACTACAGCATCACAGTGAACCCCAGTCATGGGCATATAAGGAGGATCAACCTTTCCAACTCAACCACCATTAACAACAACATTGCAACATTCACAAATCAGGATATCATAGAGGAGAGGATCATGTATATCCATGATGACAGTGAGACCAAGCAGGATTCCTTCACTTTTCAAATTATGGTTTATAAACCGCACAAACACACCAGCAAGAAGGAGGATAGAAACACAGCTGAACACACCTTCAATATCTCAGTGCAGCTCGTCAATGATCAGAGACCTATTAGGGTTGTCGATAAAGTTTTCCATGTTGCCCGTGATGGGCAGAGGTTGGTGACACTGAATGATCTTCGTTACCGTGACGATGACTCAGATTTCGAGGATAGTTGGTTGGTGTACACGCGGAGAGGGATTCCCATGGGAGAGCTGGTGCTGGCCAGTGATACCAGCCACAAGCTGTACGAGTTCACACAGCGGGACCTCGAGCAGGTTAGCCCAATTTATCTGTGAAGATTCTTAATCATTCAGATGGCAGAAGATTTAGAATCACTAAGTCAGAGGTGTATGGATTTGTTGATTTAATCTTCAGATGTTTCTATGTCATGTTAAAGATTGTCATGTTGATTCTTTTTCTTCTTATCTTATCATCTCCTCCTCTTTTCTCTCCTCTCAGAAAAAGGTGTTGTTTGTCCACAGGGGAGTGAGTTTCGGGCGTTTTGTGTTATTCGTATCAGATGGGAAACATTACGTTTCAACACTGCTGGAGGTGATTATAGTGTCTTCACACTTTAAGTATGTTATGGTTTTATTTATTTATATTTCAAAAAGAAAATACTATAAATTGACTGAACTCCACTGTAAAAGTGTCATGTAAAGTTTTAGCCAGGTGGCTTATTTGAAACAACATGAAATTATAACGAGAAGGCAGACCAAACAATAAGGAAATAAGTAAGCCTAGTGGTATTAGCAACATGTTCACTGACTGCTGCTGTAAATATTTAATGTTTGCCTCTGTTGCGTACCTGGCTGGTTAGGTGATGGCCCAGGACCCTTACCTTCAGATTGAAAACAACACAGGCCTCACACTGCAACGAGGCGGCATCACGACCTTGACCTCTGCTAACCTCAGTGTTGTCAGCAACCTCGACATCCGAGACCCACAGGAAGTGGCATTTGAGGTTTTCCTTCCACCTAAACATGGTGTGCTGTGCTTTAGCAATAGAGATCCTGAGACTGCAGCAGAAGCAGAAGCCATTTCAATATTCACTCAAAGAGATTTGGTGGTGGGGCGCCTGGCCTATCATCATGATGGCAGCCAAGAGCTGTCAGATATGTTCAATGTGACAGCAAGAGCAAGGGAGAGGAGCACAGATAGGCGACTGGACAGAGGGAGGAGGGAGGTACATCTGGATATCGGTGTGCCAGTTAAAATCTACCTGGAGAGTCATCAGAGGCCGCCAACAGTTATAAGTAATTGCCCAGTGGTGGTGGCAGAGGGACAGAATGTCTCCATAAGCAGGGAGCACTTAGAGGTAAGCCAATAACCATAAAATAGTATATGCCTCATTGATTATTTAACCAGGCTGTCAATTTTCCAGCGTGTACTTTAGTCTGAAGTTACTCATTTCTAGCACATGGCAATATGTAAAGGTTTACTCATATTGTGGGAATTAAGTACATATGGGCTATATTATTATGTTGATTAATGACATATTTCCATATGATTTGCCAATATATGCTGTTTTGTTTGAACAGGTGGTTCATGAGGACAGCCAGCCGTCGGAGATAGTTTTTACTGTCCAGAGTCCTCCCAGCCTGGGCTTCCTTCAGAGGTTTCCACCCATAAACAAGCACCAGAACAACAATGCAGAGCAGCAGTACCTCTATCAAGTACAGCCAACTTTACAGCCAACATTTAACCAGATTTTCTCAGGTTTAAGGCAGACTAAGTGGAGCCGGAAGACGCTGATCCAGTTGTAAAAAGACAATGTCACATATTTTTGTGCACTAAATTTAAAAACATTTTAATAAAAATGTAGTGATATTTATTGGCATCAAATCTAATCAAATGATACTCACACAATTCTGGTGAAGGGAATTTGATGTTTTTGACTTCCAGTAAAAAGAAATTGTTTCTTATGTAGTCATGAATATTTAATGTCATAGAAACATTTCAAAGATATTAAACTTCATTTAGAGGCTTTAATCAAGGTAGAGGAAGGTTTGCTGGCCCCAAGCCAAAAAGACTAAAAAGGCCCATAGAGCTAAAAAGGAATGTCGGGTGATAATTGTGTTTTCATTTTTACATTCAGTCACTCGGTCACTCAGTTTTGGCAGGTACAGCGTCAGAGGACTCACAGAAACAGCACTTGATGGGTTTGTCTGCTTCATTCCTCCGTGTAGGGCATCAGAGAGCAGTCCACAAACACCTTCACTCAGGAGGACCTCAACCAGGGAATGATCATCTACCATCAGCAGGTGTCAGGAGGCACCAACGACTCTGTGCTATTGGAGGCTACCAACGGGGTCACAAAGGTTGGACCCATCCGGCTGGAGATTGATATCATCCCTAACTTGCTTCCTCTACAGGTACATGATGTATGTCTAGATGTCAGATGACCTCAAAAAAGTAAGAATTGCATGAAAATTAATTTTCCCAGCAAAAGGACACACAACAGAGGAACCAGTTGATCAGTTAGCCAACAAACCAACAAAGCACTACTGTCATCTGTTGGTTGATCCTGTAGGTGTCTGACTTTGCTCTTGATGAGGGGTCGTCCCTGCCACTGACACCTGACATCATCAAGGTCGCCAATCACCACTTCTCAGACATGAACTTCCTGTACCAGGTCATCATTCCACCACGACACGGACATTTGGAGCACAGCCGGATCCCAGGGATGCCCATCACTGCCTTCACTCACACTGAGGTTTGACTGAGCACACACACATACACAGAGGTTTTAGTTTGGAGTGTTTCGGAAATTAAATTAGGAACACTCACATGAGATGTGTTGATAATGTGTTGTCTTTTTCTAATTATTATTTGATCAGAGCCATGTTGCCAGTCTTTGCATTAATCTTCCCCACCTCACCTCTGTTTCCAGGTGGAACGTGAGTATATCTCCTATATCCATGATGGCACTGACACCAAGAGAGACAACTTTACCATTGTGGCCAATCAGACGGAAATCAGGAAGCACAGTCTGCCCTGTACCGTTCACATCAGTGTCACGCCTATTAATGATGAGACTCCTGTTGTTGCAGCCAACAAGGGTCTAAAGGTGAACAGTGATAATATTCACCCATGGGACACATTCATAAGATGCAGATGATGATATGGAGTTTGGTTGCCCCTAAGTAAAGAGAAGCTGAACACATTTTTTCTGAATTCTGACTTTTGATTAAAAAAGGAAATATCAATGATTATGGAGTTTGTAAGTAACAAAACAGACAAAACTGAAATATTCCTATTCACTTTTTTTTACAGATAGCTAAATATAAAGCTACAAGCAGGCAGTTAGCTTAGCTTAGCATAATGACTACAAATAAAGCCAAAAACGTATACATTTTTACTCGTGTAAAGATTTTAAAAAAAAGAAAGAAAGAAAATATAGTGTATTCATTAGAAAGATTTAGAGGCAGTGTAAGGCGGAACTCTTTCCGTGTTTCCAGTCTTTATGCTAAGCTAAGCTAATCACCCTCTGGCTTAAGCTTCATATTTAGTGTACAGACATGAAAGCCAAGTCGATCTTTTCATCTAACTCTTGGCATCAAAACAAATGAGTTAATTTTCCCAAAATGTCAAACTACTCTTTTTGTAAATAACGTTAATGGCCTTCGTTTCCTTTCCTTTCATCTTTTGTCCTGTTTCCTCAGGTGTGGGTGGGTTCAGTGACAGAGATCACCACAAATGATCTTAGTGCAGAGGACTTGGACACTCCTCCCGAGGGCCTGGAGTTCATCGTAACACCGCCCAGCAACGGCCACCTGGTCCTGAAGAGCGCCCCCTCCAGGCACATCCTGAACTTCACCCAGAGTCACATACAGAGTGGACAGCTTGTGTTTGTGCACAGTGGTAAGCATATTTTACTAATTGTAATTGTAGACTCTCAGACCAAAAGATGAATCAGATGAGTCTGGAATAAATGCAGGAATACCCCCACTGTCTTCTTGACGTTGACTCTGCTCTTGTTTAGGTGCTTTGTCAGGTGGCTTTCACTTCCAGGTGAACGATGGTGTCAACTTTGCCCCTCGCCAGATCTTTAGCACAACTGCCCATTCTCTGGTCCTCACGCTGCAGAGAAACCATCCAATGGAGGTCTACCCAGGTGGGGTTTTAGCCTGGTTCGACACTCTGGGCTTACACAGAGTCAGCTTAAGTCTAGTGACTGATGGAAGGAAAAGTTCTTAGGCAGGGACTTCTCTGCTCAAGTGTGGCATTTACATGTGGTTTTTAAATTAAACTTGGCGAAGCAACCCTGTTGATCAATCACACAACTGGCTATTCAGACCACTCCTCGAGAGAAGATTTATTAAATGAAATAAAATTTATTGTCATTGGTGTGTTTATATCTTTTAATTTTCCCCATTTTACCAAACAAAAGTGTTACATAATTTTTTTGTCTCATTGCTTCTATGATTATTAATAAAATGAAAAAGAAAGCTGTCCAAATGTAGTGCAGTTATGTAACAATGGCACTGGGTGGCATCACTAGCCTAAACATTAGCTTACTGCATTATGTTTCTGCCTACACAAACAGATTACAGTACCTCTGTGCCCAGTCAGTGTAAGGCTGATAACGTCACTTTCCATGTTATTTCAGTGGGTTAAGTGGTTCTAACCTGTAAACACACACACTTATCAGTAGTCTCTCTCATCAAGGTTACATAAATGAAGCTATTATTTGGATACATATCGAAGTAACATTTGCTGTTTTAGTTGTTGATTTTTAAATATCCTTAACAATATGTATTCCTTGTGGTGACAAAGGTACAAACTACACAAAAAAATGAATGAATGATCTGTGACGATGTTAACTGAATACATTTAACCAGCATCATTCGCTGCCTCATCTCTGTTGTTGCAAACTTTTCATGTCTCCCACTGTGTCTTTAAAGGCTCTGTGACACCAATCTCGGAGATGGAGCTCCAGGCCGTGACCAACAATGTCAGCGACATCAGAAGAAACCACTCTGTGGTGTTTGCAGTGACCGTTCCTCCTAAACTTGGTCGCCTGGTCCAACATTTGCCTGACAATTCTACGCAAAACATTTCCACATTCACACAAAGCATGGTAGGGATGTGTGTGTCTGTCTGATGTGTGTTGTACATATGTATGTTTTGGATGGTATTTGTCCCTTTGGTCTACTTCTCAAATAAAATGACTCCCTTCCTCCCTCCTCATTTCTTTGTCTGTCTCTCTCAGGTGAACGATGGACTTATCTTGTATGATCAGAACAAGCCAGAGTCAGTGGGATGGTCGGCTACAGACTCTTTCTCTTTCACCGTGTCCTCTCCTCCTGCTTTCCTTCCTCCACACTCTTTCACCATCTTAATCTCCTACCAGGCCAACGAACATCACAAAAATCCTCAACACAGGACGAGGCTACTGAACAATGCAGGTACTGTGCCACTGCCTGTGAGCAAACTTGTCTTTCTTATTTCATGTTTGCTGCATTTTTCCTCTCAGAAACAAATAAACAGATGATAAGTATGAAATATGAAGATAAAGCAAAGTTATATACTTTCAGATAGGTAAACACTTGTACAAGGAAGAAGTTCAAGAGGACCAACTGAGGTATTATTTGTCATTCAGGTGCCGTGGTGGCCGAGGGAGGCAGAGTGATGATTGACAGGTCTAAACTCGATGCCTCAAATCTCCTTGGGAAAGTTCCAGAGCTGCAACGCAAAGACCACCACATCATGTACCGTGTAATTTTGCTGCCGTGCCACGGGGCTCTGTCCATACAAGGACGCAACCTCACCAGGTACTTGGCTCCATACTTAGTGTCTTAATAAACAAACACTAAAATAAAAAAAGCTCATACGAAATATGAAATCCAAATATCAGAACAACAACACAGTTGCTGCAGTGGGACCTGTATGTAGGATTTTCACACATTGAGCAACTAAGTGGAGAAATCTTTCAGTGCAAATATGTGTTATTGTTGAAAAGTTTAATAAAGCATCAGGTTAAGCACAGTCCTTTTAGAGGTGAGCTATGACAATTCATCCCAACTTTTATTCAATTCATGCTTGGTTTCTGTCCCTATCTTGTTTCTGTTTTTTTTTTTAATACAATGCAAATGCAAATATATATAAATATATAAATATTGCAAATATGAAATAAAAATTAAGGAATAATATTTGTCTTTTCTTAGGAACCAACCTGATTTCTCCCAGGTCACCCTCAACAAGTTCGGCATCATGTACATTCACGATGACTCCGAGACGACGAGCGACAGCTTCACTTTCCAGGCCTGGGTGGCTCCTTTGGACCTCCCCTCCTCGTCCTCCTCATCTTCCATGTCAGCTTTTTCCTCCGATTCCTCCTCCTCCTTTTCCCGTCTCTATTCAGCCTCATCATCCTCCCTTTCATCATCAGACGTGGCTTCTCATCGCCATGTGAAGGACAGCCTGGCAGTGACGGAGACATTCAACATCACAGTGACACCGGTCAATGACCATCCGCCACTCATCAGGAGCAGATCGCCGAGTATGAAGGTTGTGGTCGGAGAAAGAGTCGTACTTGGACCAGACAACCTGCAGGTGAGCCAATGTTAAGAGAGCAGGTGTGGCTGTGGTGAGGGCTGCTCATTTATACTGTGTTTCTCAGTGTCACTACTAACTAAATGTAATATTTTACTCTATGTAAACCATACAGACTATCTAGCAGACTGAAATGTTACAGTTTTATAATTATGCATATTGGTAGCTTTCCTATGCTTCTTGGTTGTTGTGGTGGGAGATTATCTATCCACATACATCCACAGTATTTCTTTAGTGCATAAAGAACCAAAACGGGATGATGAAGTCTATTTCTTCCACAAGGTTTTATAAGAAAATTATAATATTCAGGATAGAAGATGGGTTTTCTATGCACACTGTGACTGACAAACAGCTCTGACGATTTTACCGTTAATTAAACCAGCAGCAACATTTGAAAATGTTTAGTCTGCATAAATATTCTATAAATATTCTAGGGTCTTATAAAGTACAATCATGTCAATCTGCATATCTAGGTTGAGGATCATGACACCCCTCCAGAGGAGCTGCACTACCTTGTGATCAGTAAGCCCAACAACGGCTACCTGACCCTGGGGGAAAGACCGGAGCCGGTGACCTCCTTCACCCAGTACGACGTCAACCACGGCCGGCTGCACTTTATACAGCAGGTGAAGAGTCTGTCCTTTTTTTGCTATTGTGTGTGCATTTGGATTAACCGTTTGAAGGCCCTCCATGTGTGCATTTTATGTGTTTATAAAATTGTATAACAGCAGCTGATTTGCCACGAGGGGTCGCCAAAGACAGAAAAGTTCAAATCCAACAAAATGGGGTGATTGCCCAGTAATGTTTAAGGTTAAAAAATACAAATTAATCTTAGAATTAGGTTACACATTTTAGAGAATGACGTGTGGATGCAGTAAAAAAAGTCAACTTTTGCAAATCCTTCAGGGTAGCCACTGATTGAGATTCTTTTGGGTGTGGTGTTGAAATCAGCTTAATGAGTTTTAAAACCTGCCACAGGTATTAAATTTATCAACATGTTTTATTCTCTTCAAATGTATGTTAATGTCTCTAAGTATGCTGTTCACTTTTTTGCTCATTCCATTTACACTGCTTTACTTTCCCTTTATCATTCTTTCCATTGTTCTGTTTGTCAGGGTGAGCCCTCAACAGGTGTTTTCTACTTCAACGTAACCGACGGCCATCATCGTCCACTCTACAAACTGTTTAGTCTGGAGGTGATAAAGCCCTCTGTCTCCATGGTGAACAACACAGGCCTGTCACTGGTTCAAGGGAGGACCGCTGTGGTCCTGACGACCAACCAGTTTGCAGCTCAGACCAATAGTCGCAGCCCAGCCAACATCACCTACACGGTCACCACACACCCTCGCCACGGACGCATTGCTATTAACGACCAAGAAGTCACAACCTTCCACCATGAGGACCTGCAGTCTGGCCGGGTTGTCTATCACATGACTGAACTCAGCGAATCAGAAGACAGCTTTCAGGTGTCAGTGTCAGCCTCGTCCCCCGGTATTGACTATGGAAATTTGACAGCACAGATGGTGAAGGTAACTGTGCGACCTCTGATCTACCTGAGGGAGCCGGTCAGAGTGCCCAGTGGCATCGCTGTGAAACTGGGGAAAGCCATGATCGATGCCTCTGAGCTGGCAAGAATTAGCCGAGCTGACCCAGTCTTTGAGGTTCTGTCTCCACCAAAACATGGAAAACTAGTGAAGGTAAAACTCTTTCTGCTCAATAGCTCAGCTCCAAATTATGTATGCATTATACTACAGTAGATGTCACTGATTTCCATTCACTTTTTTCTGTTGTCTCATAGATGACCTATGACCCTAACCGAGCGTCACAGGTCCTGAAGTCATTCACATTTAGAGACGTGGTGCAAGGCCGGGTCGCCATTGAGGAGACTCTCAGTGATGGTGACAACCAGCCTCTTAATAACAAATCAACACTCACCACAGCTCGAGGCCACACCCCCGCCACACCTCTCAATGATTCCTTCATCTTCCTGCTAAAGGCTGGGAACGTCCAACCAGCAAAGGGCGAGCTTCACTTCACCATCTTTCCCCACCACCAGATGCATCATGGTCTGAGCGGTACAAATACAGCAGACGGCGCAAGTCGGAAGCACACCACGACCCGCTTCCCGATGTATAATAAGACAACCACCGGAGGAGGAAGAGGAGGTGGACGAGGGGGGTCCACAACTCCCAGCAAGGGGGCTGGTGTGAGTTTGCCCCCCCACATTTTGTCACATAAGAACCACAACAGGACACAACACAAGTTGAGGCCTCACAACCGCTGGGGGAACCACACACGCAGTCATGGAGGAAGGTCAGGGAGCGGCGCAGAGGGAGCAGGAGGGGGTCACAGCCATGCCCCACAACCCCACAATCCATCCATCTCAGACAAACACAACCCAGCCAACCCTCCGGACACCCACCCGGTGCACGTTGAGGTCCTCCCCCGCCCCGCCTCCGACCCTCTCCTCATCATCCTGCCGCTGCTGTCCTGTTTGCTCCTCATCATAATCCTTGTGGTTCTGATTCTGGTGTTCCGCCGTCGTAAAGAGAACCAGGCCCGGTTGCGGCTCCTCCAGCAGCTCGCTGCAGTGACATTGCCCATCGAAGACAGCCCCTACATGGGTCAGGCGGAGCGGAGTGTGGCCATGCCCTCTGTGGTGGTCACCACACTGGGCCCCGCAAGCTGCCCTACCTCACCCAGGGTACCCATAAGTCCCAGAAGGAGGAGTCTGGCTCCTGGGATGACCTTCTGGGGGCCATTTGAAGCTGACGGAACAGGTGGTGATGTGAATATTAGAGGTGGTAACAGCAATGAGGGAGATATAACTTGTGGTAACGCGGCGCAAGTTGTCACTGCAGGATTCAAGACCTCTCTGAGATCAATGTCCCCTACTCCAACTCTTAAAGACAACCAGTACTGGGTTTGATGGAAGTAAATTCAAAGAAAAACTGTGCCTTAGATTTGGTGTGAAGTGTTTAAATGGCATGTGCATACACTCAAAGGGACACCCATAGTCATCTAAGGTACATCTAATCTGCTACTTCTTAAAAAGTGGACGAAGATATGCACATTTGTTGAAGAAATTGATCCCTTTTTTTGTGGGAAATGTATGATTGATCACAATTTAGTCATTTCAGTGGACCAACTTGAGCTGAACACATCTTTGTTCTAGTAACTACATTCTGCTGCGCACATTGTTTCATCTGTAAGACATTACAAGGCCACCACAGAGGTGTGAGGTCCCATTTACAGTAAACAGCGTCCACTATTGCCACGTAAGCAGCTGTTTGCCATTGTCCTTTCAAGGTACTTTTCAGTCTGACTGATTCCTTGAAACACTGGTTTCGACTTCTATAGCTGTGATGAATATATTATTGTATTTTTGGAACTGTAAAAAAAGGAAGTGAAACATAGAGTGATGTTTATTGCATTTACTGTAGGAAGTGCCAGATTTAATGTAGCTGAATTTAAAGTTAGCTCAAATGTCAGTTAGATGTTAGTTAGATCTCGCCTTTGTCATTGTAACTGTCTTACTTCTTCAAAACCTTGTACGCCAGCTGGTAGTAGTGACATAGTGACTGTCTGTACAAGTGACTAAAAGTACTGTAAGCTTCCAAGTCCATGCACGCAAACTATTTTTTTAACTTTCACCCGTCAGGCAGAATCGCAGGTGCCATTCCCTGTTCTGCACTTTTCTGTTTCCTTTGTCTGATTTTGTTTTTTTTAGTCCATACAGTATTAACTCAGTGAGATATTAGATGGAGGTATTGTTCTCAGTTCTTGTTTGACTTCCACATTTTTGTCACTTTCATGCCAGCCTCTGTTTGCCATGCACTGTGAGAGATTTATTTTTTAATAAAAGACATTTCTTAAAGACTTCTGCGTGTCGAACTCAAAAACTAAGAAGGGTTATCAGAATCCATCACCTTTGGGTGTGATCTTGGGCAATAAATTTTTTTCTCTGTTAATGATCAACAGCAAGAAGCCGTCCGTCTGCTGACAACAGCAGTGCATATTCCATAAGCCAAGCACATAAATATATAAGAAATGCGTGGCAATTACATAATTCCCATTTAGGTTTTATGTAACTTGCAAAACTAAGCCTGGGCCAGAAGTGGAAGACAATATCATGAAAAAAACTTTTTCATTGTTTGTGAATTGAAAGTCATGGTTGATTAAGGACAGCCAATAATGAAAGATTATTCATTTAAAATCATGATCCAAAACCCAGTCTAGAGGAAAATGAAAGTATGGAGGAGAGGAGAACGAGGCTGCTCTAAATAATGAAGAGCCTGCAGACCACAGTAACCCGACCTGCAGACGGTGAACTCTGGTGTCAGGTATCAGGGACTGTGCTGCTGCGGCCTCCCCAGGAAAGACAAGTGATAACACGCTTGTCTTTCTGAAAACATTGCAATGAAAACACACAGGATGCAGATTCCTTTTAATAAACATGATGGAGTGGGTGTTTTGTTTAGTAAATGTTATTTAACAAAACATTCAGCAAAACATTATCTAAAGGACACAGAACGGGTCGAGTGAAACTGTAAGTTGTGCTCAAGGAAAACAGTAGACAACACAAATAAAATTCTACTTTCATTTATTTACTGAAATGCTGTTCCGTTGTGTTACATTAAACGTGTTATGAGACAATTTCATCGAAGCAAATTACGTGTCACACTAGATGTCAAAACACTATAAAACTGACAGCACTGGGTCTTGTAAACCATTGAAATGCACTTTAGTGATTATCTCAAGATTTCTTCCTAATTTTTGGGGTGATATTCATATTTACTATCCTCAACTTCCTTATGGGTGTTTCATACGTGCTCTTTATAGAATCACCTGCTGATTAAACCAGCGTCAAAATACTGTCATCGATTCTCAACTCACAAAAAAAAAAAAACAGTACTGTGAGTTTATTTCGTTTACTTAGTGGTTTAACACGAATGCTTTAGAGTGGCAGGTTAGCACGCCGAGAAAAGCATTCGTCCCCAAAGCCACTATAGTACACGCAGAAGATTTCTGACTTTTGTGCATTATCAAAGTGGCAGTATCAAAAAAGGCATCGCCATTTTCACAAACGCTGCCGATCTACATCAGGTGCACTGAGAAAACACACTTCCCCAAGATTGTCTAAGTTTTTACCAGTGAGTTTACCAAGTAAGTATGCCCTCAGAAGAATTTGAAATATGCTGCAGTCACATAAAAAGTCAGCACACCGGGGCTTCCAAACGATCTGCCTTCCAGTGGCTGTTACGGCCAGGCGAGCATCCATCATGTTGAAATACCCTGAGCCTGACCTCTGACCTCCCCTGGACTGAGAGAAAGCAGAAAGACTGATCAGGACTTTAATGACCCAAAGAGGAAGAAGTGCGGCGCTTCTTTTCAAAACAAGCCAGGAGTCAGTCAAAAAAAAAAAGTATGAGATCAGTTATTGTTTTAGGTCTGGCAATGCGTATGCCAAATTAAGAACACGAGGGCTTTAAAAGGTAACATGATAAATATGTGACCACGTTCGAGCAGTGAGAGATGTTAGACATCAGAAGTAGGTCAACTAAACTGTTTCAGCGGAGTAGATCTGCCTCTTTACATTTTCACAATCGCTCACATGCTGTCAAGTCCGTCAAAACAATACTGAAAAGGTCATTCAAGTAAAAACAAGACACATAAAGACGACGAAAATCATTCAGTTCATCAAGTCCCGTCTCTCAATCATGGAAACATCCAGTTTAAGTGATGCGTGGAGCGGCGGGTTTCCGTGACGTGGGGAGGTAGCGGAAACGTTGAGAGACCACATGGTCCCGAAACCGGGAAGCGAGAGGCAGCCGTGTCACATTGGGAGCAGCTGTTTTCAATATCTGCAGCAGTCCTGCCGAGTTGCAAGATGTGCCTGGGGTGTCAGCAAAATCCCTGTTACTGGTACATTCATCAGAGCTGTCCAGATAATCCAAGAAGTTGTCATGTCCAGTCCAGTGGCCTATATATTTTTTAAAAGAGTGATATATTTCTTCCAAGACTTGTACCACGCCCAGGATCCATCACATCAAACGTTTTTTTCTCGTAAAAAAGGCCAATAAGATGGAGGATGAAACCATCAATCACCCCGTCCTGCTCCCGTCTTCAAGGTTCAAGCCCCCCACGTCTCCTCAGAGGCCTTAACACTCCAACCTCTCTGCGCTCTCTCCCTCTCCTCTTCTACTGGTCGTCGTCATACCTCCGGAGCACGTCCTCCAGCTTGGCAGTGATCTTCTGGAAGAAGCTGATCTGCTGGCGGAGGTGGTGCTGCATCTGCGAGCGGAAGTCCCGTACCCGCGTGCGGTGGAAGTGCTGGATCTCCGCCAGCGTGGCGCAGGAGATGATGTTGCAGCGATCGTGGAGGTCGCCCTCCTGCTTTGGACAGTCTTTCACCTTGGTCAGCGCACCTGGAGGGAGACGGGGGAGGGGAAAGGAGGGAGGGAGGGAGAGGACTGAGAAAGTGCAGCAGGTATACAAAGCAGAGAGCCAGACTAAAACTAGGACTTCCAGGACTGGCTCCAGTAAGACAACAGAACCCAAAATCACAGGAAAATACAGCCTTGAAACATCATCATGCTCAACATCGTCATACGCTTCACTCCATTTGTCTGGACAGGGATGATAAAATAAAAGAGAATTATGTAATACAGCTTTATTGCATAGTTTTCTTGCCTATATCCTAAAAACCAGGAGAGATTTGACCCAGCAGCAGGCCATGTCTCTCTCTCTCAGCTCTCCATGCTGACGTATACGACCTCCTCACAAGACACTGTGTTAGCACCGTCTGTCACCGCACATGCCCTCCCAACCACATCCTCGACAGCTTTGACCCTGCAGGCTCCACCAAACTCCGACAAGACTCCTCTGATCCGTCTCACTGCGTCTTAAAACAGATGTGAACTAGCTGCAGTGCCTTTGTGGAGCCCGAGCCCTGCAGGGAAACTCTGCAAGCTGACCTCGAGTCTGATCATGCCATTTCTTTCATACTGCAGAAGTAAGCTGCTTGTTGCATACTTTTTCCAGGATGCTTGAAGTTACCCAATGCCCAGTTGTGACTCAGAGTGTCTAGTGTAGTGTGACTAAACTTTCAGGGTTTTGGAGGCGGGGGGTGGGTCGGTGAAGAGGAACTCAGACTAAGGCTCTAACATGCAAGCATGTGGAGGAAATGACGTACTAGCTGCTAACCTGGCACTACTCTCCTCTTTCCTGACTTTGCTGACCTAATCTTCCTCTCTTTCTTTATCTCACACTCATCAAAAAACACCTACTGTGTCTACGTACGCTAACGAGCTGAAATAAACTTGGACTTTGCTCTCCTTGCTGCCAAGGCGATTACAGAGCTGTAATCTGAAATCTGGTGCTGTCGGCGGGTGGGAAACTTGTTCAGCTCTGTAACTATCTGCAGCCCCCTCTCATACACACACACACACAAACCTTCCCTTCTTCTTCTTCCTCCTTCCTCTTCAACTCGCTGTATCACCCGGAGGAAAAGAGAAGGAAGAAAAGAGGAGGAGGTGGAGGAGGAGGAGGAGGAGGAGGGGAAACTAATCCTGAGACTGCTGCATTTCGCATTCCTGCAGTCTCAGGGCAACACAGGACAAGAGGCCCAGGAATCCCCACTCATTCAAATCACATGTAGCCTTTGGACCTCACAGACAGAACCAGCAAAGTTAGGGTGATACTGTACGCAGACATTCAGCTGTCCACCTTAAAAGTCCAGCAGTTTTTTTTTTTTCAGCTAATCCGAGCCACGTCTTTGTAATTTGGCTGTTACTGGAAAAACACTCAGCACCGCATGAGATATATGAGATATTTGTGGAATGTAGGCCTGCTGAGAGAAGAATGAGAGCTCATGTCTTTGACAATGTGAGTCAGACAGGTTTTCTCTGATTAAAAAAAAAGATTCCAATGTTTCGTTTAGTGAGACAAAAAGAAAAAAGAGCAGGTTTCTTATATATCTGCCATCGCGCAGACACTTCTCAGGCTTTCTCTCAATGAGGGCCCTTTCACCAAATTGAGTGTTTATGGAAATTGTAACTAAATCTGCCGTCTTTTGTTAAAAGCAGTTATTTATGTTTGTTATTTTATAACTATGACAGCAGCGGTAAAGACTTTGCATTGTGGGCAATGTCTTCAGAGGCGTTGAGCAGACAAAACAAAGCTCCCTGTGACGGCGGCCATGGATTATTCAAGACTCTGTGCTTTTATCTCTCAGCCCTGATTACATGATTTAGCACACGCTGGCTACATTTCATGACTGTTGAGTCAAGGACACCCTTTGTAGAATTCACTCCTTTGTCGCTTACTTTGCAGCTTAACAGTCATGCAAGCAGCAGGAAGTTTGACAGATTTCAATGAAATCTTGTTGGTAAATTAGGCCAAATCCAAAAGAATTAACTAAATGTGTCCAAGACTTTTTTTTTAAATATTTTTGAAATAGAAAACAGAGAAACAGAAAGAGTGCTGGTCCTATATCTAACAACTATCTCATTCCTCACACAGCGGAAAACAGCGGTGTTTTCCATAAGCGAAAACTGTGTGGGTGCTCCAGAATGATGACAGTGCTTTTTGCGGTGTCATATGAAAGAAGAAATGATGATATCACATCCTGTGCCATTACAGTGAAGTCTCTGCTTCACAGTTGAAAAAAAAAAAATTCAAAGACAGGCTTATTCCAAAAACAACTTAATGGGAAGGGCATCTTCCAGCGCAGGAGAAGTGAGGTAAATGTTCAAAAGCTGTGTGAAGTCTAAGGCTCTTTGTGGGCCAGGAAACAATGTGTTATTTGTCAATCAGAGAGCAGCTGAACTCCTGTCAGTCTCAGGGACTATTGGGATTCAGATGGCGTTTCCATAGTCAGGAGCTGTGATTGTATCTAGAGAACAGAGCTCAGCGGACTATAGAAACTAGGTTTGGCAAACGTCAGGACTTTACGTGCCAGGAGCAACTCCCTCCTCCCAACCTGAAGGGAACTAATGAGCTAACTCCTCTGCAAGTCCTTTGTACACGTCTGTGTGAGTGCGCGTTCTTCTGTATTTGTGTTTTTGCAGCGAGCGAGCTCTCGAAGGCTCTCGCAGTAAACCAGAGCGTTGCACAGGACTGACCGTGGGTTTTGGTTGTCGACCCAGATTGACGCTGCAGTTGAGTAAATGAAAAACAGATGTGGGAGCAGTCGGAATCCTGGTCTCTGTGTATTATCCGTCTCTATATTGAAGAAGAGATTTTACAGCCCCGCAGCATGGAAACTGAGAGGCGAGAGGCTTTGTGTTGTCATGACTCCTCCCTGGACTCAAACCTCCGCCCCGCAGAGGCATCCACGAGTCCTGACCACTCACTCCCTAACAATCGGAGCTGACCCTTGATCTCTGACCTCCCTGCTTAGAGAAGTGAGCCAGGTCCTGCATCTGGTTCATTTCTAGTGAGCACACTGGATTTCAGAGCACATGAACACACACACACACACACAAACACACACACACACACTTTCCCACCTTTCTGCACATGGATGATGTCAGGGAAATTGGCCAGGTGTCCTCTGTAGAGGTCCAGCAGGTCAGAAATGGGATCTAGATCCTGGCGCGGCTGCTCCGCAAAATACTCTCCGATCGCCTCGTAGGCCTCGCCAGTTTCTGCAATGGCTTTGTTCAGGCCCACAGAGTAGGCCTGCTGGTCCAGCTCGAAGGCCTGCGCCAGGAGTTTGAAGGACTGTCCGACTTTCTGGTACTCTTTCTTGAACCCGGCCGCCTGTTTGCGAGCGAACTCGTTGATGGTGGTGTTCACCACCACGCTGTTCTCATCCATCCTCTTGGTGAAGGTCTTGAAGCCTTCAATCTTGCTCTCCACTTCCTGGAGGTCGAGCGGGACAGCAGGCGTGCTGATGAAAAGAGTGAAAAACCCCATGGATTTAATTTAAGTCCATTATTTCATTTTTTTTTTAATTCAAGCATTTATTACACAAACATGTGAGGACAGATTATATCTCTGTTCTAGTTATCTCATCCTCACTATCAGGCACACCCTGTGATGAAAGCTTTCAGCTATGGAACATTAAAACAAAGAAACAAACTGATAACGGTCCCTTGCTGAAGGTTAAATTCTGCACTGTTACAAGTGGGTGGAAAAATAACACCTAGCACATTACTATGATGTCACCCAACACTGGTAACTTGATTCATACTTGTATGACACACTATGAATACAAATGTAATATCCTGAGTGTCACAGTTTTTTTGCAGGATGATGGAATATAACTGTATTATATACTGTATGCTACATGTTTCTCTTATTTTGTCCACCCTCTGTACACCATTCACTTGTCTGCAACATTGTGTGAAGTTTTATGGTTTTGGTGTGCCCGCTTTACCTCAACCTGCCACAGGCTGCACTTCTACTTCAACTGGCGATTGCCTTCATTTCCCAGAATGCCTTTCACACTTTCCAGGGTACTTTATGCGTTCAACAGCTGTTTATGGACACAGAGCGAGCGTGTAATAGAGATGACAAAAGTTTCAATTCCTGCGCCTTGTTGAAAACCTGATCTGTGTTGGAGCATTGCATTCTGGTTCATTTCCTGCTCTTACTGGTGTAGATGTTGGTCTCTGTGCCTCTCTACAATGGGTCTCTTCTTATATCACTGAGTGCTGCTGGAAGATAGTGAGTCAAGACAGATATTCTACATAGTCTGATCCAGGACTCAAACCCACAGCCTTTGTGGTTCAACATCACCCAGCCTCCTACCAGATTGTGAGGAAGAAATTGGCCCCGACCAGCTCGTCCCTCTCCGCTTTCCTCTTGCCCTGCTTCCACGCCTTCTCGTCGGCCCCGCACGTGAGGAAATGCTGGAAAACGTTGCAGCGCGCCAGCACGGGGTGGCTGGTCATATGGTTCATCCACCAGATCAGCCCCTTTCTCCTCTTGGAGATGAAGTCCTCCTCAAAGCGGCCGGTCGCCTGCTTCTCCGGTAGGTGGGGCACCGAGATGACGGGGAAACGCTCCACGAGGCGAGCGTACAGCCAGTCGAAGTGCTTGTACCTGCGGGGGTGACGGAAGGGGAGGTAGGCAGGGGGGGGATGGATGAGGAGAGGAGGGGAGAAGGGTCAGTGAATGAGATTGGGAGGTGACGTAAACAGCAGGGAAAATGTAGTGAGAAGGAGTGAAAAAGACGGAGGGATGCAGGCAGGGAAAGTGTAAACGTTTTCCCAGCAGCACCAAGATGAAAACCAAAATGTAAGGGAGTAAGTGTTGGTTTGAAATGACAGAGCTGCTGACAGGAAGACAATGTGAAAGGTGCAGAGGGAAAGGAAAGGGGAGATTCTGAGGACTCCAGAGGGCCAAAGGCTCTGTGTCTGCCATTTTGAGGGAACAATTGCGACCACAGGAAAAGCCACAGAAACATTTATTTTAAGTGTTGATGAAGGGGAGGGGGGAATCCGGTGAAGATATGAACACAGTTTGGAAACCCCATTGAAGGAAGAAGAAGAAGAAGCAGAGGAGGATGAGGAAGAGAAGGAGGGAAACAGCCTGTACCTGCGGTTGACTTGGACGTTGGTGTGCGTCGGTGTGAGGCCGTACGACATGTAGCTCTTCATGCCTTTGAACTTGGTCTGCTTTGTGGGGTCGTCGATGGTGCACGTGAACGGGTACGGGTCCTCCTGCCACTCCGGCCCGTGCTTGCCCATCACCACGCAGATCCGGTCCCCGTCCTTCACGAAGGCGGAGGCCTCCCCGAGCAGGAAGGCCTCCCCTCCGGACTTGACGAAGGTGGAGAACCTGTTGAGGTTCCTCCCCACCGTCGCTGAGCTCTTGGCCTGGTGCTGCTGCTGGGCGCTCTCGCGCCGCCCCGGCAGGGAGGACATCACCGGATACGGAGGTGGGTTGCTGCCGAGACCGTGGGGCGCATTGGTAGCAGGGGAGCTGTCGTCCCAGTCGTCATCCCAGTCGTCATCGCTGCCCTGGCTGGTGTGGTAGCTGCCCCCCCCGCTGCCCCTCTGAGAGTGGACTTCGGTGGAGGTGTAGGAGGCGTGGGTGGGCGTCAGGGCTTTGGCCTTGGGTGAGGAAAAGCCGTTGTCATTGGCGCCAGAAGTGATGTGGTCCCTGATGATCTCCACATAGGAGGCAGGGAAGAGGCCGGCCTCCCCCCTGCTGTTCTCCCCCTCCAGCCAGCCCTCCAGCTCCTCCTCGTTGAACAGAGTCACCAGCTCATTCTCCGCTATGGAGATCTCTCCTGGGTTTTCAGAGTGGAAGTCGTACAGCACCCTGGCCCTTAACGCCATAGCTTTTAAGCACCAACCTCACTTCTTCTGGTGTCTTCGTCTCTCTCTCTCTCTCTCTCTCTCTGCGTCCTGTCTTGCACTTCAAACGTGCCTCAGCTGCTCGCCTTCCTCCCCAGATTAAATCTTCAGGATCTCTCTGCAATCTGAGTGAGATTTAGGTCAGCAGCAGGAGCAACAACTGGGATACTTTTCCTCACTTACTGGCAAAAGCAAACAGGCTTGTGTGACAGAACAAGAGGAGAAACACACAGCTCGTACCCGACACCCACCTCTCTCTCTCTCTCTCTCTGTGTCTGTCTGTCCGCGGCTCAAATATCATTTGTTTCCACGCACAACTTAATCCCAGTCGGAGATCAGAGGGGGGAAACTCTCTGCGGGGTGTTTGCGCTCCAAAGGGAAGATGCCGGTCGGAGTTTGGAGTTTGGACGAACTTGTATCCTTGTTATTCCTCCAGATCCGAGCCGGTGGTGGTGGAGGGGGGAGAGAAAGTATCTCTTTTCTTTTCCTCTCCTCCTCTGGCCGAGATGCTTGTAAGTTAAAGGCTCCAGTGTGAACACGTAGTACAGGCTGGCTGACTAACGGAGGGTGGAGCCAGGGGCAAGTTCAGTCAAGTCAACCGACTCATACATGGAAAAAAGAAAAAAAAAAGAAAAAAAAACCCGCAATAAACTGGTTTTAAAGGCGGAGGAGGACGGTGTCGTCAGAGTGGACCATCACCACGTCATCGAGTCCTCTTTAAAGAGCCTCATCAGCACATATGATACTGTTAATCACGTCTCAGTTAGCTAGTTTATAATCATGAACTCTTTCATTAGGTTAGATAACTATATTTCTTCATTAAAAAGTAAAATAATAATTTTGTGCTTAATTAAAGTCCCCTCCAGCCTCCAGAATGAGACTGAAAGAACAACAAGGGTACCAACAAATAAGAAATCAACACAAATATCTGCCCAGGCATGTTTTATTTAATGTGAAAATTAAAAGAATCCCCCTCCCTGTGTGTGTTTCCCAGAGGAAGTGACAACCCCAGCCAGTCTAAAGTGTGTTTTGCTTTTAGTTCTTTCACTTGGATGTTTGCCTGTCTGTGCAGACTGATGTGTGTGTGTGTGTGTGCAGGGTTTGACACCAGGAGGATGTTTTCATCATGTGGAGAAGCAATGTTTCTCTGTGGAAAAAACAACATAATACACAAATTACGATTCAAAGGAGAGTGTTTTTATGTCCTAAGATATATGATATGATCTTTGCTTCAATTATCATACGGTCATATGCTCTTAAGTATACATCTCCCTTTGTCCCACATTTCTTTCCATAGAGGTTACTTCTCACTTTACTGTAACTTGATTAAAGGAATTACTTTAACACAAAACTGTATGGACTACATTAATACAAATTCAACTCACATGGGCCTATTGCACAGTGTACTGTGCTGCAATTAAACTGCACGTTTTATGCATGACAAGACATACCACAGATAAAAAGATCCATTTATTAAGGCATCATCATGGTTGTAAATCCTCACTGAAGAGCCCTTCCAGACATGTTTTAAGACGTAAAAATACTCTTTTCTTTGAATAGCAATTTGTGTCTGATGTGTTTTTTCCACAAAAATGTTGAAACTAATTAGAGATTCTTAAAACCATGTGTTCTTTTGTGCTCACTGAAAATCACAGAATCTGTTAATATGCATTCATTTGAAGTTCAGTGGCTGAATCCAAGATGTCTCCTACTTCAATGAAAAGTCCACTCTCAGTGTACGCTACCAGTCAAAAGTTTGGACACACCTTCTCATTTAATGTTTTTTCTTTATTTTCTTTATTATTTTTGACATTGTAGATTAATACTGAAGACATCAGAAACTATAAAAGAACACATATGGAATTATATAGTAAAGAAAAAAGTGTTTTATATTTTAGATTTTTCAGAGTAGCCACCTTTTGATTTGACAGTCTCAAACACATTAAGAAGGCCAGAAATTCCATAAATGAAAGGCACACTTGTTAACTGAAAACCTTTCCAGGTGACCACCTCATGAAGCTGATTGAGAGAAAGCCAAGAGTGTGCAAAGCTGTCATCAAATCAAAAGATGGCGACTTTGAAGAATCTAAAATATAAAACATATTCTGGTTTGTTCTGGCACTTGTTTTCTTTACTATATAATTCCATATGTATTCTTTCATAGTTTTGATGTCTTCAGTATTAATCTACAATGTAATAAAATAATTTAAAAAACCATTAAATGAGAAGGTGTGTTCAAACTTTTGACTGGTAGTGTATGTGAGCTGGAAGCCTCGAGTTTACACACCACACTTGTGTAAGTTGCATACTGAACCATATTTGCCGGTTGTGCTGTCACAAAATCCTGCTCATACGCACACTTGTAAAACTCTAAACTTTAAAGTTTCAAAAACAAAGGAAAACCTTCCTCCTACAGCAAACTTGTTATAACAGTCTTGTAACTCTTTACAGTGACAGTAAGCAATATTGAGCTAAAAAAGGACTTGGCCAACTTTAAAGATGAGAAACACTTGTCTGAAGACTGACAAAAAAGATTTAAAAAATTATTGCTATATTTGTGGTAGTGCATGCTAAATGGTGTTAAACATTTTGTTACTCTTTTAGAATTGTTCTGCAGCATCCCCCCATTTCATTGAATATAGACAGATAATATAATATAATATAATATAATATAATATAATATAATATAATATAATATAATATAATATAATATAATATAATAATGGTGCGTTGACACAGCTCGGCCACTAGAGGTCAGCGTTACTTCACACAGTGAGGAGACAGTTCCTCCTCCTGTCCAGCTGAGGGCAGTAAAGAGACTTTCACGTTGGATCCTGGTGATGTTAAACCCTCCAGACAAAGAATGCAGTTATTAAACAAATGCTGGGCATATAAAATATTCATGACATTTAATCACATCATCCCTGGTGTCGGATCAACATAATGTCTGGAGCGGCTGACACACGCGGGATGAAGGAGGACGACGTGCTGATGTGAGAGCTGCCTGGACTCCAAGCCGGAATGTTTTAATTGGTAGTAAATAATAATAATAAAAAAAAGGTAAATATGAGAGATGTTGATGTGCTGTGGGAGCTGTGTCTGTTCTCTGCAGACAGTGAGGTGATCGACAGGATGTTTGTCACACACGATGGGTGGAGTGGAGTATGAACTGAGAGTTGCATGCACCATGCAGCTGTGTGTTGTTGTGCGTGTGTGTGTGAGGGGGTGTAACACTAGATGCACATATTGGTCTATTGTATAGGAATATTATATATGGTGCTGATCACTGCTCAGGTTTTAAACATTTGGAAAATGACATTCATCTACACCAGATATTGTAAATAAAATAAAATGTTTTAATGTTTACTATAGGAGAGGTATAATATGGAACTACTTTAGGATAGAATTGCAAAAATGAAACTTGTGCAAACATCCATAAAAATCTGGTGTAATAGGTCATCTAGGAGAACCTGCATTATTTCATATTCATTAGAGAGCTGCGACAATTAATTCATGTATCCATTAATTCATTAATTGATCGATGAAAAATTAACTGACAAAATTAGTCATTTTCATTAGTCATTTTCCAAGGAAAAAAAGGCTCCAGTTCCTCAAATTTGAGGATTTGATGATTATCTCTGTAATACATTATAATATATTGAGCCCCTGTTTTGAGTGAATAAGCAGCAGAATAATCAAAGTTTAAAAAAAAAAAAAGTTGCCTGAATTATTAACACGTACTTGTTTTAAGTAAACCTTAACACAAGAGCTCCTTAGGTGAGTTCAAGTTGATCTCAGGACCAGAACTATTTGAGTTGAGAGTAAAGAAAAACACCTGAACAAACCAACACTGACAAACAGCCCAAAAAATATGTATCCATAAATGATTATGGACAGTTTCTTAACAATCAGCAGGTGGATGGAGTCACAGTTCCTTCACAGAAATGTTCTGGAGAACTGGCTGAACAACATATATCATCTAACGTAGTTTCTCTTGAGCTCATGTAAATACATCATCAAACAGTAACCCCTGATGACACTTACTCCTCTCTCTCTCCTCTCAGGTTTCCATCATGTCTGACCCGGTTCAGACCACCTCTGATGGTCTGTGTAAGCTCGTCCGCTGGGCTCACAGCCACGGCACCATCTGCAACCTCATCCCCAGCCTGCAGCATGTCGCCTGCGGTTCCTACGGTAACGTGCTGACACCAGAACCTGGTCCCCATGGCAGCGGCGTCCCCGTTGCCGTGTGGGGTTGTGCCGCTGGACACGCCTACCACTGGCCTCTCAGTGACCATAGCAACGGCTGCGGCGGTTCAGCCAATACCAGCCAGAGCCAGGAGAGGTTTGTTGGAGGGCGTCCGTCCAACAAGGTAACGTTAAGATCCCAGGTATCCTACATTTCCCATATTGCACCTCAGCTGCATCTTTGACTTCCCCTGCTTGGTAAATGCTTTTGCAGACTTCATACCCGAGACAAGATAACCCAGATGACATCATCAGTCTGTGTCTCTCCTTCTTACCTTCCAGGTGAGGACGTCATGCGACCTCTCCTGTAGCGAGGCAGCATCAGAGGGGGAGGAGTTCAGCAGCCGGCTGTTTGACATCGCTGGGTGTGATTCGTCGGCCACAGACGAAGATGCCGACTATGAGCCCCGCCCACCCAGGAAAAGAGGCGGGGCGCCGGGAGGAGCCGGAGCAGTCGCTGGGAAGAAGGTCAAGCAGGAAGCAGCCTCAGCAGAGGATTATGACACGGCTGCGACAGACGACGGTTCACAGGCCTGCCACGCGCCAAACACAAATCACTCTCAAATCACACACACACTGCCCATCAAGCCTCTCCCACCCTGCCCTCAGCTCCAGCTGGGACAGGAAGTGGGCTGTGAGGGACCACCGGGCCCAGAGATGGAGCTGCTGGGAGGAGGCGGCTGCATGACAGGGACCACGGAGGAGGCAGAGAGATGCAGCTCCGCCACAGAGACTACAGAGAAGACTGCAGGTACACAGTGATGTGAGGCCACAAAGCCTGCACGCTTTGACTGGATGGTGTTTTTGTGTCAGTGGGAGTAAAAGTTGATTTTCCAGATAGTGGCCCTGCTCTCAAAAATAAATCAAATGTTCCTTACTGACAAATGGATAAGTAACAATATAATATAATTCAGCATTTAATCATGAAGTCATTCAATGCAAGACTCCCTGCTCCCTATGAGGAAAAACCAATTAAAATGGCTTACTCAGTGTGCACGTGTGTTTGTATCCAACTGTGTGACTTCCTGTTGCTCACTGTGTATGTGTGTGTGTGTGTGTGCACGTGTGTGTGTACCTGTGCAGGGGGGCAGAATGAGTTGGAGAAGCTGCGAGCGTTACTCTGTGCAGAACGCAGCCGTAACCAGCAGATGACGGAGATCATCTCCAGCCTGAAGCAGGACAAAGAGCTGCTGCAGCACGAACTCACCAAGAAGGCCGAGCTCATCTGTGACTTCCTGCAGGACAAACTGCGTCCAGGTACAATTTGGTTTGAAAACCGGGCTATTGATGGATTAAGTGAGTACACCGTTTACTTTTAATGGACCAGTGTGTTGGATTAAGTGACATCTGGTGGTGAGGTTGCACATTGCAACCAACTGACTACCCCTCCTACCTATAACAGAGTTTCTCAAAGTGCGGCCCTCAAAACCATTTTGTGTGGCCTTTGAACGTCACTTAAGTAGCATGGATTATATTATAATCATCCGTGGGCCATTTCAATACTTTCACCTTCAAAAGCCTAAATTTAACACACTGCTTTGCTACTCTGTCAAACTGTTGCCCCTTCACAAACATCTATCCAGGTGGGACTGACAGATCTCGATAGAAATCCTAAATCCTACACGATTGTTGGCACAGTGAAGTCACAGGTACATCTGTGTAGTATCCATCTTGCAAAATCGCAATTCAAAGTTTTAAAAATAAAACGGATGCAAACAGTATTGAAAAACAATAATAGAACAAATACTGATGACAATAGTAATAAATACAATACATCAGTATACTAATTGGTATGTTAATAAATTAGTACGCTAAACTTGTACATAGAACTCATGGTAGTCGAGGAGGGCCAAAATCTAAATGAAAAAAGTAAAAAGAATTTTCTATCTACTACAAATTATACTATAATTTAAGTTCAAGTTTCTCTTGCCACGCTGTATTACTTTTTATTAGTCATCATTTATCTGTGTTCTTTTATTCTAGAGAAGAAGTGGCCTCGTTGTCCGAACCAGGTGGAACCGGGAAGTTCACACATGACCTCGTCTGATGACGTAGCAGGATTTGAGTCGCCGACACTGTTTGACTCATTTGAGGAAATGGATCTTCACCCTCTGGAACGCCACCGCACCCTGAAGAGCAAGAGGAGCCGTGATGGAGAGAACACCCGAGTCAGGAGTAAGGTCATGACACAACAAGGAAGATCAGCCTCACGATAACCAACACTCACAGCAGCGTCATACTGTGGTTATAATAGAGCGGGATGCCTGGTTATTACTAAATATTGCAGTAATTTGCTTTTTGTTTGTGCTTTGTATGTTGTGTTTCCTCTCCAGTGAAAAACGTGGTGGGGGTGATCGCGCGCTACATGGCAGCCCTGCAGGAGTTTCGCCGCAGTGTTTCCATGAAGGTGGCCTTCGACCGGGTGGGCGTGGACCGCAACACCATCTCCCGTACGGCGGCCATAGCCGAGCTCAGCCTGGCCGCTCCGGAGGTGTTCCACGCGCTGGCACCGTGGGATGAGAAGGAGGAGACGCTGGCGCACTACGCCCACCGCTGCCGGCAGGCGATGGACGACAACATTAAGGCCAAGATCAAGACGATGAAGGCGAAAGGCGAACTGCTGCCCATTGTGTCAAAGTGACAGTTACAGATACTTTACTGACAGACTGCTTTCTGGACGACAACGGACACAAACAGAAAAACACCACCGTTGGCTTCTCTTAGTCTACTGCTGGACACTAACCCATCTGAGCCTGCGGTGCTCAGCTTATTCCAATATTTATACTGTAACATACCTGTGTGTTGTGTTGTCATTTTCTTTTGTTGTAACAACTTTTTCAGTCTCCTGTACTGAATTACATTCTGGCCACATGTCTGCTATTGTGGGTGTAGAAATAAGTTTTTCTGCCTCCTGTCCAACAGACTCCTTGTATATTGTGAGATCTCTTTACTATTACTGTTCATCATCTATTTCATCAATTCTTCATCTTCAAAGAAAATCAGAGTAAATATGATAGACAATGTCTACTTGGTTCATTCTATTTATGTGTCGTTTGTGCTCTGCCACAGTTTTACAATAAATTGCTGAAAACATTGCGCAGTAGTCTTCTTCCTCTTTAGAAAGGGAAAAACACCTTCATCCGTGGGTACAGTGCAGCATACAAAAATCCAATTTTGAGTGGATAGTAAAAAATAAAATGCCTTTAATAAATATGGGCTGATACATTACAAAAAGACAACAATGCATATTGGCACAGTTACCTTCCTCAGGTAACATCCTTCCTATGGATGTTTTTCCTTTCCTTTCCTCTCTTTGCCTGTATAGTGCAGGAGGTGTAATTGATACTGTGTATTTAGACATTCTGCACCCTTTTCTTAAATTATCAAAAATAAAAACTGAAATGCAATCTATGTACAATTGAAAGATAACAGTTTTATTATCCAAACAGCAATACAAATCCATTATAAATGTAAAAAAACCTGACAAAATGTGCATTTTATTGAAAGCCATGTGATGAGTAGCGTGATAGGTAACAGAGCAGGATCTTTAGTATTTCTGCAGACTTTGTTTTTCGCCCCTGGACGACGTTTCACAGCTATCTGGAACCTTCTTCTGACTGTTCTGAGAGCTTTCCTGAATTCAGCAGCCTGGAAAAATGTAAAAATGATACACACTCCCCCTGAGATTGTTTACAACGTGACAAACAAGTGTCCATTAATCACAGACTTAAAAGAGGAAACTGGGAGAGACGCGGGTCTCATGTGCATGTATGATGTTTCAAAGCTTTGTCTCGCATCGGGCAGCAGGATGGGGGTGGTGGTGGTGGGAGGGGGTTGAGGGAGACGAGAGGTAAAAAAGGGGTCAAGACTCTGGCTCCAGGCGTGGAAGGACGGGGAGGATGAGGTTCCCGAACGACGAGTCCTGAGTGATGAAGAAGCCTGTCGAGTGTGCGTGTGCGTGCTGAAAGAGAAAACACAGTCAGGTTTGCATGCGACCTGCTTCCATTTTTACACTGAACTGAGATAAGCGCCTGCTGGATGACGCTTCATATTTAACAGAGAGATATGAGAGTGGTGTTAATGTCCTCATCCCTCTTGGAAGGAAAGCAAATGGACGTAAACAGAAAACCCTCGCAGCACGGTAGCCATGGAGAAACTGCAAAGAGGCGTTGGCTAATCTTGGTGATATTTTTGTGGGTTTTTTTAGTCTCTGTACTTTTGGAAGAAACCTCAAAACCTCTTTCTCTCTTTCAGACACTGATTTACAGACCTCTATTCAAACCAGTGATGGGTAATGAGCTGCTGTTCAAACATGGCTCACGCACAGTTGTTTTTATGATTGTGACTGTAAAAGAATCAGCTGTGTCAGTCAGAGGCCCTGCAGACTGAGCTACAAAAACACCATGAAGACCCGCCAAACACAGAAAAACTCACCAGCACTGAATAAAAACAAAGGATATTGACTAAACAACATTACACATAATTAAGATATGAATAAAACTACAACATAATCAACATAGAACATGGATATTTAGAATGAAAATGAATACAGTATTGACTCATTATTCAATGTATGAATGTAGCACAACTAAACAAGCAGTCTCTTGATGTGCTACTTGTTACTGTGTGCTGTGTGCTGTGTTTGGGTCTCACCTGCAGTGCAGCTTTCTGCTGGGCAGCGATGTGCTGCTGCTCCGCGTTGTCCCTGAACTCCTTCAGACTCGGTCTGGACAGCGAGATGCTGCGAGACGACAGGGAGGAGGGGACAAGGTAAAGAAATAAAGAGATATTCTACAATGTGAAAGGGACTGACAGGAACCTCTCGCCTGAGTCTTTGATCATCAATGATATATCCTTCAAATACACTATATATAGTACTGATGGTTTTGACCGGCTCTTCATCATCCATACCTGGCTCCAGGCGTGTTCATGGACTGATTCTGCATCAGCCGTCTCCTCTCCTTCTCCAGCTCGGCCAGGATGGCAACCCTCGCCTTGTTCGGGAAGGCTGGATGGAGAAAGAAGGAGAGGAAGAGAGCGAGAACAGCATGTATCAGCGAACATCACTCACTTCATCTGCATTGTGTCACCCACTAAATAACTGACAACAGTGGTAAATTAGGAGAGAAAACACACATCTGCATTGTGTTGTTGAGTCACAGATGTAAATATCTCCACCTCTGTCATACAGGGACAGTGACACAGCTGAGGCTCACATTGGTAACAGTAGATGACAGTAGATGGCACATGAGTAAAGACCGAGCTCAGGTGAATCATTTCAGGAGGCTTTCATCTACACGGACTGAGTTTGGCCTCGGGTTTTATGGTGGCTGCACATTTCTTCCATCCTTAATGCAGGCTGAAGATCTGAATGATGATCTCTGTGAGGACGAAGCGCCCGGAGAGTCCCACATACAGACAAAGAACTGAAATATGCTTCGTCCCAACAACAAAATGATTACCTTGTCCTGGAGGGTTAGTGGCCATGTCTGTGCAGGTAGGCGGAGGCAGGTCAGAGGAACTAACTACAGACAGATACGGAGTATTTCAGCGATTTCACTTTTATTTGTTTGTGTTTCCTTCCGCCCAGCTCACGTTAACGTCGCACCGTCGGACACAGATAAGCGATAAAAAAAGTCTCCCTGGAGGACAAATGCTCCTTCAGCTTGAGCTGGATTGATTACACCTCTGTGACGGTGACTGGAAGTTTAAAATACTGATAAAACTCTCGGTTATGTTCGGTTAGTCGGCCGCATTTCGCTTCTCGACACCGACAACCGGCTCATCAGTGAGGCGGCTTAGATAGGGTGAAACAAGACGAGGGCTCACTCTGCTCCTCTTATCGGTGACCCAGAAACTATCATGAGCCAAGAGGCAGGATGAAAATTAATTTCCAAAAATGATTTAATATGATTTAATAAAAAAGCATTTAATTTAATAAATGATGCATCTATATTTACTTGCTATTTCAATAATGGTATGGAAGCATTTTTTTGTCTAAATAAATAATTAATCTGTATTTTTATTCGTATTTTATTCATACTGGGTGCTTTGCATGTGCATGTGTTCTTGTAATTTGGTGCTGTGGTGTGTTTTAAGCTAATAAACTGGGTATAAATGTGTAGCATTTGTAGTTTCAGTAACACTTTGTCGATCTTTCATTTCATTTCATTTATTTCTGGGAGTTAAGACTATGATCGCATGGTAATGGAGCACAAACAGAACATACAATAATAAGAAATGATGGCACACAGCATGGCTAAAGAACAACACATGTTACTTAAACAAAAGAATGACAATCTTCAAAAAGGCACCTTTTTGTTTTTTGTCTTTTGTCTTATCTGATTTTAATAACAAAGTTCATTTAAACATGGATAAATAATACTTTGGCAAATACCTTTCTCCATATTGATTATACTTATATTCTCACATTTAACACAAGATATGATCCTCTTCTCTCAAACAGTTGATGTTGCAAAGTTTCCATAACTTCTGGTTTCTATCCAGGCCTTACATCTTCCACTGACCCTGTGGACTTTGGTATTGTTCACTGTATAATTACCATTTAGTAGTTTAAATTCTACATAAATAAATGATGAAGAAAAATCACAGGATGTCAAACTTTTTAAGCCCGCTGACACTGACTGATTGTTTTATACTATTTCACATTTAACTTATTCTTTAAACTTGAAGTACTTATATTTTTCCCTTATTTGTTACTGTTTTTATATTTTTTTTCTCCACCATATCAAGTCAAAGTCCTTGCATGTGAAAACCCACTTGTTAATAAACCTGATTCTGCTTTGCCTCTCTTTCACGAACTCATCTTCTCAATAGACGATCTTTAGCGTAGCGCTCGTCGCTCTGCCGTCACGTGGTGCGCGTGTTTTCATCCGGGTCCGCGTGATTTAACTTCCGGGGCTGCGCGGTGGGAGTCAGCTGACAGGAGTGACCAACCAGCGGATGCAACATCTTGACTGGAGGAGACCCCCAGACCGGAGGAAGAGGAAAAACACACACACAGCCCCCCTCTGTGTCTCCACTGACGGAGAACCGGACCGCCGACACCCCCCGGACACCCGGCCGCGTCCTCCCGCCTCCCGCACGATGAGTGCCGGCGCTCCGAGAGGCCTGGCCAGCTCGGGGCAGAAGCCCATCACGGAGATCCTCCACCCGCTGTCCGCCGCCGAGGAGCCGCTCACCGTCCCCGTCAGCGGCGGAGGGGACAAGGTAGGGTCCTCCGGAGGGTGGGGCGGGGGGGGCTGCACCGGGAACACGGCGGGGTGAAAAAAAAACAGGCAGGGGGGATGGAGAGGGGACCACAGAGAGCTGCACACAGAAACCTGATCTGAGGCTGCCACCAGCTCTCAGGACTGAAACCAGCAAGACACGAGTAACACACTGATGAAGTTTGATGATGAAATGTGAAAAAAAAAGACATGAAACCTTTAATGATCTGCTTAATGTTCGTTATTGTTGTGAGTTTGAGGTTTCACTGCCCATGACTGCAGGTGAGAGTGGAGCCTGTGTGATGGAGGATAAATCTGTCAAACCAAACACCCCCCAGCTCTTAGAGAGAGAGAGAGAGAGAGGCTGACTTTAACTACAACAAAAACACAAACAAACAGAGAGACAGTAAAAGGGGAGAAAATGATGTCACCAACACACATGAACTCTCTCTCACACACACACACAATGTTACTACAGTATAAGTAATGTTTTTACACCATTTCAGCTGGATTATGATTTTTACAGACATTTCATGGCGTTGACTCCAGTGCACACACGCTGGGGTTTGGTAAACAGATGTCTCACCAGCGGACTGTGTGTGCTGTGTAAACAGAGATGGACCGGGCAAACAGATCAACACGCTTTTATGCTCCCTCCCTGTTGTTTGACTCGGGAGTAACGACCTCAGCCGCCGCTTTGGATTTGCAGTTAATTATTGCCAATGGGAGATGCTGCGAGACGTCCCTCCAACAGGGTTACTGTGCAGCACCTGTGTTAAACTAAAGTGCAGAAAAAAGTGCCCTCTTGGATGATGCTGTGGTAGATAAAACATTACAAAGTACGCTACATACTAGAACATTAGTTAATTAATAATAAATAGTTAAATGATTAATTGTCCTCTGTGTGTTTTTAGTACAGAGGCCTCATAGTTTTTCTTTAAATCTGAGTAACATAATCAAACTATCGTTGGACTGTTTCACCTTAAATGCATCACGACTTCTTGGTCGCTGGTGTCCTTTTCCAGATATGTTCTTGTACCTGAATACAGAGAAGCAGAAAGAACCTTCATACAACTTCATTATATGAAGTCCGTAAGAGTTCCCCTGTTTACCCTCATCACCGCCCCCCACCACACCCAACAAGGAGGTAATGGTCCTGGTCCCAGCAGAATATTGAAACAGTTTGTCAGCACATCTCAATAAAATCTGATGGAAAGTTAGATAACAGGCCAGGGGACAGGGACTAGTTTTTGACGCAGATCAGGATCCATCTGTAGATCTAGATTTTGCTCTGGAAGGGTTTCTGAAGATCGCATTCTTTTCAATCAACATTTTTAAACCCTTTTGTTTGTCTCTACTCCAATGAACCAGTCTACTTCATATGACGGCAGATATCTTACACAAATCTTCATGATTGTCTGTGACTTTGTGTTGTTTTTATCCAGATCCAGGTGAAGATTTAACATTTCTGAATGTTTCTTATTAATGAAATGATGCATGTGTGTCTCAGGTGGGCGAATGGGCTCTCTGAAGATCATATCTCATTAGTCTTATTTTAAATATGTATCCGAGCTATATTTTTTAGTCACAGTCGGGAAAGCACAGGTATCAGTGGTAAAGTGAATAACGTCTGAGTTCCATTTAATTGCTTTGGTTTGGTGTTGTGCATACTGACTCTGTCACACTGTGGCGCTTTAATAGACCAGTGGCATTGTTAATGTTATTAGTAACACCTCTGCTTTTCCTGCTCCGACGGGTCAACTTTGTAGGAAGGCCTTTAAAAACAGTCATGTGGACGTGATGATCTGTCTCAGCTAAAAGTGTCAGATATGTTTAGAAAACTGAAAACTGTAAAGCCTTGAAATCCAGCAGTGAAGCTCTGTCACAGAAATACAATAAGCAGAACTCTTTATATCCACTCCAGTATCACAGTATTGATTATTACGCTCGCCCATCTGTGCTGTGTATCAAACAGATCTGTTCGCCCGGTATAATATTTCCAGATTCTTCCTCGCTGTCTGTCTGAGCACAGTGGCCTGGTGGTTCATTCACGGTGGTGTAATGATGCAACGCAATGCAATTATCTGAACTATGATTACCAGCGCAGGTTAGCACCACAGTGTGAGAAGAGCGCACACAACGTCGGCAGCTGCTCTGTGTGTTTGTGTGTGTCTACAGCAGCAGAAAGAGAGAGAGTGAGAAGAAAATGTGTGTGTGGTTGCAAAGTGTGTGTGTGTGGTTGCAAAGTGTGTGTGTGTGTGTGTGTGTGTGTGCAAAGTGTGTGTGTGTGTGTGTGCAAAGTGTGTGTGTGTGTGTGCAAAGTGTGTGTGTGTGTGTGTTAGAGGGAGAAAAGAGAGACGGGGGTAGCACTTTGTTTTTTTTTAACATCGATTGAATTGGAAAGTGGCACACATGCCCACGTCAGGCCATTTAAAAAGGAAAAAAAAAAGTGTGTGTGAGGCAGAAAAAGTGATTAAGGTTGAACATTAGCTTCTGTGCTTTCCTGCACGCACCTTCACCTTTTTGCAGGAAGAAAGTAGTTCCCCCTTCGCGTGGCCCCAGAGGACATTAGAGAGTGGTCAGAGGTCTCATCAAGAGGGAAATAAAATCAAACGTTGCAGTCCAGGTGTCTGTAGTTGGAGATTTGGTCGCTGGTTTTAGTTTCAGGACCAGGCTGTGTTTTGCCTACCTTCCTGTCGCGGTGTTTACATTTTTCTCTTTTGTTTACGTTTAACATTCTGCTGCCTGCTGTTGCTAATGAGATCTTCAGAGCCCCCTCCAAGTACGCAGTAATGTATTAAACCAACGCAGAAGTGTGTTTCTTCTGTATCGTTTGGACCAGAATGAGATTAAACAGCGCCTAGAGGTAGAAAATTGGCCACATAGTTCTCCTTCCTGTAACAATAATGTGTCCAAATCCACAGGTTGCCTCTACATATGAGGACACACTTTCCACAGCCTCCTCTTTTGTCCAGTTATTTGCCTTTTATAGCTTTTCTGTGCGCTCCTGCTGTGCTTCGGATGGAGCCTGCGGGAGAAATTTGTTTTGTTTTTTTTTTTTTGCTCACCGCTTGTTGCTATAAAACACACTGAAAAATTGGAAGTGCCACAGCAAGTCCAGAAGCAGGTATTTTACACTGATGCGTGTAGAAGAAAGTCATCTTTGAGTGTCACAATGGCATGAGGGGCGCTTCAAAATAAAAGTCATTATCTGTCAATGTCAAAAACAAACTAAAACACTAACAGTTTATGTAAATATATAATCAAATGAACTAAGAAGTAGCTTTTTGTGTCAACCTACAGATGTTTCAACCAGCCATTATATTCCCAGAGTTGCATTTTTTTCCATCAAGCCTGTGAAAATGTATCCCCAGTCCACAAATGCTCCATTTCTCTCCTCTCATCCATCATTCAATTAGAAAGACGGGAGCAGTGTCAGGTGATGTAGGGTGATGTAGGGAGGCAGCAGCCTCAACAAGAGCAGCCATTGACAGAGAGAAACAACTGCATCAGCATCAGTCTATCAACTCTTTGTTTGCAGCATCTGAATTTGACGTCGACATCGTCTCTGTCCGCGCAGGAAGCCGGGCTGACCAACGGCACGCCGGTCGAGAAGTCGAGTCCGGCCTCCGTGTCCTCGCTGTTCAACAGGCTGCAGCTGGACGATGACCTGGAAACAGACGCCCGGGACCCCTACGCCTCTACGGAAACCCGTGACCTCTTTGTGACAGTCGACGACCCAAAGAAGCACGTCTCTACCATGGAGACCTACATCACCTACAGAGTCTCCACCAAGGTCTGCTGCTGGAGAGTGCCCACTTTCTCACCATATATACGTAATATTACTGCTAACCATGTTTCACAGCACACATTTGATATCTGGACTCGTTGGAGTCACACGCCTGCCACCTTTAGACAGAGAATGTACTCCAGGGGTGATAGACGGGGATAAGAAAACTCTTTTCCCTTCACCTTCTTGTAAAAATAATATATATTCCAGTGGGGGGGTGTATTCAGTACTTTGAGTTTTCCAGTTGCAGCCTCTGTCCCTTCAGATCTCTGCAGCAGACAGAGCAGGAGGATCTCAGAGCCACTCTGGCCTCGCAGAACTTAATTCGCTTTGACGTCCTGCAGAGAACCGTAACTTCGGAGGCCTTTCCATCGTGTAATGAAAGAAACAGATTCAGGGGGAGACACTGCCAGCGGCAGTCGGGCGGCGTCATGACGACAGTTGCTATGCGCACTGTGGCGCTTTGGCTTGAGAGGCCCTAGACAAATATCACAGCCCAATATGAACACAAAGTGTTAATTGAGAGCATGTGGGGTCATCTTTTAACACTGTATTGTTAGAGAAAGGGTGTGTGTGCTTGTGTGTGCACGCATGCACTGTCGGCAATATTTCATGGTCAATCAAGTAATCCTCAGTGGGCTGAGATGAACAGACATGGCCAGTTTATTGTGCATGTATGAATTCTACTGCTGTGTGCTAATGTACTGTACGTACATTTATATTTATGTACAAAGAAAACTTATCAGAAATCAACTTCTGTTAACGCTGTGAAGTAAACTATGATGATTTATTGCTACTGATCAAAAATCAATGAAGCCTTTGGCCATACTGTAAATTGTATTTTTCACTTTCAGCTACTTTGGCTCTTTTAACAACTGATGGTGCATCAGTCTGTATGTAACACAATGAATCTGGAAAAGTGAAAAATATTTGATAATAGACCAAATATCAAGAGAAATTAGGTTTTAATCCAGCCTGGAACATAGAAACCCCTGATTTGGGCTTTTAGTGGATCATCCAAATACTGTATCTTCCCAGGTAGTGCAGCAAATGTGCCTGTATATGTGTGTTTCTTCAGACAACACGGATAGAGTTTGACCTGCCGGAGTACTGCGTGCGACGGCGCTACCAGGACTTTGACTGGCTGAGGACCAAGTTGGAGGACAGCCAACCGACCCACCTCATCCCTGTAGGTCAAACGAGCCACCACGAAACCCGCCGCCGCGCTTCCCGTCGAGAAACGCTTAATTTACACTCTGCCTCTCCTCTTCCCTCCTCTGGCTCTCTCTGACCTCCAGCCGTTGCCGGAGAAGTTCGTGATGAAGGGCGTGGTGGATCGCTTTTCAGAGGACTTCGTGGAGACGAGGATGAAAGCTCTGGACAAGTTCCTGAAGCGGGTCGCCGACCACCCCGTCCTCTCCTTCAACCCGCATCTGAACGCCTTCCTGTCCGCAAAGGTGAGACAGCACAACGGAGGAGAGTTCACTGTTTTTATTCTTTTTACAACAATCAGTGTTTTCTTTTACTGTTTAACATCAGCATTTTCTTGCGCGGGTGCCAACAGCGGGTGCTGCTTCCTGTTGGGTCTGAACAGTGTTAATAAGAAAAAGGAACTTTATAAATACTGCTGATTTCTCACTGTGATCCACACACTCACTTTAAAGGCTTATTCACTGTGGTGACTCCTTCGTTCAGAGGCACAAACTGTGCTTTTCCTGTCACATGCATGCGGTTCATTTTATGCAGCACCTTGTTATATGGTGTGTTTTCTATGTAGTAAAGTAGCTGAGACACAAGACAAGATTTTATTGATCCCTGTGGGGAAATGAGGTTGTTGCAACAGTAAAATAATTGGACTCAGAAAGAGGAGAGAGGAGGAAAATTGAGCATAAGCATTCTAAAACTGTCTCAAATCTACAAAGTAAAATGTGTGACAAAACACTGAAGGTAATAAAATAACAGAAACTATGTTTCTCTAAACATGTAGGTTACTTGTTCAGCAGTTAAGGTGGTAGAGAATAATGGATCATAAACATCTAGGATAAGATTTGTTTAACTATCGATGAACAAAGTGTGAACACGCATAAGGTCAAGGTAATGTTTTTATTGCCCTGTTAATACGCATGTTACCTGCAGGACCTGAACAAGCGTCAGGGTCTGGCCCTGCTGACCAAGGTGGGTGAGTCGGTGAAGCACGTGGCCGGAGGCTACAAGCTGCGGGCGCGGCCGCCCGAGTTCTGCGCCATGGGAGAGTACCTGGACACCTTCGCCCAGAAGCTGGGAACCATCGACCGCATCGCTCAGAGGATCCTCAAAGAGCAGTCGGGTATCACAGCAGTAGAGCGGTTTGATTCTTCTTCTTCAGTATTAATTCTTCACCACTGACAAACTAATTCCATTAAAAACATTAGTAATCAGTGTAAAAAGCAAATATAAATGAACAACATAAAGCAGTTAATTCAGAGATGTATATTAAAACAGGATAAATGATTGAGGAAAGGAACTTAAGGATATTAATTGTGGCTCCTTCAGAGGCTGCAGAGCTGAAGCCACTTCTCCACAGTAACTTCTTCCAGACGTGTATTTTAAGCACCAGGAAGCAACATTTTGAAACAGTGGTGTGTGCTGCTTGCAACATGGCGTCGAGTAGTACTACGCCTTTATACTGTACGTCTTCTCTCAGCAGGCCTTCTTACTGGCAGCTGTCTGTGTGTGTTCCACTGTACTTATACTTAGCTCATATCACAAAATGATTCAGTGTGTAGCCGGTTGCCCAACATCAGCTTTTATGAGTTTATCTGTGGTATTGACGTGCTCTGTGTAGTGTTTGGTTTGGGGGGATAAAAATCCCACAGACCCACAGACCTCTGGCCCTTGAGGGTGCACAGGTCACGTGCATGACAAGCAGTTCTGTAAATACCTGTCGTCTGCCGTGGGAAGAGCTCGTCGTCACCAGCTGTCCGGGGTTTTTAGATGTGCCGAGATCTTTGCCCCTGAAATCTGCAGCGTAAACCAAAGGCCAGTGTTTCCCATATTGGAGGAGATAAGATGGAAACTCGGGGGAAGTGTACATAATGAAGGCATGCGAGCTGTGTAAAAAAGTGTAATAAAGCAAATGCCACGCATGCTTGACTCAGCAGCCTGGAGTTTAGCCATCACCCTCCCTCATGTGTAATTTACAAATATAGATTTGCAGTTGAATGTGCTGATCGCTCCGTATCGTCTGTGAGCAAAGAAGAAAGTTCTGCTGGGATTATTTGTTCTCCAGTCTTGTGTTGTTACAGAGCATCCACGGTATCATTTATAATTATTATTCTTTAAGAAGTATAAAAAAGTGAGCAGGAATTGAGGACCGTAACTCGTCTTTCTACCTTTCTTTGCCGCCTAAACACATATTTTTCTTTCACCCCCGTTAGAATACCTGACAGAGCTGCGTGAGTACGGCTCCGTGTACTCCAGCTGGGCAGGCTCCGAGGAGGAGCTGCGGCGCCCCCTGGAGGGCGTGGCCGGCTGCGTGACGACGTGCTGCGGAGCGCTGGAGGACCAGTGTGAGAACATGAGCCAGGACTTCCTGCCCGTACTCAGAGAGTACGTCCTTTACATCGAGTCCATGAAGGTGAGCGGGAGGTGCTGGGTGTGTTGGATGTTCTGAGAGAGCTGCGATAGATACAGAGAGTCAGCCGTGTTGTTAGTTAGTAGATCATTTATTTTTCCACAAGGATGAGTGGTTAGTATAGAAAAACATACTTTAACTCTTTATATTGACAGGAAATGACACAACACACACATCAAATAGTACTTTAGTGTATCATTGCCAATGAAACTTTGCAAGTAGATACCGACAGGTTTTTTTCTATGATTTCATATTTTGTTTGTGTTTGATGTCCAAGATCTTTCTGTAGCTGTTTCACCACTATTTATAATTTGTTTGTTTTTTTTTTTTTTCATCCAGCTGTGAGCTTTCCTTTGTCCATTGCATGATGGAAGTGCACATGAATAAATTGTCCAAATTTAGCATGCACACTGTCTGGTTTGCGAATACTTCATTTCATCACTTTTTTAGCGTGAACATTGTAAAAACCTGCTTACAGTCAGTGTGCAGTGTGGTTTTGGGTAATTGACAGACTTGCTTTCGTATGTGACCCTCATTACAGGAAGTGAGGCATCTGAAATTCTGCATGAGTCACATCCTGGTCCTCCTGATTCAGCATGTCTTTGTCCGTTTCATTTTTTTTTTTTTTACATGTTGTCACTCCCAGAGATGTTGCAGTTCACTTACAGGGAAAAACAAACCAATTGCTGTTTTCTGGTTGGGTTCCAGAACGTTTTGAGGAAGCGAGACCAGAGCCAGGCGGAGTACGAGGGCCGACTAGAAGCGGCCATACTGCGCAAACAGGAGGACAGAACGCCAGTAAGCCTCCTCCCCCTTGCTCGTCTGCATCTGAAGCTCCTCTCGCACATTTAGGCCTCTAAACTGCAGCATTCATTGTTGTCATTTTTGGGAATGTCTGTGGTTTCTTAAAGCTTACAGTACTACTATGTCCCTTTACTGTGCACATGATGAGACATTTAACTGTTTTAAGTGTTTTAACCATAAAGTTAATGATGTACCACATTATTTTGATTGCAAAACAAATGATTTTACACACCAGCAATGAGTTTATGAGACAAACTGAAAAAACCTCTCTTCAAAATAAAAGCTTTTAGTGCTTTTAGGATTAGTCGAATTCTAAACTATGCATGCTGTACCAACCACAAGTAAAGATTCTCATATTATGAGAGGTACAGTTGGTGAAAGCCTTCTGTCACCTGTCACTCTTCTCTAAAAACTCCCCCCCACCACACCACCCAGACCCCCTGTGGTCATAGTCCTGTAACCTGTAGTCTTAAGTCTTGTGTCCCCCAAAGGCCCTCGTAGCTGTAGCTTTCTCTGTCTTGCCGCAGATGCCGGTGGAGGTGGAGAAATGCCAGGACAAAGTGGAGTGCTTCAACGCAGACCTGAAGGCAGACTGGGAGCGCTGGCAGAGCAACAAGAGGCAAGACTTCAAACAGCTGCTCACCGGCATGGCCGACAAAAACATCAGCCACTATGAAAAGGTACGCAGGCTGCTGTAGAGCCACGTGACAGCTCACAAACTCTCTGAGAAGCATGGAGTGTAAATGTCTTCAGGAGGATGGATTGAAATGTCTTGTGATTGCTGATCACATCAAAACATTTCTACGGTTTAAACAGAAGCAGAGAAGATTATTCTCATTGTTTTGAGATGTATTCACACGTAGAATCTTTTTATTCACACTTTCCGTTAGTCAGTGCTCGCATTATTGTTGGCAAAATTGTAACAAAAGAGAAATGCAAAAAAAGAAGCATTACTTGTTGTTAATGAACACTATGTAGGTGTAGTTGTTTTTCTTGTAATGGCAGAATTTAGACTTTACACTTAAAACCTGAAACAAACACTGAAATTCATTAGACTGCTACTTTCAGACGTGTCAAATATCAGCCTCACACTTTAGTCTGCACCGAAATGTGCCTGTGCAGGCAAAGTGATTTCACAACGTCCCGTTCCTCGGGCCACATTTGAAGTCCTCACGCGCGTCATGGTGGTAATGTCATGTTGATTAAAGTCTGTGATGGTTCAGTGCTCAGGGCTGAGGGCGGACATCAGAGCCGGGACAACAAATTGTGAAAAAGGAGATGCTGGTTTGCATGTTTCCTCCAATAACAGAAAAACAGGTGTCACTGGAGTAGATGTTGATGGTTATGGCTGAGTATCATTTTAAAAACATTGATACTGGTGCCTTCACAATACCAGAGATACAAAAATACTTTAAATGTGTGTCAGTACAAAAATCTATTTAACCACATAAGCCAAATCAGTGCAGTGCATCAGTGCCCACCTTCTGTTTTAACATTACATTAAAAGCATAATCTTTCACAGGCAGAAATGTCCAGTGTTGGAATATGTTTTTAGGATAGATGTGTGATATGCAGCCTTAGTCACTGCACATCACAAATGCATAGTAAAAAGTCAGCACTGTTAAAACATCTAGTACATGTAGTAAGCTGAGCTATGGGATCAGTATTTATTTGCGATTGAACATAAATACTCTTCAGAAATATACTGTTCATGCTCACACACTTTCACACATTTGCAACACTCTGATCTACTGAAGCAATAACAAGTTAAAATCTCTGTTCAAAGGCACCTAAGTTCACTCACACTCCAGGATTTGAAAACACAACGTAACCAAAGTAAGCGATCACAGACGGGCAGAGGCAACAGAAAGTTGGCTCAACATTACAGGCAACAGTGGGAATAAATCTAAAGCTGAGCAGAATGTGCAACAAAAACAGATACTGTATTTCCACGAAGCTGCTACAGATCATTACTTTAAAAAAACATTTCTCCTGTGTCCCTGTGCCCCCCTCTTTCCCTTTTCTCACCTCATTCTTCCCCTCTGACGACCATCCACATCCATCTCCACCCTCTGCAGTGCCAGGCGGCGTGGGAGTCGCTCATTACTCTCCTCCAGGACAATAAGACTGAGGACAAAACGAGTGAGACGAACTGAAACGTCCCCTCATGTCTCTGTGCCCTCTCTGTACAACCCACACTCTCTCTGATGCCAAGGAAAAGGACCACAGCGGGGCGGACTTTTCCCCCGTTCTCCCGGGGAGGGGACGGAGGGGAGTCATCTCCCTCACAGATGTGACCTGCGAAGGAGGCATTGAATGGTGCGTTCAAAGACAGCAGGGAAAGAGGAGAGACCTACTATGTACAGTCATTTTCCTTCGTTTTTATTATTTTTTTGTTGTCGTTCTTATGGACTTTTTCTACTTCATGTTTCCAAATTAACAGTCGGTTGCCAATGCTGCTTGTGTTTATTTAACCTTGTGTTTTCTGTTTGTTCCCTCCATGTTCACACACAGCCAAATGTGAAGGATAACTCTTGAGCGCTGCAGAAAACAGATAAAATAATTTGATTATCTTTAGTATTCAATTTTCAGGTCATCCCCAAGATTTCTTCCTGTCGGTTTGTAAAAGGCGCTGAAAATATCACACTGAAACAAGACTCCGAAAGACTGAATAAGCCAATATCTTAATTTAAAGGACCGTACCTCTTATTTTCTCATGTTTCAGCCCATAAACTTTATTTTCCAAAAGTTCATATACTGTATAGTTTTTCCTGTTTTCCCTGCAACCATTATTGGTATTAAAAAAATCAGCTTGCAGAGACTTGGACCTTGCTGTGGTGTCAGAGGTAACACTGGTGGAGAAAAAAGCAGAAGCAAAATAAGAGCTCTGATGGTTCTTCAAAAGGGAAACTTTATCAGGTATTTTTGATCCATGTCCTTATAGACAGGAAGCAAAGCTGCATTTAACAATGACGACACAAGCGTGGGTTTCTGAATGTTGAGCTAAATGAGGGAAGTGATTTTGTAAGTGAGCACAGGTCCACACAACAGACGCGGTTATATATTTGGGTTTGGAGCGCAGCATTGCAGCACCACCTTGTGGTTAAGAAGGTAATTGTTGTCATTCTTCTGATTGTTGAACGGTGTGCTGCATTTCTCTTGATATCACTTTTAAATTTTTTTTTTTTTTTACCATGGGTAGTTATATCTGCCACCTTCCTTTAACTCAGAAGAGGCTGCTAAAGAGCAGATTTATTCAATGAAAAGCACACAGGAAACTGAAGGTGAAGACTGAAGGTACGCTGTCATTTATTCTCTTTAAACAAAACAAAAACAAGCAGGGTTTATTTTTTTTTTTGTTATAGTCAGATGTCATTTCCTTGCAGTAATCTGCATCTGTGGCATTCATTTATTTAGTTTCTGAAAGAAACAAACATTGTATGGGGAACCAAAGTTTAGAGCTGTCAGGTGAAGATCTGTCTTGTTGGAGTCTGTGATTTTTCTTAAAAAAGGAACAAAGAGCTGCAAAACTGAGGCTTCTGGGAAATCTCTTCTGAGTCTTGTAAACACCAGAGCACTTTGGATAAACCGGCACTCAGCGGAGTTTCATGGAAGCTCTTCAGGTCAGAACCAGGCTTAGTGAAACCCACATCCTGAGTGATATATCCTTTACTTCACTTGTTTTAAGTAAACAGTTTGAGGCTAAATGACTCAGTGATGGGAAGAAGATGTAGTAGCACTGTGGCACGTACCACCGACAGCATTTTTGCGTCACACTTTTTCTTCCTTTTTTTTTTTTTTTTTTTTTTTTTTTAGTTTTGGCTCAAAATCTTGCTGTTGTGGCCTTTAAAGGAAAAAATCACCCTGAGATAGTGTGTTATCTTTCAGTCCATAATCTCTGCTCAGCCCACTTTATCTAGTGACTTCTGACCTTTCCCAAAACAGCTTTTAACCACAGAAGATGGATGCAGCTCGCTGAGAGTTTATTGTTGTTCCCTTGAATATCCTGCCTAATATAAATTTCCTTTCTCCATTCTCAGCCGCTCTGTTTGCTCATTACACTCGGCAATAAGTAGCAAAAACTCAACCAATGATGATCGACTATCAGAACCACATTAACAAAGATACAAAAATGTAATACTAATTTATGTTTGATAAAGAGTTTCTTTAGTGTCGTTTCATTTTTTGACTGGAATCTCAGAAATAAGGTGCTAATTTGACTTTTTCAGTTCTGTGTTCCTGAAGGCTTTGTTAAAAACAGAATAAGCTCCTGTGTTTTTTTTTTTTTAAAGTTGTTTCTTTTAAATGTCCTTTTGTCTGATTGTCTTTGAATTGCCCTCGCCCTGTTAGGCTGATGCCGCGTCACTGAGCCCTCAGTGGAGCCAGATGTGCTGTAAGATGAAGTGACTGTGGCTGCTTACAAACTGGTTTCAGTGCTTTGTCAGTTCTCCTTTTAGTTGTCCATTCTTACTACCAAGTTAGAAAGGTGACGTGGAGAAAATTGCATTTTTATTTTGTCATTTTGAATGCAGCCAGTGGGAAGGAGAAGCTTTATGAGTAGTTGTGGTCCAGTTTTGACGCAATTACAGCGGACGGTACTACAGATGCACTGACTTTAAATGATTTGTGCCGAAACATTAAAGTCCACCATGAAGATGAAGAAGGTGTTTAGAAATAGAAACGAAAGTTCTGTGTTGTGATAGATACTTTTTTTTGGTTAATTTTCACAACACAGATGAACGTGTCATAATATAAGGATAGTTTGCAAATGACCGACTGAGTCACTGTTAATCAACTAGCAACAGCGAGAATTCAGGAAAGGTAGTGCATCACTTTTAAGCAAATGTTAAAGGTACCCTGTAGAGTTTTTGACCGCTAGTAGCACTATGGAGCAGTATTTTTGTGAGTGGGTCCCCAATTTGTTTTTGTTTTGAATTTGTTTACAAGAAAAACGCCACAGGGCACCTTTAAACCAAATTGGTTTTATCGGATTTCAAAAACCGTTCAGCATTTCATACTGGCACACTGCATTCGGGAACACCATGAGAAATGAGACATGTTGATATGCTGGCTTGATAAAAAGAGCTAAGAGATAGATGATGTAGCAAGCACGATAAAAGTTTACTTGTCTGAAGGGACATAAAAGGCGACTTCAGTCACGCATTCCTTTTTAGTTACATTTTATTTACTGGATCAGATCGGTGCTTGGAATCTGTTTGTTTACATCTGAGCACTGTGACTAAAAAAATTTAAAAAGAGGTGTCGGTGCATCTGTAGACTTTTCTGCAATCAGGTGTAAATGAAGTAACTGTACCTGATGAAGTGACCTGACCTGAAGCGTGCATACGTTTTGGGATCATTCAGACATGCTCTAATGCTTTAATGGCAATATACTGTATATTCAATATACCCCAATGTACAGCTGAATTATACGGTACAGCTGAATCTATTTTTGTATAAAAGAAGGAGGAGATCATTGTTGGGTTTCCGATGAGTATGTGAATATTACAATAACACATTTTAGAAGAGATTTTGGAGATTTGTACTCACAGTGTAAATCTTGTATAATCAAAAAATACGACTAAAATATTTTATTTTTCTTTCTGATGCTCATTGGAACCTCAACAATAGTTCTCCGATTAATGTACTAATTCTTGCTCATAGCTATTGTAAAATCTCCATCTTATACTGTGTGCCTGCTGATTTTTTTTTTTTTTTGCACTATATATGTAGCTCCATACCCCAGAAATGTCATCTGAAAAAAATTGAACAAAAACAGCAAATTAGCTTTCATCCACTTGCTAAAACTGACGATAAACAGTATAGTGTCTAGTTGAGATGTATTTCATGTCTCAGTGTGGAAACTTGGTTCTGTAATATAAAGAAAGGTATCGTCTGCAAACAGGGAGGATCACGGCTGCCATTGTACAAGCCTGTAAAGAGGGAAGTCAGGGGAGCCTCTTTTTATTTTTTTGTTTGTTTTCTTAATGTTCAAATCAAATGTTTATAAGCTAAATTTCCCTTTTTTCCTCCCATTTTCTTTGCATAGATTCACACAGGAAGAGAGTCTGATTTGCAGCACAGGATAAATCTGATCAATCAAACCTGTATGAGAGGTTAAAAATCAGGACGACTTATGAATGTGTGAATCATGTGCTTCAGTCTTTTTATTTCTGTTCCTCCCCAGTGTGTACTGTTTACGTTCAGAGTTTTTATTGTACATTTGGATGTTAATAACATCTTGTAATTATAAATAAGCTTGTATATTGATGTTGTTTTGATGCAATTTATCTTTACCTCAAATGATTTTTTTGGATATATCGGACCATTAATAAAAAGAACAAATGCATTTGATACTTCTATGCTCAGGTCTGATTTGTTTTTTCTTCAACATTTTATTTGCTTTCATCAGCTGAAATGGATTGTAGTTGTAATTTTGAGTAATTATTTGATGAAAATGACTTAATGATCTTACGATGGCACAACATAAACATGAATTGAACCAGTTTAGGTATGAGTCTTAAAAGGCAATTCTGATCATTTCAAAAAATACATTTCAAATGTGTTATTAAGACATTTTTATTCGCAGACAGAAAATGGATCTTATTATAAATTTAATCCAGTTTGTTTGACATTTATAAACAAAATCAAAATCTCTGACATCTCTGACAGCAATCCTGTGTGTTGGTGTAAATAAAAGTGCAAAAATTAAATGATGCATAGAATAAAAATACTAATGAGGGCTGTGTTCCCTTCCCTTCAAATTTACTATCAGTACCATATGGCACAATGACAGGTCTTAAATGCATAAATTATCAAACTATCAAACGATATAGAGTACATGTCAAATAGGTTAAAGTGCTTAAAAAACTAATGCAAAATTACAATAGTAATAAAATTAAACAAACAAAAGACATATAAAGACATAAAACATTTCATGACTAAAGACTGAAATTGAGGAGATTCAAAATATCACAACAATGAAAAACATTAAAGTCATTTACAAAATGCCACACATTTCACAAAGTCTGTGGAAGACACAATGCAATATAAAGACAAAATACACAACCCTAATAACAATGTCAAATCTGACTGCATACATCAGCAGATGTACTGCTCACTGGAAGTTTAAATTCCAACATGTCAGAATTTTTTCTTCCCCTATCAGTCTTGATGTGCAAGCTAATAAGTCCAATAAGTTTGATATGTACAGGTAAAGACCAGATGGGATCCAGTCTGAGACGGTTCTCAGCAGGAAATGTCTTTAAATATGTGAAGTCAGTCATTTTTAGTTCTTTCCCCTTCTTTAGGTTGTGCTCACAAAGAGACTTTTCATGTCTGACACATTCAGTGACAAATCTTTGTCATGTTGAAATTGTCTTGGGTGTGGAGCTGTTTTTAAAACAGTTCGGGACAGATTTTGCTGACTAATGAACTCTGTCAGTTCATGACGTTTGCCTGTGTCTGTCAAAAGGTTAACCGTTTGTAACTTTCTGTCAAACTGGGTTGTGATTTTTTCACACAGTTTTCTCTGTGCACGCATAAGTCTGCAGAGGCCTCGTTAAAATGGACAAGATAATTCACGTTTTCTTGGTATTAAATACCCGTAAATAATCATAATCATAAAACTTGGTGCCAGAGCCTAGAGGAACTCTCTATAGTTTCAGCATTGCAGGAAGTGAGATTAAAGCCTCCATTCTCTTTTTGCCAATTTCTCAGTCTCAGTTCCCCTCTGCCTCTTACCAACGCTAACTCTCTGCTGGTGAAGATGCCATCAGTCTCCCATAATCCTCTCATACTGTCGCTTCTGAGGTGATCTACATCCGACGATACTGGAAGGAGGAGAGAGGAAATTCATTCAAAGTTGTACATAGTATCATCACCAGACCTAGACAATATATGGACAATAGACATTTTTCACCCTCAATACCCTTAATGATCTTATTAAACATGCAAAATTAGGCCACAGGAAAAAATATGTTGCTGTCATTACGAGAAACATTATGTCGTCCACATTGTACCTGACGGGGATCATTCCCAGCACTGTTAGGGTGCTGGAGAGCGTGAAGACGAAGCCCGGGAACCAGTCCAGGGTTCTCTGATAGATCTTAGTAAAAGCAGGGATGTACGCCAGACCGGCAAACTTCAGAGCCACCTGTAGGGAGGTGAGAGTGATGCCTGATGGGAAGGAGGACAGAAAGAAAGAAAGGTAAATAACGTTTGGAAGGGGAACATATTATATTCATATTCATGTACACTTTCATCTGGGATAATCTCACTGGTTTTCTTGTCTTGTTTTCATATACAGTATTTTTCCTTCCATTTCCTCGTATGTATGTGTGTGTGTGTGTGTGTGTTTGTGCACTGCACTGCACTGACCTCTCAAACAGACGTCATGCTGCTAGAGCAAATACATGAAAAAAAAGCCTGACAATGAATAATCCTGCTTCATCATTAAACAAAGTCTGTGTGTGTGTGTGTGCCTAATAAAGAGGAAGCATAACACTCGAATGCTCTATGTGATGCATCATCTTTTTAGTATAAATCAGCCTGACTGCAGGTTTCCAGTAAAGACCACTCCCCCATGTTGTTTTAATACCTGTTTTAAAGTGACACTGTATCCACACACAAACAACGAACACAACAGATAAAAACCACAGAGGATGGTAACTATCAAAATCTATGAAAGTTATTTCTGGCAGGATAATAAGTCACCCTTCATCACACAGTAACTCTGCAAATACACCAAACATCACTGGTCGATAACAGCAGCGTAGTGCGAGTGATCCGTAAGGTGTCTGACCTGTCCGTGACCTTCGCACAGCAACTCTCGGCAAGTGCAATGCTGTAATACCTTTTCCACAACTTCCTCCTACACTCCCTCAGACACACTCTGATCCTGAACTTCTCCCTCATATTTGATTTATAGTATCATAATACACCAGTATGTAAATATTAGTTCCAACAACAACTCAGCGCTTCCCTTTAGTGTATAAAATAAGGAGTCAGTGTTCAGTGTTTTAAATTTCACACACTAATTTGAAATATTTTAAAGGATGGATTCACCCATTTGACCAAGACTGTATTTGCTCAGTTAGCTCTAGTGGAATATAGCAGATTTCAGTTCTCCAGTTTCAGTTTTATTTACTCAGGTTTTGGTTAGATTCATGTTTTTTCCTCTACCTCTGTGCAATGGAGGTGAATTACATTTCATTTGTAGATGCTGAAAAATACTGAAAAATGAAATTTAATTGAACAGTAATATCTTTCTCCAGTTACTCTGGATAATCCATGCACCTTGAATTTCTTTGAAACTACTTTTTAACAAAAAATAGTCCCTTTTAAAACACTAGAGGGAAGTGAGAATGTTTCTGTTTTTTACTAAAAGTAAGGTGAACTGACAATTTACTAATCTAAAACAGTTAGAAGCAGCAGCTTTGAATGGCTTCCTCAATTCATAAAGCTTTACACATCCTCTCAGATTTCTTACTTTTCTAGTCAAATGAATATGTTGGAACCATCAGTGGCGTGATGTGTTTGCATAAAACTGCTGGATAACTAATTGCTTTTCTCTGTTCAATTATCTCTCCTGTTATTATGACTCATCTGTGGTCCTTTTACACCCCTACACACACACCTACACACACACACGCCACGTACTCACCATATGAGGATGCTGGGACCTGCTGTGAGAGCAGAGATCTGATGGTGGGCATCGGGATGAGACCAAACAGGGTGAGCGAGCGAGCTGCGGAGAGATGAACACTGATTAATTTATGTCCTCTCGATTCCCTCTCTCCGTCCACAATGTCCTTCAGTGCACCACCCCAGCACCCTCCACTGCCATGCAGCCAGTGTTTTATCTCTTTGGCAGGTTGGGTGTCAGCTCTCTAACGGTCTCATGGCCAAATCTGTATTATCAAACCCAAGTCAGACAAACAAACAGTCTTTTGTGTTGAAGTAATACTCCAAACTGCGACTCTACTAAACAGAAATATTCATTTTATTTCCATCTACCACAAGGCTGGTTCAACATTACACCACTGTCGTGAAGGTTTTTTCATTTGCTGTGTACAACCTGTGTCAGCTGGCCGTTTCCTTTTTGTAAAGATAATGTTCTTTTATTTATCTCTATGTTTGGTTTGGAATTAACAGAGAAAGATGAAGAGTGTGTTAAAAAAGAGAGAGATGTGCTCATGAGAAGATCGATTACCACTTTAACATCTGTATGGTAAATATGAAGCTACAGCTACACAGCCTATAACTAATCTTAGTACAAAGACTAGCTTGGCTCATTCTGAAGGCAACAACTTTCCATTTTGAGTTGAAAATGAAAATGACTGAAAAAATAATCTATAAGATTAAACATCTGTAGTCATCATAGACATCTGTATTAAACTGAGACTGTTCCAAAATCAGTTAAAAACTCCACAGAGTTTGTTTAAGAAGAAAGCTAATAAGTGTATTTCCAAAAATACGAAAACTAGGAATGAGTAGGAAAAGGAACCCTACCCTTTTCCTTTAAGTCACTTATCAGCATTCACATCTTAAATTGACTTTACTCTAACTTTAAAATAAATAATTTAATGATTTGACTTGTCACAAGATGGCCTCATTGGAGAGCAGATCTTGTGCCACTGGATCATTTGTCAGTGCAGTAACACGGCATTTAGATATTTCCTCAGTGCTGAGCATGTAAACAACTACCAAAGAATTCAGCATCAGCACAAACACTGTTGTTTCCTTCTCTTAGCTTGTTGTGTTGATGACAGTTTACATCTCTTGCAGAGTGTTTGTTTGATCAAATCGTAATGGCCTCTACTTAATCTCACTTCCTCATTCTTATTCCTGTATTTACGCTGATAACGTAGATCTGGCAGATCTGCAACCAGCTGTAGACGTAAGAAATCTCAGAGTTGCAGCTTCGCTCAGATCCTCATTCTTGCTTTTGCTGAGTCAGACCTGGAAAACCAACCCAAAAAATGAACACCTAGTTCTTTCTATGTTTTCTGTGTTAAACATTTGGGTAAATGAAAATGAAAGCGAAGACAAAACTGACTCTGAATATGCGCTCTTGTGGGAACTAAACCTTTTGTGCTACTCACAGAGCCTGTTGAACCACTAGGTCACATGTGGAAGGGAGTGAGTGTTTTTGATTCTGTGGGCAGACAGCACTGTCTACCAACTAAACCACCAGCAAAACAAATACTGAACTTCTTTTGTGAACAGATGATGCCGCATTGGTATAATAACTGGCTATATAGATAACTGATAATAATAATAATGATCATTTGCAGTTCTGTTTCAGTTCACAACAGAATAACCCAGATTATCACATTTGAGTAATTTTTTAGGGTAGCATGTTATTATTCCACTGTTTGGCCTGGTTATACAATAAAGTAGGATGAATGTTAATGAAGAGATGCTAAAGTTTCTGGTGGGCACGCAGAAAGGTGCGGCTTTCTTCAGGGGTTAAGCAAGCGGAGAAAATGGTCTAATCTGCAACATGCATGCATTTTATTCACTATCTGCCACAAACTCTGCCTCAGCCTAGGATGCCCAGTCTCACCGAGGTAGAACATGGATGTTGTCGTTACGAAGGACATGAAGTAAATTCCAGAGGCGAATGACATCATGCCGATCAGGATGAGCATCGCGTCACTGACGCAGCGACGAAACACGATGACGCCGAGGAAACTGGTCAAGAAAATGGAGCAGCCTGCTGCGTTCCCATAACCCACCTGGAGCAGGTGAAGGAGAGAGTTGGACAGAGGTAAGAAAGGAAGGAAAGCAAAATTAAAAGTGAGACAAAATAAATTAGACAGAAATGGAAGAATTAGTACACACTATGCAGAATACATATGTGGATCCTCTGAATTTCAACTACATTACAATAATTAAATTTGTATCTTTCATGCATCAAAGTCACAAATAGAAAACATAAACACATACAAACAAAGAGAGTCACCTGAATGGCGTTCCAGCTGAGTGGCTCTTTCATCACAAACACGCCCAGTATTTCCATGCCTCCGCCAACAGCAGAGGCGTACAGTATGGCGGCCACAAACAGCAGAGCCATGTTCCCCTTGTTTATCCTTTCTGCAGGGGCCTCCACGGGAGCATCGTTGGAGGGGTTAGAGAAGGGCTGGCAGTCCTCTTCTGGCTCTATGTCGGACACTTGCTTCACCTTAAATCAAGAGGGACAAACACACATTTAACTTATCTGCCTGAGCTGTGTGCTGCTCAGCAAAATGTAGTAATTTAGGCTACATTTGTGGATAAAAAGCTGAAAACGTGGTTCTGATGATATAATTTCCCTAAAAAGTCAGACTGAAATGCTTGATGGGAACAAGTTGCAAATAGTTACGCCATGGCTGCTCAAAAACAATGACGCAAGTGTGTGTCTGCCAGCTTAAATGGGTGCAGCAGTATTAAACTGGTTTTACTGCTTGAGTGACAACAGTGACTCAGAGTACCATGCTTAAAATACATTTGGAAATAACTGTGCTTATTTAACCTTTCCAAAGAGTGAACGGGATGTGTTACTTGATCCATTTCCATTTATTACTCCTATTACTTTGATAAATGTGTAATTACTTGCTTCATAGTCAATTAGTTATTTAATCTGCTCCTTTAAATTGAAGTTTTAGAAATGTGCAGAATGTTATTAGAACTTTTTTTTCCAAAGTGTCTTGAAATTGTCACATTAAAAAGAGAAGTTAGTTCAAATAATTCGACTAGATTATCAAGTCTGAACTATCTAAATCTTGTAAGTTTAACTCAACCATATATACATAAATCTGACATATATTTAAACAAATTATTGCCAGATACCCAAACAATACAGTGCAGCCTTATTTTGGACGCACACACAAACACACTCTCTCTCTCTCTCACACACACACTGACCTGCAGCAGGACTACAGAGTGTATGAGGCAGAGCAGGTGCAGCAGCGTGCTCACAGTCAGCAGGATGGTCCCATGGCCCAGACTGGAGTTGTACAGCATGAACATGTGACCAGACACCAGGCTGCCCGTCAGACCGGCTAACCCGTACAGCAGCTCCACCCGCATCAACACCTGCAGGGGGACAAACAGACGTACGTTATTTCTTTGAACAGCCGACCTCATGTCCTTATCAATTACAACTTTAAGAGAGTGAAATTTAAAGTTAAGGAGGATGTTTTTGTATTCAGCAGATGAATAAATCTCTTATTTTTGTTCAGATTTACACCAATAATCTGTGGATTTGTGAAGTGGCATGAATGATATGCCAGCATTAGGTGTTATATAGTTCTGGAAAGTCTTTTACATAAGAGAGATCATAAGAGGGCATTCAATATGGAAATGTAATATATGTCTCTATATCACAAGTTACCTTTATGGTGATATATTATGGTCACATTCTCTGGATATAAAAAGCAATAAGTTTATAACATACACCCATACTAAAATCTGGATCTGTGTATGTGTATACTTACACTAGACATATGTGTCATATATGAAACTGAAATAGTTTTGACATATAGTTGGTGCGTTTATGTACATATATGTTTTTACTTTATATGTACATATATATTGAAATTTGATATATGTACATATATTACATTTGAGTATGGGATATATTTGCATAAATGAATAAACCTAAGAAAAAGTAGCTATCCACCAGTGCAAAATCACTCCATCACAATAAGCCCTGTGTTCAAAATGCTGAAGTATGCAGATTTTACGACCCACCAAAACTTGTCATACTGTATCTGCACATAACTGGCAAGAATATAAAAGGAGAGAGCACATTTTGTGATTGTCTGTGTGCTCAAATAGGAGGAAAAATGATTGAAAAATGAAACTCTATGTAGTTATCCAGGTAGAGACATGTCAAACAATATATATTCATCCAACTGATTGTTATTGTACAGTTAAATGTGTTGTACAAAGTAAAAACAATTACATATTATATCATAGTGCTTAAATGTTACTTTTACTGAGATAAGATAAGAATATAATAAGATAAGATATGCTTTATTTATCCCGAATAAAATTGCTTTGCCAGAGTATAGTGTTAGTAAAAGTACACATACAAAAGTTAGTAGTTAAATAATAAAAGTGTCTAAAAAGTAAAAAATTATAAAATACAAATATAAAGTGTCTAAAGATAAACAAGATAAGATAACAAGATAAACAATAGAGAGGTGCACAGGAGTAACTGCATAAAAAAGAGATTGAACCAAGTTTGAACCATTTGCACTGATGACAAACTGTTTTCCAACAAAAAGATACGGCACATTAAAATACTGCACATAATAAACTATTGTAATGAATATACTATCAAACTATCAGCATATATGATATATAGTTCATGCTGTCTCATTTAACATTCGTGATGATGTTGTGCCTTTTTGACACACATACAGCACTAAAGTTGCCTTATGATAACACACGAGTGTCATCGCTGTGTTGTTTGATGATACTGAAACTTTACATTGATGATCTGACACGTCCACACACACACACACACACACACTGACCTTGGAGCGCTCCGCCGTCCTGGATCCGAGCGACGCCAGCGTCATGACGCCGGGCCAGTAGGCGCCGAACCCCCCCGACAGCCCGAAGAGCACCGCCGCCCCGAACATCACCTCCAGAGGCAGCCGGCAGAGGATGACCAGCAGCAGGGCGAGCCGGGACAGCAGGTACCCGCTGAGCGGCACCACGATGGGCGCCCTCCTCCAGCCGCGGTCTCCCAGGCGGGCCAGCAGCAGCGCGGGCAGGATGGGGGTGAGCTGCACGATCAGGTTGTAGACCATGTAGAAGTCGGTCATGGCCCTCTGCTGGCTCTCCTCCCGGGAGATCTCGCGGTCCGGGTAGGTGGCGTTGGCGCAGCGGTCCTTCACCACCATCTGCAGCGCGGTGTCGAACAGGGTGCTGCCCAGCTGCTCCATCACCACCACGGGCCAGATGTGGCGGAGCGCCGCGCACAGGCCGGACAGGAGCATGGTGACAGTGTGTGTGTGTGTGTGTGTGTGTGTGTGTGAATGAGTGAGACACCGTGACTTCCTTTTCTTCCTCAGAGTCTGCAGCCTGAGTGAGAATATCAAGCTCACACGCCCACTTCAGTCATCTCCCCTCCCTTTGTAAACCTCTGGCTCACCAGCACCAGCACACTGAAACCGAAAGGCGTGTTTGAGATAGAGAGAGTGTGTGTGTGTGTGTGTGTGTGTGAGAGAGAGAGAGAGAGAGAGAGAGAGAGGGAGAGAGAGAGGCATTTGGGAAATCACCCTCTCTTCAGCCTCAACCCACTAAACTCGTTTCTTCATTCCAGAGAGGCCATCTAGCTGAAGTCTGTGGTTTTTAACACACTGTGCCAGACAGTATAACAAAATGAAAACATCTGGCCTCTGTGCTGTGGCATTCAGATAAACACACGACACCTCTGTGTGTTCATGTAATTCCTTTTAGGCTGATTTCCAGTTTTCTTGTGTGCCGTCGCTTTCGGTTCATGTCAGGGCACACGCAGAAACATTTCCTTTAAAGCCATGTGAGACGAATAACTCTGTCACTCTTGTACTGTTTGAAAGGATATAACACCTGTTTATCATCACCATCTGTCACCTTACTCCATACAGTGTGACAGTGTGAAACTGTATTTATTGACAATTTATTTACATATTTATGTGAACTGTTCTATTCTTTACGTAATTAATCAAAACCCATGTCAGTTATTCACATTCTTTTCATGTGCAATTTATTTATCTTGTCCAATAGCAATCCATGTGTATATCTGTAAATAAGATGTATAAAGTGTATTTATGTTTATAGCGTGTTTATGTCATTTATGCCCTCTATATTTTTATATCTTTTTTATATCTCTTTTCATATTTGTCTTACTGTTGAGGTGAATTTCCTCAATGTAGAATTACTAAAGTTTATCTCATCTAATCTTATCTTATAACTCTTCATCTGATGCCCAAGAGTCGGCTGCTGTGTTGCACGAACCAGAAGGTGCTTTCACAACAGCAACCACAACGGCACCACCACATGGCGTGACAAACAGCTGCAAAACATACAAAAACCACACAAGTTACAAAAACGCACACAAGAATCAACCACTCGGACATGCCACATTTACAGGTTTTGTTTTTAATGAGAAAATATCCATAATATGTATAGTAGGCGTATAACTGTGAGCCGTACATGTGCTATAAAATAACAAAAAGCAGGGTATGAGCGTACAAGTGGTTAACATAGGAGCAGAGGTTATACTGTATAATAAGAGGCCCACGCCGAAGCTCCGGCTGCTTCTGCAGGCAAAAACAGGCTACCAGCATTTAAAATGATAAATAAAATTGTCTCTGCACCAGGAATTCAAACAACAAAAGCATCATCATCATCATCATCATAATAATAATAAATCACACAATTATAACTCGTCTGTTTAACATTTCAAAAGCATTGTAGTGTATTTAATCTGTGAGGGGTTCTGATTGTATCCTGTGACACGATGCTGTGTGTGTGTGTGTGTGTGTGTGTGTGTGTGCAGTTTGACATTGTGCTGCTGCAGCTTACAGTCAACATAGGGAAGAGGCCGTTTGCTTTCGTTGCTTAAAACTTTCTGTGAGTGAAGCTCAGTCACAGCAGACGCTCATCCAGGCATCCAGGAGGGGCCGCTGCTGTAAATCTGTTAATCAACCTGACAACACAAACTGTTTCAGCTCACGTGCCCTCTAAAAATCTAAAATCTCTCGCACAGAAACAAGTTGACATGACCAGTAACGCTGTCTGAGCGCTCGAATCGCGTTCCTCGTGTCTTCCCCTCACTTTGTCTCTTAACTTCATTTTCTTTCAGCTGCACCACAACATCTCAGTCTCCTAAAAAGCAACATTAGTCCTTTAAATACTCCCCCCTCCATTTCATATATTATTAAATGTGTATCAACACAAGAATGAGCGAGGTGCTGTAGTTTGTTTCAGGGGGGAAATGGACACCACGGAGGCACGAGTCCCCGCTTTTCTCTTCTGCTTGGCTGTCACTGGCACTGAGTCACGAGAGACTATTAAATAAAGAAATGAGCTCAGGATGGGACCAATAAATATAGTAAAGAGCCATTATCATCGCAGGTGAGTCACATGTCCCACAATGCTTTGTTTTTTGTGCAATTTTTTCCTCCTCAGTTTGAGTTTTACGTTTCAGGCATTTAGCTGAGGATTTCATTCAGTGTGTGTTTGTGAAGGACACTTGGAGCAGGACATGCTGAGAAGATGCGGCGATCCAAACTGTGACCTTTGGTTTACAGGAGAACCTTTGTCGGCATCCTCCTGAAGAAAAAAACACTGAAATCTCAAAAGGCTTCAATAAACTAACTAACAAACGCTGAAAAGTAGAATCTGCTTTTTCAGCTGAAGTGGTTCAAAAATGCTGCTTCTACGGCCACGGCGCCGCACGTCTGCTTTGACTTCTCATGTAAAGACGGTCCCGTAGGCTCCGGGGATTCATTTAATTTTTGAATGACTGTTTTGAACCTTGTTGTCTCCACCTGGACAATCCACAGTGTCGCCACACTCACACAGGCCTCTGTTGTGGTCATTTTTCATTCATTCAACAAAACAGAAGATCACATTGTCCTGCAGAGTCAAAGCTTATAACACACTTAGTAAAAAACAACAGACAATCCCCAACTCACACATCTCCCCCTGTTATGTTATCAACACACAAGATGGACAGAAGTTCAGCCTCCTCATGAGCCTTTGTCCTGACACTCAGCTATTTCCTGCCTCTGCTTGCAGTGTGCTTGGTTCAGGCCAGGACTCTAATTACATGTACACAATCGGTTCTTCTTAAATAGACTTAAGAGCGGACTAAATAACAACATTCGGATTTGGTACAACAACTTCTTTTTTTTTTTTAAAGCTTTTTTTTTTCTATATATATTTTATTCAAACTTTATCCTCGGTAAGCAAAGGATAGCAGATGCACGGCAGTCGCCCCGCTGGAACATCTCAACACACGTGATCATATATCAAATACACAAGTCCTACCTCAGTATAATACATACACGACTGCTTACATCGGAGAGAGAGCGGGTCAACAAAGCGACAGAGCCAGCAAAGGTAAAATAAGTGATTTTCTTTAGAATATAAAACCCCCGACCCAGCCCTTTAATTAACACACACACACAGACTGAAGTGATGCGAACATGACCCGCAGTTAGCTTCCCTATGTCTCCTTACGGCACTTAATAGTCACTGAAGAAATAGTGTTTTCTAGACGGACACTCTATCTACTGTGGTTGCGTATTTTCTCTAAGGTCTACTGAAACTGTAGCGATACAGAATAGGAGAAGATAAAGTACATTATAGGTGTCGTGCATCCAACAATTGCGACCTAAGGCAAAATTCGAACCTCGGCGCTCGAACTGCTCGTTTCTTCTCTAGTTCAGAAACGCTGACCCTCCAGTCGGCACTTAAGATTTATTACAGGTACGGGACGCAAAGGATAAAACTTCTCGGGCTCTGGAAGTGGTGCTTCGGGTCCCGTCTGAGTTCAAACGTCACGGCCTTCCTGAGGCATCACCATTCGTTCCTGTCGAGCAGCCGACAGTCGGGAGTTTCATGATAGTCGCTCTGCACATGCCTGCTTGTTTGTTTGCATCTTTTTTTTTCTCCCCCTCCTGGTCATGAAAACCTTACCATGCGTTTACAAGATGATCGGGATAATTATCAAGCACCCGTTGACAAAAAAAAAACACAAAACAATCATCATCAATAAGTCTTAGGCAGCCTGTCAAAATAAAATCTTTCTATCTCAGCCGATATTTCAATAAAAAGAAGACAGGTAAGTGAAAAAATCCTATGAATATTTAAATCATTCAGCGTCTACCAACTAGTAAAAACCTTTCAACCCAGATGAACCTCTGCGCAGCGCTCTTCAACCACCACATAAACCCTCTCAGTGTCTCTTGCACCGCTGCCTCACCTCAACACTTCAAATGTCTCTCACATGCTCAATACTGCTTCACATACTGTCGCACCTTCCAAAAACCACAACTCCATGCATCTCCTCAGTGAGCCCCTATTGGTCGAGCCAGCGGGTCATGTGATCATCAGAATACTATTAGTAAAATAAATACTGTTTCCTTTCGTCTTCCTCCTCCTGTTTGCGCTTTTTTTTTCCCTTCAATCTCTTCATCCTCCTCTCTGCTCCCTCAACTGTCTCTGAAAGAAAGGAGCTGTTTACTCCTCCTCCTCCTCCTCCTCCTCTTCCTCCTCCTCCCCTTCCTCGTTGGCGTAGATACCGGCTTCCCACTTCCGCGCCATGTCGCTTTTCCTCCTTGTGACTCGGGTGGCCTCCAGGACCTGCAAATCACAAGACAACCAATCAGTCAGAGCGATGTAACAGTGAGGACTGATAAAAACCCCGTGCTCCTCCCCGGCCCCAGGGATACGGTGGCAACACAATCGCAAGAACACGCCACAGTGAGTTCAATATGGCATGCAGTGTGTGTCAAAAACTGAGGGAGCGCTTTGGTTTAACCGTCCTGCAGTGAAGGTTTAATGGCCTGAAGATGAATCTCGAGAAACAGGCCACCAGATGAAGCGCACCTGCAGTATTTGACAATAAAAAACAACATTCATGCTCAAAAACTCGACTTGTCCCACATTTGAAGTCGCCCGATCACCGTCCCTCTCACACACTCATGCCAAGGTACGCACACTTACAAGCACATCTCCACACACGGGAAAAATTTCTTTGTACTGAGGAGTCCAGGGTGGGGGTGAGGTGGATCGTGGGAAGAGCTTGTTCGGGTCTGCCGCAGTGACAATGATAGAAAGCCACACGACACTGAGCTCTGTAAATAAAAGCGTTGATGCTCGCGATTGAAACTACAGTATGACCTTCAGTCCACAGCGTGGGCATCTACCACATATGAGAACCACTCAGAAAAGCTTTTTTTTTTTTTTTTTTTAAAGAAACATGTTTTTAACAGTCCTGAAGCATGTTTTTCCTGATATTTTAAAGGCATCATGATGTGTTTAATCTTATTAGCTATTGATTTTTTCTAACATTTCTAAATAGCACAGATTTATAATATTCATATTTCATATTTTTTAACTGGTGTGTTATATGTTTTGTATACAGAGAACAAGTGCATAACACTGTGCAGGGGGGGTCACACCAAATCCATGGACAAGCACATGCAACACTAATTCAACACCACAGAGCAGAGCACGAGCAGACCTGGGACCAGATGTGAAAGGTTTTGGGTGCCCTTCACAGGGCTTCAAACTAAAATAATACATCCCCGTCTATATTTTCAGGAGCAGTTTCGTATCTGGAGGACTAAGCGAACGGACATAGTTAGTTTCTGACTCATCTACAACTCTGTGTCAAGGAAAATAAGAAAGTGAGGCCAGGGCAAATCCCACTCTGACTCATCTGTACTCAGTAACTTTCCCTTTTGTCTTAGCTGAGCTGAACAAATGCTCATGATAACTAATGACTTTGTGCAGATATACATATGAAAGTGAATTTTCCTGCCTGTATCCTATAGCCTGTACCCAAGATATGTCTTAATCTATAAAACCATAGAGACTTTTCCAGAATATACACAGGGATGAGAGTTCGACGCTCCAGTCTGACCCAGGTCTGTCAGTAAAGGCACTTGATGGAGCGGACAGGTACCTCTGTGGTTACCTCGTTAGCCAGCAACAAACGGGCATACTGACCGACCAGCAGGAGAGAAGCAACAGTACACATAGTCAGCAAATGTGATGTCATCATGGAGAAACAACAACAACAATATCAGAGGGCAACAACAACCCTGCAACATGTGGAGTGGAGTGCACGGGGCTTGTGAATTAAGAAAACAAGTGGAAGAGTGAAACTGTTGAAATCATTTTCTGGTAATGCAACTTTTTTTCTATCATCTGAGCCATTTGGCGACATAATTACTCTTTGTGGAGCATTACAGACCGTTTAGTCAGCTGAAATCCGTTACTTCCTCTCAAGAGGGACCGAATTCTGAGCAGTGACACACTGCCAGAGGTTGTCTGGCATTAAAATATGTATACAGACACAAACAGAAATACAGACATACAGACAAAAAAAAAAAAAAAGAGAGAAGATGTAGTCAGGACAGAAATCCCACAGCATCTGTGCCTCACTTCAGATTTCATTTCCTGCTTCAGGCCTTCGGAAATTCCCTTTGGTGTTGTACAGTATTGGCTCATGCCAGCGGGCCGCGCGTGGGAGAATTGAACCACGTTACCATTAAAAAAAGTCAAACCAGGTATGATAACCTTTCTGCTACTTTCACTCAATCAGAAACACTTATGGCATCTATCATCAGGTTTATTCAGTTATAATTGATCTGTCTAGACAAAGTTTTTTTTTATTTTTAGCTCCTACCAACAAACAAGGGGGTTATACAAGCTGCTCCACAGATACATTGAATTTATATGTCTTCTTCCTCTGTGCTGATTAAGGCTTAAATACTCACACTGTTGTCCTCCATCTTCTCCCTCCTCTTCACCTTGTGTGTTTCATAGTCTTCCATGAGCGTCTGCATGAAGTTTTTGGGCCGCGATCCCCCGGAGTCCTCGCTGCCGGCGTCAGACAGGGCACCTTCTGAGGGCGAGGGTGAGACAGGTGGCGCCGGTCGAACCTTCTCGATCTTTCCTGCACATCACAGAAAATCACATTTGTAGAATTGGTCTAATCACAGCGAGGACGAGTGGTTCACTGAAGCATTACTCTCTAACTGCCACAAGAAAATGACTGAACCTTTCTCATAATGGACATTTTTTAATAAGATATACGATGGCTGCGCACTGTTTTTTAGTTTTCATTCAGCTATTTTCATTTGTCACTGTTTTACCTTACTGGCATAGTTGAATGAAAATTGTGTCACACAAAGGGACCAATGAGAAACACAATGATAAACTGCACTGACTGACCCGGTGCTGTCCGTGCTGTCAACGTGAGTCGAGCTGGCAGGCTGTTGCTCTTCATCTTATCTGCTGGAGAGATGGTAGTTTGTCGAACCCCCGTCCTCATGTGACCGTGGCCGCTGCCAGACATGCTGCTGGGGCGGACAACGACGACGGGCTGAGCCTCCCTCAGTTTCTTCAGCTCCTCCTCCCTCTGCTGAGCTGCCCGGATCTCCTCCTCGATCATCGACAAAGTCTGCTGCTTCTTGGAGCGCAGGCGGAACGGGCCGCTGGCCGGCTCGACCTCGGGGGCCATGCGCGCCACTGCCGCCGTGCTGCGCAGCTCGGCCGCCTCTGAGTATTTACTGAAGTAGCTGAACTCTGGTTTCTCCGGGCTCGGAGGAGAAGGGGGGCGGTAGACCGGGGTCGGCCTGGGAACCGGAGCTGCCGCAGCAGGGGCAGGAGCTGGAGCCGGGGCCGAGGAGGCGAGCGCTCTGGCATAAGACGACTGGATTTTGATCCTGGGCCCTCCATCCTTGGGTCTCTGTGGTGGCGAGACTGGCTGGGAGGGAGGCGGGGAAGGCGTCTGGAGCTGTGGCTGCTGCGCTGGACTAGAGGCCTGCTGCTGCTGGGGAGCCTGCTGAGACTCCGAAGGCTTCTCTTCAACAACTCTTACCTCGGGCTGTCTGTCTGGCTGAGGGGACGGGTTGGATGGAGCGGGGCTGGAGGACACAGGTGACTGGAAGCTTGGAGCTCCACCAGAAGACACAGGAGAGTAAGAAACTGGCACTGGGCTGCTTGTAGAAGCTGAGGATGGAGACACGGGGGCGCTCAGCTGTGAAGAATTCAAGTCAGACGGCTGCCACTCCTCTCCGTTCTGAGCTGCCAGGGCGTTCTGGATGGCATTCTGGACGAGTACCCCTGCGTGGTACTCCAGCTCGTGCTCTGTTGGACTGCAGCTGGTCTGCCCGTTGACTGGAGTGGTGGGCTGGGGCGTGGGCGGGGACACAGGGGTAAGTGGCAGCGGGGTCGGTGGTAGCGAAGCCCCGCTGTCGGACACATTATCCAAGCTAAACGCTGTAGTGTCCTGAGAGCGGACAGACAACTCGTCCAGTCCTGAGTCGGACTCCTCCGGGTGAAAGGCTGGATGGAAGTGGCCCTTCCCATCCTCCTCTTCAGGCAGGATTGTCATTACAGCTCGTGCGCAAGTAAATTCTCCCGCGTTTCCTTCATCGGACCAGGTCACGTGACCCTCTCCGGTTTCTGCAACAAAGTCATTGCTCCCCTGGCTGCCCCTGGTTGTGGCTTTGGAAAAGGGTTTGGCTGAGTATATTTGAGGAGCGACGTCCCTCTTGATCGCCTCCCCTTGCAGAAACTGCTTCCTGGCAGATGAGAAGTTGATCTGCTCCTCTACGATGTCCTCCTTCCTGTTCAGCTCAGGGTCAAAGGTCACCACCGTGGGAGGACCTGACACCTGGGGCTGCAAACAGAGAGGGGACAACAGTATACAAAGGAGAGTGTTAGAGGAAAAGGAAAGCTGCTGATGATCAACCACAGGTATGGTGCCTGACTCTGTGTGTGTGTGTGTGTGTGTGTACCTGTGTGTATGTGTAAGATGTGTGGGCTGAGTCTGTCTCTGCTGTTTCCTCTCTTGGTATTTCTTGAGAGACTCGAGCTGCTCGGCGTCCAGCTGTTCTTCCAAAGGAACCTTGAATGAATGAATGAATGAATGAATTAACCAACCAAACAATCAGTTGTGGGGAAGTCCATGGAGTTCCAATTGAAAACAAAGACTGAATGGGGGGGCTACCTCCTGAGGTGGGTTCCACCAGCGCTGGGCAATCCCAGGGTTTTTCTTCACTGCCTGGTCTCTGATCAGCTCCTGACGCTCACGCTCCAACTCCTGAACCTGACGGAGGACGAGAAAGGAAGAGAAAAGAAGATGAATATGTACAAAGAGCATTCCTGATTATTTAACATTAGCACTGGCTTTTCGAAACATATTAGCTGACGGTTAGATGGGAGAAAAGTTGTACGCAAGTGTTTGAAGTGTCTTTGCTCCTGTCTGATGCTTGCTGGCAGGTGATACAGATAATAAATACTTTCCGTAGCTTCATCAAAACACTTCTATTGTTCTTGAGCAAGCCATACTATACCCTGCCACCCTGCCAGTGTGGCACATGGGAAAATGACTTGTCAGGGGGATTTTTTTAATGAAACCAAGTCATTCTGAAATAGTTTCCAGTGGCCATCGCTCTTTCCTTATCTCTTATGAAACTGAACCACAAATAACCTTTTGGGCGCCGCTGTCACATCACATGCTCGTGTTACTCAGGGTTAACTTATGACACAATGACTATTTCTAAATTCCTCCTTTTAGGGAATTTATCTGAAGGGTGTTGCAGTAAACACAGGATAAGCTGTGATTCTTTTGGCCATAATTCATATGACACATGAAAAACATACAGTATAGCCCATGTATGAGGCCTTGGGCCGCAGCGGACCCTGGTTTGATTCCCAGCTGGGGTCCCTTTGCTGCATGTCTTCCCCCCTCTCTCTCCCACCTTTCCTGTCTGTCTTCAACTGTCCTATCTATAATAACTAAGGGTAAAACCCCCCCAAGAAATAATTTTTTAAAAAGTGTTACGCAAAAACGTGTTTTTTTCTTCTAGATAAACTTCTACTTTTAAAATTGTTAGAATACATGAGGACTAACTTTTCATTAAAAAAGCACTAATACTATCATTACTAGTAATATCAGTAGCAGTTATTCATTTGAAACTCAATCTTATCTCATAATTTTACATTTTTATCGTGTCTCGTGCTACAAGAGCTGTTTAAACTGACATTAAAGGAACTAATTTGTTTGGAACTAATGTGTTTGCTAGGATTTACTCAACACTATGTTCTTGGCCTTATGAGCCTTCCTCAGAACTCGCATTACTTTTTAAGTCCACATTCCCAATAACAGTTCTGTTGTGTTATCTCTGTTACTGTCTCTGTTACAGCTGATATATCATCTAACATCTGTTTACCTCCTCTGTGGGTCGTCTCCTCGTCACCCTGACCGGCTGCACCTCCACGGGGGAGAAGAGCTTCGCCGGCCGTTTCTCCTCCTGAAACGCTCTCAGCTCAAACTTCGCCCCGCTGTGGCCCGACTCCTCACCCTGCATGTGCCCGTTGGTCCTCACGGCGGAGTCCTCCTGGTGGAGGAACGTGGTTTGCCTCGGCCCCTCCACAACAATTGGTTGGTGATTGACAGGAGAGGAGGCCGACACACAGACGGAGGGAGAGTTTCCGTCTATGCTGATTGGCTTGGTGTGCTCTGATGGAGAAGAGTTTCCATTGGTGGGTGTTTCTGAGGCAGCATCCAAAACCTGGTCCAAGTAGCGGATCTCCTGTAGACACAGAAGGTAATCAAATAAATAGCACCGAAAAAAAGAAAGAAAGGTGATTTAACTACCAAAGACTGTGACAAAACTAGTACAAAAATAAACTCTGCTCAGTGAACCTGCATACCTGCATCACTTCGCTGTCAGGAGTCTCCACTTTCACACCAACTGTATGGTTACTCGGGCTGCTCAGGTAGCCATGTTGGATCTGCTGGCTTTCTAGTTCCATGGTTGCAGGCCTGTCAGTGATAACGCTGACCGATTCCTGGAAACTGACGCTCTTCAGGGCTCGCTCTCTTGGTACTGCCTCACTGACATCCTCGGCTGCCCGCCACGATTTCTGCGACAGCAAAACAAAAGAAAAGAGACGAGGTTCAGAGATAATATATGGAGAAGCTGCACACTACCTCCTGAGCACTTTAATAAAAACAATGTTTGCTCAAAAAGAGAGCCTGTTTTTCTCAGAGAGGTCAGACTCCTCCTGATCTCTAAGTCTAAAAACACACACATACCTGACACACATAAATCTGTCTGTCTGCATTGCAGTAGTACAGTGTGTTGAGTTAAACCTCTGCAGCAGGAGTGTGTTCCGACTGCTCATCACCACTAGAGGGTGCTGACTCCTCTGCTGCTGCTTCATGACAGACCAGAAACACAACAATCCTCCGTAGTGCTGAAAACATGTCGTCTTTGTTTTGTTTACAGTTCTGTAAATGTATCAGTGACTCTTTCTGCCACACATTTTGTCTCGTACTCTATTAGTTAACGGCCAGTCTGGCACTTTTTTTGAAGATTATTTTAAAGAGAAAGCTTATCTTGAGCTTTTAATACTTAACTATCACTGGTACTGAGGTTGTCAGAGAAGATACTTGAAGAGGAGCTCTGCAGCTCGTAAGATATTTCAAGTTTGACTGCACACATTGACTCCCTGTATCCTCCCAACTTCAGCTGTTCACAGAGCAGCTTCACTGATGTGTTTTTGGATTACGTGACTGGCTAAAGGCCACATCATCAGCAGTTGTTAGCAGGGAAAGAAATATGTCTGCTTAGTTGGCCGCACAGCTTTTAGAAACTGACTGTATAACTGATGGACTATATATAAGCCTATATAATACTATATATAATAAAATGTCCCTTCAAGCTGCTTCCAAATTAAATGAAATCTGTCACCTCACTGTAATACACTCCATACACTGTGAACAAACACAAGTGACTTTAGGTCATAAAAAAGGAACACTTTTGTGTGGTGATGTAAGCGTAATACTGACCAACAGTTACCACAGTTACTCAATGTGGTTATTATATCATCACTGAAAAGTATGTGACACCCTCATGAGGCAATAATCAGCACGTAATGCAATACTGTGATGTTACATTAATCAACACTTTCTTTGTGACTCTGAGCACTTTCATTTCTCCTTAAAAAAAAACAACACACACACTCTTTAACTGTCCCGTTTACTCATCAGTCGTGGCGGACATCTCACCGACTGACTTATCCTGTGAACAAGCATACAAACAGGGCTCGGCTGTCTGGTTAAGGCATGTGGGCACGTGGGGATCAAACCTGCGACCTCCTGTTTCTGTAAACCATCCATCTGTCACATTCCGGACGCGCCGTTACCGAGTGGCTACATTTGCACACCCCCGTCTTTACCGACCTTTCTGTTTCTGCACAAGACCGCTGACAAATACCCACTGGCCTCCTGTTTTACTGCCACTACACCCTTAGTCCAAGGATGTGTTTACTTCCACGAGGGGTTGCTGACCCCCGTCTTTGTAACATGAGAGAGTGTGTGTGTGTGTGTGTGTGGGGAGGGGGTGTGTTTATGAGAACCACTTCAGTGAACTGGAACATTGTTCATTTAAAGCGCACATAAGGAGGAAGTTTTTGCTTTTAAACCCTCTCTTACTCTTAAAGACTCAGACACGCTACCAGACCGCCTTTAATGACATTCATGGAAAGTCCCACTTATGTGAGCTATCTAAATGAGGCGTTTCTGGAGAAGTCAGGGGCAGAATTCGCTATCAAGGCTTCGTATCAGCATAATGAGGGCGGTCTGGCCTCAAATTTGGGTCATTTTCTCTCCCCTCTTTTCCCTTTTTGGTTTCTCGGTCTCCGTCCCATCTACCGCTGAATCCCCTCTCTGCTCTGTTTTTGCATCTTTTCACTCCTCCCTGCCTTCCTCTGTCATCTCTGGGACTGTTGGTGAACAAACAGCGGTCAGTGAAGTCACATGGCGGATTATAACACGCCACCTCTCCTTGAAAAGCTTTCTCTTGTCTATCCTGAGGCGACGCTCTCCTCTCTCCTCCTCAGCCATGTCTTCAGTCCTCTCTCCTCCCTCCCCCCCTTCCTCCCCTCCATCGCCCCTGCTCATCTTTCCAATGAGGAGAAAAAAACATTATTCTCTGAGGGCATTTTTCTGACCCATCTTGCTCAATCACACGCAAATTCCTCACTTGAACTTGTCTCATGGAGTGTGTGACATAAATAAGCAGATTGAACACATTCTCTTACATTAATGCGTGACAAATGTCCAGTTCAAGACACTTATGAATAAATGAAACTTCATGAAGTGATGTGAAACAGGATCCATTGTGCTCCTCTGACAAGGCCGATCTAAAAATACAACCATTTCGTATTGTTGCACGAGTGATGCAGAAAACCAACCTATCAGTCAAAGTACCAAGAAAGGAGACATTAATGCTCACAGTTCTGAGAGTCCATAGAAACCCTAGCAGCCCTGTGATTTGAGCTTCATGCTAACATGGTCACAATGATGCCAAGCAGGTGTAATGTTTACCACGATCACCATCTTATCTTAGCGCGGGCATGGATGTCTGTTGTTGGGACATTTAACTCTAAATCTCAAATAATAAACCTCATGGTGGTGCTGCAGCAAAAAGCAAAAGTCAGGGGTGCAAATTAAACACTAGTCCAGGTATTTGCGATATTTGACAGTATCCTGCTGGTTGCACTGCATAAAATACATCAGAGGATTGAAAAAGTTATTCAGATTCATCTTCTAGGTACTGGCAGTTGGACAGTTGTATCAGTATGGACCAAAACGGCGGACCTGTTGAACCACCACTAAAACGCAAGCAAGCAAGCATCAATAGAAATTTCTCATTTGGACAAGTAATTATGGCCAAAAGCAACTTTTTCCACTTTAATCTTGAGCAAAGGGAACTTCTTTTTTCATCAAACTATGGCTGACACTTAACAGTGCTACAGAAATGTTCAAGGTGCTGCCGTCCTCCCTCCTTTTTTCTTTCATCCCCAGTGTCGTGCCTACTTTCTTTGTTGTCCTCTCGCTCTCCCACACTCTGCCCATCAGCGGGTCAAATGATTTTTCACCGAGCTAATGATATCAGCGAGCATGTGAGGACCAGGTGTCACTTCTGTCTACACACTCTCGCAGACGGGCTCTTCTGTCTTGTTACATTTGACCCTTTGTATAAACTGCGTATGTGTGTGCATGTGCAGGAATGTGCATGTGTGTGTGTAGGAGTGTGTGTCCAGCAGGCAGGACAGTACAGAAGTGGGGGGAGGATATCCTGTTACTGCCTCGGGAAAACAGTACTACAGTACAGGAATGTCTCATATGCAATGTTATTCTTCTACACACAATAAAAAGAGTGTGTATGAGGCTGTAGTTGTGGAGCAGTGCATGATGTCTGTGTGTGTGTAGGAGGTGTGTGTTCATGTGTGTGTTTCTGACTCTCACTGAGGTGAGCTGACATTCCAGGCATAGCTGGGCTGTCCTCAAGGCTCGGACTTTAATACTTGTGATGAGGGACTGTACACCCTGCCTGGCCAGCTGAAGGAGCAAAGAGTGTTTGTGTGTGTGTGTGTGTGTGGGTGTGTGAGAGCGCAGAAAGAAATCACATAACTTCGATGAAAAAGCTCAAATTCTCCATGATTTGTTTGTCTGAAATCATCAGAATGTGTTATTATTACCCTTGGAGCGAGTCCCATTACTATGTAAATACACATAAATGTCAGAGTGACAGATACATGAATGTGAAATATACACACCCTCAGTGCCATGATGTGTCAGCTGTGTTTGTGTTTTTTCTGAAAAAAAAGGAGAGAAAGCAAAGGAAAGTCCTACGAAACGAAGACAGTTTTTACCAGTCTAGTCTCATTTATGGGCCTATTTTCAGGCGAGGACGTGGTTGAGAGCTTCATGTTAGTACTGAGTTGGGTGACCAGATCAGAAAAAAGGATTATGAGGTTTAGGGTAGAAAGTTCAGATCAGAGTTAAGTTACAGTTTTATGGCTTGGATTTGGTCATAAAGCTAAGATTAAGGAGCTCAAATTTAGCCTAACCCAAAGATCTGAGCTAACAATATAATCAGAGTCGTAACAATGTCTCGCCATCAGATGAACAACTTCAGAAGAAAAAGAACTATTACTCCTCTACATGAACCCACAGCTTAATGGCATTTAATGTCAGTGGGAGTGTTGGGGTCACCATTATAAGATGTGTGAATCATTGAATTCAATGTAAATTCATAATAAGGACATTAATACAACCATGAGTCTTTCTGAGTCAGCTCACTATCACCATCTTATGTTCTCTCCAAACGCTGTCTCATTCTCCGCCTGTCGCCTTTCCCATCGCATCTGGAAATGCTTACGCTCTGACTGCGATGCACAAAAATCACAAACACACACACACACAGATAAACATACACACTTCAAACATACACACTCAGCTGCATGCCTGAGATGCTGGAGGGCGGTTCGTAAGCTGGAGCACATTTACCAGAATTCGAACACAACCGCATGCTCCCTGACTGGAAGTATTAACACACGAGCGTGGTGCACAATGTCTTTCGGTTTCTCCTTATCTCTCTCTCTGACACACACATACACACACATATTTTCCAAGCCTGTAATATTGTGTCATAGACTTAGATTAGCTCACACTGTAGCCAGAACACATGGTAAATGTAAAACTGAAAGCTCGATGATGTACGTCCTCAAACACACGTACACACACACACACTGTTTAAGCTCCTGTGTAAGTGCAGCCAGCGTTCCCGACTAAATATGATCCCGTAGAGTAACTGGAGCCTGCTGCTGGTTCAGCCCGGTGCTCTCATGTCCAAACAGTCTGGATTGCCAAGCACTACCCAGTACTAATTCATGATTTTGAGGGGACAGCGCTTCATTGACAAATTTGATGAGTGGTTAATTTGACACACAAGCGGACGGCCTGTTGGCGATTGAATTTAGTCTACAATGTCTCTTTTTTTTTGGACACAGTTTAAACAGCTGAAATGACTAAAATGACAGTATCAGAGCCATTCAATTTAATCATCTACTCCTATTTTTCTCTCCTTTCTTCTCATCAGAACGAAGTATAATCTATCTAATAACACAAAAATAAAAAGAACTGTCATTGGCCTCTGTAAAGTTAAATATGGTCTGTACTCACCTATTGCTCTGACAAGAACTTTGTGCTTCAGAAGTCTATTTTAATGATAAAACTGTAAATCCATGCTGTCGTTGTTAAAAGCAGACTTCCTTCAGGTTTGTAATATTACAATAAGTTCTACCATCCACGTGTGTGTCCTCTTTCAATAAGCGTGATCTGTTTTCCTATTTAGCTCTGCTCGCTTCAGTCCAGCTTTGCTCCGTCCTGTTCCAGATAGTGGGAGTGCCGGACTTTTCCCTGGCCAAGCCTTTTCCTCCTCTTCTTCTCCTCCTTTTCCTCCCCTCCCATCTCTTTCCTCTCCTCCACAAAGCCTCTCCTTTCTCAGTAACATTCCTGCCAGCCGCTTGGTAAGCTGTGATGTCATGGGCTAAGTGTGCGTGCGCACGTGTGTGTGTGTGTGTGTGTGTGTGTTTCTCCAGATGCCCTTCCGCACAAAGACCCCGTCTGTGCAGGCCCTCGTACAAACACTCACACACACACACACACACACACACACCAAAAACATCCACCCTGTGGCTCCCCACTCCTCCCTTCCTGTATGAGACCGAGCCCTCTCTTTCCCCGCTCCATACGTATGTCGCCCGCCCCTCTTTCCCTTCAGCCCTTCAGCTCCTGTCAAACCTGAGGAGATGGGGGTCGGAAGAGACAGGCGGGGAGGCGATGATGAAGAGATGATGACTGAAGAAAGAGGGAGGAGGTGATAGGGGAGGTAATGGTATTTCTTTAGTCATCATCAGTATGGGACTGTTGACTCAGGCCCAAATGAGGATTATAGTAATAAACTGACTTTATGAAAGAAAGCTTTTGTTGACTGACAGACGCCGTATTTTTATGTCTCATGGTCACTGTAAGCCTACTCGGGGTCATATTGGTCCCGTGTGTGTGAGTGTGTGTGTGTGTTAGGTCATAGGATCAGGCCGGTGGAAACCTGAGCTAACCTGAGTCATGGTTCACTTTCTCCGCTCACAAACAACACATCGAGACTGCACTGGAAACACTTTCCCCGAATTTACGGGATCAATTAGCGATATTGTGTTAGCGGCTGCTAAACGATGGAGGATGGTGCTACGAGTGCGGTACTGATGTTAGAATTCAGCAATTAATGCTGTAAAGATTCATTTCATCACCGCAGGTTTACTGCAGTATTTGACAGAATGACACATCGCCTCCTCTTTGGGCTTTACTGTTGCTCTAATTAGCTCGTTTCATCTTCCCTACTGTGAAAAGCTCACCTTGTATCGATGATAAGAAACTGAACCAGGAGTTGTACACATGGAGGGAAAGCACACGCACTGTTAATTAACGTCGTCTTTCAGTATATAGTTTGAAAACTGCAGGGTGGTCCTGAGGTCAGAGAGGTTGTAGTCCTCTGTAAGCAGCAAAGGAAGGCCTGCAAATAGCGACGTGTGCCCGTTAACAGCTGTGCGTCCTGTCACTAAACCTGGATACATGTTTGGATAACACCATCGACTGCAATGCGAAACCAACAAAATGCAGAAAGTAAATATGAGCAGTACCGCTCCTTCATACCAGCTGTCCAATCGAAGTGGTCCTGTTTAAAATGACGAATCACAAGTTCTTGGTGAGTTCCCGGGCTAGAAATAACTCATATGATGAAGAGAAACCGGTCACAGAAAATTGGGACAGTAACCCAATTATTGCCTGTGCACTGGGGAGCTCAGTTCCTGTATGGGTTGTGCCACACAAAGAGACCTATGGTGGTCATTATGCCAGAGTAGGGGGTTTATAGAGAGGAGAGCTAACGACTACACAGCTCAGAAATGGACGAGCTGTGGAAGATGAAAAGAGATGTTGTTGGAAACTGAAAGATGGAGGAAAATGAGACGGAGGAAGACGGTATATGTGACGGTTCATTCATGTCCGTGTGTGTGTGTGATTGCATGCATCTGGGTCAACTCTAACCCAGTCGATAAAGAGTAATGCCCAGAGCAGTCTTATATCAGGGGAGCTGATTGTGATTGATTGGAAACGCAGCGGATGACACAGTTAACCATCGCAGCTTGCCACAGTGACACGGGCACACGCCCACCAACAGTGCGAAGAGTACGAAGAGAGAAGAATTTGCACGTAAGAAACTACGACGTTCAATAACAGAAAAATATGACCAACACATGAAGACTTCGTGATGAAGGAGCACACGTCCTTGGTTTTTTAGCTTTTCACCCTTAAAGCAGGCTTTAGTAGTAGGCCTTGTATAATTAATAAAGTGATGGATGGTGAATACTTTAAAAGACATTATGTCATCGGAACTCAAAAATAGAAGTTTTGAAAAGAGTGTTTAACAGTGTTGCGAGTGCTAAAATGAGGCGTGTTTCTGCAACAACACTGCCAATTTCTCTTCTCATTTTTACTTAAAAACTGATCCTGGTGAATATTTAGGAGAGTTTTGACATTTCCAGAAAAGGAGGGAAGAGTTCATAATGATGTCTGAGTTGAGGAGAAAAGTGTCGATCATCTACTGTACAGCCTGATAGATACAACCTCGGTATCAAGTGAATTAAACAGCTTCTATTAAACAAGTGCAGTCCAGCAGTGCCTGCAGTGAAGGGTAACGCCCTCTTAAATCCTCACACAGACAAATGCTTGGGACTTCCTGTGTGACGGGGACAGTGACAGTGAGTTTAAGGAGATGGGCGGCGACCACTTTTTAAGAAATTAAAACAAAAGATGCTGCAGAGCGACGGAAACAACTGATTGGATAAAAGCCTATCACAGCCCGCAGGTTATCTAAACAGGAAGCCAGGAAGTTGCGCTCCATGGAAATGGCCCTCAACACAGGAAATACACCAAAAACTTGAGGCCACCTGCACCAGAACACACACACACAATCACAGACTAGTAGCAACATGCTGTGAAGTTCACCGGGGTCAACATTTGGCAGAATAAATCTGACAGACAGGTCAGTACAAAACAGACATTAATAAGGGATCAAAACATTGTAGATTTTCTTTAGTTTGTTTTTACCCATTTCAAATGTATGTAAATTGATTAATCTAATGGATGGTTAGCTGTTATCAGTGCTGAAACAATATCCACAAACCTGCACAAGGACTTCTGGGCTGTAAACAGTTGACAGTCAAGCAGTACAACTATCAATACAGCAACTATCAGTACAGCAACTATCAATGCAGCAACTATCAATGCAGCAACTATCACTACAGCAACTATCAATGCAGCACTATCAATGCAGCAACTATCAATGCAGCAACTATCAATACAGCAACTATCAATACAGCAACTATCAATGCAACTATCAATGCAACTATCAATACAGCATCAATGCAGCAACTATCAATACAGCATCAATGCAGCACTATCAATACAGCAACAGCAACTATCAATACAGCAACTATCAATACAGCAGCACTATCAATGCAGCAGCTATCAATGCAGCAACTATCAATGCATCAATGCAACTATCAATACAGCAACTATCAATGCAACTATCAATGCAGCTATCAATGCAGCAGCTATCAATGCTATCAATGCAACTATCAATGCAGCAACTATCAATGCAGCAGCTATCAATACAGCAACTATCAATGCAGCAGGTATCAGTACAGCAACATGTCCTTCCTTGTGTAAGAAGCAGCAGTACAAAAAGGCTCACGTGACTGTTTTGCATCTCTTCCCAGCTTCACACACAGGCACAGTGACGGCACGCTGCCGCACCGCAAAAGAATAATAATGACAGCCATTTTCACCTACCAGTCGCCAGAGAGCATGAAACAACAACCACACCGAAACCATGTTCAGAAGCCTTTTGAGTTTTGATTGTTACAGGAGGAATGCGCTGCAGTCTGGATTCATGGCAACTATTTGTGTCCTTTTTCAAGCCTCTCATGACACCACTCGCACACAGACCCAGACCCGCTAAGACCCCCTCCGTGAAACAACAACAAAGGGCCCAATAGGCGCTTCAGTGAGACTCTCGAGGCGGAATACTAATGCTACACTCCACACACACACAGATGGAGGGCCCTCTTTAAACAGAAAAGGTCTGTAGTCAGAGAGTGTGACCACTTGTGTGCACAGGCTCTCCAAGCACAGGACAGAGAGGCAGATTAAGGCTTGCATCACAAGGGCACAACTAACCGGGACAAAACACAGTTGCAGTAACACTGAACAGCCATCCATTATTAGTTATGGCTCGGACTGAGCAAAGGCACCGACTGTACTGCTTTCTTTCAACTGCAGCCCAGATCTGTGTGTACAGTATCATAATATTTCATACTGTGACAGTAAAACAAACTGTACTTTGCTGGGCTTGTTCCCCCTTAAACGGAGCACTGTGTGAGCCTTATGTGATGGTTAATGTACAGTGAGTCAGTGCAAAATAAGCTCTGTTTACAGGGTTTTTACAATTGCTTACCCACGTTTCTATATACCGAGGTCACTTTTTCCAAACTTCTCACATGGTCAGTGTGGACAGCACAGTGGAGGACCTTTCATCGCTTCATACAGAATGCATTCAGTGACCACATCTCTCACTCAAACTCAACCAAAAATCTGTATTTACACGTAATTTTTTTGTTTATGTGTGCTTACATACTTTTGTCCCAACTGTTGCATTTGAGTTTAAAACCTAACATAGCTTAAACAAACTGCACACTCCTAATTGGGACACTGAACACTTATTTTCATTCCTCTGTGACCTCCAAAACGGACTTGTGCCAGGCGAGGAAAAGGGGCCAAGTGAGATGTTTTACAATTGGATGAGGCGACGTGGCGTTTTACCGTCTCTTCAGGTCACGGAGAGGTTTACAGCCCGTCCCAGGATGGTGTCACTTTTTTTCGTCCATCTTTGTCTCCGTTTCTTAACCCCACAGTGACATTCTCGTCCTTGTAAAGGGAGAAAGCTTGAGAGCAGCAGCCACATGATCGGATGTCCCACTGTGACACAACTGCTGCTGGATGTCTGGAGGTGTCTGCAGAAGATGGTCGGGGACAGATCGGACATGAAGTGTGATGTTGAGGAGAACTTGTGGCCAAATGTTGAAGGGAGGGTTGGCTAGCACTGTTGTCTTTTTATCTCTGTAGCTCTCCTATACAAGTATGAATAATGTACAGTATTTAAATGCATTATTGAAATGACTTATATGAATAGTTTCATTTTGTGCATTTGAATCGCTCACAAGAAAGCTTAATGAGGCATATTACAGCATATTAATCAATTTCTGTGGCATGTGGTGTGAATCAGCATTATCCATGCAATGAAGGACAAAAGTAAATCAAAGATACTTTTACAGAAACAGTAGTGATGCCCGGTGTAATGTGAGCTGTTTCTGATATCTGTGGTTGTTACACAATGAGTGACAAAGTGTTACTGTTGACAGACAAATGTTCAGGTTCACACGCTGATTCTGCATTTGTGCTTTTTAGACGTGAGATCAACTGTTGTGCTGGGAGAACTGCGTGACAGGTTTTTAAAAAAACGACCTCGCCGACCTCTATCGCAAGTCATTTACTGACTTCTGCCAGCAGGAGCCAAGAAACAGCTATAAAGTCATGACGTTAATTTGATAAGCATCCAATTAACAAAATGGACCAGACATCTTAAATTAAGAGTAATGGTTAGATATTACAGAGGCCTGCAGAACTATGACAATATGCATATATTTAAGCATATTAGGGGTAAAACCCGCCAACCAGTCAAGTTTCAGTTTACATCCATGCCTGTCAGACTGATGTAATATATGAGGTGAAGCCTTTGATGGAAGTTATCAATATATTGACACGTGTGAATCCAGGTAATCTGATAGAGGACTGATAGAGAGCCTCATCACATGGTGCAACGACAGTCATTTGAGGCTCAATATTAGCGAAACTAACGTGCTTGTGGTGGACGACGAGGAAAAACAGGAGGCCTCCTGTCCTGGTTGTCGGGGAGAGGAAGTAAAGGAAGAATACTGGGGTCCAAATCAATAAAAGACTGTCATAATTAGCGTATAAATTCTTGAGTTATGGCCAAAAACATGATATGTGAGTTCACAGTGACCTTTAACCACGAAATCGGTTCATCCTCGAGTTCAAGTGGACGTTTGTACAAAATTGAAAGAAATCCTGTCACGCTCACTAGAATGGGATGGACGGACTCTCTGTCATGTTGCCCGTGACTGTTTAATCATGGCGAGAATGAGAAAATGCCGCAACCAAATGACAAAGTGTTCGCGGAAATTCAGGACACGTTGCCAATGAACTTTTATTTCAGCCAAGCGCTCCCTTTCCCTTCCTTTCCTCGGCCTCCCCCGGTTGTGTAACAGGCCGGCTCCCTCCTGCTGTTAATCCAGCACGACACAGTACATGCTGTCAACTATCGTTCCCTTTGTCTTGTATCGCATCACACACACACACACACACACACAGATGCATAGAGAACACAACAACACAATGACCACAAACATTTCAGTACACCACGCTTTAACTGTGTGATATAATGACTGTTTGTTGCAGTCTTACAGGCAACAGGAACTTCTCTGGTTGAGCAAGACTTCATGAACTTTGACTCCAAACAAGTCTGATATGAAAATAATGAAAAGCAATCCCAAAAACTGAAATGCGAGCCTCTGTGAAATCAAACAGAAAACGCGAATCAGAAATAACAGGAAAGTTGAGCAGGAAATAAGCTGAGGACAGACATGAAGGAACAAACCATCAGTAGAGGAAGAGGGGACACATGCATGGCTGAGGGTGGGGGTTTCGAGGATGTGTGTGTGTGTGTGTGTGTGTGTGAAAAGAAAAAGCCACAGAGCATATAATTGTAATCCTTTCCCAGCATGATTCAACCCATTTTGGCATTCTGTCCCGCAGGACTCTGAGTGCAGAGACCACACAGTGAGGCTAACCGGCTAACAGGCCAAGGGGCTAAAGCTAAAGCTCAGGACAAAATTAAAGCGAGCTGGCTGCTGGATTTCCTTATAGTTTCCCACGACAGATACATAACAACTTCTGTGCTGCCTCTCTTGTTGGCCTTGGATTTATTTTTTTACGCAACAGCGCGGGCTGCATCATGAACATCAGCGGCCGATCGCACTTTAGTATGTTAGCACGGCCTGACGGCCTGAATGCAATGTTTGAGTCAAAGGGCGGGCAAAGATTAGATTAGCAACTTGCCTCACGACACAACGCTCACTGGGAAAGAAGCTGGCCTATGTTTAGAAAGCCTGGCACGCCTACCCGCCAAAAAAACCACTACGTGTTGCAGACGGGATGACGTAATTTGTCAAATGCAGCACATTCAGACCGCATGTCCGAGCTAATAGGCTTTATAAAAAATAAATATAAGCCGAAATGAAGCAGCTGGAGAAGTTTTGAGGAAAAAGACGCGAGTGCTTAATTGATAAAGTGAAAAATAAAGAGTGCTACTAAAAAAAACAAACTAACACTGTGAAATATCTGACAACAGGTATTTATCAGGAATGTGTCTGACCTTATTGTCCACGACCGGCGCGCTCTTCTTCGGCCTGAGCTGACCGATCATCTGACCGATTGGCACTTCTAGACGCTCTGAAGCCGCATGGTCGACGCTCACCCAGCCTGAGCAGCACCCAAGTCCTACAGCATCGCCGTCCTCACACAGAACATCTTTATCGTTGTCCTCATCCCTGTGTTAGCTTACAGCATTAACTGGCTCTGCTCTGCCTCACGCCGAGAAGAGCACTGTGTTAATCACCTGTCTATTTCAGGAAAGCGGTTCATTAGCCTGCAGTATTTAGACAGAGGAAGGAGGCTTCGCGCAGGAAGAAAACAGCCTCTTGTCAGCAGACGACTGCAGTATCTCCCATTTATTTGGACACTGATATTTTCTGTGGTTTCAAGGGAATAGGGAAAGCGTTCTAAGCGAGAACAATGATATTTATGTGTATTCTTAGAAAACAAGACCTGAAATAAGACTCGCTGGTGTGCTTTGAATTGAATTTCTGCCCATCTCTGCTTTTATAAGAACAAAATGTCTCCCTTCCCGGTAAATTCCCAGAGTGCAGTTCATCAAAAGTCAAATAACAAAACATAACATTTGCCTTGCTACACTTGAGAAGACCGTCCAAGCTAACCTTTAAGGATAACTCCCCTCTCATAATGTTTTTCACGGTCTGATGTTCTGCACATTCCTGGAGTTGTTTCATGATGGAGTGTTGTAATCTTCTGTTTGGTGGTCCCTCTTTCACTCCAGCTACCTCATCTTGTTTTATCCAGCTGAGAGAGCGGTCGTGATCATGACGGAGGCAGAATCTTTGTAGAGGTCTGCTCGGGACTATTTTTTTTAAACCTGAACTTGTTGAGGCATTTAGGAGTCAAGTATAAGTGGATAATGTGGATAATTTTATGGATAAAGTCCTTGATTCTTTGATGGTTGTGAGTCATTTCCCATAGCAACAGGATGCTAACCAGATGTTTGAACCTCAACCAGAAATCAAAATTCTTGAATTCTTCTCGGAGTGAAGTCGCACTTTGCCAAAATGACCTCATCTCCTAAATATGCCCCGACTCTGAGGGTCCACCTCTCAGCTGGGCTCTCACAGGGATAAGAAACCGCAACGCCCACACAGACGATGGCGCCCCCCCCAAGCCTCCATCATACATACTGCAACATCTAAAGCCCTGCTGGTATTCTGACACTCCAGTCTAAAGCAGGAATGTGATAAAGAGACATCTGCAGCTTTTCAACACCAAACCGCAGTGCTAGTTTATGAAACTCAGCCTTGACATCATAGGTCAGTCTCTCTCCTGGTTGCAGATTATGTCTCTGCTTTAGTATTTCATCTAACAACTTCTTTCTTATTCTCATGAGGAGAAAAATTAGCAGAATTTGCTTCAGCAAGCCAATTTATGTCATTTCAAAAATTTGAATGTTCCATTCAAAGGCAGTTTTCTTAATTATATCGTGTTCCCGGTACTTTCATGCTGCATTCCTATTGTCTGTGTATGCATCGTTGCTGTAAACACAGTTATTTGTGCTAGCAGGTGCTTTGTGCTTTGCTTTGTGTTAAATGAATGACTTCTGTTGCGCAGTGCAACAACAGTCGGTGGATGTTGTAGACAATAGTGGGTGGCGGAGGTTGTGTAATGGTGGCCATCACATGGCTGGGTTGTATTGTTGCGTTTCCTGCATCCCTCCAGTTCTCTTCCTCTCTGGAAGACAAATACCAAAACACTGGACAAAATGCTGTTCCTAAAAAATGAATGTGACCAAAAAAAAAAAAAAACTTTTTGACCTCTTTAGGTGCATTGTTCAAACAGTTGTCATTAATTGCTATTTTCATTGTAACATGAGCCTCAAGATAAAGCAGGATTAAGAATGAGGACGTCATTTTTCTTTGTGCTGGAGCCAGAATTACAATGCCGAAAATAAATGGCAACAAGCATGGAGGAGATCAACACAGCTGGATATGTGACACACTCCTGATCAGCAATCATAAACACCAACAGACCTTCAGCTGAATCATGAGGAGAAAACAAGTTGGCACTTCAGCTTTATCTTCAGGCAAAACTAAATCTATGTACCAAAATCAAACTGGATAACCAGTCACAGCCTGACAGGTGGAACCCATTATTGTACATTTCCTTTTCCTGTGACATGATGATTGCTTTCACGTTGAAGAATCCAACTTTTTAACCGCTTCAGCTTACCACAAAAGATTTCAGACACTTTTGAAAAGTGCCTTCATCTCCCCTGATTTTCTCTTCTCTGACTGTGTCAGGGTGACTTCTTTTTGCTGTTTTATCAAAGGGAGAAATAAACCAGAGTTGCACACACAGACACACACATAACCGTACCCCCTTTATCACTTAAAGCTGTCATCCATTCCCATGGGTTAAACAAAAATAGCCCACAAAGTGTCATTCAAAGAACTACTTAAAATTCCAGCTGCTTCAGACATACTAACACATGAGGAGGCTTTGTGTAGATGCTGGGGAAATGTATTTTTCAAGGCCCAGTCTAATAGCTGGCCTGAGGCTAAGACTCACATGATTCTCAGGGACAAACACCCAAGCCGGCAAGTCTTTCTTCCCTATTCATGTTGTCCGCTCATTGTCAGCTGATAACACACACGTTGCATCTGTGAACCGAGCGTGCGCCACTGTAGTGTGCCACTGACATTAGAGTCCGTCTGAACAGCGCTGCTTTGGCCGCAACGTTTGGGACTTCATCCAATAACACAAGGCAGAGTATCGTTCCCCTTCCTGGAAGAAAGCCAACGGAGGCCCATCAACAGCTCGGCCATTGAGAGGCCATTGGCCAGTTAATGTCAACAACGCTTGGAGGCCGTATGAAGCTGAGCAGACTTCCTACCAGCATCCTCCACCTCCCTCGCTCTCACGTTTTCCTCACTGGCCTGACATGCACCGCTCCAACTGCCCCCAACACACACACACACCTGCACCGGTCTTTATCACTCCTTTGTTCCTTGTCATCACGTCGGCCGCTCTCATCCCGCCTCTCCTTCAATACCTCGTTCCCATTTCCACCTCCTGTGTACTCTTGGCTCACCAAGCTTTAGCATCATCGGCCACACACAGCTGTTATGTAACCTGTGATTATGTGTGTGTGTGTGTGTGTGTATGTGTGTGCGTGTTTTCTGGGAAGAGGGAGGGGTTTGGAGAAAGAAGACATCACAGATAACTTTGTTGCTCCTGTCAATGTTCTCACACTTCGCCTTGCGTTGAGGGGCGGGGATGGAAAATGTACTTCCACCAGACACGCATCCACACACACACACATAATCACACATGCACACAGAGAAATGCTGAGCTACACTAACAGGCACTGACGGTCTCAATGGGACGTTCAGTGGCAGGTACCTCCCGTCATTGACTATCTAATCAAATTTGGAGAGCTGGCTGTGATTTTTCTTTCTGTCCCCGGGCCTGGCAGAGAGATGTTTGGCAAGTGCAGCGTCTGAATTGGCAGTTTTTGCAGCTTCGCTTCGTCATTTCCAGAATGAGCGAGTAATTTCAAACGGCCACCAAGCAAAACGGTGAACACAGCCATGAGCTACCCTACATAGAGTGTGGTCAACAAAAGCAGACTTGGACTTTGTTACCCCCCAATTTTTCAGTGTTGCTGATCTAAGTAGATCCTCATGAGTGGCTTCACTGTGGAGCTTCTGTGCCTCGTCGATGTGTGGATGCTCCAAAGATCTACCTGAAGACACAGTTCGACACACAGATCACCCTCTCTGTGGGAGACGTGTTGGTAAAACGATGGAGATGAGCTGATCTGAAGCCTGTGCTGTGTCTCTCTCTTACTGTCTTGATGCTGCCTTTGCCAGGTGGACTTTGTTTGCCTGTCTCACAGGCGCTGCTGTTTAAACTCGCTGCAAAATAAATAAAAGCTGTCAAGTCCAAGATGAACTAGAAATGAGCTCTCTTTGCAGAACGAAGCCTGTAAGGATGTTCAAAGAGAAATGCCTGATTTCTGGAGCCTCCCTTTGGTGTTGACTGGTCGGCTGCACTCAGGCAGAATGTCAGTATCTCTTCAGTGAGGTAAAATCAATCGGCATGATTAAAAGCGATGGGAAAACAGGGTCAAGGTGGTTGTTTTCTGTCCCAACAGCAACATCTTCACCTTCGGTTATTCTGACAGCAGCAGGGAGATTCACTTTCCTTTAAAGCTGCTTTTGGTGGGCGTACTGTTTTTAAGCAGAGTATTCCTGCACCATGAGTGTGCATTTTTAGGATAAGTGGTCATGGTGGGTTTGATCACCTGACCCAATGTGGGTTATTTATCAGCAAATGAGAGTAACATTGAGCCACACAGAAAAAGATGATCAGATTTAGGCTCCGAATAAGAACCTTTAAATGCCTCTGATGTTTCCGATCCACCAGGAGGACAAAATCAAATGAACACCAAGTACAGCCGGCATGACAATGTCCATCTCTCTGTGAGCACCATCAATGTCAAAGTCTGCCATCAAAGAGTTTCAAGTTGCTTGGCAACAGCAAAGCGAAACATTCACAAAGTCACCACAAGGAAATCTGGAGCAAACAAATGAAGTCTGGCTTCAGGTGGTTCGCTCTGAACGTGTGCCAGCTGTCCTTTTTGGTGTGGTCGGCCGCTGCTCCGAGACACGCCGGCACAGTCTGGCCACCGCCTTTTGAAAATGCAAACATGCTAACATTGACATTCAAAATGCATCATATGAGAGTGCTTCTCCGGTCGGGGCGGGGCGGGGCTGAAGCTGCCACTTCACCATGTGCTGAGGCTCTGTCAAAGGCGAGAGTGTGTTGTGCATGTCTGAGAAACACCGACACTGCTTACCTGTCCGGTAAAATGAACAGTAGGTAATGAACCAGTATGATCCCAACAGGAAGGACGAACAAAAGCAATGTGAGGAAACAGCAGAAATCCAGTTAGACACCAGTGTAAGGACCAACAAGACTCTCTCTCTCTCTCTCTCTCTCTCTGTCTCTCTCTCTCTGTCTCTCTCTCTCAGGCTCTGCCAAGTCATTCAGCATGTGGATGATGAAACCAGGTTAAGGTCATTTCTATATCTAGGTTAAAGTGATGCATGCAGAGGAGGAGGAGGAGGAGCACAGGGAGAGAGAGAGAGAGAGAGAGAGAGAGACTACTGCAGCAAGCAGTCTGGTCCACTGACCTCCTTTGGATGTCTCTCTCTCTCTCTCTCTCTCTGTCAGGGTGGAGGGGGGGTGCAGTATCCCGTGTCCTCCCCACTTTAAAGCCAATCAGTGTAATTACGTGCTCCGTTTCTATTAACCAGCACACACACACACACACACACAGCTGACAGCACAGCAGCCTGCACAAAACACAAAGGCTCAACAGACCCCCTCTTTTTTTTCCCCACTCACCATCTGACGCACACTTTGACTGAATATCCCTCTGTGAGTTTTCTTAGCTCTAGAAACTTCAGTAGAAACACACCTCCGCTCTGTTTAAAGCTACACCTGAGTTTGCATGTGATCTACCTGTGTGGACAGAGATGAGCTGATCCCCGGAGCTCCTTACGGCGGACTAACGGAGGGCCAATGACCGGGATTAGTTGACTAATCGCACTTCTTCTTCTTCTTCTTCTTCCTCTGTTCACTCTGTCCTCCTCTCCCTCTCCTTGCTCAGTGCTCGCCTCGCAGACAGACAGACAGAGGTGACCGCAGCAGGAGAGGCGGACTCACCGGGGACGGCAGCCTCCGACTGGGATGACATTGAGCTGCTTTTACGCGCCAGCTTTTCCAAGCAGCTGGCTGTTCCCTCCTCTCTCTCTCTCTCTCTCTCTCTCTCTCTCTCTCTCTCTCTCTCTCGTTTTTTTTTTTTTTTACTAGGCACGCGCGCTGAATAATGCAGGGCTCGCGAGGTCCCGGCAGTGTTTTCTGTCCGGTTCCAGAGACAATCAGAGCGCGAGCCCCAGCCGAGCACACTGAGGCCGACCCGCGCGGATCAGGTTACCGTCCTATCCGTGCTGCCTTTCATTCATTTAACCCGGCTGCAAAACAACCTGAGCGCACAGCAGCCCCCCCCCTGCTTCTGCACCCCCACCCACCTGTCTCACTCTCTGCACCCCCACCCATCTGTCTCACTCTCTGCCCTCCACCTTCTTTGTCTCCCTCTCTGCCCCCCCCTCCACCCCACTTCTCTCAAATGTGCTCAGGTGGCGTTTTTTGAGGAACAAACCCAGACTCTGAACACTCACAGAACAGGCGGTGTTAAGTAGCCTAAGCAGTCCTGCGTGTAGGCCGACTCAGCTACCAGCCTGTTTATAGCTAAGCACGACTTTACTTCAATAATACATTAATATATTTGCCACTTTTTACACCAGTACATTTCAGGAGGCACTTCACTGTTTTTTTTCACATTAAGTCCAGATCACAGGAGGAGTGGAGTCAGACAGATAACATCATCTGTGCCTCTGGAGGAAATAACCCTGGTGATGTCATAAGGGTTGTCTTGACTTGAAATTTCAAATAAGAAAGTCAGGATATGTCTGCCTCTTTAAGTACTATACATGGCTAAGCACAGCTAAGCACTAAGCACAATTAATGGCAACTGCTTAACTTAAATAATAGTCTTCAATAACCCTGATGATGTCATAAGTCAAGGGTTATTTCTTTGGGTTATTTCAGGGTGTCTTGAAATTTACTTTATACAGAAAGCTTTTGTATCAAACTGGGAGTGTGGATTTTACAGTCCAGGACATCACTGAACTGGAATCAGACGTAAAAGGTGAACAAATAGTCCCCTCTTTATAAACACATCATGAAAGGTTTCCTGGCAGGCAGTGCCCTGGTGGAGCACCATACTCCTTTGATGTCAAACCAAGCTTTCGCACAAATGTGTGAGTATGTTATGTGCAGAACATCTCGCAGAAACACTTGCCCTGCCTTCACTGTAAGTTTATTGTTATGCATTCAAGTAATTGCACCCTTACATATACATAAAAACAGACTCACGCGGATAAACACTACTCACCATGGCAGTGTGAGGATGTCTAGTCGGAATGGGAGCCTGATACCCATTTGCTGTTGTCACGGTAACTCCAGAGGTTTGACTGCAGCCTGTGAAAAAACAAAATTTGAGTTATTGTCACCATTGTCATCTTTGTTGACCATTATCTCCTTTCATACTCATTCATTAATAATAATAATTAATAATAATAATTCATTAATGCTCTGCCATTAAAAGTAAAAAGTACATGGCGTATCTCCCAGATAATGATTTTTTTTAAGAGCTAAGGAAAAACAGCACCTTTTGTGGCTTTGCTGTTTTGAAAGGAGTGTCATAATAACAGGATGGAATATCTAATCCTGCAAATGAAGTGAAAAATGAAAATCCATCTGTTTTCCACAATGACGCAAACATGACCATATAACTTGTTAATATGAGAGTATTATTAGCCGCTGATTTGCGCAATCTGCACATATGATATGATTATATACATTATACATCAGTGAACTGTCATTGTGTAAGAGAAACTGACATAGATATGAAATCCGAAGTCTCTCTGTATTTTTATCTTGGTTCTGATCTTTGATGCTTCAGTGACCCAGTTCCACCTCGAGCAGTCAAAGACTGTGCTTGAATTGATAGTAGTTAAAGGTGTGTGTATGTTGCTTCAGCATTTCGATACCTTGCCTCTGGGGCCTACTACATTTCAGAGGTAAATGTAGTACTCTTTACTCTATTACATTTATTTGTTGTTTGCTATAGTTGAAAGTCACTTTCCAGATTTAAATCTTGTACGCAAAACTCATGGTCCAGTTTATAAAATTGAGATGACACCAGTCAACATTAAATGGCTCTATAAAGATGATTGCATCAGTAGTTATCATCTAATAAACAGACCATTGTGCATAATAAATGTTTTCTTATGATACTTGTGTTTAAGTCCTATTTATACATTGTGTTGTTGACTAATTTTAAAGGTCTAGATAGTTCTTACACTGCTGGTAGGAATAGCAGTGACAGTATTTGCAATAGTATTAGTATTAGTATTAGTAATGGTAGCTGTAAGGTGACAGAAGAATTAGTATTATCAGTGGTAGTAGTGTATCAAACATACTCTGAGGATACCAGCAGACTTTACTCTCCAGTGCCACAGTATAAGATGCACTTTAGGATGACTGTGTGTCGAATAACTCAGCTGACCTTTTTGTTGCATCTTTTTTTTAGATATCCACACTTAATTTTTGCTTTAGGCTTTATATCCCGTTGTTGTTTGTATATAGAGTTTGACTTGTGGGAGTAAACCACAAATCTCAAGGCCATGAAGTTATTTATTTATTCTATTCTAATCCTGATTATTATTGTTATTATTATTGCACTGTCACTGAACTGCATCAGTGTGGCCTGCGTACTTACAGTGATGCATACAGCATGTCCCACTGCTGACATGTGTGTTATCATCCTCTCATGCGCTTGTGTGCGTGGGTGTGTAATAATTATCTGCAGCCTTGGCTTCTGTTAAACACGCCAGACTGACATTCTCTTAAGATAAATCAATTAGTGTTTATTATCACGGAAAAACACACCCATCCTCTGTGCAGGAAGAGTGTGCATGTGTGTGTGTGTGTGTGTGTGTGTGCTGCATGCATGTGTGTGGCCTAAATGCTAGTCCTGTTTTCGGATGCTGCTTGTCATTACCTCTCTAATATAATCATTTATCAGCGTGTATTATGTGTTCTGTGTCATGTTTGTGCTGCTGCCCTCCCCGGATCATGTGTGTTTTAAAGGAGAACTGTAACACCCAGTATGTCACCCAAGATAAACACACATTGAGGGAGAGATAATGTTGTACAACCGCTTCATGCAAAATGAATCCCTGCAACTCCACTTTAACTGTACTGTGCTGATGAAACACAACACAATCTATGCCTGCAGTGTTTTGTACGCTCACTCCTGAAATGTCACTGAACTATAATCACCTGTTTTTGAATGAGTGGGAGTGTCATAAGTTTATTGCTCTTTTTTACCCGAACTAGTCTTTTTTGTGCTGATAAAGTTAGATGAGTGAGCGTGCAGTGAGTCCTGATCTCCCACAGTACCTCTTATTGAAACCTGGGGGGGCTCCTGCAAAACTAGGGCACAGGGACATCTGAATCAATCCTCCTATCTATTTATCTAGCTATTTACCTGCCCATCTTCCAACTTTCCTTCACTCAACACCAGCTGCCTCCCTCTTAGACGCATCACATCGCCCTCAGTATTTCTTGCAGTGTGTATACTCATTACATGCCACAGACACAGTATGGGTCCCTGCAGGAATGCTGCAATAATATTAGGGCGATTTTTTTCCAGAGCAGCGGTGGCAGATCAAACTGAAAGGGAGAGATTACATTAAGAATCTTGCAGGGCACTCGTATCCTTGTGCTTCCATCCTTTAGTATTTCAAGTAGGGACAGACTGGTGTTGCAATTTAGCTGTTCTGAGAAGTACCCTGCCTTCATTTTCTGGGCTTTAAAGTAACAGTTACAGTTATAAGAATAATAGTAATTATGTAACCAATAATGTCTTAATTGCACTATATTTACTCTGAATAAATGAATCAGAGCCGTTGTTATGTAAACCAGGCTGTACTTTCCAACTCACTACGGCTGGCTCTTTAGCCTTGCTCTAGTTTCTTTGTTGGCTTGACCAGTTTAAATAAATGACTCTTGTACTTTATATTGGGCATAAACAGAACATGCCATATGAATGTCACAGTGACTGATTGCCTTACCTGACAGTGTTTGTATTTAATCCTGCATTATTTGGATTTGAACCTAAGTGAATGAGACTGCACAGTCATAGCACGCTGCATGCATGTAAATGCTGTCAATTAGCATTAAAGGGAGGAAGACAGTCTTAATGCTCCATTGGACCTTATCTCTCACCCTTACATCCTTTCAACAGAGGTGTTTGTGAACTCAGGAACAGTGTAGACAAAATATCACCTAAATTAAAAAAAAATGTTTGTGTGTGTGTGTGTGTGCTTGTTAGTGGCAGTGGGTATTATAACAGATAGGGGTGCAGTAAGGAGAGCTTGTGATTTCTTTGTCAGCAGCCAATGAAAAAGTGAATGTTAGAGACAGATGGAAAGAACAACAAGCAAGAGACGGCAGGGGGGCACTGGAGAAACTCAGCTTTATTGACCAAAGATAGAGAGAGGATACAGACATGAGAGAGAGAGAGCGAGAGAGAGAGCGAGCGAGAGAGAGAGTGAACAATAGAAAATGGCTCCTTTTTGTTTTAACAGTCCATACAACCGTGAGGGCAGGCAGACAAGAGAAAGAGAGACCCCTACAGAGTCAGATGAGTACTGCAGGCGTGGCAGTGGGGCTGGTAAACTCAACAAGTCTGTTCATGTACAGCTCCTTGCATTACATGAGATGATACACACACACACACACAAACCCATACAGGCGACCAGGATTGGTCATGCTCCATTAATTTGAACTCAGCCTTACTCTTTCCTTCTTCTTCTTCTTTTTTTTTTTTTTTTTTTTTAGCAAATTTGAGATTGTGGTTGTGTTTTCTTCTGTAGGTACACGCAGTCAATGTGTCTTTGCTCTGTCGCACATCGTGTGTGTGTGCGTTACGCCTTGGGGGAAACTGACACTCCAGAATACACTTCTCTGCATACTCCCCTCAGTGTTTAAAACCAAGCAGTCATGCAATGAATATGTTTCAGCCAATCTGGGACACGAACAGGACAGCGTTAGTAGTAATTATCCCCAGCCTTCGCAAGCCTTGCAGTCTGTTTGCAACAAATTTTAAAAAAGTGGAAATAAGTGTGACAAACTGCTCACAAGTTTAGTTTTTTTCCCCTCATGAGATCTGTTGTAGTAATTTTGAACCACGGAAATAAATATGGAAGTGGTGAAAAGAATCACGTGAGTTTGAAAGCATCTTTTAGCAGTAAAATTAATATTTTGCTGATGACTCTCAACTTTGGTAGCATTGGATCACCTGTAGTTGAGTAGATTTAAACATTTTACCTAAATAATTGGAAACTGATGGCTGGCTGGAGGAAATCAGTGTGAATCAGTGTGTCCACAGTAATGAAAACTGAATGTGATTTGTAGTTAATAGGCTGTCATGCAAATCCAGTGGTGTGGTTATCTGAGATCCTGCCTGTGCACAATGTGTTAAGATCCTCAGATGCCTTCAAGGCCAACTGTAACATGTAACATGGTAGCAGCCGCCAAGAGTTCACAGAAGGTGGTAGTGATGGTCAGAAGAGGAGAAAAAGTTGTGTGGGGTTAATAGTGAGATTACACACAGCAAAGCAGTGAAGTTAGAGAGTGAAAATATACAAAGCTTGCGTTTGTGCACTCACACGGTCGTGATATGGCATCGCAGGACATCAGAACAATGTCTAGTACCCATAATAATCAGAATTATCTCTAGATCTCTATTATATAGATGTGGAAAATAAAATCATCACTTAATAGAATATAGAGCATATTTACAATCTTTATCTACACAGGAAACTAGACCCCTGTGGGCCTGGTGGTGGCCAGTCACACAGCCAGGTGGACTGACTGACAGCAGCAGTGGCCAATCACACTGAGGCATGTTCGAAGGCCGAACCTACAGACGTGCACTGATGGGACAGTTAAGAAGTTTAATGGCTGCGCACAGAGCCATGTAAGGAAAAAGCTGATTTACCCAGAGACCTTTCAGTTGCTGGAAATGCGCTGTTTGTTGCAAAGGAGTATTGTTTCTGTTTTTCATCCTTGTTAAAACTATTATCAGAGCTTGTAGGACGATGTTGCGTTCTTCGGCCTAGGGCCAGGATTAGCAATGCAGTCAAACAAATGACTGGAGAGAAAGACAGAAAAAGTACTGCACTCTGGAAAAAAGGTTGTTGAGGCCCTTCAGGTCAGTCTAGGTGTTCACTGTTCACCGTTGCTTTTTTGTCCATGTGAATGAAAACATTTTCAAGAAATCATTTTAAGACCCTGGCTGGATTCGATCCATGAACAACGTGTCCATTTGATGCACACTGGAGACACAAAAAAACCCAAATCACATTATTTGGATCCGAGGAGCCTCTCTAACCTCTTCGTAAAGGTGCGGATGTCTTTTTCAAGCTCATATCTGGCCATTACAACTTTATTGATCTCACTCTATCAACAGGTATTTCTCTGTGGCGTACAATGGCAAAGTGTCGTCACTAACTCTACAAAAAAAAATCAATTCACCAGATGCCTATTGAGCATCAAAGTCCTCTCTATTCCATGTAACACCAAAGACACTTGAAATGAAGCAAAAAATCTTTCTAGAGCATCCATTATCATTCAGCACAATGAGGATGATTGCTGCTTTTGAGAGGTTTTCTGAAAGCCAGCCAAGTAAATGTCCTACAGTGTAATATACAGTATATGATGTTATAATGACACCCAGGCCACATTATTTGTAGCACCCTTGTAAACGAGGACCTGGTCGGTGACTACAGCAACAGCTGGCAGTGTTTTTAGTCTCTTTGAATCTACTATAATGGATCTCTGGCAGCTTTCTGCAGTAATGAAGTGATTTTAATGGACAAAAAGATGAACATGAATTGCACATTATCTGTCTCTAAAAGCTCCTTTGAGCACAGCTGTCAGAGCTGTAATTTAGTAACATGGTAGTGCTTGTTAATATTCGTTATTCACAACTTTGTGCCCAGGTTGTTAGTGGTAACCCATGTTTGTTTTCATAGGTGGAAATCCATGTTCCTTCACTGCCAGAGTGTACTCATTAAGCTGCCGTTCGCTTCCTGTGCTCTATTAGACACACTGGAAAAAGTTGGCTGTATAGATCCTACTGGCTGCCAAAAGGTGTTCCACGGCTTCTTATTGGCTGCTGAGTTAGGAAGTATTAGAATAGGAGGAAATGACCTCAGCAGTGGAATAGCTGGAGTTAATTGGACAAATGGACAGAGAGAGAAAGAGAGAAATAAAGAGAAAGTCCTGTTACTACCAACTACAGTGTCAAAAACCTCAGTTTCCCACGGAAACAGGCGTCCCAACGATTCAATGGCCTTTGAAGTTTCAAAATGAAAGGAAAAAAACATCCTGATAACAACAGCAAACTGAAATAAAAGTCTAATAGAACTTTTAATTATTTCTATCAATGTGGAAGAATGAAGAGGCACATAAAGAAACCAAGGCAACAAGTACCCTCCTCTCCGCCCTGGTGGGGGTGGTGGGTGGGTCGTGAGTTCGTAGATTGGGTGTGTGGTTGTTTATGTGCGTCTGTGTGTGTGTTGGGAGACAACAGGAGGGAATATGTGGAAAGTGAGTGAATTTTTTTTTTTTTAATAACTGAGACTGTGTGTGTCTTTTTTGAAATTTATATAAACTGGCTTATTAAAGGCTGTGATCTGGTTGATTGTCCTTAGAGCCAGACATACTGTTTGGTTAGACATGGTGATGCGACTGATTGTCCGCAAAGTCTTATTGACCACTGAGAGTAGTTTAAAGTAACCTGGTTTGTCAACAAACATTAAGTTATATGTCTGTTATTTGAACTGATGGGATGTGCTGTGCTCTCTGAGGAGACAGGAAGCGGGGAGGCAGAGACTCCACGTTGACAGAGAGGGGAGCGAAGGAGCAGAGATGTAGAGGTAATAACGTAACTGAGTAAAAAGTCAAAGGTCGGACAAGAGCGTGTGTGCGTGCATGTGTGTGCCAGCCAGTCGATCAGAGTCCAGAAGAGGAGGAGGAAGGCAGGGCTTCTGTTAGTAACCATCCAGAGATAGAGGAGAAGAGAGGGGTGTTGTGGGGAATAGTAAAAGGGTGGAAGAGGGAGAAGATTCAGTCACATGAGGATGCAGCACTCGCAGCGTTTCCTCTTGTCTGTACCTGTGGGGGGGGTGAGGCCGGGCGGGGGGGCCGTGTTGGCGTCGGCATTGGCGGGGGGCGAGGAGGCGCTGTCAGGCTCACGGCCATCAGAAGACAGTTCCGTGCTGGCGGCCTCAGACGTGGCCGGCCGCCCCGACACGAGGTCGGCCGCCGTGCCGTCGATGATGGAGAGGTCGGTGACTGTCTTCTCCCTCAGTGACTTCTCGTCATCCTCATCGATCAGAACCACCTCGGCCTTCACGGCGCCGTCGAAACCGAGCAGCCGCCTGCTCTCGCTCATGTCCTCAACGTCCTGGTAGCCGAGGAACACCATGGTGACTGGGTGCTCTGCGCTGGCTTGGGGTGGGGAGGTGAGCTCGGAGCCTGGGTGGGCTGAGGAGCCGGGCTGGGTTGTGATGGGAGCAGAGGGTGGCATCATACCAAGCCGGGTCTCCCTCTGGAGGGTGACCTGGGCCGGTGGGCTTGAAGGGATGGATGGTGGGGCGCAGGAAGGCGGAGACAGATCATCGACATCTGCTGGGGAAACGTAGGCCTGCGGGGCAGCTGGGGTCACCGTCACCTGCCCTCTGCTCCCCTCTCCTCCATGTACGACGGGTCTGGCAGCTCGCTGGATCAGCTGGTCGACCTGCGCAGAGCTCCAGCCGTTCTCCATGGTGGTGGTGGATGGACACACCCCCGGAGGAACTGACCTCGTAGACCACTTTTCTGCCGTCATCATAGACCTTGATGCCGCGCGACGCTGCGTCCAGCGGGCTCACGCGGTTGGCTGAGAGGATGCGCTGCTCGCCGGTCTGCGGGTCATGCTGCACGTTGATCTCCATGGCAAACATTGCTGTTAGGAAGGGAGGGATGGAGAGGAGGGGGTGGAGGAGTGAGGAGAGAGGGGTCGATGCACAAGGGAGTGGGTTTTGAAAGAGAAGCAAAGGGGTGGGGAGGGAGCGGTGGAGGAGGTGGTGGGGGGGTGTTGGGAAGAAAAGGTGGAGGGAGTAAAGCGTGAGGATGGGGACACAGTGTTCTCTGAAAAACTGATATGTGCAATAGGAGTTTCTCATTCAAGCTGCTTTATATGCAATTAGTAGAAGACAAAACATTACCTTCACTTCATCCTTCAGAGATGCAAACCACAGACGCAGGTGAGTGAACAAGAAAAAAAAACAACTTCCCCTCACTATGTCTGAAATAAGTGAGGACTACCAATGTACAGATGTACTTTCTAGTTAACTTAGGACTATAAAATACCTGACAAGTAATGCTGGTGAGAACTAGTGTATATTCAAGAATACGTGTCTGTTTCATCATCATCCCCACAAGGTCATTTTTGACAAGGGACACTTTATATTAGTTATTATAGGCACATTTGCTGTGGAGTAAAGTATAGTTTCACTTCGTTTTGCAGAGTAAATATTAAGCTTGAGAATGAAAGAAGAATAATCATACATAAATTTAAATCATACATAGATTTAACTCTGTTCTTACACTTACACAAACTTTATCGCACTGCAGATGAGTCATAAGCACAGCTGTCTAACTTTATTGCGCTGCCCCAAAAGCTGAGCCTTTATTTTGTAGAGCTGTTTCACACTGCAGAGTCAGCAGCATAAATACAAAGAGCCACACGTGTAAGATAATGAACTGAACACAAGCTTAGGAAAGATTTCCCATCACTAATTTAATTTTTCTATTTTTTTTTAAGACTTTTTTTCTTTAACAAGAGAGTACGGTTATAGCTACTGTAAGAGTAAAGACTAAAACTCTCATTTAAGCACTTGTACCAAAACTAAAACTAATAAAAAGAAGTACTGTGATACTATCATAGTGACTAGAACTAATAGTAATACTTTCTCGAATATGAAAATAACTCTGCTCCTGCTGCCAACAAGAATATACTTTGTGCTAATACTAATCAAATTACTGACACTAATTCTAGTATCTCTACCTTTATTTTAATTTAACAGTATGAATTGTGGTCTTGTCAAAAGTTTTTACTAGCATGAACAATCTATAAAATCAATTCAAATATTGATCCCTCTGTCTGATGTGCATGTGCTGTGAGTTTATCACTGTGCTGGCTCCTTCTTCCTCTCAGCACACATGGATGCTAAAGTCCATCTGAGACTGAATTTGTGCAAATGTGTGCGTTTCTGTGCCAGTCCATCCACCATGTGCGTGTGAGTCTGTCCTGCTTCTAATCCAGCTTGGCTGCATTAGGCCCAAAACCTCCCTGTCCTCCCTCCCTCCCTCCTCTCTCTCTCCCCCCTCCCTCACCCTCCTCTCCTCCCTCTGTCTTACCAGGTCTTGGTATGGCGTGCTCTCCAGAGGCAGGTGGGCCAGTCTGGAGCTGCGTGGCCAGGACGAGGTGGTCGGGATCGGGGTCCGTGCAGTCCGTGAGGGGGGCGGACATGCAGCCGGTGACATCTAGCGAGCAGGAGCACAGGAGGGGAAATGACACATGGTCAGAGGGAAGTTGGAGGCCGTGAGGGAAAGCACACACATATGCACTGGGGAGCATGCTGATACACACACATGCACGCTGGGCACGCGCACAACACACATAACCACACCCTGACCCTGACACATAACACACACACACAGCCCAGCCCCCCAACAGAGAAACTAACCACACCCCCGAGTGACCCTGCCTGCCCCTATTCTACACACACACACACACCATCTAACTCCCCTCATCTCTCTGTTTCTGTGTCCACGGCAACTCCAGCACCCCTGAGGTTCAGTGCTTATGCAGCAGAAGTGTGAGTGTGTGTTTGTGTATTTGTTACTGTTTTGTGTGTATCTGTGCGTATGTGTATGTGTGTGTGTGTACGTGTGTGTGTGTGTGATGACAAGAAAGAACAAAGCTTTAGGGGCTTACAGGGCTTGTTGGTGAATAGGGGGGGATAAAGCCAGTGACTGCAGGCTGCAGAGTCATGGCCTTGTGTGTGTGTGAGTGAGCCTCAATAGTCTCGCTGAGCCGGGTTCTGTGTGTGTGTTTTGGTGTGCGTGTGTGTGTCTGCGTACAGGTATATATGTGTTTATGCGTGCGTCCCTGGGTATGGGTGAGTGAGTGTGTTTGGGGGTTCAAGTGCGTGCTCTGGCGTGCATCTCTCCTGCCTCAGCGAGACTATTATCCATACATACACACACACACACACACACACACACACACACATAAATAGAAAGAGTTGGTCTCCACTGCCTGCAAACAACAATAACTTGTGGGTGGACACCATCCAATGAGGTGTGTTTGTGCAATTTCAGTGTCTGTGTATGGGTACGTGTGGGTCTGAGTGTGTGTATGGGTGTGTGTAAAAGTGTTGCTAATACCTCCATCCTGGGTCATCAGACTCTGAAACAGAGTGCGGAGAAAATTCATGAGAATTGAGACACAGCAGAGTGACATTTTGGGGAGTTTTTGAGGAACTATGATGATTGAAGCCTTTATATAAATATCATAACATAATATATTTAATAATGAGATCATATTTTAAAACATAACCAGAAAAGTAAACATTATCTAATTTTACTGGTAAGACTGCTTTAGTACTGCTGCAACATGCATTTTTAAGCACTATTTTACAATGCAATTAAAGATTAACAGCTCTGCTTAGTAACACAAAGTGTAACCTAAGTCAGCTTGTTATCAAGCAGACTTGTGTTTTTAATTAGCAGCAAGACATCTATGCAAGACTTTATGTCATTTTCACCATTTTTATTTGCTGTCACAAAAAACAATTTGTGTACGTAAAAAAACCCAGTGTAATTATAGTGCAATTAAACCAGAAACTGATAACAGATTGCAAATACTGAAACACTCCTGTAAGAAACGGACTAGTCGCTACATGATATACACTACAATACATATACACTACAAGACCCTCAAAAGCACATACAAGGATCTGCACAGTTTATGTCTTGGTACCTTCTGCAGGTCTTCTATTGAGCGCTCCGTCTCTTTCAGGCGTTCTCGTAGAACTTGCTCTTTGGCTGATATCTGAGACTCTTCGCTTTCAAGTGCACCGATTTCAGACTCCAGTCTGCAAACACAAAGGACACTGGAAATTACAGCTGGAAAGTTAATATTAGGAATCAACCCAAACCAAAAGTTGCAATTTTTGTGGAAATAAAAATGCAAATGTATTTAACTGGATGTGCAACAACGTGTTCCCCAAATACACATTTTGTCTTTAGGATGTGGCTTGCAGAAAGAGAGACACATTCACACTGTACAGTATAACATCTGGTTAAAATGTACGTCAGACCACCTGGTTTCAGCCATCAGTCTGCGCCCCCTGGGTGCATTCACACCAGCCTTTTTGAAGTGTATAACTCTGATCTGGATAGACTCCAGATGCTCCAAACACACGAAATGACCAGACAGGGGGATCAGCAAAAAATGTACAGCCATCTGGCTGAGACCTCCTCCATCAGCACATTATAGTCTAATAGTCAACTGAGCAGCATAGTTTTAGTAGTGTCCATCCTCAAGGCAAATTACCAGTGCTTTTAGAGGTTAAAAAGCGTCATTTTAACATTAACATGTTGTTAAACAGTAGACTGTGTCATATTTATGGCAATAAAACTCTGTAATCTTCTAGTATAATATGATAATTATAAAGTTTATCCTGACTGACATTCTAACACCAAAGCTGAAGAATGATGTGATCTATACAGTATATCTTGTACTGCTAACCCTATTCGCAGAAGGTTTGAGTACCAGTGTCTTATCTTCTAGAGTGTACACAATATTATCTCTAATATTAGAGACACAAATTCTCATGTGTGTCATTGCCCTCCAAAACCACCTATATTACTGTTTCAGTGGTGACCAATATGCAATTTCTGATCTGCTGTAGATTCAATTCAGGCCTGGTTAAGTTTGGGCAAAATGAATTGGTTAATGACAAACACCATGTTCGAACATAAGGGTGCACTTGGCACCAGGACGCCCTAGGTCGTAGATCGATGATCGATTTTATAATCGTATCATCTGATCTGCGGCCGTATGTTCTGGACACTCGGGTGAAGAGAGGAGCAGAGCTGTCAACTGATCACCACCTGGTGGTGAGTTAGGATCAGATGGCAGGGGAAGGATGCCGGGCAGACCTGGTAGACCCAAACAGATAGTGAGGGTTTGCTGGGAACGCCTGGCTGAAGAACCTGTCCAGATGGTCTTCAACTCCCACCTCCGGCAGAGCTTTGATTGCCTTCCGAGGGTGGCATGGGGATATGGAGTCTGAATGGGCCCTGTTCCGTGCCGCCATTGTTGAAGCGGTGACAGTCATGAGCTGTGGCCGCAAGGCAGCTGGGGAGGGCTAGTCGTGGCGGCGGCAACCGTCTGGGCTGAAGAAGGAGTCCTACAGGGCATGGATGGCCTGTGGGACGTGGCTCTGGTAGTCGCTGCTGAGACAAAAGCTCGGGTGTGGGAGGAGTTCGGTGAGCCATGGAGAAAGACTTTTGGTTGGCCCCGAGGTTATTCTGGCAAACCGTCCGGTGGCGCCTCAGGAGGGGAAGACAGGAACTCGCTCACACTGTTTACAGTGGGAGTGGGGAACTGTTAACCTCAACTGAGCAGACAGTTGGGCAGGTGGTGGAAAGAGTACTTTGAGGATCTCCTCAAATCCTACCAACACACATTCCCTAGAGGGGCTCAGAGGTGGGTGCTCTCACCTCTGGGGCGGAGGTTGCTGAAGCAGTTAAACAACTGCGCAGCAGCAGCGGTGCCCGGGGTGGATGAGATCCGCCCTCTGCCCTGGTACCTTAAGGCTCTGGATGTTGTAGGGGCTGTCTTGGTTGACACGACTCTGCAACATTGCATGTGGACACTGGGGGCAGTACCTCTGGAGTGGCAAACTGGGGTGTGTGTTCCAACTATAGGGGGGATCACACTCCTCAGCCTCCCTGGGAAGGTCTATGCCAGGGTACTGGAGAGGAGAGTCCAACCGATAGTCGAACCTCGAATTCAAAAGGAACAATGTGATTTTTGTCCTGGTCGTGGAACAGAGGACCAGCTCTTTACCCTTGGCAGGGTGCTTGAAGGGGCATGGAAGTTTGCCCAACCAGTCTACATGTGTTTTGTAGATCTGGAGAAGGCCTACGACCGTGTGCCCAGAGGCATTCTGTGAGGGGCACTCCGAGAATAAGGGGTGTATTGTAGGAGTGTGAGTTTGGTTCTGCATTGCCGGCAGTAAGTCGGACTTCTGCCTTCCCTGTGGGAGTAGGACTCCGGCCAGGGCTGCCCTTTGTCACCGGTCCTGTTCATAAAATTTATGGACAGGATTTCTAGGCACAGCATGGTGGGAGAGGGGGTCAGATTCCATGGTGACCTGAGGATCCCATCTCTGCTGCTTTTTGCAGGATGATGTGGTCCTTTTGGCCTCATTGAGTAGTGACCTCCAGCTCTCATTGGGACTGGGACGGTTCGCAGCCGAGTGTGAAGGAGCTGGGATGAGAATCAGCACCTCTAAGTCTGAGGCCACGGTTCTCAGTTCTCAGTCGGAAAAGGGTGGATTGCCCACTCCGGTTCGGGAGGAGTTCCTGCCCTGCCCCAAGTGGAGGAGTTTAAGTATATCTCGGGGTCTTGTTCACGAGTGAGGGAAAAATGGAGCGAGAGATGGACAGACATGGATTGGTGCAGCATCTGCAGTGTTGCGATGGACGTTGGTCTGGTCCGTAGTGGTGAAGAGGGAGCTGAGCCAGAAGGCAAAGCTCTTGATTTACTGGTCCATCTACATTCCAACCCTCACCTATGGTCATGAGCTCTTGGGTAGTGACCGAAAGAATGAGATCGCGGATACAAGCGGCAGAAATGAGTTTTCTTCGTAGGGTAGGGTGTCTGGGCTTAGCCTTAGAGATAGGGTGAGGAGCTTGGACATCCGCGACAGGCTCAGAGTAGAGCAGCTGCTCCTCCACGTCGTCGAGAGGAGCCAGTTGAGGTGGTTCAGGCATCTCGCAAGGATGCCTCCCGGATGCCTCCCTGTGGAGGTGTTTCAGGGCATGTCCATCCGGGATAAGACCCTGGGGCAGACCCAGGACACGCTTGGAGGGATTATATCTCTTGACTGTCTTGGGAATGCCTCAGGATTCCCCTGGAGGAGCTGGTTGAAGTGGCTGGGGAGAGGACTGAGGACTGTCTGGGCCTCTCTGCTGAGACTGCTCCCCCCGCTACCCGGACCCGGATAAGCGGTTGGAAGACGGATGGATGAATTGGTTAATGTTATAAAAAGATCCGCTTCATGGTTATAAAAAGAGAATTGTCAGTAGGAGACAGATTGAAAACAGTGGTTTCCATAGTCAAAATCATACGCTTTGTACATCATCCACCACAACTTACTCCTGAAGCAGATTTCTGATGTGATAATGTCATGCTGTTTCTGCCCTCGCCACTGAGAGAGACTTAGAAATGGTGAGGACCGTCTTAAGATATCAGTACTAGTTCCAAAATTGTAAAATTGTAAATAGCACCTGAAATCGTGCTATGTACACACACATGTATGCTCATGTGGACATTGAAGAGATGGATGTGGCAACAATACTAGGAAGCGGTCAGGGAGGAGGACCGGGGTTGTTTCCTCACTCAGTGCCAACGCTCACAACACTTCAGAATACACTCCTCTGGGACTCAAGGAATTTTTTGCGTCAATGTGCAAGCGCGTGTGTGTAAAACAGATATTAAGGTTCATAACAATGCCATAAAGAGTTGGCCTTCCCACAGTATCCCACACTCAATAGGGCTCACTCATCATATCAGCATCGGCTGACCATGAACAGGCACACACTGTCCTGACTGTTTAGCATTTGAGGGACATTTTTATCTGAGGCAGTTTAGAGAAACAAGAGAACACAGGGTGTTAGTGTAAAGAGGCCCAATTTATGTTGAGTTTTTAAAATGTCAGGGAGGATATTTTTATATCTGTTGGCACTAAGAAAATCAAGGATTGTGTCTTTAACACTGGCCAGAAAACCTTGGCTCTGATCATGGAGGTTTACCTAAGCAAATCCCCACAGTCAGCACTCAACACTTCACCATCTGCCAAGTGTTTCCACTTAAGTTTATCCTCAGTGGTGTGATGTTTCCATGTTGTACTGCTACCTGAAGACTCTGGGAGAGGAAACACTTGTAATCAGAGCCTTGATATCTGTGAGGAGCAAGAATCTTTCTTCATCAGTACACGCATACTCTCAAAAACATCAGCAAAATGGTATAGTACATTTATGCAGCATATATAATCTTTCTTTGATCAGGTAATCTCATTAAGATCAAGATTCTTCTTCCCAGAGAGACCTGAGTACAGCAGAGCACTGAGCACACACACACACTTTGCAGAGGCTGTGGTGTTTGGGGTTGGAGCGGCAGCAGAGCCACTCTGCAGTGAGACGTAAAGCTTCAGTTGGCTGCAGCACAAATCTGTTGTTTGTCTCTGCTGAATGTAATCACACAGTACTCTGATCTGAAAACTGAACAAAGCACTAGAGCAGTTTCTTATCATAAAACTGGCCTCATGTAACTATGCCCTTAAACCATTGTCTGGACCACAATAATCAGCACAGTTCGGGGTCGTTTCTAGAAATCAGATGATTCTGTGCAGTGTATTGTGTCTTGCTATGACACGAACCTAACAAATATAGCAACATGGACAAAAGCTATTTAAACACCACTGCCAATTCTGAAGAGAGCCGGTATGTTATCAGAGCTTATTGTCCATGTTTGGCTCATGTTGGACTGTCAGATATCATTTGTAGATGCCATTAAGTAGAAGAAGTAACTAATTACAACCATAATACACTCTTAGTTTCAACACCTTTTGTTGCAAGTAATTTTTGTCTCCAACTTTATATCTACATATTTTTTGCAGTCCTGGAGTCTTATGAGCATTGAGACAGGGGTTATTTATAAATACAGCCATGCTGGACTCTGTATTCTATATTTAACTCTAGCCTTGCAGGTATGAGAAACAATCACCCAACCTTGGCTGCAAGGATTGCACCACAATGTGTAGTCAGTTTATGTAAGCAGCTACTTGAGATGTATTGTGTGGACTAATCTAGACAAGAGTGTCTACACCCTGTCTGTTGACCTACCCCACGCCAAACATATTAGCACAGTGATAGGCCACAATGTAAAACCAGAATATACAGAGATGAAATTTAATTTGAATGAAAAGCGAATGGGAGGTAAAGATCAGAGAGATAGAGCCAGAAAAAGGGTATTGGCAGATCAATTATTTATGTTGATGATGTTATTGATTTGCCCCAATAATATTCTACTACCTAGTATTCTACTGAAAGTAGTATTTTCAACAAAACATTTACACAGTTCAGTCATTTTGCAACAAAACCAATTCACTGTGAAGTGGTTAGTTGTGCCAGGATGTTCAAGTGTTGCCTCACTGTACCTGGACCTTTAAATATATCAGGGTGTTGACAGAATATGTTGCACACCTTCTATCATGAAAACTCTGCAGGCAGCCACATAGTATTCATGGGCTAGCAGGCTAACAAGCCCTGAGTACACTGTCTCTAGCGGATGAATGTTTCATGTCATGTTCAACTTTGATGAACTTTGACACACATATTTGACCAATAGCATGCTGTTTTGACAGTCCTGACCTCTGAGCAGAGGTCAGAGCCGGAGAATCCAAAATGGTGGAGGCTACTCAGTATAAATTGCTCTACAAATTGAATGGTTTGCAGAAAGCTATGAAACAAATATATTCGTGAGTTCTCTAGCTCACTCTGTCTGTGTGCCCAATTACATGATGTAAATGACAAAAGTCTGCAGGCCAGCTAACATGACTATGTACTGTCATATGGGCAAACTATCTGTCTTCAAGATGCTATGCTGTCAAACAGGACACCAGTAAATAACTGTTTACCAGAATACATTTTGCCCAACGTCAGTAAGACAAACTAAACCACCATCTGGACGTCAACCACAAAACTCTGCAAGCTGCTGAAAGTGAATATAAAAGCACAGGTTCATAACAGTCATCTCTCACTACCGGCCATCATCATCGTCTTTCCTCTTAATACTAACAAACTTGTATGTTCTACAATTTTCTGAAAATCTGCCATAAAGAATCACAGATTCTTCTTTGGACCACTAACACACAAACTGTTCAGAGTTTGTCACGAACTTTGTCCATCGGGTTGGAGAGCTGAAAAGCTCCTTGTGCCTTGTTTCTTTTCTCTCTGTAGCAGATGTTTGTATGCTGATGCCTCTCATGTGGCTACTCTTCCCTTGCCCCTCATAACTCCTTATCGATTGCTCGTAGTAACATGCCTTAGCATAAATACGTTGTTTTTTTAATCTAACTCCTTCTCTGTGAGTATGATCTGTCATCCAGAATGAAAAACTGCTCTAATATCAGTGTTATACTCCTGCAGGGACTCGTACCGTGTCTGTGCTACCTAATGAGTTTATCCACTGTAAAAAATATCAAGTTACTAAGACAGTAAGTAAGAGGTGTGATGTGGAGAAGGGTGGGAGGGATGGTAGGAACAAGGTGAGTGTGAAAGGAGGAAGACAAATCGATGGACAGCCACAGCACACATATAACATAGTGCATCACAAACTAACTACAAACTACATCCTGAACGTTATACTGATGTTGGATCACAGAGGCTTCACCAAGGCGACACTTCCTACGGGTCTATAAGGCTGGATTAAATCTCTGCATTTCTGAATGTGTCAGCCCCCTGTATGGTCTTCAGTTTATGTGCAGAGCAGGGAGAAGCACACTGGCACTCGTCCTTGTGTGTGGCGCCCTCTAGTGATCAAACCACAAAGGTGACGCAAACTGAGGGCAAAGAAAGAGAAGAAAGGACATGATGGTGCTGGTTTTATGACACTCCCCATAGCAAAAGCTTGCCTCATTAATGGTGCACAGTGTTGTGTTCTAAGGTAAAGTCTGAAGTAGAGACACTGTTTGATTTAGATGTTTGCTGCAATGGGAACTACTTTGAGGGGATAAAAACCCGCTATGAACTTTTCTCAGTTTCAGATTTTCCTTATTTGCAGAGTGGGTTATGTGTGAGTGTTATTTTGAATGTGTGTGCGTGTGTCTTAATGGGGCCATGACCTCACCCCACCATCCCTTCCTTCCCTCTACTTCTGCCTCATCCTGCCTTTATACTCGTGTGTCTGGCCGTGCCACTATCTCTGAGGCAATCCTAAAAGAGACCAGTGATGTCACCGACCCACCCTGTCACCCAACCGCAGGCCAGTTGCCATGGATACGCCTGGGTGGGCAGCGGCTGCTTTCCACATCATACAGGAGGGAGGAAGAGCGGACATCTGGCTTTCTGCGTGCTGGATGTGTGTGTTTGACAGACAAAAGCAATGACAGGCTGGTGGTGTGACAGAGGAGGTTTAACCTCACTGTGTATTTATACACAAAACTACACGTGTGCTCTGTGGGGTTGTTGAAGTTGTTGCAAAGCTGCTTTCTAGGTATGGTGCTTTCTCCTTGAGTTTTTCACCCAGGATGCAGAGCTGCTGGGAAGGTGAAAAGATCTGATTGGTTGAGGTAAACCTCAGTAGGCGGAGTTAAAGAGCCACAGTTTCTCCAAACAATCCATGCAGGTAAGTAGCTGAAGTGAAAATTTTTATAGGGAAGTACAATTCTGACTCACTCTTTCTCTGCTCATTTTTCCTGCCAGTTTTTTGAAGATGTAATGCAAAAGAAAAATAAAACCAGAACTACGCTGCGTTTGTTACTTTGAGGATTTTATATTTTTTTACTTTCTTTGTTTGTAACTGTTTGTTACTTATCATTTATATCCACAATATAAACATTTAGTAAATCGCTTATAACACCCTATAATGTAATTGTAAGCAGCAAACTGTTGATTATCAACAACTATAACTCCTGCTGTGGGCACCTATAAGGGGAGTCTGGTGTATAAACAGTCAATGAATGACAACATAGTAAAACACAATTGCATTAATATAAAACACGTCTTCTCAGGAGAAGTTACAGATACTGTACACTAGTAAACACCCAAAAAGTCCCTTTATCTGCATATTAAACTACATTATAATGTGCAATAAAGCATTTGTTAAATATTTACATACTGCTCATAAAGGCAAAATTACGGGTGTTAAAATAAAGTGTAGCCAATAAAGCTTTAGAGAACTGATCTGTTCCTGACCTCTGCTGCTCCTCTGGTGTGGTTCATTTTTCATTAGTTATTTAAGCACTGGGCTTTTTTACAGATGTGATGATATTCAAATAAAACAGTGTCGAAGCTTACATCTGACACAACAGCAGTGAACATCACCGGCCTGCATTCAACCACAGACATGTTCGAAAATCACTTCAAAGCCCAACGAACCGTGTCGAAGCTGAAGAAACGAGCTAGCTAAATACATGCAGCCCATCAGCACGATCAGTCACTGATCAAAGCTGTCCCATGTGTGTGCACTGTGTCCCTGACCGTCCACTGATACGAGCAGGCATACTGATGTAGGTACAGATTTATACGCTGTCACAGCGCAGTTGGCTTCTTCCTGTTTCTGCGCTGAGTGTTGATCTGTCTTCCAGATCGCAAACAGGATGTGAAGAGTGACGGTTGGCGTAAAAACAGATAAGAGGCTCATACAATTCTTTGTCCCTCTCCACTTGTCATGAATGATTAAGTGTCCTTGGCGAAGATTCACACACAAAACTAAAGATACATTATACATCTCTATCTCTGTCCTGAGTCTTCATCTGCACCGCTGTTTATAGCTGAAAGGATATAAACAGGAAAATTAAAGCTTGTGCTGCAGGCCAGGCACAATGGAAACTAATCTATGCACCGAGAGTACTTCAGTAGATGTAGTAGTAGGCGATACATGAAAGATATCACTCAAGTTATAATTTCCTTAAGATCAGATGTCACATGCACGCTGGTGTCTAATATTTCACTTAGAAATGTGGTGGAGTAAATGTCAGTATTTACAGACGAGACATAATCAGCACCATGTCATGTTTCACCTCTGTTATTATGTGCACTTACAGCATGCATCTGAGCACTGTAGCTGTGTATCATAAGATCCCTCTGTGTTTTTGTTTATTTCCTGAGGGGACTTGGAAATGTGTCAATGACATGGTCAGTGGGTGTAAATAATAATATCCCAGTGTTTGATTGATAGAGCAGCTGTCTTTGAGTCCCAGCTAAGAAACACCATATCACATTAAAGACCTTAATTTATAACACAGAAAGTGCTGTACAGTGTGTTCTGAGACTCCGATCAAAGAGGAGTCTTTAAAATGTCATTTCCACTTCACTAAAATAGATCAATCATTGTAAATTTATCTTTGTAGTTAAAAGAATTAAGACTAATGAGGATGTATGAACTTTTTTTTATCAATATTTGTATCAAAATTGGGTTATGTACATATTTCTTTTTTTTTTTTCCACTTTGATTAATTTGTCTTTTATTCATTTTTGTTTTTTATTTAATTCCCCAGTAGTTTAGTCCACGGTTAGTATTACAAATAAGTCCAAGGATATTTAGTTTACAATAATGTGAAACTGATAAAAAGCAGCAAATCTTCCCACTGGAGAAGCTGGAACCAGAAAGGTTTTGGTGTCTTTCATCAAAAGACTGAAATGATGAATTATGTTCAGATGAATGCATCTTAAACCCAAGATGTCACCATCATAATATGATACATTAACAAAATGTACTTTGCTTCAAAGTAAATGCACACTAAGGTTAAAATGCAGTTCAGGCTCTGCTAGTTAAAGACACATTTGTTTGTCCACCCTGGGAATTCACTGCATATTTTTATTAATTTAGGTGACATTCTTGTTTGAACTGACTTTAACTGAGAGCACCAGTTTAATAGGCTTAAATTACCACACTGTAAAACTGTCCCAAAAGGAGGCTGTGCAAAGATAAAAGCCAGATCACAAACGCTCCCTGAGGAATGACAAAGACATTTGAGTTTTTTTGCTCAAACAAATGGCTGTGACGGAGTACCTTCCTCGGTATGCACAACCTCTTTTGCTTGAAAAGATTTGTTTTGACGTTAAGGCTGACCCATAGAACATGGACCAAGTGAGTTATTACTTCAGCTTTACTGTAAACTGGGACTTTTGTTAAGAACTAACAGGAGGCTGTGTTGGCTCTGACTTTATCTACAGTAAATGTCTGACATGAATCACGGTGGTGTCACACTCTTAAATCCACTTTATCCTAACATGGCGTCTTGGCCTGAACTCTGTCGTGTTCATCTGTTCGGAACAACTTTGGTGCACTTTGTGTCCCCTGTGATTGCACACAGCCAAATAACTTCTGAAACATACCCAGAAATAAGGGCAGGTATGTTCTATAAACTACAACTACTACAACAGCTGCATGTTTCTGATCAGTTAAAAATGCTCTCATACTGCCACTGTGAGGAGAAAGACAAATATTCTTGGAGCGTTATATAACACTCAGGGCACTTCGATGGTTGCGATAAGTATAGTTTGCTGTAGCCAGACTGCCTGCTGGAACCTCACGGTTTTCTGGTCTGGTGATTGATTGGTGGTTAGGCAAGATTAGATGAAGCTTTATTGATCTCCCGTAGAGAAATGAGGTCACTGCAGCACGCAGGATTGAGTGCGGAAGTTAAGAATAATAGTCTTGGCGCACACACAGCCTACATAAAGAGGAGGAAGAGATCACAGTGTGAATATGGAGCTATGTGCTATGGACACATTTTAAGGAGTTGTTGGCCATCTTGACAAATCTTCTTATTTGCTGTCTTAGACGAGAACATAGAAACCACTTTAATCACTGTTTGATAAAGCTGCAGCCAGATGCGGTTTAGCTTAGCTTAGCACGAAAACTGAACTCTTTCTGGAGGTAAGTCTCGTTGTCAGCTTGCAGTTCCCCGGCCCTTGTACGTATTAAACAAAGGAGATATAACGTGTTGATTGGAGAGTTTTAAAGGTGCTGCAAGGTGGATTTAGTTACTTTTGGACAGGACTGGGCTGGCTGTTCACCTCTGTTCCCATTAAGAGTTGAAAATATAACAGTTATTTACATATATGTATGATTAAGTCCTCACTAACACAGATAAATAGATTTGAATGACTAAATATGAAATGCATGCACTATAACAATATGTTCAGTATATGTTAATACATAGAGAGGTTAAGGAGCTCTATGCAGAAGCACAAACTTATCTTGCAGCACTGATGCTTTGCCAATTATAATCTGAAATAGAAGCTTGCACGTCTTAAATTAATTCCACATACAGACCAAACAAAGCCTCTCCTGATGTGCTCCTCTGACGGGTTGAGAAACTCGCCCTGCAGCTGTGGCAGGAAACGCCGCGCGCAAACCGCACTGCTCCCCTACAATGATGGCTACATCCGCGTGGAGCTGTCTGCGCAAGGCAAAACAAGCAATGATCCAAAAGTAGCACGGTGCGGGTACGGGTACGGGCCTCGGTGCCACACTGCGAGAGGGCCTGATGCTGTCGTGTCCCTCTCTGTCTCTCTCTCCGTTTACTTAGCCAGTCTGTGTAATGATAGGGATATCTACAAAACTACCACTGCTGCCGCCACACTCGCTCATTCCGTCTCCTTCTGTCTCTGTTTGCTCCCCGGGCTCTGCAAAGTAAGCGTCTTCTTCCGTGCACAATGGCTGCCATTGCTCCATCGCTTTGGTTACGACAGGGGAAACTACTGCACAAACTGCCTCTATCCCCCTCCACTCTCTTTCTTCTCTTCCCCTGTCTGTGCTCTGCAGGCTCAATGGCCTTAGGTGTGTGTGTACAAAGATTGCACTGTTCGCTCTTTTTTTTTTCCCCCCGCAACTTTATGTGATTTCTGGGTTAAGGTCAACAGCCCGCAGCCCGCACAGTGCCGCACAGAGACGCCGCTGTTGTCTTCGTGTCTTTTGGGTTTTGTTTTTTTAATAATGTGTTTTCCATTAGCTTCGCACAATCGTATGGATAATCTGACGGGACTCTTGCCCTTCCATGCCTCTTCTCCGTTTCTGCTTCACACATTCAGAGCTCAGTGGTGCTACAGTTGTTCTCCATACACGGATACAGCTGTTCCTCCTCTTTCCTCCACTCCTGTTTGCGTATCCTCCGGTGCATGAAACGACACGAGCCTCTGTAAAAGAGCCACTGCTTTGTCCCTATCACTTTCTGTCATTAAAATGCTCACCAGTGCATGTGTTATTAGTCTAGCAGCCGTAAAAGTGGGACGGACAAGACGTCTGGGCTTCTGTGCTTTTAGTCACAAGACAGTGGAGTCTATTTCAGAAATGTTTATAGGTGTAGGTGGGTGTAGCTTTCATTGAAACCCAGGTTTATTCAGGATTATAGCATTAGTCTCTTTCCCTCTTTCTCACTCTCTTTCTCACACATAAACACACACACACACACACACACACAGAATGCAGTGTCCGTATTCATCCTGATTCGTCCTCTGTCCGTATCAGTAATGGAAAGACTCCAGTTGCCCGGGTTACGGGATATTCTGGGATGGTGTCCCACAGAGTGCAAATATAGATGCCACACCCTCTGCCTGAAATGCACACACACACACAGGCGTGGGCTGTCTATAAGTGTCCTGTCCTGGTCAAAACGCCTAAATAAAAATATCTCCCACCTTCACAGCATGACATCACAACCAAAGAGAATGACCTTCCCTTCCGAGGTCGAGATTTTGAGGAGATTTAGTGCAAACAGTTTTCTTCCAGGGTTTTAAGTTTAGGATTTGTGTGACTGAAGGCACTCCTTGGACTCCCACTCATGTTCTTCATTCTTCATTCATTCTGTTACTTAGCTTTCCCCACTAGAAAAGATTGTTTTCTGAAAAAGCCTGGAGAACTGAATCGCAGACAGCTGAGCTCCTCTTAAAGCAATTTCCAGCACACATCTGAGACCCCGGTTCACAGCGGTAATTGCTTGCGATCTGCTTCTGCAGCGTTTGGTTATGTATAAACATGCAAGGACAATGGCAGGTTATTCTTTATAATTCTGTGCTAAACTTTGGGTCTGTGGAGACAGAAAATGTTCTCTGAACTGTTTAAGATAATAACCGATTCATTTGGTATATAGCTAATACACATATATGCACAACTATAAGAACATTTGGCCCACAGTGAAAAAGGCTTTTACTGAGGTTATGCCTAATATATAAACTAGATTCAGTCAAAAACATCTTAGAAACTTTCTGTCAGCCTCAAAAAGTCAGGGTTTATGAAAATACAGAATATATTTGGGTCATCCTTGTGATACTGCTATGATTTTCTTCTTCCTGTCAGTTTACTGAGGATCTAAATAAACCTGAAATCACCTTCACTGAGAAAAAAAGTGAACCTCAAAAACTTGAAGAAGAATTATCTTTGTGGTTTTAATTGCTTTTGTAAGTTATTAAAACCACAAACTGCAATATCACCTCTTTGAAACAGTATCAGACAACAAGTTTATTCAGCAGCAGCTGAATGAAATGATTCACACCAAGCAGCTCCACAATCACAACTGTACTTTGCTCCACAATGCTCCCTCTTTGACCATTCACCGCTGCTCTGTTTATACCAGTGCGAATGGTATCCTGGTGGTCGTGACAACGTACGATGTTGATGTTATTCCAGAGCTGGTGATAAACTACAGTAGCCGCTGGCTAACAGCAACCTCTTTCATGTGGAGATTTGATAGATGAGGAGGTGGAGCGTGAGCCTGACTCACTGATGCCAAATTGACCCAGAGCCTCTCCATAAGCCTGGTTTTTCGGAGCCTGCTCTGATCTCCGTCGCTCGAATACGTGAATGGTGAAAAAATAAATCTGCATTGCATGTTGGCTGGTTAGTTTTAGCATCACTCAGACCGCTTCAAACTGACAGAGGTCTGCTTTCACTCCACTATTCTTTATCATATTTTGATTAGAGTTTTTCTCTACTCTTTGCTACATGGCGCCAACAGTTTCTGCTGCTTTAGGCTGTGTTCTTTCTGTTTGTGCTGCCAAAACCACACAGGGGAAAATCCTATTTACAGTCTTTTCCTTTTTGCTTCTTCACTTTAATTTCTTTTTCATGAACCTTCAAGGGCATTCTTGTCCATGCTACTGCACAGCAGATACATACATTATTAGGCTAAGTCAGCATCTTTCCAGGGCCTGCAAACATCTGTAAATGACTATATGATGTACAAACCAAGAGAAACATTGTTGATGGAGGAATGTAATATCTAGTTCAGTCTTGTGTCTGTGGAAAACTATGCTTGCCAATTAGCTGCCAGTCCACCAGAGTGCAGGCATGGTGCACCTTTGGTTACAGTAATTGCACAACTCATTGATTCAGATCTGAAGAACCCTCTCCATTGTACTGCCTGCAGACAGATCCTAAAAAATAAAGTTGGAGAGAAGCCGAGGTGCAGCCCTGCCCAGTTCTCACACCCTGCAAGTGGAAAACACTTGCGGCCGAGCACACAAAGCACCACGATGGCAAGCGCTGACTGCCACTTTATTCATAGCGCTGGTGATCTCATGCCCTCATCTTCATCAGGGAATAAGTGACTATCACGCAGCAATGCATGATGGGACTCAGGAAGCTCCTCCCAGAGACACAAACGCAGGAAGTGCCCACAGAATCACACCAGTCTCTCCTTTTTTCCGCCTTTGTCAACCCTCTGAGTATCTCACTCTCCTCCTCTGGTAATTACACCCTGCTTTCACTCGCCTTTCTTGTGTCTTTCTGTTTCTGCTTTATGAGTTTCTCCGTTTCCTCTTTCCAGCTCTGTAATATCGCCCTCATCTTTTTTCCCCCCTCCTCGTCTATCCTGCTCTTTCTTCATTCCTTGTCATACCTGTTTTTAGGGAGGATACATATATACGTACAGTAGCTCTTGGTGTTTGCTTTCACATCGGTGCACGAGAAAAATGTAGATTTTGCTCTAAGGTTACAGAAGTGCTAGAGTCCAGAGCTGCCTCGCAGAATCCTATACCTCAAATACTTCTCCAGTTGCAGAGTGTGTGCGTGTGCGCAGGCATTTTAACCACACAGTATTAACGTGTTTGTATTGAGCAACATATAGTCTTACAAAATTAGAGCTTTATACTGGGACTTTGGTGTTTGCAAATATAGCCAATGTAATTCTAGTATGCTATTCAATGTCCTCAGAGTTTAATATAGCTTCATAGTTAGCTATATTTTCACTCTGCAGCTAAAGGTGTCCCAGTTCATAATTTGTAGCACCACATCTGAGGCATACTGTATCTGATGTTCTCTATTCAGTGGAAAAAGGCAGACTTAAGACTGAAGCCAAACAGATGCATTGATTGGTATTTTAAGAAGCACAGTGCTGGAAAGAAAAGCAGATGTGTAGTAACAAACACCGATATGACAACTTTTGTTATTCTTCTGGATGTCGGACCTGATCAGGGATACCAACACTAACTTGAAGATTTATAAAAGGCCAAAAACGTGTATCACAGTGGTGACCGTTAGCGTACCTATGTATCAGGTCTTCCAGCCTCCTCCCTTGTTCTTCGTCCTGCTCCAGCTGTTTCCGCCGCGCCTCCCCTTCCTCCGCTCCCATTCCCTGGAGGAGCCATCGCTCACGCATGGCTTTGGACTGAGGAGGGAAGAGAGACACGTTAGGTGCTTACAGAGGGACTGTAGGTAATGTTACACATTCTGGTGGCAAATGTACAACTCGTCCATCTCAGCAGGATTAATCAGACATGATCAGTTCGTGTTATTGATTTAAAGCATGTGAAAATAACGAACCAGCTAAATGAGCCAGCTCTTAACCAGCCAGCTAACAGTTTGCTCACGGTAAAGGTGCCCTGCGGGGATTTCTTGTAAACAAACAAAATTATATGATTGCAGTTTCTCGCCAAAGCACAATGTTTGAATCCTTGAATGCATTTCCTTCCTCATAAAACATTAAATGTATTGAAAGGTATTGTTTACATTCATGTTTGCTAGTTGGTAGTCTTCCCTTCCTGTCCTTACCCTGTGCTACATTTCTCTGGGTCATTACCACCACCAGCTGTTAATCAGTTGAATTGCACAAAACTGTCAGTAGAAGCATGTGCTGTGCCTCCTGTGTGTGTGTGTTAGTGTTGGTGGACAAAATGGGGACCCCACTCATCACAACATTGCACAGCCAATGGTCAAAAACTGCAGTAGGTGCCTTTAACAGCACCGACTCCTCTCATTCTTCAACTCAGAGTCAGAAAAAGCAACACAGTCACTCTACAGCACCCTTCAAACAGCTCTTCTTTTCTATTCTGGTTGAGTAATCTTAGACTTTATCAACAGCCAGCGGACTTCCATTATGGTGGCTGATTTGTGAGAGATTTGTAAGATGACTGCCAAGCACAGCTACAACAAATAAATAAACACGTAGGCCCAGCTTTTACATAACACTGGCTCTCAACTCGGCTGTTACTCACAGAGAAAAAAAGAGGACACTCTTTTCTAAAATGATGTGTAATAAGTTATCTTGTCACGTTTGGGTACACATGCAGGAAAAATGTTTTGTTGGTTTTGCCCAATCCTTCCAATTGTTTGTCCACAAACATGTCTTTTTCTTCTTTCTCTTCAGCAGTTTCCTTTATGATTTAATTTGGGGCATTTGTGCTTGTCTATTAGATTTTGACTAAACAGTATTATGCTCTTTGCTGCTGTGCAATGAGACAGATGGCAGCTACACAAAGCGAGAGGTAGGACTGGATTGAAACGGGAAAAAAATATAAAGCATGTCTGCTCTCAGATGCCTGTAGACACATCAAACTGTCCATCTCAACAGGGATGAAGTAAAAGACGAGCCTTACAGCACTTCTTTCCTGTTTTAATGGACTTCTCTGGTGTTAACAAACCAGACAAACTGTAGCTCTTTGACTCTGCCCATTGGCATTTCACAAAACTAATTATTCCGCTGCTTCTCTCTCTGTCTGCCTCAAATCTTTCTGCAGCTTTCTCTCAGAGACACGTTGGAACAGACAAATGTCCGACACAGTCACTTCAGCACAGACTTTTTGTTAATAAGATGTGGTGTCTACATTAGGTGTCACATTAGATGTCAGAACTACTTTTTTTTCGCATGGTGCGTTGAATACAGTGGGGGGGGGGGGTGAAAGCACCAATTGTCTCATCACACAGAGGTCCAGCGTTTTCCAGATGAATGCCAGAGCCACGTGCTTACGTCGCTAATGTCTCGTCTCTGTCTGGAGATCTGTTTTGTTACCACAACAGAGCCGAGCGGGAACACTTAGCTTCACCTTTGGCTGTTTACTGTCAAACTATCGCTTGACAATTAACAGTTCGAGTGCCTCCACCAACACACACACACACACACCACACAATAACTCCTGCAGAAATTGTTCCAAAGCATTTTACCACCTGCTGTCAGAATGTGGCAGCGGGGTTATTTGTTTGTTTGTGTCTGCATGTGTGTGGCTGCTGCGCGCCCACGTAGCCAAGCTAACCTCGCTTGGATCACGTGGATCACGTATCCAGAGCTGTCGGCCAGAAACATTTTGAATGAGACTTAAACTGCACAGCCTGTTTGTCAACCAGGCTGAATGAACACGCTTTTTAACCACTTTAACCAATTTAACCACTGAATACAAATGAAAACATCACAGGAACTAAAATACCTTTGGATTTTTTTTTGGAGTTTTCCCTGTCACATCTCTCTCCCCCTGTGCATAGTCTGTAACATGCTGATGTCTATGATGGAAAAAAAATCCTAAATATAGCTTTCCTGTTTAAAGAAAGGTGATAAAACATACCATAAATTTGAAGTCTGGAGTTGAACTTAGTTCAAAGTCAAACTGACTGGTGTTGAGCCTGTGGGATATTAGCTATCACCCCAACCGTGTTGTTAGATTTCATATTTTTCCATTTTATACCTAGTTTCAAGTTCCTCTTCATGGGCAATTCAAGATCACAGGATTATTCTGAGGCAAAGGAAGAGGATGCTGTCCCGTAGCTGACCTTGACCTCTGACCTCCCTGAGGAATTTTATCAATAGCACTACTGTAAAAAAATGATTTAGTATAGATAAAGTTTTCTGGACCATTTCAGCAGCCAACAAAACACTGACGAATAAAGTTGTGTTTTGGAATAATTGACCTGGTGTTTCCAGCCTGCTCTCTCACGCTGTTTAATAGACTTTCCATTTCCTGTTGAGCTCTGACACACCACCACTCTGAGACGAACTCTTGAAGGCGAAGGGAAGATTTGTGGCTGTTTAAAAGATCTGTGCTCCTCATCAGAAACTGAAATGACTAATTTAGAAATGACCAGGCGTCAAATCGGCAAACAGGTAAGGTTCTCTTTACTCTGAAGTCATTATGGTGTGTACATGGCCCCAGGGTCACATCAACGCCTCCATTCTGAGCGGCCTGAGACAAGCAGCCCAGAGGCGCTTATCAAATCTCCAAGCTCCAGTCTCCATTTCCTCTCCCAGGCCACCACGTCTCTGGAGAGCGGACTACAAAGCCTGGTTCATGCTGCCTGGCCGTGTGGCACTCAGAGGTAATGGCCATTAAATGGGCCTGTGTGAGCAGATGCTGATAACATCTGGACTTGAAGCCTGCTGGTGTTGTGTGCAAGGAGGAGGAACTAAACAGAGGCTGTACACAGGCTCTGTGGTGGCGCCGTTCCCGGTTTAGCTTGGTGGATGATGGAGCAACGTGTTTGGTTTAGGGTGCATTTAGATGATATCTGTTGCTGCTTGTCTTTACTCTCTGCGGAGCATGGGGTGTACAAAGGGAATGGACACAAGATGTGGGCCGTCTCACGTATCTACGATAACCCAATGAGGTTTTTTTCTTGCAGGTGGCACTCCTTTGTTTGTTTACTTACTGTATCTCAATTAAAAGCTGGTAACGTGGGTTGCATCATTTTCTGTGAAGCAGGGAGGGGCCGTAAGGTACCAAGCGGTGAGCCCTGTCACCTGGGGGTTAAGGTCCTGATCATGTGTCGGAGACCTTTGTTGTGAGTCATTCCCCCATTTCTCTCTCCTCACTACCTGTTATCTCTCTACCGCCAGACATTGAATTAAGGCATAAAAGCCCAAAATATTAATGAAAAACAGACATCAAGTGTTTAAAACAGCAACTGGAAAAGCTTTTTTGTGACTTGGATATCAGCTTAATTACTATCATCCGGTGACAGACGCAAAAACAGGCATGTACATGTATTACATGGTGTATGTCATTACTTAGCGCTGACCTCCCTGAGGGCTCCTGCAATGCAGCACTGGTTAAATAAAACAGCACAAGCTAGAAGTCTAAAGTGTAGTCACTGCAGTAGTCTGAAATGTCAGCAGTCGATGTCATATGTAATTTGTTATGATTATTACTTTCCATGCAGAGTAACCAACGGGTCGGGTCATAAAAGATGAGAGGGAAAAGAAGGAAATGCATTCAAGACACACAACAAAATGTATAAGATTTATGTATCAAGTAGAAATACAATGTAAAATGATACAAAATTTCTACTTGCAAATAAACTTTGCAGGTTCAAATTCAGGCAGTGCAGGGTCAGTTACACTAAACTAACCAATAGTTTTAATGTGTGTTCTGCAGCTCAGCCTTCGTTAGTGGTTGTTCTCCATTGAATGCATTGTGTTTCAGGCCGTTAAAGCAATGTGTCTTTGATCAATGTTTCTCATTTGTACATATTTCCATAAGTGGGTGTTAAATGCTGCTAAACATTGGCATGTAGGAATCAGACGTATTTAATACAGAAATCATTCTTGCCAAGTGTGTTTAAAGGCTCTAATTAGGGAACGGAATGTGTTTTTATTGCAAATATTAAATCTGGCTTCCATAGATATTTGTAGGATAATGGGCACCCACAGCCATTTCCCCACCCACCACTGCATCTGTGCAGCATTTATGGCTGCAGGATTTTCCAAAAGATTCCTTTTAGCCATCGACAGTCCAAAGATGCAAAAAGTGCAATCCCTGCATTATACTGTGCATAAGCTTAATTAGTATTGTTTTTGAAGTAAACATATTTTTTATCTATTTTTCCATGCAGAACATTAAGCAGAATTTATTTTGAGGAAGGTCACATGGCACATCTGTCGTCAAAATGTATTGGAGGCCTATATCTGGTGAGTCTCCACCTGACAGGGCTGCATGTGTTCTTCTCAGCTTGTGTGCGAGGTCAAGGGACACATTTCTCACTGGTTGAAAGGTTCAGGAACACCACATAAATTACACATGCCTGAGAGCTGTTCATTTTCTTCAAACTCACAAGCTGTCAGCAGTTTGAGTCCCCATTTACGCAGCGCTTACAATTTGAATGTCAAATCACTGTTTACTGGAAAGCAAATCTTGGCTTACCAGTAGCGGCTGGCACTAATTATTAAGGGATATGTTTATGCGTGTTTGGATGTGAGTGTTTTTCTGGAAAGAGGAAAACAGCCAGCCCTGCCCTGCTTGGCCAAGGGAAACTCTGCTCTAACAGGCCTGCACACCAGGAGCACTGAGATTTGGATGCTGAGATGGAACGAAGCGCTACCTGTCAGCCAGAAACACTGAGTAATTCAACACACATGCACGTATGTGGAACAGCGGCACGCGGGAACATAACAAAAATGCAAAGGAAGACACATGATGTCTCTTTGAGAGTGTCTCCTTATCTCTGCTTTGATATTTAGGGTCAAGGCAAGAACTTCGCTCAGGACAGAAAGACAGGGGGCCCGAGTAGATTAAGAGAGATGAATGGGTGTCACACACACATTTGTAAAAGCCTCTTGTGAGCATAATCATTGACTCCATTCATCCGATTACTCCTAACCCTAACCTGAACTCTCTGCCTTCCCTTCACCTTTAAACTGAGTTCATTCAAACATAAACTCAAAATACGGCCTTAAGCTAACTGTTACATCAAGCCTTCAGGAGAGTTTCTAACACATACAGTGGCACAGATGTTCGCCATGTTAGCTCAGTTGTAGACCAAATAGTAAGTATATCATCGCATGACTACATTATAATGTGGGAATTTTGTAATATATTCCAGAGGACTTTTTTTTTTTTACTTTTTAATGCAATCTTCATAGAATCTGCATCTATCATATCATCAAACTGTAACACAGTGTCTTAACACCGCTGAGTGACATCAAGATGACAACGATTGAAATTTTTGTGTGTGTGTGAGGGCCAGTTTGGTTTCCAAAATTGTAGAAATAATAATTAATAAAAAACAACTCTAAATATAAAACACTATAAATATATAATTTTCTGGATCAAAAACCTACTACTATATAACACTATCTGTGAAAAAACAACGCTCAGTTATCACACCTGTGATGATGTTTTTTTTTTTTAACATGTGACAGTTTATGTGGCTGAGTTCAAAAACGCAGAGCGAGGGATGAGCGGCCTGACAGAAATAGAAGACATGTGTAAACAGCTCCGTGTACTGAGTAAGTTGGGAACACGCTGAATAAAGACAGATTCTAAATGGGCCGTCTGTAATTTCACCACCAGCAGCAGCACCCTCATGTTTTAAATATACCCACTTAACCCCAAACGCAAAACTAATTTGTAATCCTAAATCCTCCTGCAAATCTCATTAATCTCACTTAAACCTAACCCTATTCCTAATTCTGTCATTTTAAAAAAACACAGACACACACGCACACACACACACACACACACACACACACACACACACACACACATACATACATAAACAAACCAACCTTGAGATGCTGTAGTTGGAGCACCAGGTCATCAAGCTGGCTTCTTTTGTCTTCAATCTCGGTTTGTCTTTTTCGCTTTTCCTGGGAGATTAAAAAAAAAAAAACAGAGAGAGGAAAGTCAAATCTCAAATCACCACTCAGAACAGGTCATTTAAAAGTTTCATTGTCAGGAGTTTCATCTGGGTTTTTCTTCTTGGTGGACAGTGATGATGCACTCATGCTGTCTGTTGCTGCATTGATTGAATGTTTTAATATTAATGCTGATCATCTACAAGTTAAGATCCCTCCGGGGGAATTAAGGTTTCATACTTTCAATTTAAAGTAACTCCATGGAGGTTTTAACTGGTTATGAAGCAGTCTCAGTGTAATACTTATACCTCCACATGACCTCCATAAGCGAACAAGTCCAACAGTGAGAAGAAGGTTATTTCTGCTAGTTTCTAGTAGTTATTCTTAATTACGATTTCGATTTACAGGCTGGACTTACAAGACTGGAAGCGTTTACTGTGTTTACATTTTCCCAGGCAAAGTTTGGCAGTGAGTAAAAATTAAAAGGAAGCAGGACGAGATATTTCTTTAGAGAATTTTAGTTCTGACATTATATTTTATGGTTATTGCTGATATTGGGGCAGGATCAGCAAAGAGAAAAAGAAAAAAATGGACAGAAAATAAAAAAATGAAACTAAAAGGAATGGTGATGGAGCATGGGCAAAAACATGTTTTAACCTTCATCGGTCATTCAGCAGATGGAAAGAACTGCAGGATTTGTAAGGACTTCATAGCGATCCTGAACTGACTCCTCACTTCACTGTTGGACATGGTTTCACAGTCCATGGAGGTATAACATTAAGTCACTGTGGACATTACTGTAATAAAACTGGCTTATAACATAAAGTTTTATGTTGGCTCTGCTGCCGAGCTTATTATTATGGTGACAGAAAATGATGAGGGAATGCTGATATCTCTTTCTTCTCAACAAAATTACTATTAGAGAGCAACTACGTCTGTCAGTCAGACTTACATGCAATCTAATGTTAGGTTTATGGTTTACTTTGTTTCACTATCATCATATTACACTTACTAATCTTACATGACACCAAATAGATACCTGACCTTAAAACTATACATCTTACACTCAGCTGTGTTTTAAAACAAAAATTGTATTAACATTAAGTTGTGTCTTCGTCTTGCCGATCAAGATATTTACAACATGCAGTGATGGTGAAACACTACCACTTTTGCCCACAGGGACCCTAAAAACACCACAAAATGAAAGTTCTTTGTAGTTGCTTTGAAGGTCAACAGAGGCTTAATGGCTCCTCACTCAGTATACAATCCAGCTCAGTTTAAATGGATACAGTTGTGCCCCTGTCCCTGGTTTCAACAATCCTGCAAACTAATGAGGGAGGTTAGATATTAACACATCTAAACAGACTATAACTCTAAAGCTGGTATTCCAGGTGTAAGCACAGTAAGTGAAAAACAAAAGTGAAATATTCCACGAGTGCAACAGCAAATCTCCACTACAGACTCCATCTGTGTCATTCAACCTCTCATTTTGGAGAGGCAGGAAGGAAGTGAAGTATTAGAGGGGTCAGAGGTGAGGGTTTATCAGGGGTTGAAAGGGGCCAGGGTCCACAGGCTATCAGAAGGGGGAGGGATTAAACCGTCAAGCCTCTATATGCTGCTGAGATTGAACTTGAACTTGATTGAACTTGATTGAACTTGGGCAGAACAATCCTCAACTTCATGTGGAGATGAATGAGGCTGACGTTTGGAGGCCGGGCGGGTGGCGAGTGGGAGGTTTGAATGTGAAAAAATACAGACAGACTGCGGCTATGTGGAGTCACTATAAGCATGGGAATATAAACAAAGCAGATCCCAGCAGAACCTTGTTTGGGGCTGAAGGGCATGAGATACTGTGTGTGTGTGTGTGTGTGCGCATACAGCTTTAACTCTGTCGCTCTCTCAGCGGGAGCAGAACGAGGATTTCTGGGACGTTTCCTGTTGGCTAAAAATAACTATCAGGGAAAATCCCAAAATGTGAATAATCGTTGGACCACCTCTCAAAGGGAGTAAAACAGAGTGACACAAATTAGAATACAGAGAAGTGAGTGCAGAGTGGCTAAAACGGACAGGACTAACAGCAATGCAGGAAAATATTCTGGGTGAAAATCTGAATTTTAAAGTTTAGGTTGAAGGACGTGTTAAGAGTTGTTTCACTACTTATTTTATTTCCCCTGTACTTTTTTATTAAAATCAGCATCGCTCCAGCATTTTCTCCACATTTTTATTTTCACTTATTATACTACTGTAAGAGACTCATCAGAAAAATGACAGCACCGGTCATCTGTTTCAACACTCTGCGTGAATTTAGTTAACATTTTCCTGACAAACGGCCTGCTGAGGTTGTGTGAATAATGACTGCTGTCTCACAGAAGCGAAGGCAGAAGTTGGAGGTATCCTGGAGTGGAAGGTTGGGCACACAATGCATCTCACTGCTCTTCACACCCCTCATCCTGTTAACGGTTGCACTGTAACCTGGTAGTTCACCAAACCACAGGGATGGAAAATCAGAAAATAGTTATATAAATTGTTTTTGAGACAGTCACATTGGTTTCTTTTGGGAACCACATAAAGTGTTTTTGAATACTTTTAAGCCTTTATAACAGACAGTGGAAGGGTGACAGGAAATGAACGTCTGACATGCTGAACTGTCCCCTCCACCAGGGGACCCTGCCCCAAGTGTCTCCTGGTTACAAGAAATAGACACAGCTTTTTAACACTTAGGAGCAGATACATGTACACAACTAACTGGTCTTTGTAAATCAGAAAAAAACAAGCACCCTTACAGACAAAACACCACAGAGCTAAAGAGCTGAACGGAAACACAGAACACGGTTAAACAACTTGACTTTATCAGTTGTGCTGCAAGAAAACACATCACAAAGCTGCACCCAGACTGGGAAAACATCTGCACCAAACCTGAGGTCATCCCCCTCTCACTCTCTCTCTCTCTCTCCTCTTCACACACACACATACACACACACACACACGTACAACCACACACACCGCAGCAACCTACACAGCAGCAGTTCCCATGGCTTGTGAAGTGCAGTCAGAGTGCCAGAGCAGGGGTATGGTCACCAGATGTCAAGGACCGTTGAGGACATGTGGTCGAGGAATGGGCAAAACACACACACATAAACACACACGCAAATACACGTCAGCGGAGGCCTGCAAAAGCAAACACACTCACAGGCACGAACATGTACACACAGATAAGGGGACACTAATAAATTCTCAAAACAAAACAGTGCTCAGGCGTGTTGTGCTGGAGAATCCTTGACTGTACAGAAACGCACACACACACACACACACACACACACAGACGGGTGCTTGCCATTTACTTTACCAGAAATAAAATGTATTGAATGTGCATGGCAATCCACAGCAGGGCTCTGCTTAAAGCACATTATCACACACCGGTATACATTTGTAACAGCGGTTGCCAAACTGTCCTGAAGAACCTCTCAGGCCGATTAAAGCTCTGCGGCAAATAACACACACACATTTATTTCACGAGGCAGCGCTGTGGGGGTGCAGAGGGATGTGGTTAAAAAAAAAAAAAAACTCCAACAAAAGGAGGGTAGTCTCATCCAAATGTGGACACTGGCCCTACTTTTTCTGCAATGCAACAAAAACTTGCAACACACTGCTCACCCAAGCACACACACACACATACATTGCAGGTACTGTAGAACACCTTGTTCCATTTTACAGCTTATCTCAGGGGTATCGAGATGGGCGAGACAATTAGTGCTGCTGCGAAAACCTTCCAGAGTTGCAGAATCAGAAGATGTTATGTGCCCCCCTCCTCCTTTTTTTTTTCTTTCTCTCTCTCTCTCTCTCTCTCTCTCAGGTGCTCATCATCTGTGACCAGCAGGTAGCCCTGCCCATATTTATATCCACCCTAAGTAGGATCCAGTTCCCGTTGCACTTTATTTTGGTGATTATTTCATTTCAACATGGAGATCTAGTACTTCTGTTTTTGCAGCCTTGCTTTGGTTAGCTTAATTTAATCCCATTTTCTGTTACGTTAGTGGGAAAAGTTGTGGGACATATAGGCTCTCTGTAGCTGTCCCAGGCCTCCCCCTTCCTTTTGCTCCTTTTGCCCAGACCTCCAGACTCCCCTGGTTTTAGCTAATTTATGGCAACTTCTTTCTTATTAAACTTACTTTGCTTTAATCGAATCATCGGGTGCGGCGTCTCCCTATATGTCGCCTGTCCCAAGATTGAGCCAAACGTCTGTTTGTTGTGGCTGTAAGAAGAGAGTAAAGTGCTGTGTGGTATCTTGGCTGTAATTGAGCTTTAGCTTTAGCTGTAGTAACGTCTCAGACAAACAAAACCACTGCATTGCCTTTGTGACGTTGTAAGTCTGAGCACGGCCTTACTCATCGAGACCAAACTGCTCACTCACTGGTGGAAACAATCGCATGAAAGGATGTGTCTCAGAATGTGCTGATAGGAGAAGGCCCTTCTTACTCATACAGCACTACTACTTGTTCCCAAAGCGTCAAAGTGTTCCTTTTGGACTTCAATCTTGAACTTTAATCAAGGATTTCCAAGAGAACATCCTACAAATGGATGGATGGCTGATATACATATGGTCAACTTTAAAATTATCCTCTGAAACAAAACCCCAATTTAACAATGTTTTTATTTGAATTTGAATTTCTGACACAGTGTTTCTTTCATCCTCTGTACTTGTACAAGTTGAATGAATAGAAACGCTACTGAACGTTGGCCCACGCTCCCTGGGGTCACAAAGTTCCTACAGTATGAAAGAGTGTCGGATCAGTTCACGAGTCCCGATATCTCTTCTCAGTTAAAACAGATTCATTCGCTGGAGAGATCGACGCTGTCTGCGAAAACGGGATGCAAAACCCTGTTTTTTTGCAACAGAATGAGTCAGCAAAAAAGGACGAAATAAATCCCCAGCCTCGTACTGTTGAATTGACAGGAGAAAGATCCCCGAGTCCTGCTCTGCTCACTGTATTTCCCCCCAAGAGAACACATCCTCCCCCTCAGGAAAATATGTTGACATTCTTGGTGACACACTCTTGACTTCCCACACTCTGACTCACTCAGTGTTCGGCCCCACTTGGCTTGTTGCTGCGCTCTTATACAGAAGATGCCACTTTTCCCGCTACAGCTGACACCAGGCAAGAAGTTGGACACGAGTACAGAATGCTGTGTTCAATATTTAAAATGATTTAGCCCCATTTTAACCCCCAGCTTACACTGTCGCATTGTTGTTGGGTTGTTTAGCTTTCGCATGCCGGCCAAGTCACATGGACTGCAGGGAGTTTAGTAACCCCCCATCCTATAGGGTTAAACATCTTGGCAGCAGAGAGGGAGTCAAAAATGACAGTGTCTGATTACAGTTTCTATTAAGTTAAGTTCAGCACAATGAACTTTCACTCTTCTTCTGTGGTGTGCATACCAGAAAGAGCTGGGCAAACACAAATGGCCTCATTCTTACCTGCACAAAAAAAAATGAATAAAGTATTAAGCAAAGAAGCCAGTCCAGATGAATCCAACCTATAATTCCTTAAGTAAAACTCGAACTGTGCGTCACTACTTCACCGGGTTTAAGTAAAACCTGGTGAAGTGGTGACGCAACTCAATTTAAAGTTGGGCTGATGTTGAGCTCTGGAACAGAAGTAAGCTGCAGATTAGATGGGCCGCATTCTGTACGCGCCAACACACCCAGCAGAGACATCTCACTGTGAAGATCATCTTCCACTCACTGGGTAGCTGAACACCGAAAGACCAACCGAGAGACCGAAACTGAACCCCGATTTAAATGTCACGGGTTTGCTTCTGCTCTTACTGCGGCAGAGAGATCAGTGGATAACAGTGTAAACCATGAGCTAGTACCTCTAATGTGGATGTACAAATTTGCAGTGCAAACAGTGAATCGATTAGTCAGTTCTGCAAATGATGGAATCAAAATAATGCTCGGCTGCAGTTAATGTCGACAGGCTTTCAGTGTTTTGCCCTCAGCGGTGACCACATGAATATGATGTCCTCCTCAGACAATGTTAATTTGTTAGGTTGAGAGCGAACAGAACGCTAACCTGGTAACTGCCTAGCCAATGGTGGTGTCAATAAATGCAAACTTAGCACATCACTTGAATGTCTTGCATGCCGTTGTCATGCGACAGCAGAAGCTGGTGACCGTGCTCACCATGTCCATATTGAGGAGAGACACGAGTATGCATACCTCCGCATTCACATGGACGTACACCGACGCGCACAAAACACGGCACCATTCTTTCAGCGTCTGCTTCATGAGATGAACAATGCCTCTGCTATTGGCAAACCAGAGTGTACCTCTTATTAGGAGAGTAATGAGACTAATAAAGTGTTGCATTTAGCTGCTAAAAGGTCCTTCCCTCTGCCCTCTCCAGTATTTCTCCATCCTGTCACTCTGCCTTGTTTACAACCCAATTAAGCTCCAGTGTCACAAAAATAATCTTAAAACGAGTAGTGGCCACTAGAACTGCATTCCAACCTCTCCTGCCTCGAGACTCTGTGAACTTTAACTCCACTCACTTGCACACACACACACACACATAGTGTGCGTAGACACACACAAACTTGGCAGAATGTCCAGTAGGTCCAAGACAGCTGCTGCTAATTTTAGACGGCATGTAATGCCTGGCATTCCCTGGACTCCCAGCTACCCGACAAACTGCACCCCCTCTTTCCCCCTCAAAATGACTTTGCCCCAAGCACACTCCCCACATCCCCCATAAACTGCTGAAGTCCACAAACCAAGCCTCCCCTAGCCACCTATCCACTCCTGCCTCCGCAAGATCCAATCTGCTCAGTGGGTAGCTGGAAACACCCACTCTGCCAAATATTAAGAGACATTAATTCATTAAGCCTATTGAGTGATCATATACAGACAGACCTCAACATTTACTGAAACATACACAATGACTCATCATAAACCCACAGCTGTGTCTTTGTGCAGTCTGCATATACATTATTTCCAACGTAATGGAGCAGATGGAGGCGATCCAACCATTTTTGTCTTTTCAGTCAACTGGATCAAATAAACCAGTTCCCATGTTAACTAAACATGGCATAGAAGATGGCAACCATCTGGGTAAAGGCAGGAAACATTTGATTTAGCTGGAAAGTTGTGTTCAGTCTCACCTCATACAGAGCACACCAACACCATCACAGGTCTGTGTCTAATTTAGACAGACGTGTTTGATTGGGAGCAAATAACTGACACAAGGACAAACAACCTCTTACTGAGATTAATCTGTTGCTCTATAACACAAAGTTTACAATAGTTTACCTTATTTACATTCCCTAGTTTAGTTAAGATCAAATTGGGGCAAATAAAAGCAAATAAAAGGAAGTTAAAAACTAATCTGTAACAGTCTATTTACTGGAAAACTGTAAGAACTGCTTCTTTTCCTCAAGGCACTGAATTTTTTTTATATATATAATGAGTGCGCTCACAGTAACAGGTCAGTAACAGGTATGTTTGACTTGGAGCACAAAGCACAGGCATTAAACCTGAGCTTCATGACCGAGACGGAAAGTAACAGAACAAAAGCAGCCATGAAAAATATGACCACAGCAGCACAAGTTATTCTTTAAAAGTTGGGCGAAAGCACACAATCGATATTTTTCCACATTGTTTTCAACTTTTCTGAATGCTGTCAATATATCAGTGTCAATAAGTAAGTAAACAGCACAAACTGAGACCACACTTGCCTGCGGGCAGCCCAGCCCCCCACTCTGTTTACCTCTCTCAAGCAGCCCATTAATCTGACCCTCCGCTGCATGCCACAGCCAAAGCCACAAACCTCAGTGCATGCCAAGGTCTGACTTTAGCATCCCCCTCATCTTCACCCTGCCCCGCTCACTCCCCTCTCTTAGACCTGCACTAAGTGGATCCAGAAGACTGACCAGCTTCCAGAGTTACACAAACCACTCCGCAGAGCTCAACTGTGGGGATCAACCTGTGGTTCGATTCCAGGAAATAAAATAATTCATAACTGCATATTAGTCTTGCAGGATTGTTGGTAATATTCATAAAGTAGCAAGAGAGACGACAGAGATTCAGATTCAGGGCTGGAGGTGATCCTTTTCTCAACTGTGGTCCTGACAGTCTCTGTCTTGTCCCCACTGCCAACAGCTGTCGTATTCTCTGTTTTCCCGCAAACACACACACACACTGCCATCATCTCACTCCTCATGCACCACTTCCTAATTCCCCTTAGAGTTGGCCCCAGATGATCTGTGGCCTTGTGTGCATTTGAGTGTGTGTGTGTGTGTGAGACGGGGAGGGGGGCAGCTAAGAGTCCAAAGGGCTGAGGTCATCTGTGTAAACATATCACAGACACTACAGAGAAGTGAGTGAATGCAAAGACACACAAACACACACACACACACACACACACACGTATGTATTTTGCCATGCCATTTGCAGTTGGCAGGCCACATGGATGACCGCTAATTAGAAAGATGAAGGGCTCACTGCTCATTGGCTGATCTTTAAACCGCACACAGGGTTTTGGAGGACACACGCACATTCATGAGACACTCACAGACATAAACACACACGCACACACACACGTAATCAGTTTTTTGAGGCTGTACTCCATCCGACTGCCATAATTACATGTTAATAATATACCAATTACAGGTCTGGATTTAACAACATGACATCACAACTGTTCCCTAATCTGACCAATTAGTAACCATAGAAACCTGCAGCGCCAAAAGCTGACAGGCCGTAATCACTATCAGACTGTGGGAATCCCTTTATGTTTGTGTGTGTGTGGTGGACAAATGAGCCAATTGCCTAATCAGCCCTCAGATTAAACACTAGCAAATGTCCCACCCTTTGTTCTACTGACTGATTAGCATAATTAACCAATTACGTCACCGTATTATGTAGAAACTTATGAGTAATTGTTTTTCTTATTTTTTATGAAAACTCAATAGAGGACCATCTATTTAAGTTCAACACAAGATGATGGGAAAAAAACTGCAGCAATAAAACTACTGTACATGAATTGTGAAGGAGCAGAGAGATGCCAGGCAGGGTCCATAGCTCTTCAGATCCTTTAATAATTAATAAGAAATATAAAAGTGCTTACAGAATAAAGTTATATATAGAGATGAAGACAGGCAGACGTACTGAATGCTTGTAGTATGTGGTCACTCTACAGCTGGGTGATTAGGATCTAAATATCTAAACTGTAGGAATTTGTGGCTGGCTGAGTCTGTAAACTGTCACACATGAGGATCATAGAAATACACAGTTTTACATCATGTTTTCATCTTTTAGTGGAGAATAGGAACAGTGTTAATCTCATTAATTGCCCCTACACTAGAAGATAATCAGATAAGTTTTCAGTTGACACCTGAAATGAGTCATTTTATAATGTTGTGTTTTGAGCAAATGCAAAGAAGACTTTAATGTCCTGGTCGTAATTTTTCACGAAGCTGTCTGACTCCAGCTGCTGTGATTGATCAGATAGCTATGTCCTTCTTTCCTTTCTCCTGAGCTAAAAATTAAAGGGCTGGTGATTCACCGCCATTAGTGCCATGCTTTATTCATGAGCCACGCAGAGCCGCTACCTCTGTTTATAAATGAACATTATAATGACAGCTGCCTGCTACCTGACAGTGAGTCTTCAGTGCAGTTCAGTAGATAAAGAATGACAAGGAACTCAAACCTGGAGTCTGCATGACAGGTTAATTAGAAGCAGCGTCGGATACACTGGTATTGTGTGTTCAGATGGCTCAGACACGGAGGGACAGGTCTAACACTTGGCTCAGATCTTGGCGGAAGCTTCCAGTTTGGCTGGAGATCTGCTAAAGTATTGATGAGGTCAGACACTGACGGTGATCACAATGAAATCTCAGAGTATCAATTATTGATGAAATCATTAGCATGTCAGCTGCGGAGCGGAGGAAGTGTGTGTGTGTGTGTGTGTGTATGTGTGTTTGTGTGCACTATACACACCTCTCTACAGGGGCTCAGTAATGCTTATTCCAAGAGTCAGAAAGTCAGACAGAATTAAATATTACCCATCTTCCTCCTTGTTGAAGTCAAATATCGTCCTGGGACAGTTTTATTTCAATCTGGTGTTTTTGGTGGGCTGAAACATCCACCAGATTAGGAAACACTTGCTCTCGATTGACAGCCAGGAGCGGTTTCATAAAATAGTTCCCCTTCCCTTTGAGATGCTCCGGGAAACTTTCTCCAGCTTCTGTATTTACACTGGACCCGCGTTGGTTGGCTGAGCCTGTGGCTCACGGAGTGCTCAGCTGCCTCAGAGAGTTGTTAGTATTATTAGTGTAATAGTAACCCTTCTCTATTTAAGTGCCTGGGCTTGAAAGCTATTAGTGGTGTTATTGTCTTTGATATAGTGCACAAGCACCACTGAGACAAGACAGATGCTCATTTGAGACAAAGAGGCTCAAATGATTTACTTCCATTCACTGCCTGACCGTTCTTTGCATGTATATCAAAGCTCTTGCCACTTGTAGTAGGATCTCTGATAGCGCTTCAGCATAGACTAAATAGAGCATTCTTTGTAGTGTGTATGACAGCTGCCACCAGACGTTTTTCTTGGCCTGATGCACCAAAGCAAAACTCATTTACACGATGAGATAATCACTGATCTTGTCGCATTTTGCCAAGTACACATGTAAGAATGACGCAAGGAACAGAAATGTTTCTTCCTCTCTGTTCAAATCCTGAGAACTTTCCACTCTTTTTCCTTTACTGACTGGTTTAAGTGCATGCAGCCTGGTATGGCTGCCACGATCAACGTGGCCAAAATAGTTTCTCCATCTGTCGCTGTTTCCCCACTCGCTTGTGTGTTAGAGTGTGTGTACGTGTGTGTTCCCGTGCCTCTGTGCGTCTCGAGTGTTTGTGGTATGCTGTGGTTTCTCGCTGGCGCCAAATTTAGTCCCAGGCAGCGAATCACGGTCTAACTGTTGCTCTGAAGTCCTACCGAGCACCGAGCCAAACACACTTCAACAGATGCCCTCGTGATCATTAAACATAACGGCGAGTATTGAAACGTGTTCTATACCGCCTCGCAGCTGGGATCCTGGGAGCACATGCACCTGAAAACCTCAGACAACTAGCCAAAAAGAAGAAGAAAAAAAAAAAGACCAGAAACCGATTTTCCACCAACTTTCCTCTGAGTTGGTTTCCCCCCCAGAAAAAGACATGGAAGAAGAAGAAAGCTGATACGAACAAGCAAGACAAACACAGCAGCAGCGCAGGACAGAAGGATAGTGAGGGAGTAAAGCACATTACAGTGGGTGCAACAAAAATCACTTTGTTTTGTGTAACCAAAATGGGTGTAGGAGGCCATGATGTCATGCTGTAAGGCTCCCAACACATTAGGCTTATTAATGTTTTCATTTAAACATATAATCTCAAAGATTTTCATTTAAATAAATGTCTGTTTAAGTCACATCACTCTCTATCGCCAAATGAGGTAACACAGTGGTAACTGAGTCTATGGCCCACTGATGAAAGCCTGCAGCATTTGCAGTATTATGGCTTCGGTGATTGGCACAGTTTTTAATGCAACAGACTCAGACTCACAACTCACCTGCTTGTGAAGAAACATACTATTTTTCTGGTCTGTGCTAGTGCTGTGAGTACACAGTTACTATGACCAAACAAACAAAGAGAAGGTCGATGGCTACAGATGATGTAACTTAAAACTGAGAATGAAAGACAACAACATGAAAATCTTCCAGATTTCACTCCCTTGACACAAACTTTAAGTATCATAAAAAACTGACGAGCAGTTTTGTTTTAGCTTGTCCCACCTTGATTAGCATTCACCACAGAACCTGAGGTGGATGACCACTGGCTATCCGCTGCATTGTATTGTCGTTATTGGCGATGGAGTCTGTTTATCTTCAGCCTCTGCTTATAGGTTCAGATATTCTAAGTTCATATGTAACAAGAAAAAGGGCTGAAGAATCATTACAAAACACAAGGTCACACTACTACTGCATGTTTAAGTTTCAGCCAAGGGGTCACCGTGATGTTTAGCTCCTCCTCTAGGAATTCATGAGTCAGAGCTCACTTCACCTTCGACTTTGGTACAGAGCAAAGAGACAAAAACAGACACTTTTTCCTGCCCTGCTCATGTGTTTGACATGAATGGACCATGAATGAATAACAAGGCAGAGAGAGAATGAGAGAGAGAGACAGAGAGAACTAATGAAGGAGGCAGATATACTGGCAGGAGTTGCAGGAACTCTGAGGTGCCAGACAGCCAGGCGAGATGTTGCACCGTGAATGACGGAGAGAGAGAGAGAGAGAGAGAGAGATGAAGTCAAGGTGAGACACCGAAGCCCCCCGTGTCACAGTGACAAGCAGACGGACGGGGAAGGTCAGAGGAACACGGAGGGACGAGCGGAGCGAAGACAGACAGTTTGAACACACTCTGACTTACCGCCAAGGCCTGCAGCCTCTCTTTGTGGAGCTGAGCCTCCTCACACGACATCCTGAGGGGGAAAGCAGGGGAGAAGGGGGGGAAAGAGACGTGAGATCTGGGAAGACAGAGAGGAGCTGGAGGGACAGTGGAGGAGACAGGGGAGAGAAGGAGGAGGAGGAGGAAGAGGAGGAGTATCCAGGCGAGGGTCCTTCCTCAGCAGTAATCCACGCAGTGAGGGGGGACAGTGGGAGAAGGAGGACGCACTGAAAGGACGCAAAGATCTCTCATTCACTGGCCATGTGCCTCACACTCAGCCCGCTGCTCGCATTCTCTCTGCCTCTGTCACCCACTCTTTCTTTTTTTGCTCTCCGTCTCTCCTCCCATTTGTCCCCTCCTTACTCCCCTCCCTCCCTCTCTTTTTTAGGCATGGGCCATGTGTGATTAAACAGCTGGGAGGAGCAGCTGAACGAGAGAGAACGACAGAGAGAGAAGGGGAAAGAGGAGGAGGAGGATGAGGAGGGGGGAGTGATGGCATGAAGGTAGAGTTGGCGTGAGTGGAGGGGGAGAGAGAAAAAGGAGTGAGGGAGAGAAAGAGGAAGAGTGAAATAATATAGAAGGAGAAGTCAGAAAAAGGGGAAGCATAGGGGTGATTTGTCATATGTGAGAGCTGAGGCGGGACAATGGGAAATGGAACATTAACAGCTTCAGACTAAATGATTCCTTTGTTTCAGTCATTTTTCTCTTTTCTTTTGTGTCCAACAGCGCGACTGTGCCTTGGATTTATGCTTACTTCTTACTGAGGCAAATCAGTAGATCAATATACACACTAAAGCCTCCTATCGCATCTTTCAATTTTGTGCATTAAAGGGTTCTCTGCAAAAACAAACATTTACACCAAAGGTACTTTTTTTTTTAAGTTAGAATAAAAAAAAAACAGACAAAAGAGAAGACTTTAACTAATTTTAGTGGTAACTTATTTTTGATCTGTTCTTTCAAAAAATTGTCAAGAATGTAAAATAGAAGCTAGCAGAGTTACTAAGGCTTTTCCATTGGCTCACTATTGAAAATCTGCTAACCACCATCACAATATTTAGTCTAAATTAGGAATACTGGACAAATTTTAAACACAAATGATGTAAAATAATCGCATTCCTTAATATTAAAAGTATCTGGAAATAACAAATATTATCATGAAACAGAGCCAATTGATGCCACTCCTCCCAGCATCCTTGCCTGTGTCTCCTGTGTGTCATTTAGTTTGAAGAACTGCTGCTGCTTCTGGAACTATGTGTTGTTTTTGCAACTAACTTCCAATCGACCGCTGTAAGTTGAGAACAACATTTCCCATGTCACGTGGTGGTTTATTTCTCTCACTTTTAATAGAGAGACAAAGTGGCAAAACCCACAGAAAAACGTGTATCAAGGTCTAAAATACTAAAATTCTACGAGACCGCAGGCAGCAAACGCACAAACAATCCCACAGCCGACTCTTCAGATTCTATTTCTGGTCACTCTGGTCATACATTTATTTCAGCGCCTTTCTTTCAAAGTGACTTCAATAGAAGCCTCCTACTTCAGAAAAACAGGAACAGGGTAGAAAAAAAGAAAAGACCAAAAAAAAAAGGGAAGATAATTGTGTCATCATGAACGGATGCACGTAGATGAACATCAGTGGAAACATTTGGAGATAAAAACTGTAAAAAAACTCTTTACAAGGCACGACGTCCGCACAAACACACATGAAAAAGATGAGTTTGTGTAACTGGGTCACTGTTATCTGTGTCCCACTTTTCCCCTCTCTCTGTGTTAACTCTCTAGGCTCACCTGAGTTTCATCCATTCTTCTTCTGCCTTTCACTTTCAGACTTTCCTCCTCTCTTTCACTCCCTTTGTCCCTTCAGCATTTGTCCCTTCCATCCCCTACTCTTGTCTTCCTCTTGTTCTTTTTTTCCTTTGCTGCATTCCTGCCCTGTTTTCTACAAGCATCTCTCCTTTCCCATATCCAACATTTCTTCCTCCCCCCCATTCCTTTCTTTCTTCCTCTCTTCCCTGCTCTTTCTTACATCCCTCTGTCAATATGTCTTGTTGTGCCCTTCCAATGGTGCATCTCTGCACCTCATCCCTCCTTCTTCTTCTGTCTTTTTTCTTTTTCAACCCTCACCCCTCCAACCATCTCTTCCTCTTTAACTATCTCTCTTTCCATCCCTCCTTGTCTCCCACCTTCATTCCTGCTCATCCTCTTACTCCCCAGCTCTCCCTCCCCTCGCCCCCATTCGCTCTCTCCCACCTGTCCCTCCTTCAGTCCAATTCTTCCTTCGGTCCCCCCCTCCACCCCTAACTCTCTCTCTCTCTCTCTCTCTCTCTCTCTCTCTCTCTTTCTTTTTCTCCATCTCTCCTTCCACAAGCAGACGTCCTTATAAGGAGAAACAGCAGCAGCAACGGTCCGGGCCGACTCTTCAGGGAATGCAGAAGCATCTAACGCGCACACACTCAAACAAACACACACTGACACAGCAGCCACTGCATTACTCCAAGAAAAGTGTGTAATAAATAACTGCAGCTGGAGAGTATCTGTCCCGTAAAGCCACTGGGCAGCATTGCTTGAATAAATCAAAAATGGCAACCATTCAGCCCCCCAGCTACAGCTTCCTTATTTGCATGAGAGCTGGGATTTTTCACGTAGAGGTGTTAGGTAGCTGTAAAAAGTCAAGTGAACCATATATGGCCACTTGAAGTTATTATATTATTTTCAGACTGCAGAAAGGCAAGTCTCCTGCAGATCCATCAGCTCAGGAGTGCTGACTCTTTTTAAACAATTTATTTCTATTTTTGATAAATGTGATGTGTTTAAGTGGTTTTGCAGCCCACAGCTTTACGGCTTTGGTTCACTCTCACTGCACCATTTCTAAGACACAGCTGTTTTATTGAAAAAGCTCTGATAACCCACTGTGCACTACATGCCCCAGACCAAACAGTGGACAGGCAAAGGTACAGACCAGCTAGTGGACACAGTGGAGCTTCAAGAGCCAGATATTTCCCTCAGGAGTTGGTGGACCACAAATGAGGTAAAAAGAGTGTCAATATTGAACTTAGATTCATTTGGTGGCAAGAGACCTGATTCTAAATCAATGCTGATGTTTATTTGTGTGTGCTGGATCTGTAAATAAGAAACATTTTTTATCTTAACACTTTTTTTTTTTAGGTCAAAGTTACCACAGTTTTGCACGCAAGTGACCTGCTAGTTTTTTGGTGGTTTGAGAGTGACGTTTTCCGTAGAGCACAGTTTGAACATACTGCAGGATTACTTCACCGTCAAGATACAAAAATAAATTCAGTACTTTTTCATTCGGGGACCTGCTCTTATTAAAACATAATGCTGTGTCTTTCATGCTGGCACATAGAGGTTATAGACCATGACCTGTTTGAGTCTGTGTAACATATAGTTTATGTTATGAGCCGGTCTGCAGCTGTCTGACTTAACGGCCAGCAGCAGTTGAAGACTTGTGGCCTCTGTGAGACTCTCTGTTTGACCTGGATTTGCACCAATCATATCATTACGTTGGCAGCTCCTGCTCTCGTTACAAATCACAGGTCTTTACTTTAGCATTATTGTACTTCTTTATAATAATTTCTATTTTATTTCCTTTCCACTTAACTTTTCTCCCCCTTTTTTTTTAATTCCCTCCTTGCCCACCTTGTCTCCCCCTTTAGCCCCTTAATTCTGGCGTCAGTTACGTAGGTTAGTCGGCGTTGGAGACAACAGCATCATTGTTCCTCTGCATCGCCACGACGACACGATGACCTCACTGCACAGCCAGCCCAGTACCGCCCCCACCCACCCCCCTCCCATCCCAGCGCAGAGGTAATGGCCTCCAGATGTGGAACGAGAGGCAGGAAAACACACGCGTACACACACACTCACACACACAGAAATATAACAACATGCAAAGGGTGAGTAGGAGGCAGAGGGAATGAGCAAATATGGACAAAGAAAGCAAGTCAGAGAAACTGTGCATGTGCGTGTGTGTGTGTGTGTTATGTTAATGCAGCAATCTCTATTGCCTGCATTTCCTGTGCCCACATTTCAATTCTCCCCGAAATAACTGAAACACAGAGACAGAGACACACATCTGGTGCAGACTGGCCTCTGTTAGTTATTGTGAGTGTGTGTGTGTGTGTGTAAGAGACAGATAGAGAGAGAGTGACAGAGAGAGTGTGGAGGGTGAGAGAAAAAGCAACCCAAACCGACATATTTCTGCCTATGGGAGTGCCAGACCTTGATCTCATTCATATTTTATACACATTCACTGAGGGAGGTCAAGCTGTGTTTGTGTGTCACTCTGTCTGTCTGTCTGTACACGCAATTTAATTAAAAAACTATGAAGAAGCATTTAAGTTATTTTCCTACTCCCCTCCATAATAATCAGTTCAATTTAATTTTTTTATACTGAGAGAGAAGAATCCACTGGCATGTCCACACATACCGATGCGTGCACGTGTGTGTCTGCATAAATTTAAAAGAACCCCCCCTGTATCCTATGAAGTAGCTTTTAATCGTTTTTATCCTGAACGAATTTTAGATGAGAAGCAGATGTCTTGGCCTCCAGACACTCGGATTATCATCACCTCAACATTTTCTTACTCGGCTCCCTCTTTCCTCTGTGCCATTATGTTTCTTCTGCTTTGTAGTTTTCCTGTCTCCTCTTATCCAGTGTTTTCTGGCATTTTCATATTTATGGACAGGGGCTGGATGGGGGAAAAAACCTACATAAGGTATAATAGAAAGCATTATTTATAAAATGGATCATTTGAGTGAAACAAAGGTCAGCTGCTGTGCATGTATGAACAGAAACACAACAATAACTGCTAAAATACAAACATGCCGGTTGATTTGATGGTCTTGGTCGGCTGAGTTGCCGCCTTGCAAAGCCGGATACGCGCGATTCATCCCATCCCCGTTCTGAGTCTCCTGCCTGTAAGACTTCGCTGAGTGTGCAATAAATATCAACCGAGAATGGGCCATCTGCCATTGTGGTGTCTGCACTCCACATGACCACAAATACTACCTTGTCTTTCTGCTGAATCAGTGGACAACCCAGAGGGAGTACGGTGCGGTGCACAGCTCTGTGCAGGCGGGAGCTGAGCGAAGATGGGATGCGATAGATCAAGTGAATCACCACAGCACCACAGTCTCATTTTTCCCAATTATAACATTAACTATTGATGCGCCAGCCAGGGATGTCTGCTTTACGCCCCGCTGCACCTTCTCTGTCAGCTTCATGGGTGCGGCTCCGACAGGGGACGAGCACAATCACTCCGACCTGCCACTCAAACTGCTTCTCGAAGGCTGACTGAGACTCTCAGCTTGTAGGTGAGCAGCTATACAGAAAGCTGGTTATCGCTCAAACCAGCTAACCGCTTAGCCTACCTCTAATCTGCAGCATCTACATTTTCTCATACCTTGATAGCCGATGCTGCATGCACGCACAGGTTGTGTGCTCACCGTAATAATAACATACACCTCCTGCACAGGGACATAGCACGCTGCATAACCTGTGTCCTCTGTGCACGCATCACATTTGCAAAAACAACATGGTCAAGTTGCACAAGCCCCCACAGCAGAGAGACGTGTTGTCATTAAAGCTAGCTGCATAAAAATTAAGATGCATGGTGACAGACGTGGAGGCGCAGCAATGTACATTTACAGCACAGGACTCTCCTCTGCCTTACATACATTATCGTTCCAGGTTTTCAAAGGAGAAGCACCGCAAGTCCCTCACCACTGTTAGAGGGAAAAGTAATTAGCCATGAATTTCTCAATCCTATTTTGTTGTATGGCAGCCGTGTGTGTTTCTCCACCCAGAGTGGCTTCAGCAGAATACACCACAGTACACCCACAAAGCTTTGAATGTTAAAGAACAACTCCCACTCTGCAGCTCTCACCGCAGTATCACTGTCACTGCCTCCCTCCACACCAGTTCATGTAGCAGCTGATCGCCTCGCCTTCAGGTGCGACAAAGGTGATCCCTCTTTTAGGAGTTTCCCTTTCGCCTCGATGAGACTCGGGAGTAAGTTAACCGCCAGATTCAGCTGTGTGGTGACTTCCAAAGCTTGACTTCATAACCCTCCTGTCATCAAGAATTAAAAGTCAAGAATTATTATTAGTGTTTTTGTCCCGGTTTGCTACATTAACATACGTGTATTGAATTTATCTGTTAGTCCACAACCTTGAACCTTTTTCTCCTTTTTACATTTAATAAAGTGTTTGAAAAGCATAAAACGCATCTCAGTGTGGTCTTTCATCACTCGGTGTTTCACTCACATTGTTTGACTCTCTCCTGCACCACACAAGGCAGATTTTGGGACCGCAATAGGATTTTTTTGCTTTTCATTCTGTATTCTTGGTCCCAGTACTTTTCTGTGGCAAAGATGTCGATAAACCACTTTCCACTTGTTTCCACTCTTGATGTTGATTACACCGCCGTAACATGAGCCAGCAGAAAAGTGTGGTTCAAGCCCGGCTTACTGCACAGTTTTAGCTTAGGCCTGACTGACAGCAGATGAGTGGAGGAAACATGCTAGCCTAGCAACATGAAGGCTACAGATAATCATCAATCATCATGCAAGTCTCTCTTAAGGCAAAAAGCCCATGATATGACACCGACCTGGTACTTATTCTATTTAAAAAGAATATATGCAGATGTCTTGCCTTTTATTATTTGAGCTTATACAGCAATAAAATTTAATTGCACCATAACTCTTGTGATGCACTGAATGTCACAGAATCATCATCAAACATGTTTTTCATATTTTCTTCTAATATTCTTTTCTACTATTGCTTTTAAATGTGTAAAATCAAATCTTTCTAAAGTCTTGATAATCTTTGTCTGAAAATACAACCGAAGGCTCAGACTTGACTTGAAAATCTGCCGATATTGTGCCTCCCTCGGACATGTGGGACACGTCGTCAAAGACTTGTGCAGTCAGCATCTGAGCAGCAGCGCTCTCCAATCCAAAAAGCTTCGAGTGTTACACGATTCTTAACACGCTGCCAGCGTTTTGCTCGGCACTTGTCTTGCTGGTGGACCCTTCATTTTCACATGCGGGCACGCAGATCACACACAGGAAGAAGGGGTTGGTCTGCGGCACACAGAGGCCGGACCAAGCCTGCAGCCTCCACATTGACTATGCTAAAAAACATGCCACATTACACACACACACACATATAATCACATCCACTGATGCACATTCACACATAGTGTATTTGGAGTGGAGTAAGATAAGGAAGATGGGGTGCATAATAGATTTTGCAAAAAGAAAAGTAGAAGACACAGAGAAAGACAGGAGGGAGAATGTGGAGCAAAAGGCAAAGCCATGGAGGTTTGATGGGCGGTGAGGTGAGAGGTTTGCAAAGACAGTGAGAGGGTGAGTGAAGGAGAGACAGAGAGAGCAGAGGAGAGGAGAGGAGAGGAGAGGGAGGAGTGTACATGGTGTACCGCGTGTCCCCTCGCCAGTCATGACTGAGCAGCAGCCTCACCATGACGGAGAGCTCCCGTTCCCATGACAACCCAGCCTGTCAGATGGAGGGGAGAGAGGTGGAGGGGTGTGGGCAAGGAGACGAGAGATGGAGGGAAAGATAGAGAGAAATACAGAGATGAGGAGCGTCTACTCACGGCGCCGTTGCTGTGCCGTTCCTCTGCAAAGGTGTGTCTGACATGGCTGCAGCACCCTCTGCTCTCCTCCCCTTCTCCTCTTCCTCGTCCTCCTCTCCTTCCCCTGTTCTCTGCTGTCCTTTTTTCTTTTTTCTTTTTTGACAGAGTTGTGCCTCCTCCTCTTCTCTCCTCCTCCTCCTCCTCCTCCTCCTCCTCCTCCTCCTCCTATCTCCTCCTCCTCCTCCTTCCTTTCCTCCTGCCTTTTCAGTGTGTATTCGTCACGCCACGATGTGTCAGAGCAGCCGCTGCCGCTCCTGCATCGCCCCGCTCTGCCAGCCAGAGAGAGAGAGAGAGAGAGAGAGAGAGAGAGAGAGAGAGAGAGAGAGAGAGAGAGAGAGTGGTCGTTTGTATGCATAAATGTGAAGGTGATGCTGTGAGTGAGGGAGAGTGAATGAGGCAAAAGGATGCTGTGTCTGGGAGCGAGTGTGAGAGAGAGGGAGATGAGAGAGGTAAGGAAGGATGGGAGAGCGCGATAGAGAGCAGTGGATGGCAAAGAGACAGCGGGGAGATAGAGAGAAAGAGAGCCTTAGGGGAGTTACAGTATAATGAAAGGAGTGGCCAACCTGCCTCATCCTGGCTGCTACCCTGAGAACAACCTCTCCCCTGTGAGACAGAGGAAGGACTCATTTGTAGAGGCAGATGGGATGTTCAGGAACCCCTCCATTATGTAAAAGGAGATGAGTATATCCTCCGTAAGTAGGCTGCAGTGTCCTGCAAACCTTAAATGGGATATGCAGAAACTGAATGGACAAGACTGAATGACACAGAGCAGCATCTGTCAGGTACAGAAGAGGACTCGCAGTCAGTGAACTGATGTGTGATTTTTCCACACAATTTGAGACAGCAGAAAGCCAAAACACATTTTAAGTTTCTGTACATTACAATCCTGACTGAATCTGAATAACCCGCAAATATACATGTATACAGCAATATCCTGGTGCTAGGTAATGACATAATGTGAATGCTCATCATCAAATATATTTTTATACTGCTGACCGCTGTTTGTACACGGCATAACAGATCCACAGAGGACAGCCATCAAAACCGCCAGTCAAACTAAAAAAGGATATTCAATGTGTCAAAGGGAGCGCAAACAGAGAGGAACAGCTGTCACAAGCAATGAAGATATTACAAACATCTACAGTAGAGAGTTGGCTGGGGGTATTTAAAAATTTTGGACAGAATTTCTCTTGTGAAAACGGTCCAGCGCTGCACAAGACGCCAATCCAGCTGCTACTGTAAGTGTGTTCCAGTGAGATCAGTTTAGTCTGTGGGGGCTAGCCTCAAATATTTACTCAAACAATTGGTCCATAACCTGCTGGCTGAGCTTGGCAGCACTGACTGGAGGGCAGAGGGGAAGCAATATCTCTTCCTCCGTTCATCTGTATGCCATCTCCTATTCCTCTATCCCTTCTTATCCTCTATATTCCTGCTGTGTCTTCCTTCTTTCTCTCTGGCCTTCCTTTGTTTTTTTCTTTTTGTGTATCATGGAAGGCTTCTTCTCCATTTTTCCTGCTTTATTTAATCTCTCTGTCCTTCCCTCTTTCCTCCCTTCCCTCCCCCTTCATCTCACTTTCTCTCTTCCTTTCCCAGCGGTGGAGAGAACATTTACTCAAGTACGACAGTCTTGAGGCACTTGTACTTTGCTTGAGTGTTTCCATTTTCTGCTTCTTCACGCTCTTCTACAATTCAGAGGGAGATATTGTATTCCACTACATGTACTTGATACCTTTAGTTACTTTACAGATCCAGATTATTATTACAACATATAATTAACAAATGGGATTATGAGCTATTGTTATTAATAAAAATAAGACTGAATTTATCCCTTGGTGAAATTACAAAATTACAACTGCACTACAACATTCAAAACTTTCACTTTTGGTACTTCAAGGATATTTTGATGTAAATACTTTAACTTATGTTTATTCAAGTACAATTCTGGATGCAGGACGTTTACGTGTAACAGAATATTTCTACACTTTGGTATTTCTTCTACTTCTACTTCTACTGTCCTTTTCCAATTACGCACTTTGCCTCTCTTTGCTTTCAATCCCACTCTTCCCTTCTTTCCGTCCTTCCTTTTCTCCCTTTCCTATCTCCACCCCTCCCTTCCTATCTCCTGTTTTATTTAGAAAAGAAGTAGGGCGCGTTGTCCTCCATACATGAGCTTATTTCTCTTTATAGACTATTGATTGAGTCTAAAGTGCACACCCTGGGAATTAATCTGTGTGCAACCTGTTCATTAAAAACACAACAGAGGTCCAACATTAACAGTACTTTAAATATTCATCCGTTAATTAGATTAATTAGATATTGTTTACATGTCCAAGCAAAAATTTGAGGCAATTAGACAAAAAACGTACAGAATGGCTGAAGACGAGATAAAAGACAGCTAAAAATGGAGGGACATAAAACAGAAAGCAGTGCTGAACTTCCAAATGTCAGAAATAAATATCACTTGCATACACAGAGTTTTTCAGAGCTTAGTGAGAGGAGACAACATGTCATTCCTCAAAGGACAAAGTGAAGGTCGTAACTCTTAAGGTGCCAAGACTGTTCACATTCCTGGCTGTCACACATTTAGACGTCCACACTTGTTTCTTCCTAACTTATCTGCCCTCCCTCCGCTCCCCTCGTCTCCCTGCCTGACAGTCCACGTTGAGCCCTCAGTTATCATATTGTGTGGTATGCCAGTTATTCTGAGGCTGCTCTTCAGGTTTAGGTAGCGGCCTTAAAAGGGCATCACACATGCAGCCCCTGCCTTCCACAACACATTCTTTCACACACACACACACACACACACCGTCACTCATCCTTCTCTTACTCCTTCCCTGCCGGCTGTGTTTTATGAGATCTGTCATTGTGTCTTCCACCAATCATATGGCTGAGTGTAGGCAACCTGCTGTATACAGTGATGTACTGTAGTTAAAGCGCTGGTTCTGATAATAAGAGCATCACCTTCCCACATCAGTGGCAATGACTTAATCAGGTTCATGTCTTTGCGTGAAGAAAAGTATTTATTCTAAAAACTGCACTAACTTTTCAGATAAGTAAAGTCTTCAGTGGACTACAGGTACAGTATGTCATACTATGGATGTCCAGTAAGCCAGTGTGATGGTGGTGGTTTGGAGTACACTGCCATCTCGTGGATTTACAAAGCCAGTTGACAATATCTAAATGGTTCGTGCCAAAATAGACATTGTGCAGAAAGCAATGCCCCCACTCAATGTCTATATTGATTAATTCACAAAACATATGGGGTGTACAGTTTTGACAAATATACAACGTACTCAACTATAACATAACCAAAACTGTGTGTTACGTTCGTCTTTTATGTTTCTTTTTTTAGCTCAGAAACACTCAGCATGGAAAACAAATATGATTGAATGTTTATGCAGGTGATGAAGCAGCAGTGGCAAAAGAAGGGTCATGATTTGTGTCCTAGAGTCTTTCATTAGAACAAACAAACAAACAAATGAATAAAAAAAAACAGTTGTGATGTATATATTGTCAGCAGTATCAGTGCATAATAAATAAAGAGGAGCACAGTGACTGCACAGCCAGAAGACATCCAGCAGAGGGAGCTGCTGGTCAGATAAAGTGGCAGTAACATTCACCAGTGATATTTTTAACTTTTTAAGAAGATCACTGCAACTTTTAGCCATTATCTTTAGGAATAGTACGCAATCCAGTGTTTTTCCATTTTTTTGCCAGCTAATGTCTTTGCAATGTAATGAAACTGACTTGCATTTTTATTTTTATGACTAATACACACATGAAAAGACGTGAACACCCTGCTAAGATGCTCACATTTCCACAGTTTTGGTGCACATATTTGTAAAGTAAGTTTTGCATCACTTGTCATGTGTGATGTTCTGGTAATTTTGTTGGAAGTCAGTGCCCTTACAACAGTACTGCCAACTCAGATTCCTGCACATTCAGGCAGGCAGACAGACAGATAAACAGACAGACATCCAATAACATACACTAAGAAAATGTGACGCACCAGTAGGTTTTAGTCGATGCCACAGGTGTCACATACTCTGACCCGCTTCAGAAGAGCTGAACACATCGAACATTCTTCTTTTCTGATGCAAACAAATCAGGACCAGTACCACGCAAGAACAACAAACAAAGCATACATGGTGTGGTTTTAGAGAGGAAAGATCAGCAATTGTAAGGCAAGAAAAGAAGGCAGGAGTTCCAACTCATATGAGGATTTTAAAGTGGTTAAGTGGTAATAATTCTTAGTAAACAAATTAAGTGAATGTACTGTTTGACCATCTTTAAAAAAGTTGAGGCTTATTATCAGTAAGAGCTGGTTTAATATGCAGGCTACAGTATGAAAAACATAAAAACATGCATGTAGTGAAAGTTAAAGTGGCACTAAACGTAACGATAATGTGCTCCATGTTGATGTACTGTAGAGAGGCAGTTTCAGTCCTTTACAGTGACATGACACCTGACAGAAGAAAAGCATGTAAATAAAATATATTTATTTAAACTACTCATTTGTGGGATTTCGTTGTGGACAAAGGTATTATTTATCACAAAACACTCTAAACTTTGATACAGCCAACAAGAACTACTGCTGCGTGACCCACTTCAGTTGTGCAAACACGTGTGTTTGCCACAAAGGCGGTGATAAACAATTCATTAACATCCTAGGCCGGATTTGGGTGATGATGAAGGATGCTGACATCCCTCTTGTCAGTGCAAAGTTATTAAAACAAATGAATTATTGAACAAAAGTGCTCCATTCTCTGCTGCTGCAGCTACAGCAGGAGGTGAATGCTGGGATTTTTAGTGTTTGCTTTTAGGGTGCGGTCTGCCATCAAAATGTAGAATAAATGTGCAGATTTTACACATCTGTCAAAATTGAACTTTACACAATATTTACCTCCTATTCTTGTGATGATACAACTCAATCTTGACTCATAGTTCAAAGCTTTTGTAATATCGGCCACAAGACCCATCCTTACCGTCTGATGTGGACCTCCTACTTGATCTTCCTCGGGCTGTCCACTGACTCCTGGTCAGTTTTTGTCTCATACATTTCTCAAGGTCAAGATTAAGCCTCCATACTTGAACCTAAAAAGATGTCATCCAGCTGCAGAGCTGAAAATAATGGCAGTAAATTATGTACTCTAACATAGAACCTATCACAGAGGGAGTGAAGGTGTGTAACATGGACAAAATGTGGAGCTGGAAAATAAATTATGTGGTTTGTTTTCTACATTAACACACAGAGGAAAGTTTAGAACGCTCATTGCATAGTGTGTTAACAGAGCTAGCCATTAGCAAGATCTTTATATTCACCCCAGTGCAGCTTTGGTCAACTTGAAATACTCCACTTAGGTAAAAAAGTGAAGCTGATACTTCTCAATCATTTCTTCCTCTTTAAGCATTTCAGGCATAAATGTCTTCTGCTGCATACTTTAGGACCATTATGATCTACAAAGGCACAACATGCATCTGCTTGGAAAAAAGCATGATTCTTAATAATCTGTGCACAGTGATTAGTCTTGACCAGTGAGACAACAACCTGTTGCGGGAATGCACTGAGCTGTCATTAGTTTCTGCTTACAGCTTTCCAACTGTGATATCATAACAGCTGTTAAAATAACACAATGTTTCTAAATTATCAGCCAAAATCAGTTTCTGAATCAGTTTGAGAGCAGGAATAGGCTACACTGTTACAGAATCAGGCTTCATTATATACCGTATTTTCAATTCCTAGTTTAAATAATTGACCTCACGGTTCAAGAGTGAGTTAAAACGTCATTTAAAACCTCCCTCCAGATCTCACTGGTTTAGCTTCTCCCTGCTGGGCATGATCGATTCCTGATGATGTTTTCCAGACTAGAGGCCTGCAGAGGACTGGGCACGTGCGCTCGGCCTGGCTATGCGAGGTGCTGTGCGAGTTCATATTAGTCATCATCAGCGTCCGGCTGCGTTCAACATTCTTCTATATATGAGCGGTGTGAATGAAACATCAGAGGGGACAGCAGAGGTTTTTTTCATCGCAGTCCATTGACTGGCCAGCCAGACACACACAAGACCATGCTAATGGCTCAGCTCAGAGCACTGGGCTGGAATGGGAGAGCGAGGGAGATATTACAGAGCTCTCTGGAAAAGGAAACAGTTGGGAAAGCCCTTTTAGGATTTAACTGGGAAATCCCAAGCAGTGGTTTGGAGGAGGAGGAGGAGGAGATGTGTGGGAATAATTTTGGGGAGAACCCTGCGCTCTAAGGGTGGAAGGGTGGTGCATACAGAATGTAGCAATGTGTGTGTGTGTATGTGTGTATTAAGGAGTAAATGTTTGTTTTGTGGGTTTAATGTATTTATAATTGGGATTTCTGCATGGGTGTATATATATGTGTGTGTGTGTGTGTGTCCTGGAACGTGTGCATGCGAGTGTGCATGTGTGTGCTGCAGCTGTGTGCACGCAAAAGAAGGCCAGGGCCCCCGAGACAAACGTGGCCGCTTACCCCATTCTCGGTTGCCATGGCATGGCGACGGGGAGATGGGAAAGGCTAAAGTGTCGGAATTGCCATTAAAATGGAGAGCAGCACACCACTGCATGTCTGCACACACACACACACACACAATGTATTCACGTGAAGACAAAGCAAGCGTAGAATCTCACGCACACACACAAATGTGAACGTCTGCACACACATACACAGTAGTGGGGCTGCACTGCATTAGTAGTGTTGTTGTGGCGTTTATCAAGTGAGGGATGTGATTGGTGTGTTAAAACGTGGAACCCAGCCACAACTCAACATCAATATCACAATTAACTGCTTGTAATTCCCCCAGGCACAGGTGTGTGTGTGTGTGTGTGTGTGTGTAATAATGGGACATTATTAAAATAGTGCTGTGGTTGAGACAATAGCTGTCTCTGGCTACTTAAAGAGAGAGGGCTTGTAAATGCTTTTACCAAGTCTACCAGTCAAGTCTGTGTGTGTGTGTGTGTGTGTGTGTGTGTGTGTAGTGTGTGAGTGTGTGTGCTACTGCAGATATCTTTGTGACTGTCCTGTGAGCACATTTTTGGACAATTTTATTTGGGCCAGATCTCACTTCTTCAAAAGAGCTGTTTAAGGGTTAGGACCTGGTTTCAGGATTAAGAAGTAGGGTAAAGATGGGATCAGGTCGTGAAGAAGTGATGGGATGGTTAAGGTTGGGGTTAGGGATTAGGAAATGGATGATGTCCACAAGGGTCCTCACAGGGAAACAGGGGTTATCGGCTGGTATTTGGTGAAGAGGGACCAAAGTGCTGCACATCAACAGTAGTCCCTTTGACACTCGTCCTACGGTATAGTCAGAAACACTCAAATCCCACTTTCAGGAGACATGATGATATCCCTCCTTAGGGTGAAAATGCAGGATAACTTTGAAATGAACTGTTTGCTAAACCCAGTCCCTCTTCTATACTGCTGTTTACAGAGCACATACCTGGATTAGGCTGATCATTTTTTAGCGTGTAGAATCTGTAATGTTTCGTAGTTTTTGGACGAGCAGTCTTCTGATTTCTAGCCAGTGACTGTAGACTTTGTCAGCTGAAACTCTGTTAGCTTTCCCAAGGCTGAAAAATGTTAAAAATGTAGTGTTTCCAGCTGGCTCGTTATAAAACAGGAACCCTACAAACGCATCTTAAATGGCTACATCAATAATACCTCGCTGTAAGACTGAATGACTGAAAATGTGCCCCTGTTGATGATCCATGTAGCTTGAATACGTGGGAATAAAGATACAGCATTGTTCCTATATTGTTGTGTAGTCCAAGTGTTATAAGTATGATGAGGGAAAATTTAAAGGTCAGACTTCTACTAAATTGTGACAATACCCTGTTTAAACACTTCCAACAGACAAAACAGATGTTAAATCTATGTTGCATATTTTCAAATACTAATATCTTTTAGGATGAGGACTAACATTATCCCTCTCTGATATATGAGGGAAAATACCACACAACAGATCTTTTTTTATGTAACCTGTAACCCCACACAACAGTGCATTATGAGTGGGTGCTTGTAGGCTAATTAACTGGGTATGTTAATATTTACAGCTTGATGTTGTGAGGAGAAATAACACATGGTTTAATCCATGCCCAGCTCTCTTAAGTGTTTGGAAGAGCTTTTTAAAAAAACTCCCACCACCCTGCAGCTCACACTAGAGCCTCTTAGACACCGCTTGAACAGATGATAAATCCAAAGCCTTGCTGCAGGTAGTTATGGATGCCAGGCTGTGATTGGACGATTGCAGTTTGGGGGAGGGCTCGATGAACTATCCGGGCTGCTCCTTTGCACTGAGACAAATAAGCTGAGGTGGATATAACCAGGCGGAAAACCTGATTTTTCACTTCATCAACTCATTGATGAGAGCTCTGAAATTACCTGCGATTTGCATAATCAATTTATGGGAATTTGCAGATGAAAACTGCAGGTCACGTGGCACTTTGGAAGAAAAATCCATTACAGAAAAAAATTAGCAATAATTGGGCTGTGACGTTTTGAACCCACAGCTAATGTTTAATGCATCCGTGCATACATTCACACTGCTGGTTGTGTGTGTGTGTACAGTGACAGTGGAGGAATGTCCCCGTGCTGGTGCTCCTCTAAGGCGTGAATACATTTGTTTGTGTCATTACAGCCCCAGCGAGGGTAATCAGTCTGCACATCCGCCACAAAGAAAGGTTAAACTAAATGTTATAGAAAACCTCAGGGGCGAGCACTTAGATTCCCAGCTGACTTCCATGTTTGTTCAACCAAAAAAGGCAAATGCAGTGAAGGAAAGTGATTAGCAAAAAAAGAGAGGTGAGGACGGCTGCAGCCTTCGTGTGTGTGTGACTGGGTTTGACACAGTGTTGGAGACTGAATGTGTTAGTTTATGTCTATAAGCCTGTTCCCCTCTTCGTCTTTGTGTGTGTTCTTCCGTTGGCTGACCAGACTTGTGTTTAATAGATTCACGTTGTTGCCCAAGGCCACAGCTGCAAAAATACAGTTTCATAATACTGCTGCTTTGCTGCCTGCATGATGATTTTTTTTTTCTCCCTCTCTGGATCCCCTGCCTTCACATCGAGTTTTTTTCTCTTTCCTTTCTCTTCTTCGATTCTCTGTCCTTAATTTAGGCAGCGCCTCCCACTCCCTCTCCCCTGTTGCCGTACATTCTCACAGACAGGGAAAATGTCTTTGTTTTCCTGCCTCCCCTTTTCTCTCAGTGTCTTTTACGTAAGTTCGTAATATTTAACACCCATTGTCAGTCATTTCAACACCTTTTCACCAGTGTATGTTGAAACTGTAATTGTGTGACCTTATCTTTTGCATTAATAGAAACAGTCATGCAGTGCTCTTCTGCATCACTTGTCAGAGTCAGTATTCACATTGCACAGCGGTTTCTTTATATGTTTGCGGCTAATTCATGCAGTTAATGGGTTGCCACATGTGCATACATGAGTAGGCATCTCCTAACATTTTTGTTTTTTATCGCAAAACTAACAAAACATCATGATGTAGTACTTCTGAGAATTGGCAATTTGAAATTATGGAGTAGGAGGAAGTGGCCACATCAGTCAGTTGTAAGGTAAGATTTATGATAATTCCTTAAACCAATTACAGGAAGAGGAAGTTGTCTTTGGTTGCTTTGGGAAAAGTGGCAGCCAACGCGGACTTCAAGGACGCTGTAATTAATGCAGTACACCATCCCTCTGCTGCGCGGCTCATCTTCAAAGCATCGCAGAAACAAGGAGATTTCAGAGAAAGCTTGGCAGAACATTAGCTGCACGTTTGCCAGGTTGATTCTGAATTAAAACGATGCTGTGTTACTTTGGCAGATCCTTTTCCAGCCACAAATGAAAGCATTTTTGCTGTTTCAACAAACCGATCTGTGTCAAAGCGTAGTGTGTAAAAAAACCACCAAAACAAACAGTGACACTAAAGCCCAGTGATGTCACAGTCAATCGCAACGATGTCACTGTGCCACATGCCAGTGGTTGGTGGAGCCACCCCGATACATGAATAAGACTGTGAGCATGTTTGAGGGATGCGGACAAAGCAGATAAGGCAGCGTGATGTCACATTTATCTTGATGCACAGTGACATCACAGTCACAATAATGGTGCTTTTATAGGGCTGCTGGAGGAATGTGGCACATGTTGGGGCTCTGAGGAAGAGGACCCGCTCCCCGTGTAGATATGAAGGTCTCATTCTAAGCCAACAGAAACACAATCATTCTTCATTTCAGGCGAATATACATGAATGTAAACATGATTATCAATATCATATTACGCTTCTGTTAGTAGATCCTCCTAAATCTGACACGCCGGTACTTTAAAGGTTCTGTATTTCATTTTTGGAATATTGGATAACCCTGCTCAGTGAAATATGACACCATGAACAGTGCATTAAAAATGATGTCAAGGTATTCTTGTCAAGCGTCCATATGTGGCGAGCTGAGAGTGAGAACATGATACATTGGATTTTTCTTCAATTTAAAACTGTAAATGCAAAATAAGTTGTGACATAAGCTAACAAATCTTTATTTACCACTGCTCATCCAAACCAGATAATTCAGCTGATGCTGTCGGCCATTTTATAAAACTTTATACAGTATTTCAGTTCACTGTTGTTGAGGAGGCGTATAATGACATCTCAGTAAGATGAGTCACGTCTGAAGAGTTTCTGGGTACACAGGTCACATGACTGCTGAATCATGTTTCATTTTACATCATAAACAATGACTAGTTGTTCAAGTTGTTCACTGGGTTTTAAAAGATGGTCAACACATAGTTCAGACTCTAAGAGGGAAATATGAATTTGCCAAATGTAGCATTCTATGCGAGGCTCTGTGTGTCTGGTCGGAGTCATTTCAGTGGCAGAACAGCGACATCGGGTCATGCATATTATGTTACACCCATCTCGCAATCCGGTAACGTAATTACTTCGGCGCTGGCATTTATAACGTCTGCAGCATCACTTAAATGTGAATGAAAAAAAAATTTACTGCTGCAATCAAACATTATGTTCACATCGGTTCACTGCATTTATGATGTGAGGCATCAGTGACCTTTGCAGGGTTGGGTCAGCATCGGTGCTAATGAAAGTAAAAGCCGAAAAAAATATTCTGTTCTATTCCGTTTTATTCTGACTCATGAATCTTACAGCGTGGACGGGATTCATGCACAGACGGGCGGCTGGTGTACTTGCATCACATTTGTACTTTGTGCCATGTTCACTGGCCTGTGAGAGTCTGTTAGGGGAGGAGAGGTGACAAAATATGCGAGAAGAGGAAGGGAGGAAAAGGTTGTAGAAGCTTAACGAGGGTGGAGAGAAAGAAACAAAAGACTGCATGTTGTATTATTTATCTCCTGCAGATGTAAGCCTACATTATTTATCCTCATGGGCAGCACATTTCTTCACTGGCCGGAAATAAATTACGTTTGTAGTGTGGAGGATAGTTTTTTTTTTTTTTAAAGCACAGTTCAGATCCCCTGTGTGGGATTAATTGTGCCCACTGTGTCCTATTTTAGATGCAGAATGGAATCAAATAAAGTCCAAAAAATATAATGTATTAGGGTATTTGGATATTTTCACATTTTTATATTTCTCTTTTGGACACTTCAGTGCCCTGAGCAAACTCCATTACTAATGTGTTTGCTTCTCTGTGTCCCCTGTGTGTGTGTGTGTGTGCGTGTGTGTGTGAGTCACAGCGCTTCAGCTCTCAGCCCTCTGAGTCTCTAATGGAGATGAATCCTGCCTCCTCCACCTTACAACACTGATTTAATCACACAAATACCTTTGTGTGTACGTAGAATGTGTACGCGTGTTCACAGTTTGCATACGTGACTGCGTGTGTGTGTGTTTGTGCGTAATCCTCTGTCACCGTTTAGGTCAGACCACAAGGTAGAGAGTTCCCCAGACAGCAGCCCAGGGCCTGTGTATAAAATTGCACTAAAGTGTGCGCCAGTGTGTGTGTTTGCGCATGTTTGTGTGTGTCTTTCCATACTTATTAGGACAGTGTCCTCACAAGGTCAGACAACGTAGGAGAAAATCTGCACTTGGAGGACATCCGGCCGCTCCTCACATTTTAAAGTTATTTTTGGGTCAGACTGCGGGTTTACGAATGAGATTAGAATTATGATGAATTTGCCTGAGGTTAGGTTAAGCATAGAATGTGCGTTTATTAAGATGAGAAGGCTACTGCAGATTTAGGGTTTGGTTTTTAAATGAAGATATAAATTATTGAGGCTAGGATTAAATTTTAGCCTCAAGTGCCGTGATGGAGCGTCACAGTTTGAGAATGAATTCAGTCATAGGAAGTGCTCGAAAAGTTTTTGTTTCACATGTATCAATTACCATCTTCATAACTCACAGTGTATGGCTTAATCTGCACTGCCATGGCAACCATTTGAAGTCCTCTTCCAGTGACATCATAACCCCATTCATGCTTCACAGGCTTCTCAGAGAACATCTGCTCCCATTGAGTTCAAACTGTTCAAGAAATGACAGCTGATCATCCTCACCGCTCACAGGCCCGGTGAGTGAGGTTCAGATCTGCAAGACAGGGCTGAGAGGACTTTTGTTTTAACCTTGGTGACTTGTTTGGGATGGCCACAGTACATAAACATATTTCCAAAGCACTATAGTGGTCCGAGGAGGAAAACCCTTTTCTTACTCAAGCATCAGCATCCGTTTGTGTTATTGGCTTTTAATGTACAGCATCCTCTTTTTCACAAATGTGAAAAGTTGGGCCACTCTTTTTTTTTCAAGCTGCTCGTTTATTGTGCAGAAATTGTATAACACCCGAGAATGAATAAGACCGGGCTCATGTCTCTGTTTCTTTTCAGCGTGAATTACTTTTTTTTTTCTTCTAAATCCGTAATTAAACGGGGTTAGTAAATGTGGCGTCAGCACAAAAAAATGGCACTCACACTTCAAAATGTGCTGTTTTTCTTCTTGTTTTGAAGAAAAGTGGAAGTTCTTGTCCCACATTGAGCACATAACACCTTCCATGAGAACCCCCATGCACAAAACTATAACCCAGAGCCCTTATTCTCCTAATAAAATACACCTTATAGTTTGGATGTAGTTCAAGAGCACTAACCAGCGGACAGTTTAAAGGACATATTTAATGGTGTTCTGCCTCCATTTCTGTAGGAACTGTTTGAAAAGTTAGAGACACACTTGCGCGGCTCTGAAGCAAAACTTTCAGTTTGATTTTTATTTGTGTCTTGCGTTTGCGAGAAAGGAAAGAAAAAAAAGAATTGTCTGTTCTGCAACACTCTGGAGGGCTTCATTCTTGTGGGATTTCTCTGGGGAAATCCCCCTCCGCTGTCTTCAAATGGGCATACAAGGGAAGAGATGAAGATGGAGAGTGGAGGAGATACGGGGAAAGGAGCTGAGAAATAGCAACGCGTCGCAGGAAATGGAGAGAAACTGACAAATGGAGGGAGATGTAGAAGCGGAGGCAACAACAACAGAGAGGATTTTCCATCGGCCGTGTTTATGATCAAACAGATACACGTGGAGTGGAGCCGGACAGGAAAACAGCAGCGAACGGGTGTGATGATTTATGGGCGATGCAGATGAGAAGCTCCTGCTCCCACTGCGGCGCTGGGCTTTTGTCTTGCCTCGCTAATCCTTCCTGCACCCCCTTCTCTCTCTTCCTTAAGCCCGCATCCTCCCTGAACGTCCCCGGCCTGTGCTTTCCCATCATCCCTCTCACTCTCCTCACACACCTCCCAGCTTCTTCTTATATTTTTTTACCCCCATTTCAGATGTGCCCTTCTCTTCCCTCTAACCCATCCTCTCGGCTTTTTCCCCCACTCATTTAAACATCTCCTGCTCCCCTCTTGCCCCCTCTCGCACATCAATCCCTGCCCTCTGCACCCTTTCGCTCTCCAGCCGTGACCCACCCCCCTCCTTTCCCTGTGATCCTGTTAAAGCCTCATGTCAGCATTAGTGTCGGTTCACACAGCGGTACGCCACATATTAAGCCAGACAGCCGTTATGTGAGTCCAGGCGTTGGAGGCAGACAGAGTCTAGGTCAGCACCAGCATCTGTCCTACGAGGCCAAAGGAGGGGTGGGGGAGGAGGCTGGGGTGCAGTGAAATGGGGTAGTGCCCGTTTTACAGTGCAGGTAGAATGTGTTTTTAATAAAGGCTGGAAAAGTAATGGCAATCAATAGTCTGGTGATTACAGTTGAGCTTTTTGTCACATTTACATTTTTAGATTTGAGCTGGAAATGAGATTACACACCAGAATACATGGCCAAAAGGACACCTGAACATTACTTTCATATGTGTTTGCCAAACATCTATTTCCGAATGTGTCTTAAAATGTGGTCATTAATATGCTGATGTAAGTGCCCCCACCTCTCCTTTCTGTTTTCAGGCTTTCCCAAAAAAAATTTGAAGGCTGGGATTTTCTCTCAGAAAGAAGAAAAGCAGAAGAAAGAACCTTTATTAATCCCACAAATGGGGAAATTCACATTTACACTCTGCCTCATCCAGCCAAAACAACATTAGCACAGCTGGCCACTGATGTTGTGAGATAAGGTCTGTGTTTGATGGGCGATGGTGTCAGGTAAGTCCAAGCCCAAGCAGGTGGCCCAAATTTGGAATATACTGTAGCATTAAGATTTCTCTTAAAGGAATAATTCATCATTATTATTCACTTTTTTGTCGAAAGTTAAATGAGAAGAGTGCTATTTCATTCCTTGGAGCCATGACTCCCTGTCATATACGTTTAAGGTTGTCAGAAGCAATGATAATCCTCCATAAAATCTCAGCTTGTCACGTTTACATTTTGGTTTTTGTATAACGTGTCAAACTAAGGCTCAGAAACATGTAAATTAATGAGCTTCAGAGGTGCACTTTGGAGAATTTTGCTACCTTTGGACACAGCTAGGCTAGCTGTGTCCAAATGTCTCCATTCTTCATGCCTAAATAAGATATAACCCTCTCCTGGCTCCAGCTCTGGACAGATATGAAATCAATAAATCAATCAGTGAAAATGCACACTTCCAAAAATGTTGAACTGTTCCTTTAACTGGAGCAAAGAGGTTCAGCCCAAACCACGATAACCGCCTAAGACTATAGAGCATTTTATGTATATCCAATTTCATAGCTTTGGAGCTCCTTGACAAATTAGATGCACACGGCATATTGTCAAATATCATACAGAAAAACGTCCTCCTCCTCCTACTTCCCTCTCCTCCTACCATCCTCTCCACTTTGGTCCTCTCCCCATCCAGTCTGCTTGTTCTCATCCCTCCTTGATCTCATTCCAGTCCTCTTTGTCATTCCACTTCTCTCCTTTCGCCCCCCCCCCCCTCGCCTCCTCTTTGCTGTATTCATCCCTCGTGCTTGCATCTCATCACCACTCTTTATCTTTTTCTCGTCCAATCTCATCATTTACATCTTCCCTTCTCCTCCTCTCTACCCACTCCAGCTCCCTCTCCTCCGCGCGTCTTATCGTTCGCATCTGTCCTTCGCATCTATCCTTCTCCTCTCATCCCTTGTGTTCTTCTCTCCTCTATCCACGCCGTGCCCTATACCTCCCCTCTCCTTTACATCTTCCCTTTGTCACCGCTCGTCCCTCCGTTCCATGTGCTTTTCTCTTCAAGGAGCTGAGCGTTCCCATCCTGGCATCAGTTTGTTGGTTGCCACGACAACCTTCTGAGCCAAGTTATTTATAGCAGCAGATGATCAGCATGACTCCCACACAATACAGGCTGTGTGTGGACGCGTGTCTTTTTTTTTGTTGTTGTTGTTATGTTTTATACATTTGTGCCTGTGTGTGAACCTTCCTTTCAGAGGAACAGTCATCCCTTATGATTCAAATCTGTGTTGAGTGATATGCATAAAATGTGTGATATGTCGAGATGAATGGTTGAATATGCACGACTAACGTTTGATTTTGTCTCCATTTCAGGCAAATTCACCTTTCTTGTAGATATATTGTTGCATTTAATCAGTGTAGATCACAGATGTGTTTAGCTTAGCCCAGGTGACTGCACGCAGCAGCACTCCTGAAGTCCTGTCCTCTCCATGCACCCTCCAACACATCCTAAATGTAGGCTTATATGTGGCTAACATTAGTAAGATAATTAACAGCATGTATATTAGACAACTCAGGGTTGCTGCTTCTTTTAAACACCTAGCCTGAGTCAGAATGTAATCTCTTACACTTCTTATTACTGAAGAAGTAAAAACATTACTGTGATGTGTTACAAAGCAACAACACTGTTAATGAAACACATTTTATGAAATACGCTGGTTTAAAACATGGTAATAGTAAAATAATTTCCATTTTTGTCAGATAAGTGTGCTATGTTATATTTTGGCATTTGGTTATTCTGGCTAAGAGTACACATAATTATTTTAACCTCTACATTTAGACTTGGTAATATTTGTTTTACTTGCTTCACTGTATATTAAATGGTCTTAAAATTTGTGTTTAAGACCACATACATGAAATACAAAAATAGGACTTTCAGGAAATTAGACCAGTAGAGACTCAGGTTCTTTTAGTGCCATGCTCAGCCTGAAGGAGTGAATGATGTTGTTGTCCACTGTATTGTTTCCATCAAGAAAATGTTCCCTGCCTGTGGTAAAGTCATGGGTGCAAAGGTTTGTGTGACAGTTGTGACCTTTTAATGTCCATTAGAGCCACATGTAAAACTATTGTCCATTTCCAAGCATCATTAGAGTCAGTCCAGTTAGTTTGCACCCTCCACCTTTGTGTGCACATGCCAATGTCAGTTTTATGTCTGTTATATTTCTTGCTTGAGTGGCAAAACTCCTTTGTGGTAAATGCCGAAAGCTGCTGGAGTTTTCTAATTTTTCCTTGAAAGTTGAAAGGATGACAGCGACACAGATGGAGGTGTAAATGAGAGAAGATTGGGGTGAGTTGGGTGGATCTGAGACTCGTGGCAAACAAGTAAAAGAACATCAGAAACAGAAAGTTGTGGCATCCCTTTGAAACTCGTGACTGCTTCTAATTAATGCGCTTCAGCACAAAATGATACCTGAGATGTTTCCTTTAAAGCAAGCTAGTGTGTTTAGAGTACAGCACCTTCTCTCGAGTTATTAGCCTGCATAGTTTCATGAGGCCGCTGTAAATGCAAAGTTCAAAATGTACATTACATGACAAGGAAAGAGGGAATGTCTGGAGCACTGGAAACAGACAGTAGTACATTTAAAACCTCTCTATTGTCTGGTCCTTCGGCTCTGTGTGTGTGTGCGTGTGAGTGTGTGTCTGTGTGAATGTATATGTGTGAACGGCTGTTTGCGAGTCTCTCCAGCAACATTGATCACAGCCAAGGCCAGTTCTTCGTGGCCAGCCTGTTACGTTGCCATGGAAACGAGCACACCACTTAGGAGCAGCCGAGAAACCAAACACCCTCCGATCAATAAGCTCCTTGAATAATGGGGCCGTAGACACACACAGACACACACACACACATGAAACACAGGTAGCGCACACCCTCGCGCAGCCGACTCTGAAGCTCCATCAATAAGCAGATAGTTGCACAGATTCAGCCACTTACTCACATAGAGCACGATGAGGAGAGCGAGCGAGGAAGGAGTCTTTTGAAACCCGCTGAGACACTTAACTGAGTGCTGGAGAGAGGAGTCGTGGCATTTGGCAAACTGCTGAGGAGGGAGATCTGGAGTGTGACTGTCATTCGTCTCACAAAGCTGAGCAGAGACTCTACAGAATACACACTGTGGACGTTAATAGTGTTAAGATGACTGTATTTCTTTTGCCATTAACAGGATTATGTGGCAGCAGCGTGGAAAGGACACACCACTTTCGCCGGCACATGAAAACAAAAATCAGCTAATGGTTATATTCTTAAGTAAATTAGGATTTTTCTCACTACTTGTGACTTTAAAAATATTTACTTCCCTTTTAGCTTTTCATGGCTAAGCTCTGGTATCATGATATGTATTGATATTCAGTATATGGGTAGGATAACCATTTTTAAAGCATTTTGAAGGGAAAAAATCCAAATAATATCAAAATACTGTCTATTTAATGAAACATGTACTTCAGAGTCAATGTGAAGACATTATTTTTAATTGCTCCTGCTTCCCAGTAACCTTGATGTGTGTATTATCACGCTTCTCTCTGTTGCGTAAGGACGTTAGTTTTTACACTAACATCCTTATGTCCACTGCAACATTTGAGTCCACGTGGTCCACTCCTGGCTGTGGAACACTGTTGAGACTCTTGAGATATGAAGTAAATATGTTTTGAGTCATCGTTTAACATCGTTGCGGGTCTTGTAAAAGTTAGCAATAGCTGAGAAGTGAGGTGGTTTAGAAGAGCTGGGTACAGTGCATTCACATCATCTGAACTACAAAACAGCCTGATAAATATTTCACGTTCATTTGGGCCTTAATTGGTCTACCGTTATGCATCAACAGATCTGGTTATTAATAAAACACAATGATGTTATTGTGTGCCCCTCCAATCACCATCTTACCAACATGCTTTATTACGCTCTCTATTATTGCACCGGTGAAACAATGCACTATATCGGAAGATGAAAAGAACAGCAGGCACGCAGTATATGAGATGACGAGCGTACTCGCTATGTGATGTAGTGAAAGCTGATATTCTCTTTGTGTAGTCCCCAGGGCAGGCGTGCATATGGATCACAGGCCTGAAAATCAAAGGACTCCATACATGCACCGCTTTAATCTAAGAGGTTAAGAGGTAGATTTAAGGAGAAATGCGGCTATAAGCGCGGTTACTGCAAAGTCAGCTGGCAATTAAATGAAGCCTGCATCCTCGATCTACAAATCTGTGTTCTTTTTGTGAACACAATCACTTAGCTATCATCACGTAGCAGTACCCGACTGAAGTTACAGAGGCCCAACCCCTCCATCAGACTGTTCACAAAGTCTGACAGGTGGAGATGCACCAGAAAGTCGCCGTGTTACTGATCAGCTTGTGCTTTTGGCTCATCTGTTTGTTTGACTGACTCTCATCTGACCTCTCTCACGTCAACAAGCTTTTGCAACCCCCACAAGACTGCAGCTTTCTCAAGGCACTAGAGAGCAGAGAAAAAAAAAAAAAGACCAGGAAGTCAGCTGTTTTTGAGAGGCATCTGGCATGAGAGCTAATTTCTGGTTAAAAAATGTCCTATTCAAATTTTTCTTCAAGTCTTCCAAAATAGCAGCTTAATCCTTTTGACCTGACTTCACACTTGCAGCCTTGGTGGCCATTCAGTATCTTCAGACTGTTCTGTAATTTAACAGGATTATAAAAAAAAAAAAAAAACTCTTTATTCTCTTTATTTAGTGAATTCTCTGGTGGAATAACCAACTGCACATCACATTCAGAGAGAGGACGTCTCATGTAAATCAACATACAGGGACCACACATTCATTTCAGTGAGTAAACAGTTTCTGCTGCGAGTGCCATCAAAATATTTATAAACACAAACAACTTGACGGATCTCTTTCCCACCGCAGACATTCCAGTGGGAGAACCTCGGGAGACTGAGCTTTCCAAAAACACACTTTTTATAATGTCCCCTGATGAGGCTGAGACATTTATAGAGTGAATCTGGCTCCTTGCGCTACACACAGAGACATATATTCTTTCCACTCCACTACATTTATTTCACAGCTAATAGACACTAGCTAGAAGTTGAGGATTACATTTGACATATAAGACATATGATCTGTTTTAATATGTATCTCTTAGTTCAGGTAGACCGTGTTTTGGATCTGGTCCAATCATCCTCAGGTCTATTTCTGACCAGATCTGACAGTCCTCTGGTCCCTGCTAGACTGGGTGCCTATTTTCCATTCATCCATCCATCTTCCTGCACTTATCCGGGACCAGGTAAGCGGATGCAGCAGTCTATGCAGAGATGCCCAGACTTCCCTCACCCCAGACACTTCCTCCAGCTCTTCCGGGGGGACTTAGTCTCTCCAGTGAGGTGGGACATGCCTGGAACACCTCCCTAGGGAGGCGTCCAGGGGGCATCCGAAACAGATGCCCCAGCCACCTCAGCTGACTCCTCTCGAATGCTGAAGGAGCAGCGGCTCTAACTCCGAGCTCCTCCCGAGTGACCGAGCTTTCATCTTATCTCTAAGGGAGCGCCCAGCCACCCTGCGGAGGAAACTCATTTAGGCCGCTTGTATCCGCATGATATTGTCCTTTTTCTCGGTCATTACCCAAAGTTCATGACCATAGGTGAGAGTGGGAGCGTAGACTGCCTATTTTGAAAAGTAAAAAAAAAGAAAAGAAAAAGAATTATGCCGGTCATATTTTTCACAGCTCAATTTCAGATTCTTCACTGGAAGTCGATGCCACCACTTGTCTAACATCATCCTTCCTCACACTCACACAGTTGTGCACACACACACACCTCAGCATTGACCTACACATCTACAATCGCCTGCTGTCAGCTACCAGACAGAAACATTGGAGGTGAAATGCATTTCTCAAGCATACCTTGACAGTTATTTAGATAAGAGTTTGCTGCTCCCTCTCGTCCCCTGACACTTCCCTCTTTATACCTTGCATCCCTCCAGTCACCAGCCTCATTGTCCTCCTCGAGGCTATGACTGTTCCCGTTAAGATCCAGCGCAGAACTCTTAATTTAGCACCAAATTTATCCACCACATCTTCAGACCACTTCAGCACTATTGTTAATTAGAACATGTGCTGCGACTGCACATCTCTGGATTTTACAGTAGCATCCGTTTTTCTGCTCAGTTTGGTTGATGAGACTGAAGGCCGTGGATGAGAGATGAGGGGAGGAAAGAACTGGGCCGAAAAAGCAGAGGATTGGAAGAGGGGGAGCCTGAGCACGGAGTGTAATGTAGCGTGTGCCCTGAATCTAGATCACTGAACACACCAGTGTTTCTCCAGTCATTTCTTGTAGCAGAGATGGGCACCCTGGCTTCACTTTCAGCGTGTCTGTCCCAGTTTTGGCAGCAGCGGGCTCACAGTGCTAATGCCTCAGCTAGCCGGGTCACAGAGGTGAGAGACTGTCCTTTGAGACAAGATATATTATGCAGTAAAGCAACAACCGCATGAAGAAAAATGAGCCTTAAACCCTTGTGTGTGTTGCACTGTGGCTTGATTTGGCAGGTGAAGGACATTTATGTGATTATAGCATACAGCAGTATATGTGTGGTTTTGGTCTAATTCATTCTCAGTGTTCTTGGGTCAAATCCAACCAATTTTACCACCAGATGGCACCAAGGTCAGATATTTCCACCACATGGTGCCTTTAAAAAAAAAAAAAACAAACAATAAACAGTGCATAGCCTCTGTTATATTATAAAATGGTGTATGAAGCTTTGACTTTGAGCCAAAAACTACCTGACTTATTCATAAAAACCTGCAATTAAAATATCCCATGGATACATAAGCAAATGTGACAAAGAAGCCAGCAGCTAGTGGCGATTAGAGGAACTGCAATGTGAGGCTGTTTAATTCTTAACCCTTTACCATCGAACCTGTCGCCACTGACAGGATTTCACAGCCTCTCTTCTGATTACCGTAACTCCGGAGCCACGTGTGCTATCGAAAAAATTCAAAATGATTCTGAAAGAGAAACTGGGCTTTTCGGCTTATTACGGAAAACTCCTCGAATCACAGGCAAGGTTTCACCTCTACACCTGAAAAAAAGCAGCATTTTGTCAGAAATGAAGAAGAGTCAGTACATAAAACATATAAAACATGTAAGATGATGTTTTAGTAAAAATGTAGTGTATTTATAAGTATTATTTCACAGTATCACATGCTGTAGCATTACTTTCTCTTCAATATTGTGTAGGTATTTCTTACTAGCTAATACTACTAGCTACTTTTTGAAAATCTTTACTAACATGAATTTCAACATTTACATTTTTACTTTCTATCTCCGTTTACTTATTTCTTTACTAAGTTTACCTTACTTTTGTTTTACTATTATATATCATTATATTATTGTACAAAGTCTTGGTGTTTTATTTATTTCTATGTGGTTTATATTTTATGTTTAGTGTATTGTATTTTGTTTATATTATATATATATATTTTTAGCAACATCTGGCACAAGTTATTCCTTTGCTCAATGAACAAATGTATCTGATTATAGCTTATTTTTTGTGTCTTTATCATTCACTAAAGGTTCTGCTATACCAGAGAGAAGTGCAGAAGTGAGAAGTGTTAATGTGGGCCTGTGTCTGCAGCTGGAAAGAAACTGTTTTAGAGAGTTTCACAACTGGACGCCTGGACAGTCCTAGGAAAAAGATGAGGAAGAAAATGAATTGTTCAGTAAAAACATGAAAAATTCAATTCTGATTTTTGTTTTTTTTGCATTTAAACATTTTCTTTTCTTATATATTCTTTTGGGCCTAGGTGTTATAGGGTTAACAATTAAAAATGTCACTGTCCTGTTACTGCTCTGGAGAGATATCTTTAAATCAACCAATCAGAAAACCAGCCTGTAAATTTTTTTGGCAGATGCCACAGTTCACTGTAGTTATTTTGTGAAAAATGTCTTCCTTTAAACCAGTGCCATGGAGTCTCAGTTTAATACTAATGCTTCTACATGACCTACATAGGCAAACGAGACTAACAGTGAGAAGACTGGCTATTCTCATTTATGTCTAATAGTTACTCTTAATGCCACTGAATAAAAAAAAAAACAGATGAGACAGTGCTGTGGTTTGCTCTGACTCAATTCAAGTTGCTTCAGCCGCTTACTGAAGGTTCATCTCTGCCTCCTGCTCTCCTCCTGGTGAAGTAGTCTGCATGCACTGGGAGGGGAAACAGAAGGAAAAAGTAAACTAATGTTAGGAACAACACTACCGCCTTTATCCACAGGGACCGCCAAAATCAACACAAGATGAAAAGTTCCACAGAGCTGCTTTAAATGAACAAACACTACCCTGAGTTCAGTTGGTTTTTGGCGATTTAAATAATTGTGCCCTGTCGTCTGACTGATGTGTGTAGCTTTTATCACTGTAAATACCTTTATCTATTCATTTAGATGGTTAGAGCACAATTGTATTAATTTTAATGGAAAACATGAAGAAAAATGTTTTGCTAATTGAAATGACAATTGAAAACTAGTATGATTCCTCAAAATATCCTACAAATATCAGCAACAGAATATGAATATGCAGCAGGCTGAGAGGACAGCAGGCACACACACACACACACACACACAAAAAGCCGTGTTCCTATAGGACATGAGGGTCTATAGGGCAGGCTGGCAGGAACACAGAGAGCAAACAGCCCTCTCTCTTGTATCACAGGCTCCCTACGCGGCATTAAGGCCGCTCCGCCGGCTCCGGGTGCGCGTCTTGTCCCCGCCCCCCCTCAGACGCGGCACAGCATCCGTCCTCATGCGCACACACGCTGCGTGGTCCCCACCACAACCCGAGAGCGGCTCCGCTCCTCCGATGGAGTAGTAGTACGAGTAGTAGTGGGAGTGCACACGGCTCCCTCTCCCCGCCGCTCGCCGCCTTTTTTCCCTTTTCTTACATGGACTCGTCTTTTCTCTGGATTACCGCTTCATCCCAGCGCGGTAAGTGAGCGCGGCGGCCGAAGATGCCGCGTGTGTGTGTTAGTGTGTTAGTGTGGAGGAAGGGGGGGTACGAGGAAACAGGACCGTGCAGCTATTGTCTGTTGCTGAGGCAAGTTCGGACCTGGACCAAGTCACAGTCGCCGGAGCGGGTCCGGGTCCGGGTCCGGGCGGCCGGGTCTCACGGCCGGACGCGCTTTTTGTGAATGGGACCGCCAGAAACATCGCGGAAAATAGTGTTTGTTTTGTTTTTTTACAGTGATTGTAGCGAGTCGATATCGGCATGTAGAGACAGACAGACACCTGTCTCCGGCAGCAGCAGTGGCCGCCCCGCAGCCCCGCAGCGCGGACTCGCTCCGGTGTGGCTGAGACGCGTCCCTCATCCGGAACAATAAGAAAATATAAAGGCTTGGTTAACGAGCAAACGTGTCCCCTGTCCGGCAGGAAAAATTTGGCCCATCTCCCCCCCCCACCACACACACACACACACACACCACACCACCACCATCGCTGAGAGAGGGTGGATATTCCTCCTCAGCCACCCCCGCGCACATACTCCATAGCAGACGCCTTTCACTCCAGTCCAACGCTGAAATCCCGAGCTCGTTAAGACGCCTCGGTTTTAGGGTAACCTTGAGATGAATTGAGTGCAGCGTGTGTGTCATCTCCCCTTCCCTCTCCCTCTCTCCCCTGATTGCCTCTCTGATCGTCACACTCGGAGGGCGGCCTCGGCCTCGGCTCGGGTGTGAGAGCTGAATGGAGGAGCTGCTGTCGGTGCTCAGAGAGGAGCAACACAGAGTCCTTCGCTCCCTCCTGTGTAGCCTCATGGCAGTGCTGCTTTCAGGTCCACATGCATGAGGAATGTATTTTACTGCTGGCTTCAGATTGTGAATGTGACCAAAGAATAAAAAAAAAAATCTTTGATTTACAGTTCAGGGGCTCTGCAGATGAGCTGAATTGCTCAGCAGACCGGTAACCAAATGCTTTACTGGACCCTCACTGTAGCAGAAGTCACATCCATTGTATAAAAAGTGCTGCTTATATTTAATGACCTGCTCTCTAATTGATGGAGAGGGTGTTCTGCATGCTTCCCTTCACAGTGAGATATTTTGCTTTTACAGCTTATTCCTCTTGTCTGTGTGCATGTTGCCGTTTGTGTTGAATCCTTCCTGCTGTCCTTCGGCTGGGGAATAAGATAGTATCACCCACCAAGAGAGGCCCACGTTTCTACTGGCTGTTTGTAGCTGGAGCCTGTGAGTTTGTGCCTTTTTGCTGTGTGTGTTTGTATTTGACAGGTGTATTCATGCCCGTCCCCGCAGTGTAGCAGGCAAACGGTATTATTCAGCAGACAGATGGCAGGTGGCTGGGCATCAGGTGAGCCTTTCCTCGGCTGTCAGCAGGACCCCGCTGAACGCGAGACACCACTTGGCGTACGCCCACCAAGCCGTTCAACCAAACGGCTCAAGTGTGCATTTATACAGTCAGAGAGTGTGTGTGTATGTGTGTGTGTGTGTGTTGTAACTTTGAGGATTTGAATGCAGTGTTAACCCGCTCAAATTAATGCACACACGTTTGCCCATGTATGTGTGTGTATGTTTGTGTGCCTTTCCCTTAAAAGTTATGTCACCTTTGACCAATCAGACGTCAACACAGACTGAGGTCACAATGACATCATCGTGCCATTTACTGTAGTGATGTTCGCCCCTGACATCATCAGCAGCATCAGTTATTCTGACAGCGGGGGGGTTTCAGTTTCCAACATCAGCTAATCATGGCTGCTGTTGATGCCACCGTGATTCATTTCTGGTGGTCAGGTGTAGTCAGCCTTATCTTTCCATCAGATTTATCATTGCTGATCGTTATTGTGACTGTTACGTTACAATTCTGGCGTCTGATTTTACATTTTTACAAAAGTGTGTCAGATTTAGTCACATTTGATTATTAAATTTAGTCTAGTTTGGTGTTACAATGACAAAATACATTTTGTTTTAGTCGCTGACTAATGTCTGTTTATTCCAAAAAGACAGATGAATAGTGTTCTTTAGAATCTGACTAAAGTCACCATGCATGAACCGGCTTTATTTACCTCTTCATATAACTAGCTGTTCTTTGTCTTTGTTAATACTTCAAAATTGACTGTTTGCAGTCTCCGTGCTCTCTCTGCGTGTTTTAGGCTTTTAGAGTGAAGCCGCACACGGTGAGATTTTGTTGCACAAATCTGCCGGTCTTATCATCGTAAATCTCCAATGTGAAGGACAGCGAGAGGGTCGCCTGCTCGCGCCAGAGTCGAGCATCCCATGAGAAGATTCGAAAATGTAATTCAGCTGGTGTATGATTACCCGCCTCGCGTAGCGGGCGATAAATCAAAAACGTACCGTGAAAGTGAAATGTAACATTCCTCCTGAACGGCAGCGGGTGAGTGCTCAGGGAAACACGAAGGTTTATTATTTCTGACTATCTAAAATAAATAGTTTCAGTGTCAGTGATTCCAGCTGCCTTTTCGAGCCACAAAGACCCACAGTGCACTTGGAAACATAAAACTGAAAAAAGTGATCGTATTAGTGGCACGGTGCTGTTCTGAAATGTGTTACAGATCACAATAATTACAGGGAGACACCAACAGATGCCTTATGTTGTTAAAAAAACATCGGACGGACATATGAGGCTGCAGGAAGGGCTGACCTCTGACCTCACGCCTCCCCTTCCCGTACACTAGAGACTGGCTATTGATCCCATGCAGACTGCCACCCTTTTCACGGTCCGGCGATAGCAGGTATTTGTTTACCTCTATATGTGGGGGGCAGTGTTATTAGTGCAGGGTGGTGTCCTGACTGGGCAATAGATCTGTCACTGCAATGTCCCCGGGGAATGATTAGCCCTGAGGTGAGATAAAGCCTGCCTCTGTAGGCTGAGCGGCGCCCCCTCTTTATCTGTGAGAAGGCTGATGCTCACAGGTGATATTGTCCAAAAGGAAGCGCCTCATGAATATTTTTTTTTTGCTTGCTTTGCCAGAGGCCAGACAATAGTGTCGCAGCTAATGTGGCTAAACATCTATATTTACAAGGGTGCTTGATTAATATGAGCGAAAAGTGGTATGTTTTTGGCTCTGGTACACAAATACACCCAGTATTTGTAGCGTGCCAGAATGCGGCGCGAGCTTCTCGGCCCAGACTATTGTATATAATTAGTCAGAATGGGAATGCGAGCTAATGGAGGAATACTTGAAGTTGCAGCCAAATATCCTCGCTGGCTCAGAGCCCCAGTAAGTGTGTGTGTGTGTGTGTGTGTGTGTGTGTGTTTTCTTTTTAATCCAGGGTAACTGACCATATTGAGGAGGGATTTGAAATTGCTGATTTACTTATTTGGGTACACAGAGAAACTGGGTCAGGAGTTTCACTAAAAAATGTAAAAAGAGATATCATTCATGCAATTGTTTGCTCGTTTTCAAAATCACATGGTAATGTTTGGATTGATCTACGTTGTCTCATCTCACTATCAGATGGTGCAGCAACTTCAATAATTGTGTATATGTATATGGCTCCGATATCAGGTGCGTCACCTTTGTTGGACCCGTTGAGCTGTTTTGGGACAGACAGGTAGTGACCACACGCAACTAAAGACCTTAAGACTGCACTCTCATGTGGTTTCAATACTGAGCTGACTGCTGTATAATGGAAAAATCTACCCCCCTCAGAGCATTGTAAATATTAGAATATGAGTTACAGGAACAGCAATGATACAAACACCCATTTGGTTCCATCCACAACTGTTTTTTGATTGAATATACAAATGTGCAACATATACAGGTAAAAACACAAACAAACAAAAAACCTAGGGGCCTAAGGTGCAGTCTTTAGTCCAGTCCTCCAGTAGCAGCTGCTTATACTGCTGATGTCCCTCTGTGTGTCCAGGAAGTCCCATTGTCCTTTTCCCTCTTTCCTATGTTGGATAACACCAAAACACATGACAGTAAACAATGTGTTTGTGAAGTTACAATGGCATATTATGAGTTTGGTATTGCAACGTGCATAGTAACAGAGCAGCACTAAGGCAAGAAAGAACAGGTAAAATGCTCTTTACCTTGGAGGGCTGCTGGTTACTGCAGTGTTTATCATTTTGTACGATCTATTTAGTCAACCCTTGCCCTACAAACACCACGATTCTGCAGCATTAGCGGGTTAGCATTAACGCTAGTGGTTGGTGTTAACATGTAATGCTAGCTACTGTTAGCTTTTGGCTATGGTCAGCATTATAGCATGTAACAAGCATCATGTTGGTTGTACTTTTAACCGACTGCTCGTCTGTCTCCGTGTCTCCATGAAGTCCTTAGTTGGTTAAAATAAAATACAGGGAGTGCTCGACCGATCAGAAATGTTCAGCCTTGCAAAGTAATTTTGAAAAGTACTACCCCTGAGCAGGGACATTTTTGGTGGTAGAATAATGGCCTGGAACTTAATTTAGACCCTGGTCCCTGCAATGGTAAAGCACTGGGTTCCTCCAAAGGTTCCTGGAGAACGTTCCTGTGGTGGAAACGTAGCTTGATTTGTCACACTGGTTAGTTAGCTGCAGCTAATGTTGGTTGAATTGACACATTGGTTCTTTAGGGCTTACCAACTCAATGAAGACTATACAGACTGTGTGGTGGTTGGATTTGTGGCAGGCACAGATTTTCAATGTAGTAACTTCAGTATTCCTCTGAAGCAGTCGGACAGATCTCACAGATGGTGTGCTGTAACGCTTCTTCTAATGCTGAGTCAAACTTTTCTTGTCAGATGTTAAATGTTGCAGCTGAGCAATAACTCTGTCTCAGTAAAATTCAGTCAAACACTGGCAAAACCGTGTCATCACTAAGTTAGTGTAGTTTTTTTTAGAAAGAGCAATGATGGCAGTTGTCAGTTTAACAACTTTTTGTCTTTCTGTGATGATTCACTGGTTTGTGAAGTTCAGTTGTTCGGTGGGGGCCACATCTGTACAACTTTCTTTAGGCTGGTTATTCAATGCCTATCTGATCTGGGAAAGCATAAAGTGATATGGGCCAGTTAAGATACTGTCCCTAAAATTGTCACAATATTACTAAAAGGTTCCGTCTTTACACGGTACACTCAAAGCTAAAAAGCAGAAAAGTAAAGAACAAACACAGATTGTTCTGAAACATTTGGGATTGCACTTGTGATTTGAATGATTGCACGCTTGATGAGATACTGTTAGAATATTGAGATGTCTCAGATCCGCTGAATCAGGTACTGCGATGGTTCTGATGGCTGTTCTTGGGCTCAGAGATCAAGAGCTTGTTTGATCTAAATATAGGCCGATATGTGGAGATGTTTTACAGCAGCATGGGAAGAACTTGCACAGCGTCATTCGGCATTCAAAAACACACACGCGCATACGTACAGAAGCCTTGGAGCACTCGTGGAAATGCATTTTCCCAACTAAGAAATTGACATTCATACATATGCAAATGTACCTGAAGCATCCGCAGCTGTTTACTAATGGCATTTGTTGGGATGCAAAGCAAACAGCCACTATTCCTGCTGGATGAATTCACTGCATGAGCTCAGCTTGAACTATTGATTTTAAATATTAATATATAGAATTTAATTTAGGAGAAAAACAAGGTTATAAAATCTGATTTAGACCCCCTATGAACAATCTGTAACACGCCAATAAAAGTAGATTGTATAGAGAAGGAAGCGCAAACCAAAAGTAAATCAAGAGCACAGACCTCATTAAGATCTCGCCGCACTGTGTTTATTCAATACAAGTTCTAGTGATAATAAAGTAGGTGATAATTATTTTTGATCAATAGTTGAGAAATGAGGCGACAGAGACATGACAGTGAGGCAAAAAAATGATCAAGGCTGTGGCGATGAGCTAAAATGAGCTTCGGAGACAAATAGCACTTTGCGTAATCAGGAGAATGGCATGAGGTTGAAACTCAGGTTGGCAGCTGATCTGAGCCGTTGATACGTGGGAACGCAGAGCTGCTGTTTGAAGACGTTTGAGGCTGAATGTGTGAGCGCGTTGCTGGTTAACAGCATCTGAAGAAACGAGCCTAATACCTCCCCAGCTCCTCTCTGCTGCGTCTTAGTGTCTGGCTTCTCCTTCTCAAGTACTCTCTGGGGGGGGGGATGCTTTTTCAGAGTTTGAGAAGTTTTGATTCTTTTCTAAAAAGGATATTCCCTGTTTTTTTTTTTTTTTTTTTTTTCATTCTAAACTTTGTTCTCCTTCTGATCTCACTTGTCTCTGTGTTTGACATTCTCACGTCTTCTGCCGTATATTGTTGCCAGGGGTGCAGATTTTCCAGCTAAGCTCTTTGTCAGAAAAAGGGATTCCAGTAAGCAATTCCTGACGCCAACTCGCAAGTTATTTCACATCAAAGCTGGCACAACAACGACACAACTTATGTAGAATTTGTGGAAGAGCCTGAATTAGATACTAGCTTTCATCTTGCTTTGCATTGTTTTCAATGTTATCCAAAGAAAGGACCAGTTAACATGGATTGAAGACACATAGCAAGTTTACACCCTGTGCTGTCTGTAACGTTGTTGGACTCATGATTGACAACTGACAAATGATCAGATTTGATGCAGCAGAACCAGAATCATTCCACACATTTCTTTTCTTCATTGTATAAACCTGGCACCCACATTGCCCATAACGCAGCTTGACCACCAACAGTTCATTCAGAGGTTTACTCAGGAGATGATCCCTCACCATCTTCCCACACCCAGACACAAATTGCAGTTGATTGTGTCCGTTGGAATGCGCGACCAATTGGAGGGCTTGAACTTTGGTGTTTGTGAGGATGAATGAGCGCTTTACTTCTGCGCCATCTGTGTGCCAGTCCATTAAGTTAATCCTATTGGACTGCTAACGCTAATAAATATCTTCTGTAAGTTGAAAACTCCTGAATTAGGATGTGGCCTGGGTTGTTTGAAACATATTTTCTGTACAGTAATGAGTTTTTGTCAACAGTAGATCTCTTTCTCTGCTAAGTATGTTTATTCAAACTATGGTATTATAAAGAGGAATTACACTGGTAGTTGATTCTTATTTTGTTAGCATGGTAATGTCTCCACTACATGTAAGCTACAGTATGAGCACGTTCAGCTTGAAAATGTAAGAAACTGTATATGAGCCCTTTTTTTAAACAATCTCTAGTGAATGATCTGAAGTGCATAGCGTGCAGTTATGGCCTGTCCAATGCCACTTATTCTGGTTAAGCGGTGCATAATCTGGGCTCAAAGGAAAGCACAGTGGGGTCATAGTTAGTCTCTTAATCGCAGGTGTGCATACCATGAATTCAATACGTTTCATCCCATTCCCCTGTAAAAGCCAGGTGGGCCCGCACCTGGTGCTTTGTTATTTATGGGGTGGATTCAGCAAGTTGGGGAAGCGAACATTTTCCTGCTGAGGAAATGGATCTGCTCGCATGTGTAACAAAGTGTATTTTGGAGTGTACTTTGTGAACTGGTTTATGAAGGTTACTATCTGAGCCTTTTAAATAGCTGGAACATACAGAGCCATCGGCCTTCGGCCATGTTTTTGTGCACCATGGATGTTGGACAGGTGGACAGTGTACTGTCTTATGTATAAAATAGGGCCCTGTTTCTTTAAAATCCATATACTTTATTGTGAAACCTAAATATAACTTTCCATATGTGGTAGGTGTGATATGTGGAGGCTGCCAGTAAGAAGGAAACAGTTTGTAAAGTTCTGCCTGTAACTCCTGCTCAAAATGACAAGCAGCGCGTCCCAGAGGAGGTAGCAAGAGTTCTCCTTCCCCAAATGATCCATCTTCTTACACACGATTTTTGCCCCACTTTATCTTTTTTTTTTTTCCTTCCTCTGTTTGTCTTTCTCATGTCTCTTTCTTTCTCTCTCTGCCTCGCGCTCTCCTGCTCCTCTTGCTCAATCGGCTGTGAGTCACCATCCTGTCTGATGTTTAGCTCTTAAGGGAGATAGGAGAGGAAAGATGACACTGTCATTTTATGTTAACACACAGTTGTATGTCAGTGTGTGTGTATGCATGAAAGATATGGTTCATCACAGCCTGACAGTTTGAAATGATATTCTTGTAAATGGTGGTTTAACAGAAGATTCAAAATCAAATTTCAAATCAAATCAAATTTATTTATTTAAAGCCCAAAATCACAAACATTGTTTGCCTCGGAGGGCTTTACAGTCTGTACAGTTGTGACACCCTCTGTCCTTAGACCCTCGAACCAGGTCAGGAAAAACTTCAAAAAACCCTTTATGGGAAAAAGGAAGAAACCTGAGGAAGAGCCACAGATGAGGGATCCCTCTCCCTGGGACGGACAGACGTGCAATAGATGCCACATGTACAGAGAACATCATCATCAGTCATATTATGGAATTATACATGGGTCATAATAAATTGTAGATAAACTGAGTTCATGGGTTTAGTCCATGTGTGAAGGTATCACAGGTAATGGAAATGAGTCCGTGATCAGATCATGTCCCCACCAGACCAGTGAACCTCAGACAGATGGACCACAACCAGAATCAGTGAAGGAACCATGCAAGACTGGAGAGAACAGGGAAGGACCGGGGCTCCGGCAGTAACATGCACTTTACAGGACATAAGAGTATTCACATTAACCACTTTGACACTTTAACAAATTTAACCACTTTAACTACTTTAACTAGTTTAACCACTTTAGCCACTTTAACCAGTTTATAAGCTGACTCCAGTTTGCACTATTACAATATCAATTTGCACTGTCTGTGATTTTGCCAATGTCTTTGTTTTATTGCCATGTCTTAGAGAAACATACTTTCAATCCTCAGCATGTCCTGCACATGCTGCCAAATTGACAAAAATGCAGACTTTGACTTTGGCTTTGAAATAAGAGTAGTGAAGCAGAGACAGAGGAAGAGGGAGAGGTGCCCGGTGCAGTCTAAGCCTATAGCAGCATAACTAAGGGCGAGCCTGTGCCTGCCCTAACTATAAGCTTTTATCAAAAAGGAAAGGTTTTAAGTCTTTTCTTAAACACTGACACTGACAAGATTGTGACCCTCCCATCCAGCTGAGATCTTTAGACTCCTTTATGTGCACTGACAAAAGTTGTATGAATTGGTCCGCAAATGCTTAGAGAAGCTCGACGTTATTTTCTACAGTCTACAGAAAAAAATAGATTGATTTCACATTAAGCACTTTTAAGAAAGCCACAAAGGAATTATGAAAACTGACTATTTTTAGCAACAAAGATGCTCTGTTGGCAAGAGTGGTAGCCATGGGACAGCTCTATGTCTGTGAGACAGAGTGTGTGTGTGCTCCTGTGCATTCAGCAGATGAGGAAATCAGAATGAGATGTGCAGTATATACCTTGTTGGCCATGAACCAAGGAAGAAGTCTTGCGGATAAGGCGGTTTATGGTCTATACCGGTTGTATATAAATGTGAAAAATGAACATTTGGTGACAGCAGGTGCATTTTTTTTGGCATCCAAAAACTTTTTATCATTTCTCTGTAGTCGAATAAAAAGGCACATGGTGAAGGGTAGGACATGGACTGGCATGCTGAGTTGGCGTGTTTCCCAGCAAAACATGTTTCTCAGTTCTCATGCAAAAAACGCCACAAAATAGCCTCGTTGGGAGTGCTGTAACTGTGCGTAACACTTAAATAACAACAGAAATTATTATGGTAACTATCTCTACATCAAACTATGGAAAGCAGCTGAGGTGTTATTGTAATATCAATGTGGATTTATGCATACAGTGATTGTCATCCAAAGCTGGCCTGTCTTTTTGTTTGTGTTGTTATTTGTAAAGATTACAGAGGAATCATCCAGTGTGACAGTGAAAGGAATAGTTTTATTTTTTGCATGTAATCATACAGGGTATAAGTGAAATGTGTGTATCCAATTAAAATATATTTACAATAGAATATATGATAGAAAAATGTCATAAATAATGATGTTAAATATAGTAGTTTGGACTATAAGGGAAGTAGAAATAGTCTCGGGGCCAATTCACAGGCAGTGTCTTTGCTAAGGATCCTTGTGGCCTGGCCTGGTGTATCTGCTATCTTTTATTCATCCACAGCAGGTAGAAAATAAACACCAGCCACTTGATATTCGTGATGGCTGTGGCAATGCCCATGTAGAAGATACAAATACAAATACACTTATTTGCCTTCTCGCTGAGAGTTAGATGAGAAGACTGATAGCGCTCCCCTGTGTCTCTATAATAAAATGAGACTACAGCCAGCAGCCAGTTATCTTTAGCTTAGTATAAAGACTGGAAACAGGAGGAAACGACGAGAGTGATTCTGTCCAAAGGGAACAAAATCCATCTGCCAGCACCTCCAAAATTCACTGTGTGTAATGCTTTATCTCATTTGTTGTAAAAACATCAATTTGTGATTTAACATGGGCGTTATTTGCTGGACTATTTCTCGGCCACGTACAGATGCTTCCCGGAGTCTCTGCTGGTTGCCTGACAACCTCAAGATGCAACAAGACTCCAAACAAGCAAGATATAACATATTACTGTAAAGTCTCCCACCTGCAGGTTGGCACATTTTTATTTTTGGACAGAGCCAGGCTAGCAGTTTCCACTCTGTTTCCAGTCTTTATGCTAAGCTAAGCTAACTGGCTGCTGGTTGTAGCTTCATAGGTCCGAAAGATCCAAGAGTGATATCGATCTTCATCATCTAACTAATGACCGCATTTCCTAAAATGTCTTAACTATTTCTGCAAGGTGACAATAAATCTGCTTCATCTGTTGAGAGAAGTTTTTCCTTGCTCATCTCTTTGTTTTCCACTAGGGCTGCATTTGGATTTACAGATGAATGTTTTGATTAACTGTTTAATAAATTTATCTAGAGGACGTAAAAAAGCCAAAATAAAGTAAGAAAAAGAAAGAAATACCCATCACGTGTTTATAGAGCTTACCTTAGGTTGACACTTTAAGATTGCTTGTTATGTTCAACAAACGGATCAAAACTGCGATGTATTCTCATTTACATTGATTTAAAACGAGGAAATCAGCATATCCTTACATCTCATGAGCTAAAATCAGCAGCTGTGTTTTTTGCTTGATAAATGAATCCAATGATTAGTTTTTCCAGCCCTAGTTTCTCCTCACATAAAGCATCATAGGGCATCTGGGTTGTTTTATACTGTTCCAACAGTTACGAGTACACCTTTAAAATTGTGGCATTTGTCAGAGTCTAATAACTGATGCTGCTCCACTCAGGTGCTGAAAGAGAGAAGGGCACAGGGCTGCACTCTGCAGAGGCCCAGCGTCCGACTCCCAGCTCTGTCACCAACTCTGTCATTGTGACAGTTTAGTCGAATTCAGGCAGTCATCACAGTTGGACGGAGCAGCTCAGCTGGAGACCCGGAGATGGTCAATCAGATGATATTCACAGGCTCAATATTTCACAGTCAGCTCATGCTGTCTTGGAGAGGACGGCCGTCACGTCTAGACAAAGTCATCACGGGCAGGCTGATTGGAGAGGAGATGCTGATGAGTCCTGACAGGGCCTGTAGGCTGCTCGTTTGATGAGCTCGCCTCTGGGAAGGCGGTCTGATCACCTTTCATCTGACAGTAATTAACTGGCTCCTGGAATTGGAAGAAAAGTGTTCCGCGGTTCTGATCTTTGGGTTGACTTTTTGAAACCGCGATGTCCCGAGGCTGGAGAAAAAGAGAAATCATGTTAAGACTTGAACTGTGACATGGTCCAATTGTTCAGCGCTGTGACTCCTCAGAGCTGCGAGGCTGTTCTGGTGAGCGAGAAATAAATTAATGTAGTGTAAAGTCTTTGACACCGAGTGCGGCTCCCTTAAAATTTTTTATTTGAATCATCTGTCACAGAGCCCCTAGTCAAATCATCAAGCTCACTGTCATATTGGAAGAGTTTTTTTTTTTGTTGGTCTGTTCCCTCTGCAGCACTGCTCGCAGGACAAAATAAAAGCTTTATAAAGCTAAGGTTTGTAGCCACTTTGAGCATCAAACAGAAAGTACTTGCCAATCATTTGAAGTAAATCACACATTTCTTCTGCTTTTCAGGTACTCTCTCTACTCATGTTGCTACAAAATAAAATACAACTTGAGACTTGTATAAAACATGGAAGGTGTGTAAAAACCGGTGTGAAAAAAAAAAGATTGTTTTACGCCACTGACATACCTGTAGTGTCTGCTCCTGTTGTAGTAGACCTCATAAAGATTTAACTGAATATGAGCATCATGAATCAAGTAAAGAACTGGACATCAGATAAGCCATCGGTTAGTTGTTGAATAATGACTGACAGGTAGAAACAAGATGATAAATAAGCATCGTGTAACATACGGGGGAGATAGTAGTGTGTTTACTTTATATTTCACCAACTTTACAATGAGGCCACAATACATCAAAAAGCACAGACACGGCTCTGTTTTACTGATTACTGGTTACTGATGAGTGAACGTCTGGATGCATGTGAATATTGATTTCTGTGCTGTCTGTGGTTAAGATGCATACTGTATACTATGACTGTAACATTCTAGTAATGTTTCCTGGCATTTCTTTGTCGCCCACTGTCGAATGAAGGTAATCTGCTAATAGGTATTGCTTCTTTGACAGTTCCCATGATCAGCCCGTTGTCCTGTAATATGTGAGCGGATTTTATGGTAGTTTAACTTTTGAATTCAAGCCAAAATCTCCTACAACACAATCCTGTAGTTGGTCTGCTTTGCATTACACACCAGTCAGATTGAAAGCAGATCAGGACCCCCCTTTGATTGACAGTTTTCTCTTCAGCCTAAATGAACGAAATGGGCAAATGCACTGGATGTTTTCTAACAGCAGAAGACAGGTTAGTGTTGAAATCACCCCTAAAATGTTTTATGTCAATTTTCTGAAACCTACATATTGGAAAAATGTAAAATTCAGTTAATTATTACAAATGATTTCTGAGTTCTTTCAGGGACAGATACTTTTTCAGTCTTCAAATAATTCAATCACAGGGGTTTGTGATATGTGGTGCGCATTATCGTTTTATTGTGACTTAACGAGTGAGACGGACCCCTTGAGTGCTTTGTTTTTATGCATTTTAATTCATGCAGTTTAATGCGCACCAATTACAATCTTCTCTGCAGTTATAATCTGTTGTTCATTAGCACTGTTTGTAAAGGGAAGATGTAATGATAACAGTAATTTTTAAGTATAGAGCACTTTTCTCAACCCCATGTTACAGAGTGCTGTAGGTTAGGGAGAAACTCAAACGAATCAAATTTTCCACTGAGATAAAAATCACAGTTGGCTACATGAACTGTTTCCATTTGACTGGCTTGATATAATCATGGTTTGGTGGTGCAGGCGGCAGAAATGATGAATAATTTAAGTCCTGTTGGTGGTTGTAGAGAAGATTAGAAAAAAAAGGACATATCTTGGAGTATCAGGGACGTAACGGTGTGAATATGATTAGTATGGTCATTTGATTTCGGGGGCGTTTCACCACATGACGAGCATGACTACTCAGTTCCTCTCTGTGGCTGATGCCTCCCCACATGCCATAATCTGAAAAGTCACTGAGTCACTGGAGGCTGATCACGCTGATGTGCGCACGGGCGTCGGGCAGCAGCGATTTCTATCTGGATTTACTGAAAGCAATTACATTTACATGGCGTGTGAGACTTTTCAGGTGGGTGCTCGCGGTTCACAGCTAAGTGAACTGTGAGACCATCCATCAGCGGGGAAAAGTTTGGTTCCTGACAGGGTATCTATCTGTCAGGTGAGTTTGCTGAAGTGTCCTTGAACAAGAGAGCCTCTACCGCTCCACGTTGTTCACACCGATTTGACGAAGGCACTCGATCTTCCTGTTTGAGGAGGGAAAATTACAACTTCTTTTTTTTTTTTTTTTTTTTTTTTTTTGCAGGTTTACAAGATTAAGCGTGACTTCCTCATCTCTACCACCTGAAATCACACATACACAGGTGTTAACAGGCAGGTCGGCAGTGCTCATTTCATATACAGACACAAAACAGACTTTGCAGACGCAGACTTTTACCTGCTGAGTGAAGAGCTGTGAGTCTGATGGTCAGATTGTGTCCGTCTAATGTCTGCTTGATTAGCCTGGATCGAGTGTTAAATGAGATGGGACAGGCACTTAGGGACTGATTAGACCTGCCAGCATCACGGCCCTGCCTGCGTCTAATGACTCAGCGAGATTGAAGTGTTTGGTTTCAAACTGGGACGAGGGGTTTTTCGCCGGCGTCGCCCTCTGTCAGACGAACTTCATGCGAGGTGTTCGGTCGCAGGTGGAGCTGTGAAGTCTGCAGCCTCAAGTACCCGCGCTGATAGTTCTGCTAATGCCGCTGTCACTGCGTACCCAGATCATCGACAAACATCAGTGCCACACGCGGCTTAAGAAACTTATCGTGAAATGCAGCGACCGGTCTGATGTAACACAGAGAGGAGGGTGCAGTCCAACGAAGAAGAGGCTGTGACTAAAAATAGACCAGAACACAATGCAGTCCCAAAAGACAGCCTGGGACTCAGTGACAAGCTGTTATGTTCCCAACCAGGCTAACTAGCCTCCAAAATATGTCCAAACATCCACCTTCATTTGAAAATGACACGTTAAGGCAAGCTCCCTGTGGGCATAGTGCACGGATACAGCTCCCACTCACGAAATAGCTCCAGGAATATGATATGTTCAAGATATTTAACAGTATTTAGAAAATGATATGTAACGATCACAGGGGGATTCTGTTTCACGTGTTATTGCTTTTGGTAGTTGATATGGGAGGGTTCACAATGTTTCCTTCCATTAGTGTTGACCCTTGTAGGAGCAGTTCAACGTTTTGGGAAATGTGCTTATTTGCTGTCACGCAGAGATTTAGGGGGTCCATACCACTCTCATATTTGTCCATTAAATATAGAGATACAGCCAGCAGCTGGTTAGTTTAACACGGAAAACATATGCGTTCCCTAGTGACCTTTAGAGGTGCTGGTAGGTGACTTTAGTGTCACTGTGTTTCCCGAAATGTCTAACTATTTACTACTAATTTCTGACTGCCGGATGGTAATTGAAGTAGTAATTGAGGTGTAGATGTGCGTTACAATAATTGCAGCAGTTGGAAAGCACAACAGGCTTAATTGGTAATTACCAATTAAAGCTGATTTAAATAATGAAGCAATTGACAAGATATATACGTGTGCAGTATCTGCAGCAAAGGTTCCTGCATCCCTATAATTATGATGCAGTAATATAAAATACATACAAAGTTTCATCGACAAAAAAAAGTAAAGTAAAACTTTACTTAGATGTACTGTATCAGTATGCACTTATGTGGGAAGTAGAAATGTGAGTGCAGTGATAATGACGCACCTGCATGTCTCTGAAAGGGTAATTGTGGTCATTAGTCAGGTTCTAAATAGATTTTCCGTGTTTAAACTGGTATCGCCTTTTAGCTCTGTGAGATTCTGACTGCTGCTGTGATCCCCGTTATCAGCCTGACTCTTTTGTCCTGGAGTTTAGTTGAATTTTGTGCCGCTTTGCTCAGATAAGAGCAAAGACTCCACGTCAGAACCCATTTTCAGGTTGTGAGCTGCTGTTTAGCTCCACGTGGTTGTGTATAAAAAGCAACAGAGGCGCCGACCTTGTCAACATTTGATCAGAAATGCAGTGCCTTATCCGACCCAGCCTTGATTGGTCGGGTGGCCTCATCGTCTCTTTGCTGGTTGAAACGAGCAGCCAGCATTCAAGGACAATTCACTGGTACAAAAAAAAACAAAAGAAACATCAGTTGGTGAAAAGTGTTTTAAATGAAAAATTTAGAACACTCCACGGCTCATTTTTCTCTCCAACTTGGCTCCACAACAAAACCTCCTCCTCTCCACACTCGCTGCCTTTCATTATTCAGAATTGCACAGTATGAAGAGGGAGCTCGAATCAGACACGACGCTAGCGTTTAATGGGGATTACAGCCCCATAACACATTTATGAGCATTAAATATCCACGGGGGATCGCAGCCGTTTTGATTAATTCCAATAAATCAACAATTACTGCAGCGGACAGTGGACGTTTCTGGCTCTACGCCCACTGCAAGACACCTCCCACTCACATTGTCAGTCCTCGGCAATCGAAAACAATGCCACGAGTGAGTGACAAGCCATTTCAGCCTCATCTGGAGCCAGAGAGGCAAAATAACGCTGCACTTTCATTCTTCCAGTATTCTCCTCCACACTACATATTTCTGTTTGAGACCTGCTCACTAATGAGCTCACAGTTCTCTACGGGGACACGGCATGTTATTGTTTTTGACAATTAGAGGCCGTAATGAAATGCAGTAAAACATGATGACGGGATGATAACGGAAGCAGGCAGAGAGAAGCTCAACTTCATTTTGTATAAATTTTAATTATGTGAAATGTTTACAGAGAGCGTGGTCTCTTGAGGGCAAATTTTGTGTTTCAGTAAATGACTGAGTGCTGTCATGAAAATGTAACAAAATAGGCACTAACGTTACAAACAAGACGCCGTTCCTCAGCCTAACTGTGTCTGGACTTGATCTTAACCCTACTCTTTGCCTTGCAGGTGGTGAGCCCAGTGAGCCTTGGTTGCTCTTTTGAGTGCATCTAGTCGAGCTACAGGAAGTAATGTGATTGGTCAATGAACTGATTCGTAGAGTGACAGAAAACTGATCGCCAACACTTGTGATCAGTTAATCTTTTGAGTTATTTATTAAACAAAAAATACAGAACATCATCTGGTTGTAGCTTATCTTGTTTGAAGATTTTCTGTTGTATGTCTTTACAAATTGAATGGCTTTTAGTTTTGGACTCTAGGAATTTAAGGGATCTCTCATCTCACGGTTCTCTAACATTTTAGACTAATTGATTAATAATAAAAAAAAAATAAATAAAATAATTTGATAATGACAGTGATTGTTAGTTGCAGCCCTGATAGGAACATCTGCAGATGACACTGCCAGGCTTGGCTGTAGCAGTTTCGTGGGCAAAACTGAGTGGGAGGAGGCCCAAGGGTAAACCTAGAACGAAGCACAGGAATTGAATCTTCAAGCTGCTCTGGGAGCTCTCGGGACCCCCCCCCCCCAGAAGGAATTTGTGAAAGAAAAAGGTCATTTGAGCTTGTCCTTTTATACCGCTGGGACTCTGGATAAGCAGCTCCAGTATAAAGATGGGCTCGAGCTGCCTTTCCAAGTCAACTTTCCCAATGTTGTGATTTTGATAAATGTCATTCTGTGCTCATCACAGAGTGACATTTGCTTTCTGCAGAGTAAATCAGAGCTAATTTGATTTCAGCATAGTCCAGCAACCTCAGGTCATCCATAAATATTTTTGTCTTTGTTCTGTTTTTTTTAATTTTTTTTTATATATGATACATTCGAAAGTTCAATTAACTGCCACCAAGTCTTTGAAATGTAATCATCTTTGAAGCTGCAGGTGATTGGTCAATATCAAGAGTGGCTCTCATCAATACTCCATTTCACTGAGTGCCCCTAATAACATGGACCTGGTGTGATAGATAGAAGTGGCACCAGTGCATTTCTGTCATTATCAGAGAATGAGCTCTGACTTTATATTCCCACCTTTGCAGAGTGAGCTGCCGTGAAGCCTGCTAGGAGAAGTCTCCCGACAGGAGACAAGATGGCGTCCAACAACACCCTGCGCAGCTACTCCATCATCCCATGTTTCATCTTTGTCGAGGTTAGAGGCCGCGCGTGCATGTTTAAGTGATTATCTGAGCTTCTGTACAAAGTGTAAAAGTTTTTAATCCTGTTTTTAGGGAATGTACAAAGTGTGTGTGTGTGTGTGTTTGTGTGTGTGTCTGGTGTTTGAGTGACAATTTAACCATTAGCAAATGACCTCCTCTGGTAAATTATACACAGTTAACCAGAGCGTAAAGTGTTGAAACGAGTAGAAAGCCGAATGTGTGTGAGTGTGCGTACAAATTGTGTTGCTCCTCCATATTTAATTACCATGTCAGCTGAAAGTCCTTAATCAGAGAGATGTCTCAGGACGCCTTGCATTACTCTCTCTCTCTCTGTCTCCCTGTCTTCTCTTGCTTTCTCTTTTACACTCACACACGCTTCTCGGAGGAAATATCCTGCAAAAGCCTCTCAGATGAGTTTAGGACAACCTTCCATCATAAGACTCTTTCATACTGTTAATGAGTATACTGCTCTGCCGTGCTGGTGTGTGTCTGGGTATGTCCTCCAAGATAAGTAAAATGGGACTATTTTATGCGATCATACCCCCTTTTGATTTGCTTTTGGAGCAGCCTCATGTCTCACATTTTTTTTGCCTCAGCATTTCTTACATAAGAATCATTATTCTGCTTTTCTTCTCACATCTGAGACATTAACTCAAGACACCCCCGGTTATTGATTAGTCAGATATCCATCGTTTAAATGGAGATTTGGGTGGATGGAAGGAGGAGACGTGGCAAAAATCTGCCTCAAGTTGTGGGATTACTTCTCTTCCAATTTCATGCAAGATCTTCTGTTTGACACAGATGCCAAAATTTGCTTTGCACTTGAGCTCTGCAACACCTCATCTGGAATAAGAGGCGGGTGAGCCAGAGAAATCAGGTTTGGAAACACTGCAGGTTTAATATCAAGAATGAGCTATTCTCAGAATGACTAAGAGGCACTTAACCCTTCTGTATTCCACTTTATCTCAGTAATGGGAATAGAAATGAGCTAAAAATACTGGTAAATGTTACATATTCTAGTTTTATTTGTGTTTATCGGAATAAATCGGACATATATGTTGGGATTGCCATTTTAGAGATCTCATTCGCGCCTATTAAACTTACTCCCATGCAGTCTTGCTTTTTGGTTTGGCTTTGGTGTATGATATGAGAAATGACCCTGTACAACATAGCTATTAACATAAAACTGCACAGGGCATTTCAAGCACCATCCTCCTGTCAAATGTTTTTTTTTTTTTTTTTTTTTGTGACACATGATTAATCATCACAAAGTCCTTCAGCTCCTGCATAAAGTCCCTCTGTTGGACAGCCTGTCATTGTTGCACAGCAATTTGCTCATTTGTAGCTTTCAAGTGTCTTGGCTGGAAGTCAGCGTGACATGCTCAGTTGGACATTGCTAATAATGGCTGTGCAATTTGTTTAATTAGGATGTGTAACTAAAGGGTGATTAATAGGTAAGTAATTATTATGTTGGTAACATAATAACATCCCCCAGATCAGCATCTAGGTGGTAAACTCTAAACTGTGTGTTCAGGATGTTTACACTGTGGTGCTGCAAATATGATGAAACTGTCACTCACAGCAGATGCTTTGTTACAAGTGAAGTGAAGTTTGAGCTTTTGTTCTGGAAAAAACATCCTATCACTGACGTTGGTTTGTGAAAATGAACCAATTGGCCCATTCATTTTGAATTTGTACATTTCCTCTAACGATAACAATGTGACATTGAGGCAGAACGAGCTCTCAGACTGCGAAATGTCTTCATCACTTCTGAAGAAACCATCAGCTAATTAGATTTTAATGATCCGCTCTTGTATTAAAAACCTCAGACATCCTATACACTACTACAACATCAACTTTAGTATATTCCCACCAGTCTGAGACAGCACTGTTACCATGGCAACACTTGTATCTTCAAAGTTGTTCATCGCTTGTAGCCAAACCAGAATGAAGCAAATCAGCAAGCAGCTGTCATTGGTTATTGATGAATCTCCATCAGAGCTCGGCTTATTTTATTTGGGTTGAGAACATTAAAATAATTACAAGTCCCAGTAATGGCTGTTAGATTACTTAATCACATCAGTTGCTATCACCGCGGAAGATCATGGAAAGCGAGATGTTGCCTGTGTTGTTCACAATGCTTTATGAGATTAGAAAATTGCTCCCACTTTAATAAATATGAATACAGATTGATACTCTTGCCTCTTTCAGTCCTTTATGTTTCATATTTACTCAGATCTGTTATCTTCAGCTCACAACATAAACTGTCAGGTTTAGATCATATCTGTAGTTAAAGGGACACTCCATCAAGTTAGACACATCACGTTCTATTTACTCATCACATGGAGTATTATTTATCCTCTGAAAATAGTATTATAATATCTTCTGGGTCTCTGCAGGGACCCTTCAAATGTCTGAAGAAATAACCCAGCTGATGTCATCAGAGTTCACTCAGTTTAGGCTTGGGGACTACAAAGTTTTAGCTGAAAGCTTGTGTTACAGACTAGAGGCATGGAGTTTAAAAGAACTGAGTGTTTACTAGATGAAGCTAAGAAATGATTCAATAGAGTTGCATTGTGGGAAATGTAGGCTCCAGTGTTTTTGCTGGCTTACACCATTCGTAAGATTGAAAGTCAGTCTTGGCTTTTGCTGCTTTAATGTTGACCACTCTTTGTTTAAATTGGTGTCTTCATGGAAGTACAGCTTTAAGTGTGGCTTGTGGTTGAAATGAAGATGAGTAACAACTTCCAATATTGGCATATACTGTATATACCTATACGTGTATGGTACAGTCACACTTAATGATGATCATGTTAAAATGGATGTCAAATACAGTGGGCTGTGTTCCAAATGTGCTTTACAATAAATGTGCATTACAGTCATTTCAATTAGTCATAGTCAACTAATTTATAATGGCTAATGTGATTAAAAACATTAAATTGTGTAGAACTTTAAGGAGATGGAACAATATGATATTAGTGAAAGTTTAAAAAAATAATGATATAACAACAAGGACAAAATAAGTCCACAAAAAGGTTGATTTTATTACAGACTCAACTTTCAGGATCTATATGAGAAACACGCACATGTTTAAAAACTTGGTGAAACTGCATACTTTTTAATCAGATTTTTTTATTATGTATGTTGTATGTATGTTGCAGCAGAGCAAAGGCAGTGCAGTAGCCCATTGAGTAGCAAGCTTACTTTTATTTTTCCCCTCTCTCTCTTTTCAATCACTCCTCCTCTCCTTCGCAGGCAGTTCTCAAAGGCGTCCTATCCATCTCCCTGCCTCCCTCTGCTCGTCCCCGTTGTGTCCTTCTCTCCCTCTTTGATGTCTCTGTCACATCCTCACAGCCTCATTTCCCCCCCTCCGCTCCTCCTCCTCCTCCTTCTCCTCTCTCCACCGAGCCCGCTTCCCTCCATCCATCTCTCCCCTCATCTCTTCCCATTTCTCACAGTCACTGGTGCTCTTCCTTCCCATCACCTTCCTAATCCACCTCCGTGTCGCTCCATCCCGCTGCCCTCCACTCTTCCCCTGCTCCTTTGTTTCCTCCTCTCCCTCCTCTTTTTTTTTTTTTTTGGCCCTCTCTCTCTCTTGCTCACCTCGCCTGTCACGAGCGGAGCGAGGCAGAGGGACAGCGCCGTCACATGAGCGAAAGAGAGGGCCCTGATTGGAGCAGCTCGGCTGTGTGGTTCAGCTCCGGAGGCAGTGTGACAGGGAGGATGTTTATTTATGGTGATTTGTTTGTTTAGTCATGTAACTTGTTGCTTTTCTTTCATCCGTTGCTTAACATCGAGATGGTAATTTGTTTTGTTTTTTTTTTTTCCACTGCTGTGGAGACGGCGAAAAACAGGACTGTGAGATGAAAGGGGATAAAAATAAGAGTAGGACTGAGAGGACAGGGAGTGGAGTGCAACAGGAAGATGGGACACGAGGGAGGAGAAAGAAAGATGAGAAAGTACAGTAGGGGGAAGGAAGTGTAAGGTTGCAAAAGCAACGAGGCATTAATTAAACTGGCAGAGCTGCGGAGGTGAGCAGTAAGAAATGAGGAGAGAACAGATAGATCCTGTGTGTCCCCCTGGATGAGATTATGTAATGCACAGAGTCCCAGCTTTTCATTAATCCAACAAGGATCACCTTTGCTTTAAGGAAACCAAATGAAAACCTGGAGTTCACCATCAGCGAGGGCTCAGTAAAGCAAACCATCACCTGCACCAGGCTGTGAGGAAATGAACCAACCCACTGACTATTGTTTGTGAAAATTCCCACCGTCACCCCCTAGAGATAATCTCTTTCGTTTACCTCGCTTGTGCTCCACCAAAAAAAAAAAAAACAACCTATCCCCATAGGGCCTGAGCATTTTTGATGTTGCCCCGTCTCTCTCCTGGCAGCACTGACGCAATACGATTTTAACTTGGGGGATTCTAAAAAGGGGCTTTTATCTGGGAATCGCATGTCAGATTTAGTTTTTGGAACAGCGCACAGCCTAATTAAACATGCTAGTGTTGTTTAACTTTGGACAGGAAACATGCCTGCCGTCTGCGACGAGTGCAGGTGGAGAGTTTGACTTCAAGCTGAGGACAGGACAGGTAGAGAGCCATTAATGTACGCTGCAGCGGCTGTTCTGTGTTTTGTAATTTAGGAATAAATCTGTGATCAGTTCTCAATAAAAACACATTTGGATCAGACATCGGATTTGAAGCCACCAATTATTTAACTGGTATGAATATCTTTGCTCAGCAGAGTCATTTTTCAGTTTCAGATCAGATTTAGTCAGGGCTCTTTCAATTAATTTGTTCTTAGAAAGGCAATTCAGAGGAACCATCTGATCTAACTGAGATTTCTGCAGAGTGAAGTTAAAGAGGTATTTCTTTTCCCATCACAGCCTTCCCTGTGTAAATCCCATTTGCATTTTGTTTACACCGCCTTTTCAGAGGTGGCCGTTGCAAATTGCATGACCTCAGTTAATCCAGCAGAATATATAATAAACTCTTACTGACACATGTCCTCATATTTCTTTGGCCATATTTTTTTAAATGTGTGTGCAATACATTGAGCGAAGTGGCTTGCAAACGCTTACTAACATGACACACAAGCCTGTCGAGCCTGCTTGATAAGTACCAACCCACTGACCCTCCAACCCACTGTGGGACAGAATGCATCACATGTATGGCTAAAAATATTGATAAAAGCTCAAATGGCTCAAGATGCTGTACTTAACATATTAATGAGTGGGTTTTTTCATTTACAGTTATTTAATACAGTGGTTTGGACGTTCCTCCTAGTAAAGATTTTAAAATATATTTTAAAAAATATTTTATGCCTTGCTTTGGGGCGTAGACTAGAAATTAAAACAGCTGACTATTCATCATAATATCCTAGCTTTTTGAATACAAGGTAGAAAAAAATGTGTAGCTGTCTTCTGTCTGTCTCTTAAAGTTTGACACCAGAAATGTAATATCAGGGTCTAAATCCGGGCAAGCCAGGCTAAGATGCCCGTTTCTGTCAGTCTTTTTCCTCCAGTCTACTAACGCAACATGACAGGGAAATGAAAATGTAGGACTTGTCTGTTGGATTTATATAAGATTTTCCTGGTTGTTTTCATGGTGTGAGGGAGGAGAGGCGCAGCGGGAGTGACAGTAAAAAGATTTTGGATTGAAGGAGACGAGAAAGCGGGGAGATTGGGAGTGTTGGAGAGGAGCGGTAAAAAATTTATTAGGTTTGGATTGTCATTATGATGAAATGTGCTGAAAGCAATCACAAACAAGTAACAAAGTGATATCACAAAGTGCCTGCAAATCTGACAGTAAAGCAAAAATAATGATCAGTCTCATGACTTTAAACTATAGAATTTGCAACTGACCCAGAACATTACTGTGAGACTACAGTATGAAGAATCAATCAAGAATCTTTATCGTCATCATGTTTTCACATAACGAAATTAAGATTGGTGACTTCCAGCTTTAAACATACTATATGTAAAAGTATGTAATATGCACATAGATATCTAAAGATTTAATGTTATGTTAACAGTATGTTACTATTGTTAAATACCGTGGTCATGGGTAAATACTTATACATAGTTTTTAATCACATATAGTCACTTTTTCAGCATTAGAGTCACTCAGTAATGTTTAAAGTTTAAACAGTTTAAAGTTTACATTTAATCTATGGTTTGCTCATCAGCCATCATAGACTAATAGTCATACCAGACCAAGTAGGAGCAAACACATTGAGTGTACTGACTTATTTCTTCTTTCAAAATTCATATTTTCTGTCTTTAATTGATTTAATTCATATTTATAGCAGTGCCGCAAGCTCGACTTAATCGTCTTAGAACCCCTATAGAGCTGATGTGAGTTTAAAATGTTAGAAAACAGTTAAAACAGTTTTTCTCACACATTCAGCAGACTCAGAGCTATATCAGCATCCATCTGTTTCGGTCCACCCCATATTGGTCTCCACCAACCCCTGAAGGATATATCGGACTTTTTTGCTGCTAAATCTGCTGTTGGCTTGCGTATAGTGGGTTTGCTGAAAACAGCTTCCTGCTGAGTTTGAAAATAAGGTCGCTGAAAGCTGAGAAAGTGAGTGTGTTAAAAGATGCCAGAAATCCCTCCGAAGCTGAGGGAAATTCCACTTAGGCGATGACTCTCTGTGGGTTCGTCGCTATGACTGTCCTCTTTAACATCACAGGCAGTCGTTTGAACCAGTATGCTTTGGAAAATTTTGACTAGAAAAGTTAGAGTAGAGTTAGAGTAGCAGATTTGAATTTGTCAGGGATCTGTAAGTAAATGATTTATAATGGTGACAATAGAAAACTCTTTCCACTCTCCTGATGTGATAAACTCACCCAAAAGGCACAGAGAAAAAAGGCACAGAGTACCACGGCTGCGCCAAAAGGCCGTGCCAGAATTTGGGTAAAATAGGAGTATTGTACCCTCGAAGGGAGAAGAGTAATGGCATGCTGCAGTAACTTTGTGTAACCATTTTACAACAGCCAGTCTTGTCAGTCTGCCCTTCACGCTGCTAATGCAGCATGACGGTGGCTGGGGAGTGAATATAATGGAGCCACCAGTTATGCTTTACAAAGAAAGGGACACTCGTCCAGGTGTAGTGTGTCCAAGTGTCGCACAAAAGCCAGCTCATGAAAACGTCACAGGAATGGCTCCAATTGTCCGGGAATTACACTGTGCCACTCTTTATTTTCAATGGCGTTGGTTGGCACGCTTCGACATGTTTGTCCAAAAGGTAAAGGCCCGAGTCTGTGTAAGGTCTGCTGCAGACTCCAGGGCAGACATGAGAGGACAGGAGTAAGATCAGGATGAACAAGATGAAATTGCTGGTCTCCCGTGGCCTGTTTTTGTAATCCGACTCGGCTCGTTGACTCTCATGTCTAATGGCTCGCTGGTTGTTTATGGCTCTCTATGATTTACGGTTTGGAGACGTAAGAGGGGGAGGCGGGGTGCGGAAATCTGAGTTTTATAGAGATCTAGAAGAGAGATGTGATTGGGATGAATGTTGGAGGGACGATACGGTTCAAGGACATCTTGATCTCCTCAACCAGCTCAATATGTTGAACCTGCAGCCTGCAGGCTACCACTGAGCCCGGGATGGTGAGCGAACACGAATGCGGTTGTTGTTGTGACAGAGCTTAAGGCAATTTTTGTTTCAAATGCAAATAAGGTGAAGGTCAAATTAAACAAAGTCACAGTAATAATAATAAAGTTCAACAAGTGCACGCTAGTGTACAGCCCCTCGTGTTAATCTGCCCAAGCCCTTTTCAGGCATTTGCAAGTAAACCTGACATCCTTAGGTATGTGATCCCACAAGGTATTACATGGCATTTCTGCAAGCGAAGGAATTAGCATATTTTCAAAGGAGACCTATGAATAATATTTTAGCTGATTATCCTGCTGGAACTTGTTTGTGGAGCAACATGAAATCATGAAATTATCCGATATCTGCCTGACTTACCGACAAGCTGCCTGAAGATGAAGGAGCAAGAGGATGATTTTTTTTTTTTTTTTACAGTTTGAGACAGTGAAAATGAAATTTCTGCTCACGTAAGAGTCTCTACTTCAGTTATGAGTCGAACCGTGATGTGGTGGCGAGGCAGTGTGTGCAGCCGAGCATTATGGGTCTGCAAACCACCAGTAGCTAATGCGTGTGAACTGTGTAAAAAATGTCCTCCACAGCAGGGTATCTTTGTGATAACAGGAGAAAGTGAAAATATCGCTAACTAGCTCAGTGTTATTCGAAAAAAGCTGGCATAGAAACCGATGAGGCACACACACACACAAACGCACAGGCACACACACCTGGACATCTCCACGCGGCCATCTGTCACAAGACCAGATCTGCCAACGTTTCTCTCCTGTCCTCTGGAAACACAGTTGCTTTCTTGCCTTTATGTCCCCTGGCCATATTGTCCAGTCTGGTTCACCCACCCTCCATATTTTACAGTGGATAAAAATGTTTTGTATTGAACAACAGCGAGTTCTGGTCTAATTGATTGGACAGGATATATTGTTGAGATACATTTAACTTTTATTGTAGTGTCTGACTCGGGAAAGTGTGTTGCTGCAGAGGAATGATATACAGGTCACCGTATACTGCAGCGCATGGCAAAATAAAATGTGCTATACTAACCTAAATGTGCTAGATTTTTACCCAAGCTCGAGGCTCGGTAGAACAAAGCCAGCAGTGATCCCCTTTCGCTTTGAAAAGTTTCTCTCATAGCCCAAAAGACATAAAAAACTGCTAAAAAGCTTGCTGGCTCAAGTGTAAAGGATGCACCCCATGCTTTACAGCTGATCTGACTAAGGTAACTGACATTTCTTAAAACAGTAATCCCCACCGCATAATTTGAGATATGTAGTTTTCTTTACAGAGGATTACTGGCTAAGCTTATTTACACTTTTTTTGTAACTGTTACTTCAGTGTGTCAATTTAGAAAAAGGAAGCTTAGATTGGATGTACTCAATAAATTAAAAACTGAAGAGAAGGATGAGCAAAGTCTTATACCAAAGGGAGGATAAAAAGTAACAGTAAACAGTGATTTCTTGCTGATGTTGGTTTCTGTGACACAGTAAACTGTCTTGCCTTCAGCCTGTGCTCCAAAACACTTTCAGATGGAGCCTGTGAAGAGTCATCTCAGTTGTCAGCAAGCTCATTAGTGGAGCAACTCATACTAAACACGCAGCTCGGCATTACTAACACCGCTGTCCTCTGCACAAAATGAGTCAACATTTACTTCTGTGATGCGCTAAATTCATATGAATGTCACTGATTTGTTGCACTGGTTGAAATTCTGATGAAGCTTATGAATCTGCTTTAAAGATGGAACATTAGAAAAAAATTATCTTATTTTGAAAATTGGAGTGAGTGTAAGTTTCAGCTCTCTACTGTCAGGATATTGTGACAGTTTTGTCAGATATGACTAAAAGTCATTTTGAAATAAGTTACCAACTTCTTCTTTAAAGGTTGTATTGTTTTAGACACGTGTGACCAAGCCAAGTTTTCTTTCTTTCTTTATTATCTCTGTTAAATGATGGACATCTTGCCTGATGCCCAGTCCTGTATGTGATGTCTTGGTGACTTGTGAAAATGTTTAAATAATAATATTGCTATAAGTATTTATATTTATTTATACATACATGTATACATATTTGTGCTGTCCTCCTTTTGAAACAACCTGGATCCTTCTGCAGTCTCACAGTGACACCTGGTGTTGGAGAGGAGTATTACAAATGGCTGCCTTGGCCATGTTTTAACCATTCATAATTCTGACATTACTCATATTATATACATATTATATACCTATATACAGTATATGTATATGATGTTTTTATGATGTTTCTGTGCCTGGGCGGGATAATTTGGGAAAATAATGTGAGAGTTGTGTTTGCTTTTGTTCTTCCACAACAACATGAGGCAGTTTGCAGTTGTTCACCAAACAAACATAAATGCATAAACTTGATATGAAGCTTCTAGTGTCTACCACATTATTCCTTTCTTCTCCTACAGGGAAGCATTTTTTTCCGCATTTCTCACATTTTCACCGTCCATAGGGAGCGGTTACTCTATTACTTTATCACCTTTACGTGGCTAATATTTGTTAACTGGCAGCACTTCTTCCTGACTGACTCCTTCCATTTCCGGTGACGTTACAGCCTTTATCTGGCAGCGCTCCCCTGCATCTCATCACTTTTTCTTTTTCCTTTTATATAAAAAAAACCCAGCACAGAGCCAGCAGGTTGGCTATGTTGGCGGAAGTATCGGCGCATTACCGTCTGAATGACATAAAAGCAGCTGATTTTCACAAACCGCCTTAAAAGCCTCGCTGGTGCTGACGTCTTACGTTTATTCTTCTTCCAGTGTTGCTTCGTTATCAGTGACTAAGGATAACATAGATATATATATAAAAAAAAACCCAAAGTGCCTGCAGCCGATTCTAGAAGGAGAGCGAAAAGAGGCCAGAGACAAAAGATGATGTGAGAGGGATAAAAGGATGAGGGGGTGAGGGAGGAGTGGAGGTGGTAAGTGATTGTGGTGGTGGTGGGGGGTGCCTGTACATGACGAGTTAGCTTGAGATGGAGACGGAGAGAGAGAAGAAGAGATGGTTTTAGTAGATTTTTTTGCGGTTGTTTCGTATTAAAACCCACCAAGATGCGTCACAGCTGAGGCAGAGGAGCGGAGTGATGCTCGGGGAGTCGGCCGCAAAACATCTCATTTGAGGAAATTGACTTTTTAACAGCTGAAAACTGAGTCGAGGAGGAGAGCCTTCACTGCTCTGGATATACAACTAACAAGTCCCTCTTTCCTCCCTTCTCCTCCTCCTCCTCCTCCTCCTCCTCCTCCTCTTGTTCAACTTTCTCTGCTCTCCCGCTCCGACATGTTCTTCTTCCAGCTCGTCATCATGTCCGGCACGGTGTTGTTGGCCTACTACATGGAGTGCACGGACCTGTTCAGCGTGCACGTGCAGGGCTTCTTCTGCAACGACGCCGAGCTGATGAAGCCGTATTACCCGGGCACGGAGGAGTCCAGCTTCATCCCCCCTCTCATCCTCTACTGCGTGGTGGCCGCTGCTCCCACTGCGATAGTGAGTACAAAAAAAGAAAAAGAAAATAAAACAAACAAAAAAAAAAAAACAGCTCGATGTTTATTTCACCGCAGCGCTTAAAACCGCAGACTTCTTTAATTATGGTGCCACATGCTGGAGTGTAAACAGCAGAAATCAGCTGTGGCGTGAATGTGTTTATTCAGGCTCTGTCTGTCAGCCTTCCTGCTTTTCCCTGAAAGAATAATCGTTTCTTGCAGCTGTTCACATTTGAAAAATAATCTTATTTCTTATAACTATGAACTAATCACTACTTAAGTATCATAATGCTTCCTGCAGACATTTTTTGATAACTTCGCCTCCTTTGTGACAGCGTTTGTAAGTGCGCATGAGTTGTTTGTAACTGTTGAATTATGTTATGTTTGTTAAATAGGCCACCATTGTAACCTGCTGCTTTTGTCCTTCTATCCTTGTTTAATTCCACTTTCTCTGCCAAAGTCTGAGAGAAACTGTCACAGTGCACCGTCTGACTGAAGAAGGTTTTTATATCATTTTATGGATCAGCTGATCAGTTTGGCTTCAGTTTCACAGACTGAACTTCTGGCTCTCTACCTCGAGCTTTCTGCTGGGTCTCTTAGACCTGTTATTTAAACATCGTGCTGAATGTACCACCGACGTGTAAGGTCACACTGTAGAAGGAGCAGTGTGTGTGGGCCGCGTGTGACGGACAAATATTTTCCAGCATCGCGGTGTGATTTTCTGCACAGTGCGTCAGCGTAGATGCTCACCAGTCCAGGCTGGGATGATGATGAAGTGGCTTTTCTGTTGTGTTTTTTTTTTTTTTCCCCGTTCATTCAGTTGGGCTGAGTGGAAGGGTTACCCATGCGTTGGTGAAACCTCTTTAACATCAACAGGAAGTCAGGCTGCCTTAGACTCAGTGCCTCCAGGCGAGCTTTATTTCAGTTTTAAAAGTACACTCACACCAGACAGTGTACTACTGCTAAGTATACTAAGTACGATTTTTGCATGTGCTTTTTACCGACGTAATGCATGAAGGAAATGGAGGACACGGTCAAAGCTGGAAAAAATATGAATTAATTGTGGGAGGTGGTGAAACAGTTTCTAACAGATTTATGTGTTGATTTTTTTTTGGTATGCTTACTGCTAAAACAGTAAACTATGAAGGTTACTATGTTTCAAGTACTGTATAGAATAAGCATGTACGATAACAACGTGCTGTATACATTTTGGACAAACATTTCTCGATAGAGCTTCTTCATGGCAGCCACGGCACGGCATTCATTCTGATTCGTCACTGCAGTGAACTCCAGGTGTAACTAATGACATCAGTGGGCCTCTTTCACAGCAGATCTTTGTACTTGTCATAGCAGGGAATGCTGCTGGTATAATTAATACTGTTAACGATGGCCCTGTGTCATTTACACTACAGTGCTGCCCTCATTAATTTGTTATTAATTACACCCGCCTTACCTCTTCTGACATTTCAAAATATGTCCTGTGAAAAGGGCTTATTAGAAATCATTTTTTGAACAAGAAAGTGATGACTAGACTTGTCCGGGTCGTTCATTTGTAAAGCTGACTGACGGTTGCAGATGGATGCGGCGCAGTGCCTGTATACTGTGTGCAGTGCTGATACAAACGCCTCGTACAGGAGTAGCAACACACAGCCACCAGGTGTCAGTTTCGCTCCACGCAACCCAGCACCAGCCCAGCCCCTGGGTCAGTTCATTATTAAACCCATGTCAAATATTTTCTCAACACCTCCTGAAGAGTGTTTGCACGTGTCTGTTTAATATTATAATTCATTTTTTCACGTTTTGAAATGGGCCGTACGCGAGGGAATGGACGAGCCAATCACAGAATACAGATGCGGTCAGGTTGAGTCATATTTAAGTAACTGGTACTTCATGAATAGCCAGAAGCCTCAGTTTGTTTTGGTATCTTTTAATCACGCGGCGCATAAATGTCACAGGCGGCTGCGGTGCATCATATCAGCTCAGGTATGTGTCAGTTGTGAAGGAATGTTTTAAATAATCAATTTCACACGTCAGATTTACCTTTTGACTTTGGCCAGCTGGGAAGTCAGACTAAATCATGTTTGTTCTTATTGTCATTATAGTTTGTCTTCATTTCATTCAGTCAGTCAAACTTCAACAAACACATCAGATGTGTGCAAGTGTGCAACAGCTGTACAATAACATAAAAATAATTAGCATTTTGATATGCTGAACATTGGCTGTTGTTATTTTACTCCCTGCTTACTCACTGCAGCTCACCAACCAAAATGTAAAGTTAACAGTCTGCTGTGTTATAAAGCTGCAAATTACCTGTAGCTGGACTGTAAAGTGAGCCCATTTGACATTTGAACGGAAAACAGCAAGAATTTTAATGCGATCTGCATGAGCCAACCAGAACTAATCAGCTAAATCTGCCTCTCCCAATTAATTAATTATTGTATTTCTAAGCAGAGTGGAATACATGTAACATACTTCTTCATTACCTACTGCACAACTAGAGTCTCTTGATGCCTTTATGGAATTTGGTGTTTGAAACTTACTTTACATTTTAGTCCTTGGCCTAGTTGAGTACCATAAGTTGCCTTCTGTTGAACGCTCCGCAGCAGATCTGAAATGTAGTAAAAGTGTTTGAATTATAAAGTGCCATGGAAAGGCTTTTAGCAGTGGGCTGCATCTGTCCCATAAGAAATACCAGGTTCCTCTCCAAACAGACGTCTTCCTTTTCTATTACGATTTCAAGAGGCTCTTAATCAGGTTGTGATTGTTAAAGACGTCTGCTTCCCGGACACATGCCACCCATTTGTTTGTAATGAGATATTACTGCTCTGCTGTCCTTTTTCATTTTTTTGTGTTTATCTTCTGGGACATTTGGGTTCTTCGCTCAGGCTCCAAAAATTGCGTGCGTTTTCCGGTATGTCGGGCTGAGGTAAAATCTAAGTTGTTGTCCCTTTTACTGAACAGATAAAACACAACCTGTAGCTTTCATTTCCTCTCTGGAGCTAACTGGTGTGCAGACGCATTCGCATGCCACAGCGTAACAACCCCCCTACACGCACACACGTTCTCTGACATTCACAATGAAATAAAATAAATTGGTTTAAAATCCGGAAGAGTGCTCTGATTGACCAGGAAATGTGACAGACAGTATTATTTACAGCTGATTTGGTTAGAGTGCATCTGTGTGCTGTTTTGACAGACTCTTCTGCACTGATTACTTCACCAGAAAGGGAGGAAAAACACTAGAAACATCCTTACAGACAGACTGTAAAATATAAGCAACAACTTCAGTGTAAATCATGGTACACATTATATATTCCTGATTACTTTACCACTTGAAAATATATGCTTTTTTTTTTCTTTTTTTTTTTATCAAAGTATAAATCTATTTTCTCTCTTCATTTATATATCAGTGTGGTTGTGTTCTTTGTGTCTTATCCACAGTACAAAGTCATTTGATCCTAATGAGATGAATCCTCTTTCCTTTGTCCTGCCTGTCCCTGATCACACACACCCCTCCTCAGAGAGGGCTGTGTCAGCTGTTCAAGTTTTGTTTAATGCTGCTGTCCATTTCCATTTTTTTGCTCCCTCTCTCTCTCCTCCTCCTCTCTTTGGCCTATACATGGCCTTTGTATTTCACAGAACTGACCAAACTTATTTGATTCTGCCCTTTGAGAGTGCTGCGTCAGGTGCTTAAGTTGCGCTTGACTCTGGATATCGCTTAGTCGCCGCATGCGTCATAAACCAGAGAGGCAGCCAATCAGAATTAATGATGACACGGCTGGGATGTTGGCCAATTAGCAAAGAGGCAGTAATTTATGTGGAATGTTCCACATGGCCGGACCAATGGGAGGCTGCGGGGGGTTTGATGGACCGTATAAGCCGCTCACCCATGGACAGGCATCAGGAAGTCCGTCCTTCGCCCTCAGAGGCCAAGATAATGAAAGCGTGATGTTGCTCTTGTTAAGTGTGGATCCAGCAGAAACAGGTGGCCAACTAATGTCTGGTACCGGGGGGCAAACCCCACGACTGACTTCAAAAGTTTCTCAAGACAAACTTTCTCTAAAGGTGGAAAGATATCAGAGAGTGGGTGTATTGAAGTAAATAAACTAACAACTTCAATGCCTTTTTCCATACTAGCAGGTCCTTCATGGCTAATTCCACTTTATTTTATTTGCGTCTTGGTAGCAGTGCTGAAAACGATCGTCTCATTAAGAAGGCATTAAAAGAGCATTAATTGATTTTCCCGCTTTGGGGCAGCATAACAAGCTGTAGACACAACTTCGAATATTATCACCTTTTTATAAAGTGAAAGTGTTAATGTGTTTAATAGGGTCACCCAGTGAGTGTAAGTCAAGAGATATTGCTGCCTTTATGTAATCGTTGTAAATGTAACAGCTTTGGGGTTTGGACTGTTGTTCGGGCAAAGCAATATGAAGACTTTGTCGCTCTTGGAACTTTGGAAACGTGTTAGCTTTTCTTGAAATTTAATGGGATAAAACATGAATTAATAAACATAATAGATACACTAGATGAATGGGTAAATAACATAAAAAGTGAGAAGAAACCTTTTTTTGACAGATTGTTTTGGTCCTTACACATACTACCAAATAAACCTTAATCAACTTGAACTACAAACATTTTCTTTATTAGAATTTTAAAAAGATCATCACATGAGTACAATTAAACGAACCACACCATGAATCATTTATAGTTTTCCACAGGGGACAGCTGTCATATTTAATGTATGAGTGAAAAAAATGTGAAGACGGTTAAACATTTATTAAAAAAAAAAAAAAGCTTCTCCTAAATACTGTTGACAATTTGTCATATTAATATCCCAGGTACAGTGTTTTATGGCCTTTCAGGAGCATTGCACACCTGAGCTCCAGTGAATCTTTTACACCGGTGGACGGGTCAGTTTGAACCAGAAGTTTTTTTTCGTTCCATGTCAGACAAATCATCTCAAGAATTAGGCGCCTTGTGAAAGATTTGCCTGTTCTATTTGCGTGCGTCGTTTAACCTTTTCATTTTCTGCCCAGGCGCCGCGTTGTGTGTGTCAAGTCCAACGCAGAGTTGTTCCTCGGTTTCCCGACGCGGCACATTTTTGGAGACAGTTGTTTCGAGTCGGCTCAGTGCAGTTTCCATGACATCTGTATTAAGGGGAGCGGGGCTTACAAGGGTTGAAATGAGACGATGAGTCAGTGGTAGCTAACCTTTTCAGCGCTGAGGCAGACAAATACTTCAAGGCAATTACTAGTCGCTTGAAAATGTTAAAGTCATCATTTAGGGAAAAGCATCTGGAAGTGACTCGCTGATTAGCAGCATTTTAAGGACTTAAGTGGAAATGAGCAGACCTTTTGTAACATTATTTTAAAAGCAAATGTCAATAACTGTGATTCACCGCGCTGTGGATCTATACTTGCAGCATAGCAAAGGTCTGTGTGTGGATTTTTTACATATGCACAACTTTGATTATGGATTATACACATGATGCTGAAAGATACTCATGCACAAGTTTGTTTACATTTAGATCATGACTTTTTTCAAGAAACCAAGATTTATATCCTCGAGTGAAATTATGTTAGTATACACCTACAATGGTCCTCCTTTCTGGATTCATCACAGCTGTTCAGCCATAACCAAACTACACCTCACAAGTTGCTTTTTGTAGTTTATGTTTTTGAGTTTAAATGAAGATAAAGGCCGTTTCTTGGTTATGTTACCGCTGCAGACAGATGTTTCTAGGTCATTATGCATCAGAAGATGGATTTTTCTGTCATGATGCATTGGATGATATTTATTTGGTATTTGCATGCTTTCCGTCAGTCGTCATCCGGTGAAAAAAGTGTTTGAAAATATTAATTCAGCCTCCTTTATGCTGACAAATCCAGACAGGATGGATTCCAGTACAGAGCTTTAAAACATCCATCCCTCTTTTATTTGACGGCTGTCAGTTCAGCTTTGTTCCTTGTTATTTTTGTTTTTTTTAGTTTTCTAACATTACAAAATCAGCTGCTCTCCCTTCTCGTAGCTACAAAGAGAGAAATAGATGAGAGCTCACAGGAACATGTTGATGATAAAAAAAGCATTCATGAGAGATGGAGGAAAACACAGGAGTTTTGCTACCTGTCCTGGGGCTCCAAACAAACTCTTTTATAAACACACACACACACACATTGGCAGAAACCACATGCGTGCACACATATGCACTACTTTATGCACACACTTCCACTCATGAACACACATTTTTTGTTATAGTCTGCATCACCCAAGGCGCTCGGCAATGACTTTCATTTTGTGTGTCCAGCAGCAGTTTTTCCATTAGACCTGATGTAATGTCCACACTATAATGGACCCAAAGAAAGGCTGCATTAAGACACAGTGGTTTATGTACACCGGCCAGACAGGGGCAAAATGTTCCTCTGCGCTGTAATGGGGATACCTAACTTTATGCTTCCTCCTTGTCTGCGTCACTTTCTCTTGGTCTCTCTGTCCTCTGACTCTTTCTCTCCCCTTTATCTCTCTGTCATTTTCCGCAATCGCAGATTTTCATCGGAGAGGTGTCCATGTATGTGATGAAATCGACGAGGGAGGCCCTCCTGGCCCAGGAGAAAACCATCGTGACAGGAGACTGTTGTTACCTCAACCCCCTTATCCGCCGCATCATTCGCTTCATAGGTAAGGAAGTTTTCACGACGCCAAATAGTCAAAAGTGCCCCGACCTCCTCCATGTTGATGGCACCGGGTAGCAGCTGACAACTCGGAGAGACACTCCATCATGCTCACACACACCTACACGAGTACAACACATGACTGGGGACTTTTTTTTTAGGACTTTTTATGTTTTATTGTGATTATAGCACTTCTTTTTGTAAATGGTAAGTTTGTATCTAATGGGATACAAAAAATAATAATAACTGAACAAAAAAACGAAAACTGGTTTTAAAATTTTTTTTTTTTTCAGTTATGGCTTATTTCCTATTTGATTACGTTGTTATACTTTTTTTTTCAATGTTAGTTTCTCTGTATTATATGTGTTATTGGATTGCATTATGTATTTTTGCCTCATATTGTATTTTTCCTGTAGTCATGTATATCTATTTTGGGTCAAAATTGACCCCATCTGCCTTGACCAGAAAACACTTTGGGTCAACTCCTGTTGTTCATACAGGCTTTGTAACTAAAGTGACTCAACTTGACTTGAATAAGTGCAGGTAAACAAGAGTGTGGTCTCAACATTTTGTCATAAGCTTTCATTTCGCATACAACAACAAAACTTGGTCTTGGAAACTAAAGTGGAAGTAAATCAAAGTTTTATATGCTGTGCTGCTCTGTAAGGATACCGTCGCTTCAAATCATTTCATTCAGTTCAGAACAAAGATTCATACCCACTGATTGTGTTTTGTTTTGTTTTCTGTAGTCAAACGATCACACCGTTATTCAAATGCACGGCAGTGTGCACTTCAGAGACCACATCACGATCCATAATGCAAAACCATTAAGGCCCTGTCTTCAGGATAAGACTTGGACTCTCTTAAGCTCAATTTAAGTCTCCCGCTGTTTCATTTAGTACAGCACTATATAAGCTCTGTTTATAAGGTTAACAGCTGAGTAAACCATGCATCTGCAACATCGGGATTGTTTCTGTGGCTTTTACAGTCTTTTGGTAAGCTTTTAACCAGCAACACGCTGTATGTCATTGCTAAGCTGACAGTTGAATGTGGATACTGTCAGTCACCTGTGAGGGGAGCTCCAATGCAAAAAAGCCACCAATGTGAACACTAACCCTGATGATTCAGAGCACATAGAGGATTTGGTGTTTAAGATTATTTTTTTTCATCTTGTAAGCACATCTAGCATCATGAAAAAAAGGACTTGTCAAAGCATTAATTCATCCCACTAAGGACAACGGGATGGTCCACAATGGGGAATGCAAGCAACATACTAACAAACAGGGTCATCAGGCACCTATAGTTCCCATAACCTGTGAATAACATTATATAAGACGGGATCTGGCATTTGTCTGTCGGGTCAGGGTCGAACAGGTCGTGTGAGGTCGGCCAGGGCGAGGACCGCGGCAACTTCTTCTATCCAAACGTGTAAACTTGAGGTTGTCGTCAAATAGTTCCTTTTTAGATCAGCAGAGACAAGACACTCTGGCTGTGTCGGCCTGTGTCACATCACTTGATGCCTGTAGCACACGCCCGACCTGCCGTGTAGACGCTAGGAAATAGCAGGAGAGTGGAGACGCTGATGCCCGTGGATGCTGGAAAATACAACGGTGGCGTGCGTAGCCGTATGTGGTGATGCGTCAAAATGATGCAAGTGTGTGTGTGTGTGTGTGTGTGTGTGTGTGGGTCGCACTAGACTTGGCTTAAAATAATCCAACGACTGCTTTTAGTGCTCTTAGTTGCAAAGTGTGAATAGAATTATGTCACTTTACAGTATCAGCCACATACATCGGTTACGTACAGCGCCATCTGCTTTAACTCTCCGGTTGAGGCTTTTCAGTTCAAATACAGCAAACCGGCCTGACTGAACGGATTTTTCAGTAATTCTTCAGTGGAGGGAGCCAACTTGGATCTAATCCAGCTGCGATGCATTTACTGCAGCTTCTCTGAAACTGCAATAGCCACTGAAACAAAATTGAATCTAAGCTAATTTATCAAACATGTTGGATCATATATATCTCTCTCTATATATATATATATATATGTTCTTTCTCATAATAGGGCTGGCTGCTTTACGCCACAATTACAGGTAAGGTTGGTAACCTCACACACCCGTGTCACTTTTCTGAAAGGGCTCACGAGGCGTCCAACTGCAACTTCCGAACTTTTCCACAAAGCTCGAGCAGAGGCTGGGCAAACTGACAGACTCTTTGCTATCTGTTCCAGTAAAAGAGGTCGTCTGCTGGACTCTCTTGGCATGATCGGAAACGCATTGTTCACTTTTAAATAACACCCCTTCAATTTATAAAAGACTCATCAGAAATTCATTAGGGCAATTCACATGACTTATATTTCCGTCTGTTTCCGAACAAACTCTCGATTTTTGGAGGATCATGGAGGCTCTTAGTTTCCCGCTCTCCTGCCCCCTCCCATCTCCTCCTCTCACCCTAATTCCCCCTCTCTATTTCCCCTCAATGCCCTTCACACAATCGTGTCCCTGTACCTCTCACAGGCACCCGAACCCTCCCACCCTCTGCAGCAACCCCACCCTCCCCTCCCTCCCTTGGATGAGAATACAAAGCAGAGTAATTTCATGGCTAAGCAGGCCAGATAATCAGCAGTCATATTTCACAGCAAAAGGAATGCAGACGCAGACACTGGTCAGGGCTGGTGGGCTGAAAGTGTCAGTGCAATCATTCATATTAGATGCTGTTTTTTTTCCTCTCTCTGTATCGTTTTTTCTCTGCCTGTTGTCCGCCCTCCTTTCCCTCCAATTTAACTTCATTTGATTCCCTCCGCAGTACTAACGATAGATTCATACATAAAGACAAGAAGCAAACAAAGAAAGTCTACTTTTACTTGGGATTAAGAGAGGGGTTAAAAGATGATGGTGATGAAGACATCTTACATTTACAGTTCCTTGTTTGATCATTCAGAAAAAAAATATACAGTGATGTAATGTCAACATAAGGTATTCTGGGGTTTAGCTCTGCCTAATGAGAGATGGAAGCTTATGTAGCAGCGCTGGGAGCCGGATAGTCACAGTCTGCTTTAACCCCGGACATATGCATCATGATGTGAGGTGGAAATGTGTGTGAGGCATCTAAGGCTCCTGTTGTTTATCTGCATGTCTGTGTGCCCCAGGTGTGTTTGCGTTCGGTCTGTTTGCCACAGACATCTTCGTGAACGCCGGCCAGGTGGTGACAGGAGGACTCTCGCCCTACTTCCTGTCTGTCTGCAAGCCCAACTACACAGGCAGCGAGTGTCGCTTTAATCACCAGTTCATCGTCAATGGCAACATCTGCACCGGGAGCCCCGCCGTGGTGGAGACTGCGCGCCGGTCCTTCCCATCCAAGGACGCTTCGCTAAGTGTTTACTCTGCTGTTTACCTGACGGTGAGAAGAATGCACGAGAGTACTGGGGGCTATAATGAATGACAGAGAGGTTAACCAATGAGAAAACAGTACATAACATTTCACTTTTATTTTTATTTATACATGTAGTTTGATTACTTTGTTTAGCTTTTTTCTCATATATGGTGTCACCTGATGTCTTCCCTTTTAAACCCTTAAAACCAACATTTCTCTTACTTTTGCTTTCACACTGCTCTGACACATGCACAGTACAATGTTCAGTACATCTCATCCCACTAATTAAGTTTATTGGCATTTTGGCCCTGAGGTGGGACCATGTGATGGTTTAGCATCAGTACCACCGGAATGAGGACATTTGTATGGATCAGACTTTTGGACTTGGTGTTTCCCTTTCGTGTAGAATTCAAAATGTCATGTGTGAAATAATTAATTTAATAGTGTGACGACCATGAACGTGTGACAACTTTCATTAGTGAAAAATGAAGTCTGAACATTAAGGAGCTCATCAGTTTGACTATAGAGAATTAGATTCAAGATTCATTTAACTAAACTAAAGCTACACTTGTAATGCAGTTTGTAGTCTGATGTTATGGCAAATCTACGGACATTCAACTGGTAAATAAAGTAAAAATCAAACAGTCTATATAATGCACATAAATAGTGTAAACAAAAAATGAAAATACTGAAATGAATGTGAATGTTGTTCATTTTAGATTTATTTATGTTAATTTAAATCAGTGCCACCTACTGGAGTGTCGAAAAAACAAATATTAAAATTCTCAATGAGGTTTTGGGATAGATTTTCTTAACACAACCTGAGCACAGATAATTAAAAGTCAATGTGAAATGTACTTTTGACACTAAAGTTATTCATTTGGGACTGAATCTAATGAGTTTACATCTTGGTGAAACTAAAATTTGGAACATGAAAAAATCGCCAAACAAACAGAGATGAATAGATCTTCGTGACCTGCACTGATTACAGTTCTTAACCACACCTGAAATTTAAAATTTCTTTCAATAAGAAGGACATTTTCTGCAAGAAGGTGCAACATGTCACCTCTGGGTCTTTGATGGATGTACTGGCAAGAAAAGGACCTCATATTTCTTGAAAATGTGTCAAGGATTATTTCATACAAGCAGAGGATGGGTTCAGGCATTTTTTAAAAAAACAGCCTGGAGGAACACATGAAGAATGTCTTTTTGAAGGGCTATTTAAAGAGCTGGTATTTGATATCAGAGTGATGGAGGGGCTCAGCCGCTGAAAAGTGAGAAGCGCAGATTCTATCAGCGGGACAAAGAGAAATACAAGGGCAGATTGTCGATGAAAAGAGGATTTGATAGGCATGAGAGGAGGTAAGAGTTCAAAAAGTGGGAACACATGTAGGAAGGCTCGATGTATGTTTTTTTTAAACGGAGCCAGCCCTCTCATGACTTTCACTCACAGCGAGAGGTTTTCCTATTCAGTTAATCGTGTAATCTTTTATTCTTTGTGGGAAAAAAAAACAAACTTTGTTTTGGGGAGTTATTTCACTCATATGATGTAAGGTTTTGACATCTTCGCTTAACTGTTTTGTCATGCATCGGAGGCTCTGTGCTGTCATGAAGCGGTAAAACATTTGATTCTGTTTCTGTGGGAACACCTGCGGTTGCTCTGCATGAGACTGCTTATGTTCTTGTATATCTAAATAGAGGTACAGGGACTCTTGTTAAACCTTTGAGACACAATAAAAAATGTCATATTTTGTATTTTTTTTACACTTGTTTGGTCTGACTTTATCTGCCTTCTACCTTCCTTTTCCAGATGTACATCACCAGCACCATCAAGACCAAGTCCAGCCGCCTGGCCAAGCCTGTGCTGTGTCTGGGCACGCTCTGTTCGGCCTTCCTCACCGGCCTCAACAGAGTCTCAGAGTACCGGAACCACTGTTCGGACGTGGTGGCCGGATTCATACTGGGATCAGCCGTCGCCCTGTTTCTGGTGAGGGCGATAAAAGAGTGAAAAGTTTGCGTGGAAGCGGGGATTAGAGGAGGGGAGAGAGGAGATGGTGATTATTCTGAGGTGGATTCTGGTCATCGCTTATTTTCACATTATAATAATAATTTTCCAGCTTCATTTTGGAACTGACTCAAACCAGTAATTAAATGATTAATTCAGGCTGCAGTCCCCACCAAAGCCGGTAACATGGTTAAGATGCCATCTTTAATGTCAAACTTAATGCAAATGTATGTGTGAAAATTCATATACGCAGCAGATTATGGAGTATTGATTCATGTTGGTCTGTCTTTAGTGACAATGGAAAGTGTTTCCAGAGGTTGGCTGTAAACTTCAGTCATGTGTGGAGAGTTCCCAAACACTTATTTGGTAGAGAAGCTAAAAAGAGTAGTTCATGAAGCGGTGATAGAGGGAGGGCATGTGAAACAGGATGGAGCAGGGTTTGGCTTGAAGGAGGTTCAGATACAGGTGAATTCGAATGGAGGGACAAAAAGTCAAGAATGCACCGTTGATTGGGGGGAAAGAAGAGAAGAGAAGAAAGGAGAGGAAACACTGAGGTGGCACCCGGATTTCTACTAAGATCAGCAGTCGCTCCGGTTTCGAAAGAGCTCAGAGAGGAAGGGTAGTGAAAGGCAGACGGACCAAAAGTGAGAGGAAAGTTTAGGGAGACACTATTTTAAATGGGGGTTTTGTTTAATTCAGAGATGTTAGAAAGAACCAGTTAAGTTAAGGGGACCAGGGATCTGATATATTTTGGTTTTGTGCTCCAGATAAGGGGAAATGGTCTTGTAAGTGTGAGACTTTTGAACAATTTAAACAAATGGCGTAACAAAGTAGAATCTGTGCCCGCCGGGCTCGTATTTGCAAGCAAGAAGTTTCCCTGTCCTGAAATATTTCATGTAAATCCAATCAGTCTGCTGTGATGTCTAACAGCCTGGCTTCCACTGGAAATGAAAAAGGCATTGTCAACATCAGATTTTATGCTGAGTGTTTAAATGCGCCCTGCATTCATGATTGATTTATGAGTGATTACGGCTGAAACCCTCAAGTTGTTTTTGGGGTTGAAGCGGAAAGCCCATTGAGGAGACAGGAAGGTGAAGGGAACCCCCCACAAATCAAAACAGATTTATTTAGCAGTCTCAGAGGCTTCATTACATGTAATTGCCGCTGCGCCCCGAGCCTCCAGGCAGGAAGGAGTGTGAAACAGAGGAGAGGAAGCAGGAGGCATGGAGGGAAGACTGAGGAAAGAGGAGATCGGGGATTGTTAGCATTTGAACATGAAACCTCAGATGGTCTGTTATCACTGTGGTCAAACATGAATCCAGCTTTTCAAAGGGTGAACACAAAATTTACACCTCGGCTGAGCCACGAGCCCTGTTAAAAACCACGAATTTCCAAGCCAAATTTCAGTATACCTAATTCATTGAGCATGTCATATAACATATTATTGTTTTGCTATGTCACATAGTATGGAAGTACTTGAAGTATTATTGAGTATTTCATAAATTGCACTACTTTGTACCTAAGGTAGATGCTGAAAACAATGAGCTGCCTTAGATATGGAAAAACATGCTTGTACATTATATTATTATATTATATGCTGTATTCAGTATACAGCATGTTAAGGATTAAGCATTAAGTATTCAATGTTAGTGCAGTGACAGTGCAGTGTGATTGGTTAAAACCTTGTTGGATTTTAAGAAATTGTAGGGCAATAAATAGTGGAAATATGGTTATATGGTATGGATGGTGAGGAGGATTCCAGATACTGTGTGTGTTGAGCATTAAGAGAGAAATTACCTATAAAAATTGACATACACTGAGTCAGTGATGTCCAGGGAAAGATGAAGACCATAAAGTCAATCATCACCTCAGCAGCTTTGAACCTGCTCGATTCCGGATTATTATCAGCAAAGCATGAACTGAGGAGAGCTGCCTCGCCCATACACATTTGCCCAATTGTATTGATTGAAGCTCATCAAGGGCTTGTCATGTGAAACCTGAAGCGATTTGATGGACTGCTACCTTGAAGGAAATTAATTGTTGAAAAGAGACTTGAAAGCAGGTGTAGCTCAAATCCCCATGCTACCGGTGCTCACAGAGACGAGATCTGAATGGACTCATCAAACAGAAACGGCCTTTGGTCTTACAAGAGGTTTGTCCTCTGCCGGCAGATTGAGGGATCAGTGTTAAATGCTTGGTCGTGGAGCTGCAGGATGATGAAGGTAAAATCAGGAGACGGACATGTCCATTTGATCCAAGACAAAGTAGAGGCATGTTTTGACTGCTGCCAAGTCTTAAAGAAGCAAAGCCTCATAAAATTTAACATGTTCAAAGCTTCTAATTCCAGGCCTTTTAAAGTATGTAGAAATGCAATTTAAAATTATTATATTATATTATATTATATTATATTATATTATATTATATTATATTATATTATATTATATTATATTATATTATATTATATTATGTATATTATATTATATAGTTCTGAAAACCAAAAACATAATGTACATTAAGTCAGTTCAGTCTGGACCAAATATATTTTATTCGTTCAGAATTGAATTTTGTGCCAAGAGCATATGCAGTTTTTAGGCTCTGGAAGAAATCTTTTTGGCATTTTTGTAACAACAAGCAAAATTCACGTTGCTCACCTGAGACAGTAGTTGGCAGCTTGGCAGAGCCTGTCTTCGCATTGATGACAAGATGCAGAAAGGGAAAGAAAGCAGGCTTCCACGGCCTTCAGGAATGCCCCTCAGCTGAGCGAAAACAAGAAAGCGGAGACCGTACTGGAATGTATTTGAGACGAGCAGAATGGTTGTAGCTCAGAAGAACCTCATCTAACGGTAGATAACAACAGTTGTGTTAAAACAAGAGAAAGGAGTTGAACACAAAGGCCTGCACTTTGAACATTTGTTGACTTTCTCAGCCTGATCATCTGAAAAGTTTAGGTTCACTGAGATGGACGTTTTGGTAAAGAATTCATATGTTTTTAGTGAAATGGCGAAGCTGGAGTCTTGTCCTCAGATGCCTGGCAGCTGTATTTATTTATCTGCTGGGTCCGAGAGCACTGGAGAAGAACTGCCCATAAACAGCCACAAACAAGGAAACCTTGAGCGTTCTGCAGCAGCGAATCGCCGCGCTTCATTTTCTCTTTTCCCACTGCCCGAGGACATAGTTGGCCTGGGGGGTAGATTCTCCTTCGGGCTGCCCTGCCTTGATTAACTAGTCCACGGAGGAGTGCAGAAATGTAGCAACCTTGGTGGTGTCTCTACTGTTAAAAGAATCTGACATATGGATGAAAACATCTACAAGTAACTGTAATTTATAACTATTTTAACAGACATATAAATGAAGAAACAAGGCATCAGTTCACTGTGCCTGCCGGGCATAGTGCCATGCCACAGAGACGAGCCCCCCGGAGCATCTCCACTGGCCACATTAAGTGATGGCTGCCTTTCGTAGACTCATACAATGTTTGATCGACCTTTTATACCCATATAAACTTTATATTGCAGCGATAACTGCATTGAAGGAAAAAAATATGGTCACATCTCTCAAAAAAAAAATCACGGGTGCTCTTAATTCCTTCCAGTTGGAGCCTAATATCCCAGTGATGCTGGTTGACAAGCAGTCTGATTTAAGCAGCAAGAAATCTCATTCTAATGGTGTGATCCTCACGCTACATTGAGCTGTACCTGCAGATAACAGTCTCACATCTTCTGAATAACTGTCTGATAATAAAATATGTCTCGAAGGACCAGCGCACACACACACACACACCTTTATATTGCCTCTTAGAGTCTGCTGAAATCGGTGGACAGCCTGCTACTGTAAAGATGGAGTCTGTATCAAGGCATGACTCTTGGCCATGCTAGCGGCGTGGCTCTGGGGGTGCCGCTGTCAGTCTGCCAATCCGCCACTTTGGTCCAGACCGTCAGCGTGCCATGACATTGGCATTTAGCTCAAAGCGCTGCTGTGCTAAGGTACATCCTCACAGAGCTGCTAGCATTGCTGCGGGCACATGTTATAACATTACAATCATGTGTAAAGTAAATGTGTGTTTGGAGAGTTTCGGGGGATTAAGGTTAAATATTACAGCTAAAGTTAAATTAAAACTTTATTACGGATTCACAGAGCTTAATCTCTCATAACGTAATACATCCAGCCTGGTTGGAGGTTTGTAAATTTGGCAAAAGTGACACCAGTCACAAGGTCAGAACTTCACAGCTGAAACAGACTTTCCCATCCTAAGAATGAATCCTTGATATTTCAGTCCCATATTGGCCTGTGTCGCCGTTAACCCGCCGTGCTATTAATGTTGAGCTGTCCTCACGCTTTACAGGGCATATGTGTCGTGAACAACTTCAAAGGCGTCCACAGCGTGGCGGCCAAACAGAAAACCGAAGACTATCGCGGTCTGCCACTGATGACTTTCCCCCGCGTAGAGAGCCCCCTGGAGACCCTCAGCGCACAGGTACCTGAAAACACTTAACCTGGCATCCCGGAAACCTAATCTCTGTGATGCACATTATCTCCCCCCATTAATTGGCAGAGCTCCCTCAAGACACTGAGCTTAAACAAATATCCTCCTTCAGATACTTTGAATTTAATCTACTGTAATTTGCTTTGGGGTGTAATTTGTTGTAATTTACTTTCATGCCCTGCCTCAGTGACTAATTTCCTACATTTCCTGGAAATCCCATTGAGAAAGGGTGTTAGATTAATCAGCTAAAGGTGGGATTTCAATATCAGTCACATATTTGGTTGACCGTTTGTTTATTCTTTCTTTCTTTCTTTCTTGCTTTCTTTCTTTCTTTCTTTCTTTCTTGCGTTCTTTATTTATTTCTTTCCTTCTTTCAAGCAATGACACGTTCAAAAGAACATACAGGCGTGACATTTTGCACTACACCCATGTTCTCCCTCTCAAATGCACAGAGACACATACAGAACCTCACACAGAGCACTCCTGATAGTGGCTGACAGTGATTTCCTCTACCTTTTCATTCCCACGCCTTTTTCCCCTCCCTTGTCTCCTTTCCTTTTACTTCCTTTCTTATCTCCCTCATCCGTTATACCTCTTCCTCCATCCCTCCCCCCACGCCCCCCCTTTTCAGAACCACTCGGCATCGATGACAGAGGTCACATGACTAAGGGGGCAGCACCGGGTCACGTTTGCGTCTCCACAGCACTTCCAGACACAATGACGAGGACGCATGCGTATGCCACGTGGCTCCGAATGCTTAACAAAAAACACTGATATATCTGTTTAATTCACCTGGGGGACAAAATACACCATGTTTCCAATGGTTCCATCTCGTTGGGCTATGCTCAATTAAACCTGCCAAGGCACACAGCTCGCACTGGCAAAACTATCACAAGGCAAACGTAAGCACAGATTGTTTTTCCAGATATTTTCCATTTGAAACATGGGACTTTTTTTGCCTCCAAGGTGTGCTGTTTGTAGTTTAAGGACGGTGTTTTGTACATTTTGTATGAGCGAGTGCTGTAGCCTATCCTGACATGTGTTAAACCTGCACACTTCCTGTCAGCTGACTCACTCTGTTTTACATCACATCCTGTCAGGTGACTTGCCTCGTCGATCACCACATCTACCCCCCTCAGTCTGAAAAATCTACTATGGAAAAAATATTGATGTTGTTGTTCTGTGATGTTTGTCATTTGTACAGAAAAAAGACAGAATCCTTCTTTTTATTATCTCTTTCTGTACATTAATTGACCGTGTCAGGTCATATTTTGTAAAGATTTTTGTTAATCTGTATGACTATTATGATCCATTTGGACCTGTTTGCCTGCTGTAAACCTGGATATGTTTTGGTATCAGTTTAGGTGTTTTGGGGAACGACCCCTCTCCCCTTTGGAGGAAATGACAAGGAAGAGTCAGTGACATCCTCCGAGTCAGAAAATGGGGTTTGGCACTAACAGTGCCATGTTATTAGCCACAATGAAAATGAAATATGATTGGTTGAAATTATCACCACGAGCGCGTTTCACCCCAATTTCCTGATTCACTGTGATGTTAATAGAATTTTTTTCTACAGAGAGGTCTAGTGGGGCTAGCCTGTGCCAGATCTATGTGAAGATTTCACTGGTATGGTTTAACAATTAAATTCAAACTGATATCCCAATGGAAGACATCTTTATTAACTACATGGATGGAAAAAACAAAAAAAGAGAAAGAAATGTTCTTTGGAGTGAGACTGAGTGACTTACTTAAGGCCTGGCTAGCCCTTTAATGGAAACCAGGCTAATGACTCCTGCTTCACTTTTCCTCCTTGAGGCACCCCTCCCCCTCCCCGACCCACCAGTGGATTGTGATGCAATGTTGTGACTCCATTTCCCATTGGAAGATACGCCCAGCATGAAGAGAGAAGTCGAGATGTTTAATAGATATTCATGATTTGAAATATACTCATTATCATTGTGATTACAACGTCTTTTTCTTTAAGAAAAAATAGCGTTTCATTTGAAATGCTACATATATTTTTTTTCTTGGTTTGTCCACAAATTAAATAGTCAGTAGCAACAACGTGTTCTCTTGTGTTTTTCATTGTGTGTAAGAATGAAATTGTGAATGAAGTGGAACTGGTTACTTATTTTTTCTTTTTATCATAAAAAAAATATGTCCAAAGACAAAGAGGCTTTGGTGCATTTAAACAATTTCCCCATTCCTTCTTGACAGTCAGTCTTACCAACTTACTTTGCTGGAGCACGTGAGAAACATATCTGTCCTTGTGTTTGATTTAATACTAAGAAATTCTTTTCTTTACTTCCATTTTTGTTGCCCTGAGTTGAGCCTTCTGCTGCGAAATCCCCCCTTTTTTGCTAACCTAAATCAAGCCTCATCTACATCCAAAAGCTATGGTCATATTTGCACATAATCACATTTTGTTTAATGAAATGTCCGCGCACTCGGCCCTGACAAGGAATGTGATGTCCTTATTCCAGTGTGGATAATAAATAAATACTGAGCACAGTGCTCAAGAACTGCAAAAAGTCTTGAGAGACTGATGCTGTGGTTTGTAGTCTGGTAATGTAATATTTTACTTAATAGAGTGATGCCACACACTAAAAATATCCTTTAACAAATACTGTGTTTCGGTGTTTCCATCGGCTGATTGTACGTATACTCATGGTCAAAGTTGCACACAGGTAAACTCAACTGAAGCGAATTGGAGACAGAAGGAATATTCATAGATTTGAAGTGTAATGTGATCCTAACTTTAAACGGTTGATTGGCACATGTAGACGGTGTAGTGGGCAGTACACAGTCTAAAGAGAGCAATGGATTTTTTTTAGCAAACTTGGGTATGACAGGCCCCCCAGAAGTCGACATGAATATGACTTTATTCTTGTTCCATGTACCTAGTGTCACATCCTGTGAGGCCGGCATTTCCTCCTCGCATCACACCCCAATCCAGCCACACACGCTACCCAGACGAAGGATTAGAACGAGCACAGATATGCTAAAACCAGGCTCTTATTTAGTTTTTCTGTTGATTCATCCTGTTACAACCGCAGCGACTTCAGTGATGTTTATGTCACGGCTAAGCAGGGCATACACACATGGAGACACAAAGAAAGCTGACGGCTCAGCCAGTGCAGTTGCTCTTTTGCTCTGTCAGGTATTCATTTCAGCTGTGACAGCCTGCGCTTACCCTGCAGACACACTGGCTAAATAGATAGGGACTGTTGGTGTGTGTGTGTGTGGCAGTATTTGACCATGCCATGTGTTTATACAATGTCATCCTTGGCTGTTCTGAATATGCCTTCCTGTACAAATTGCTGTCCCCTAGCAGTATGAATTAAGAATGGTGCAAAAACCGAATATCGTTTCAACGTGTGCAGCAGAGCTCTGAGTGAGTTGGTTATGTATATAGCTGCAGGGCGTTTTTAAAACCATAATGGAATCTATTTAGACGGGAGGAAATGAGTAACTGCGGGTGAATTTCAATGGCCAACTTGAAAAAAAAAAAAAAAAATCATCAATGCACAGTTTGATTGGTGTGCCCTGGATGTCATCCATTCTTCCATAACTCCAGTGTCTTGTCTTTGTGTGTCTTACAAAAAACGGGGCTCTAGTTACCTTTCAGTGAAAGCACATCCCTCAAGTCCTTGACAAAAAGTGTATAATAGAAATAATTTTGATTTGAGTCAGTTGTCTGTCAGTTTGTTTTGCTATTAGATGACATTAACATTTTTAGAAGGCTGAGGGGAACGTCATACCTAAGAATTTAAAGGTTATGGAGGTAAAAAAATTAAAAGCAACACCGGAGGAGTCACTCTTCACGAGGCCGACAAACTCTCAACTCGTGCTATGATCTGCTTTCTAATTTGTACTGGAAATTCAATGCTGCCATCTGAGGTTGCTTTAGGGAGGTCGAAGAAAAAAAAAAGTTTTCTTTAAATTAAGTGCAAGGAAGAGAGGTAAGTTTTTAATAACAGAACACATCCAAACGCAAACAGAAAAGATGCAAGAAAACAGGTCTTATCACAGAGGGACTGTTTCAACCGTGTGTTCAACAGTGAATGATCATGTAAGATGTCAGAGTTCAACTTGTGGCCTACATTCAACATTTACTAGATACTAATGGGCTTGTACCAACACCTGAAGGGTAGTCCTGTGTTTGCTGTGTCACAAGATTTCAAAAGCACCGGTATGATGTCAAGAGGCTAGGTAAAAAGGTCCTGTTTTGGGTCTGTGAGAGAAAAGACTGATTACTTTTTATTAATTACCATTTCAAGTACGACATCTCCTGTTGTTTATAGCCTTGAAGCCATTATGAACAAAAAAAAAAAACAACCTCTGGACCATAAGTCAAACTCTGACAAGTTAAATGATGACTTTCTTTAAGAAAGTAGAAGTGCATTGGTGAAGTGCAGGACAACATTATACAGTGAACCCTAAAATAAGATTTTGTATCATCCTGTAATGCACCACAAGATACAAACCCGATCCATCAATATAAAGATGTCTTGCTGAAGCTTTATATCTTTTTTGGTTGCTGTTCTTGTACTCGCAACAACTGCCTGACCAACCGCCCAAAAGGCGCAAATGCATTGCCAAAGGTCAGAAACATTAGGTCACCAGCAGTAACCAACCAATCACCAGCAGTAGTGTTTCTGTCCTTTCCCCCCCTCGAAGATACAGGGTTTCAGCAAGACTCAAGGACATAAAGACTTAAATGGCTGGGTTCAACTTCAGGTCATATACACTCTCAATGAGTCTCAACACTAAGACTCAGGTGAATTAGCCCATTAAGCCTACATACCAAAGAGTCTTCATATCTATGATCGAAATTATCATCATGGCAAGCAAATCTGTACCCTTGAAGAGACTAGTTTTATAGGAAAGGGATGAGGGATGAGAGGACGGAGTAGAGAGGACTAGGAATGGAGGTAAATGGGGGGGAATGAAGTGATCAGAAAAAAGGTGAAGGGGGGAGAAAATGGAGGAAGGGAAGTTAAGAAGAGGAAGGTTTGCACAGCTCGTCAGTGACAGCAACAAGCTAGAGAGAACAGATTTGATTCAGGGTTCCTGGTACACCATTGTCCAATGCCTCTTGTCTGGGTAAATCTCACGTTCCAAAAGTCAGGTAATGTTAAACCGGAGTCACAGGATCTGATCCCTGGATCATTTCTGTCCAGCGTTCAGGGGAACTCCTGAGCCGGGGAAGATTCAACTTCCAGGAATCTGTGAAGGATCCTTTTCCAAAACCTACAAGAGGTTTTGGAAGCTAGTCCCATGTCTAACCTGGTTTCTCTGGGCACAACAAAGGAAGAAAGCTTCAGAACTCCGGTAGCGTGTTTGTGTGTTGGTTAGTCTGCTGGTGGGACTGGGTGTATTGAGCAAACTGGTTAGACTGATGCGTAGTGGACTGACTTGGTGCAGTCTGGTTTGCTTGCTGGTTTTCTGATTGGTACAGTTCCAACTCTCTCTTCCTCCTCATAGCCGACTGCAGCTGTTGCTTGATTACGAGGATTTGACCCTCCAGTTCTGACAGCTCCTGAACCAGCGGGTTCCGGCCCACACCCAGTCCAGGGCCACAGTCGCCCACACCCAAACCCCGGCACTGTCCCGATGTTATGCCCTGCCCGGAGCCCCCCTGGCCCGGCCCAAGACTTTGGGCCAACCCCCGCCCTAAGAGGTCAGAGCGACCGTTAGAGTTAGTCACAATGGGCAGGTGTTTCTCCAGTAGGGGAAGAGAATGGGGATGAGGCAGGGGAGAGGGGGGTGGTGGAGGAGGAAGATCCTGGGAGGATGGGCGTTCCAGGTCATTCTGCATCTCTTGTGGTAGGACCCTACGTCTGTTGCAGTGAGAGGACTCTGCAGGGTTCCAAGATGCTGACTGGTTGTTTCCCTCATTGCACCTGGAGATAAGACACATACACATACAATGTAAGGCAGGAATTCTGTTTTCTTTGTAAGAGTGCCAGTATTTGGTATCATCTGACAGCATCTTTCCTGGATCCCATATGTAAAACCAGCAGCTCAGATTGATTTATTTATGTATGCTGTTTGCAGGTTAGGTGAGAACTAGGCCTTAAACAAGATAATAATGACCAATTTCCCTAAACTGCTGTATAGGAGAGCTCCAGACATTGTGAAGAGACTCATGTCGAGATTCTTGGAGGAATAAAACAACCAGTGTGAATGCTTGCCAAGAGATAGTACAAGTGTTCTCCCTGAATGTCCCATTAAATGAAAAATGGGTTTTCATGTGTTTACCAGAGAGTATTGTTCTGCTTCTTATTGTGTGATATATTTTATTTTTACTTTTTAGTCACACTAGCAGCTTGGCTCTAGGGATTGCAAAGTTGACGTGTTGGTCGGTCAATCTGTCCACCACTTTGGTTCAGACTTAAATATCCCAACAACAATTTGACAGACAAACTCTGAACAGACGTTCATGGTCCCCAGTGGATGAATTCTGCTGACTTTGATGATTCTCTGAATCTTCTGTGTTTTTTAAATATCTTGACAAATATCGGATGGATTGCCATGAAATTTGGTACACATCTTCATTTCTTTAACACCATCATTAGGTCAGTTTTTAATTTGTGTCCATTACTTTACTTTATACCCAAGTACCAACAAACCTGATGACTTTCCCATCAGCTTCAACTGTAATTGGCAAACTACCATTGCTAACATGCTACTATTTTAATCCAGAATGCTAAGTATCTTCATGGTCTGACTAAATAATCTAATGGTCACATTACTTACATATTTTGTCAGAGAATAGCCATTATACTATAGCTGTAGTTGATCAAGAAAATTACATTAGAATAAACACTGCTGTAAAACAGCTGTTGTTGGGTATTGTGATGCTGCAGGTAGAGCTGCTGCTGATGAACCAATGCATGGATTCATTATTAACAATATCTTAAAGCAGGTATTGAGAACAAAAAGAGAAGATCTTCACTGTCAAGGCTCACTTGTAAAAAATCAAATTCATGTCCGATTAAGCAATTTAGCATTGATCTCACCAACCACTCCCATCCAACCTGAAGGCCTACCTTCATCTTTAAGCTAATGAGAACTAGCAGCAGAAAGTGGGTTGGAGGTGTGAGGTGTCATGTGCTATCTAGGCTTAATGATATATCACCTGACAGTTCCTTTCTCTTCATGCTGCTTCGTGGAGGAGCAGAGTGATCCTCAATTAGAGTCAGTTTAACAGCAGTCTTGCCTTCTTTTCAGCTAATTTATCCTGCATAATCGTGTTTTGTGTACTGTCGAAGCACCACAAACCACTGTAGAAAAATGTAATGTTAAAGCTATTTTACTGAAGATTCAAAGAGAGACGAACTAAAAAAAAACAGCCAGCCATGGTTTTCCTTGGTGACATAACAGCTCCTTTGATTGCACCTGCAAGTCATCCTGGATCTTCTCCTTTTTTTACACAGCATCAGCACACGGTAGGAAGAGGGCAGATAGAAAGTGGCATTTGCAATACATGATTGGATATTACACAAGCCTGGTGTCATCTTGGGTTTATACAGAATGTCCTTGCTTTCATGATTCACACAACCATAGAAATCTTTTGCTGGATGCAGACCTATCACCCAGTCCAGATAACTGATTCAGAATATTTACTTATTGTTGAATTGTTTGTCCTTTGGTTAATAGATTGTGCGGTGCTTTGGTGAGTCTGGATTAAATGCCACATAAGGACAACACCCTGAGCTCTTATTCAAAGAAAATGACTTGCATTTTAAAACTAAATTACATTCATATAAATGGTAGAGTAGTAAACAGATTACCATTGAATTTTAATAGCAGAGGTATGGTACATCATAAAAAAATCAATTCAAGGCTTAAACCTTTTATGAACATAAACTTTAAGCAATATATAAAGCTCCTGAGATTACTCTGTGTTTTCTATCACTGAAAATGAGAAAACAACCCAGTATATAAAGCAACAATATAATATATATAATATATACTGTACTTCCTGCAAACTTGAAAGTTTAAAGTTTCCTCATTTATAGGATAGTTTGAATTACCAGAGTCTTAGAAAAGAAGAGAACTAAATTTGGTTCCCTCTCTCAAACATACACTTTTTACATTTATTGGTCCAGATATGCAAGCTGAAAAATACCCATGATTTCATTAAAGCAGTATAGAAAAGAGATTCCCATCGTATGAATTGAAGCCTAACTGAAGAACTCTGAATCAAAGGTGTTTTTCGCCGGTGATAAGAAAAAGTGACAAGAAGAATCTAATGAGATACTCCTGACATCAAAGGAGATCTTAAGCTGAAGTATGAGACATCAGAATATATAAGAACATAAAAAGAATTTCATCTTAAATTGATATATGCACTTTTTGACAAGACGGCACCTGTGCTTACATTGCGGCTGCACTGAAAGAGAGAATATTTTGCAATGTGGTTAACAATATCAGATCTCTTAAGCTTTAAGTCTTATCACCCCAATTTCAGCATCTTTAGAAGCATTACCTATTGCATAGTGTGCTAAACTTTATAGTGTCAGTGTTCTCTAACTAATGACGTTATATCACAGCGGCCGCATGATCTCAGGCAGGTCTCTGGTAGGTGTTATCATCTAGATTAAAAATAATAGCTTGCTGAGCTTTTGTGCCATTAGTGCTCAATGGATGCAAAACAGCCTTTTAGACACTTGCTTTTATGCTTTTATCTGTAAATACCTCAGTCTAAACGTCTATACAATTTTTGTTACGCGTGCATTGTTTTGCCTTTGCTGATGAATTCTCATTTGCTTTTTATTTATTCAAAGCACTATGTGGCTGCTATGGAAAGTGTGACACAAATGAAGATGATTCTTATCAAAGGTGGATCCCAAAGTCTTTAACATCACTAAAAAGCCTATTCCTCTGCCTTAATTTTCTGAACATTTAGGAGCCCATATTCTTCTCCCATAAGAAAGGGCACCTCTTTCACCTTTCATGCTATCATCTGCTATAATGACTGAGATGGAGCTCACATAATTTTACTTGAAAATATATAAACACCAACATTTTTTTGAGATAGAGATAGAGATAGAGATTCCCACAAGAAATAACAATATCAAGGTCAGACAGGGAACTGTGCACCATGCAGCGTTTGGCAAGTGTGTTTAGCAGATGAAAAGCACGCTGAAATATAAATCATTATTCCTCCAATGTTAGGGTGTCCTTCACATCATCATTATTTTCCAAGATGGTGAAAGAAGAACTACACACACAAACAGGTTTTAAAATTAAGCGCTGTAAAAAGGTTATTGTGTTGCTGTCAGTGGCATCAAAGGTCGTCTCCATTTCCAGCTCAAAGACAAATAGGCCCCTTTGTTTTACATTCTGTATAGGCCACGAGTGTATATAGATCACTGAAAGTCAGCCAATGCTCTCCTCATCATTTACTGAGAGAGAATTTAGTTTTCACAAGTGCTGAAGCTAAGGTACTCCTGCTCCTTTTCACAGCTTTTCAGATTCCTCTCTCATTTAGATATGCCCTATGCGTCATTTAAATTTTCATAAATATTGATTTTCTTCACAGGCTGTGGTTTTACTACTGTCCTTGCAACCCCGCTGTAGATCCAGAGTTGCTAGACACCAAAGCACAATCCAAGGCTATTACTATTCACATCTGCCTATTGATCACAGATACTTTTCTATCTCGGGTCAACCGAGTGCAGCCTGTGAAGAGAAGACAGCTCATCTTTACCTGCAGCAGCTCTCTAGGCTGCATCCTTAGAAAGGAATTAGATTGGAATATTTCGCCACTGACTATTATTTCCCAACCCATCTGTCAGTACAGATGTTGCTACTAGCAGTCACAACAAGGCAGGAGCACAGCTTGTATCACAGTGAATAGGGAGGCTGCCCGTCAACAAGCAGGACACAGGTGCACCAGACAGATATGCACCCTGCTGAAGTGTCCTTGAGCAAGATGTTGAATCCCTCCCAGCTCTGGAGGCGGGGCAGCTCTGTGAAACTTTAAGTGACCTCTTGACCAAACTGTGGAAGGGGAAAAATGTTAATGTCAAATTTGGTCTCCTTGCACTCGCCTGTTATATGGCAGCTGTTATCTATTGTCATTACGCCCCTTTCAAATTGTGGTGTACAAGTATTACACAGCGGGACTGACACAGGATCGCACGATGCCTGTCGAATTATTTCAGCACTGCACAGTTGCTCCGGTACCCGAAAATTCAACTCTTGAGGAAAAATGTAAGTGCTGTCAGGAGTGACGCATCAAAAGAGTGTTTCAGAGTATCACAGACACTGCTCGTGATTCTCTCAGACAGACACTTCTCTGATGCATTTGGGCGTCAACCTTAGCCCAGTTAGGAAAAGAAATGCATTATGGTCCCCTAAGTAGTCGTTTTAATTCCATTTTTACCCATATGCTCAATTTGGTTTCATAATGCCTTTTTTTCATTATGCTGATCAAACACAGGTGCACATACAGCACTTCTCTGTAAGATGTACTGTAGTGGTGCCACCGACACTGTCTGATATCCGCCCCCATTTACATCACAAAATCTCATACGCACAAATGGGAAGATCATCCTCTCTCAGTGCAGTGCCTGCAAATCAGATGTTTCTGACACACACGGTTTGTGCAGGACACTGACAATATGACGGTAATAATTTCTGACTGATTTCTGACTCTTCGACAGCGTGCAGGCACGATGCAGAAGAGCTTGATTGAATGACCGTAATTATGCAGGAGTAGGTAATCTATCCTCATTACCGCAGGCATCCCTCACATGGCCTTGGCTCCATAATTATTATGTGCATTTAATCTCCACTTTGAGTCCTCCACCTGAGTGTCCCTTCAGTGTGTGGTGCTAAGTAGGGATTTCTGTGAAATACAGCACAGCTGAGAAAGATAAAATGCAACTCATTTGCTCAGCAAAATGCTTGAGGGTAGTTTTGATCTCCCTTAGAAACCTTAAAAAATGGAGCTCCCACTTTGCTTAACTTACATCAGATATGCTTACCTGATAAGCAAAGAGGCTGCTCCGATGTGACATAAAACACGGCAATATGAGCAGTGATATAAATAAAAGGGGCTACACTATGACACGCACAGCAGTGGTGTCAAAAGGACTGTGAAGGTTTACGTAACTAATCTGGACCATGCAACATTTGAAAAGACAGTGAAACTGACCCAAAAAGCTGATGATTTACTAAATCTCCCTCTCTCACCCACAATAGGCTGTGACGTCAGCATGAGATTATTTCCTCAATTTCCCTTACTGATAATTAGCTTCCAACAGACTGACCATTCTATTTAGTTTCTGATTAAAAAGTGGTCCCTTAACTGCCACTTGGATGTTAATTGATGTCACTTATGTGCAGTCTGATAATTTGGCCAATGGGCCGTTTAACTTTGGAAAATTAGCTTCCTGCCTCTGTGCCTTTTTGGTGTGATTGAATGTTACCACATATGGGCTCATCTGTGATATGTGATATGTTCGAGTGATACCCAAGAATTCAGGATGTCATCTTTAGAAAAATCTAAGTAATTGTTTTTGTCTGTATTTCTTTGGTAATGTAGTTATGTTGTGGCTTTTTAAGATTTTTAAGTGGTAGGAAAATGAATTACATTTGGCTAAGGGAGCAGTGGTTTGATACTACTCTGTGTGGAATAAGAGCACACTACAAAAACCAAACACAGCATGGGTGTGTTTCCATCCACTTGTTTTTATGGGCATTTTCATTCTGGGTATAAAAAACCTGAATGTAAACCCTATAAACAACACACAAAGTGCAATGGAAACAGACTCTATAACAAGTACATGACAGTGAGTCTAAAGATCACATCTGTGTGGACTGATGAGGAGATGAGGAGTTTCTCAAGTGAATGCATACATAAATGCTGTACAGTGTTTGCACCATTTGAGATTTGACTGATGATCTTTTATTTATGACACCTCTTTGCACCTGGCACCTGACTGGAAAATTAATGCCAAATGATGTTTCTCTTGATTAAACGACTTCTTTTGCTGATTTTCCAGATATTTGGTTCAAATGTGCACTACACTCCAATGGAGACCTGGCTATTATTTTTGCAAGTTAAAACAAAATGCTCTACATGGGTCATAAATAATGACAATTACACAACTAGTCTCAGTTCAATCAGTTAGGGCCGGGATTCTCCTCAAAACAGCTTAATAAAAAAAACATTACATTAAGCATGAATGTATTCCCAGTGATGTACTTGTCTACTGGATTTATTCGACTGAACTGAAAGTGTGTTGAGCCCAGCGTTCAGTGACAGGGACAGTACCTCTTCTCTGGCTTGGTAACAGTCGGTAGTTTGTCATCAGTGAAGACTGAGTTGAGGGCCCGGTGCAGTCTCTGGAAAACAAGAAACACATTAGCTGCTCCATGCTCAATGTGAATGATGTCCTCCGTGTCGCTATGATTACTCTGTTGTTCATTGGGAACGCAAAAGACTGAGATTTGCCTGAGCATGTTACTTAGAAAGAGAGAGAGAGGAAGAAGAAAGAGAGGAATAACGATAACGCAATGTGTCACTGTCTAAATACAGTTGATATACACAATTTGCTGCAAATAGTTCCGTGCTTTTACTTTGTTAACACTCTTGCAATGGATTATTTTCACATCCAGCTATGGCTCCTCTCACTCGCTGCAAGTAAGTGATCAGAATCCTCCTCTGGTAATTGTAATTTGGATCTTTGCCAACTCGTGATTGAAACGGCGCCTCGCTTTGTTGTGCGTGTGCGAATCTGTGCGTGAGTACCTGGCTCGTGTGCAGCCAGTATTTGAAGCGCGGCTCCTTGACCCTCGGGATCACCAGCTTGTACACAATGTGTTCTGCTATTGTGGTCAGCAGAGATAAGGCCACGCCCACGCAGAGCATCACAAACAGACCGGAGAAATGCTTTATACCCATCTGCAGCGTCTGGAGAGACAGAGTTGGCGTGCGAGAGAGGCAGGGCAGGGAGAGGTGGGAAAAAGAAAGGGAGGTGCAGAGAATACGGGATTAAGGATGCATATCTGTTGCTTCTAATGGAGGAGTCTGAAAAACTCCATCCAGAAAGCACAGTGAGCTTCGGGGCCTAATGCATGGTGCCAAAACACTCACAGATCAAGACAAAACAAGATTAGATTCAACAGCTTGAATGTAGGTGCAGTAGTTTAAGCTCGATAGATTTACCACTGACATGTCATTGTCATTAACATATTTTATTCTTTTTCTTATTTTGCTATTTACAATCTACTTTTTTACTTGTGTCCTGTGTTTTATGTTTGTATTGTAGTAAAAAATGAATTGATAACAATACTAACACTGCACGTTTGGGTATCCCTATCTTATTAAAGCAGATGCTGTTTTTAGTAGTTGGCGTATTTAAAAAATAGTTCCCCCAGCTAACACTTTAAAGATAACCCTATTGTAATTGTAATATCTTTCTGTTTTCTCCATTATTACCCATGAAATGTGTGAACCCACTGATGTATTCACCGCAATCAGAGGTCCGTCCTGTCTCTATTACAGCAAGTTTGGCCGACCTCCCAGGAGTCAGCGGCTCCCACTGTTTTAAAAATTCCATTAAAAACAGCTCGCACAGACAAAACGCTGCACCGACAAACGTAATGCATCATGTTTTTTTCCCCATAAGTTGACTTTATAACAACGCAATCAGTGCAGCTGCAGTTCTAAAAGCTTTCTTCAAAGGATAAACGTGAGGAGACTGTTGCTCAGGTTTGCTTTCAGCTCTGTTTTCACTCCCATCAGAAGTAAACAACATTGGGAATCAGTGATAATAGTGTCTAAATTGAATAATTAACTTCATTACAATATCTGCTAAGGAAGAAAAAAACTGATATATGCCAATGTACAGCATTGCCTTTCAAGTAAGATAACACCTTCCCACAATTTCTTGCAAGAAATACAGCAGAGTTTAATTTGAAATCACTGTGAGATTCATACCAATATCTGATTCTCCTGGAATGAAATCCCGCTCACGGGAGAGAATCCCTCAAATGGCCTCACTCTGGGATATCATACTTCAGAACTCACTCACTGAGACTATGATTTTTTTTCTTCTGTCCCCTAACGTCTTAATTTGCACTTGTTCTATTCTAAATGAGTTGCAATGGAGAAACATCTCAAAAATGTATTATGAGTCTGCAGGTGTGAAATTGCGATGTCACACTTTTCCTGACTGAGCACCTGTTGCAGATGCTGCAGATGTAAATTCCCGTATGAATCTTTTTTACTGCTGAGTACAGAACATCTTGTGACACAGCAGTAGCTGCAATGATTGCGTTATAAAATCATGTTGGCAAAAAAAAAAAAAAAAACATGATGGATTAAATTCTTCATTGCAGTATTGTGACTTGGCGAGCTGGCTGTAATGACATTTTGGAGAGTGGCAGCTGAACTCAGGCAATACGGACAGCAGTGGCAACTGACTGTCGGGGAAGATATTTTAAACTTTGTGGGAATTAATTGGGACATAAAATATAAAATTACGGCGGTGTTATCTTTTAAAGTTAGGACAAGCTTACTGAGGATTTGTGACATTAATCTAATACTTAGCTCCAGTGCATAAAAAGCATTGTAAGTTATTGTGTACCAACCCACTCCAACATTTCTCAGAGTTATGGGCGTTCCTTGGATCAGCAGATTTAAGCACATATTCTACCAAGTTTTGGCAACGCACACTTCCTTTCTCTTTTTACTGTGCAACCATATAGAAGAATAATTTCTCATAGTGATGTTATAATTCACCCCACTTCTGTGTTTTTTAACCTTCTTTGGTTCACTACACTCATTGATCAATCGCATATATTTTCTGCAAAAATCCATGAATAACTTCAATAAAGCACATAACACTCGCAATATCCATGCCTTTGATCACAATTTATTTCTTGGTAATGTTAAGTCTGGCCCTCTTAATGTTAGGTAATTGAATAATATGTCATTTATTGGTATTGATTTTATTACTTCAAATGGGATCAACTTCTTTGGGGTGACAGAGAGTTGGACGGGGGCCAGAGGGTTTGGCTGCCTCGCTGAAGCCAATCCATCAGATTTTTCATCTTTTCAGAATCCCGGGCTTGCTGCTGGTGGTGTAGCAGTCATTCATCGGAATAAAAGATTGCTGAAAAAAAAAATGCTGAGCCGGACTAAACTGAGCCAGCCCAGTCAGTAATTCATATTGCTTATTTCACATGAATTTCCCGCTGATGTTGTCCAGTGTTCATTCCGACAGCAAACTGTAGTAAAATATGTGCCTTTTGTTAAGTGATGAAGCTGCATATGAGCAAAGTGTATACATAAACACAATTTGCTGTATTAATTCAATTTCATGACACATATTTTACAACATTATCTATAATATGAGAGCTACAAGTGTGCACATGATCATCATAGCGTGATTTCTGCTTGGCACCTGACTGATGTGTTAGAAAAGATGAAATGAAATGACACACAGATGAAGCTAAATACTGGTCAAGCAGCTTTCTCTGCCGTCACTGTGGGCAGGTGGAGGCATGATACTGCAAAATGAAATGTGCCTGGAGCAATTTAAATGTCTGCAGCTGGAGATAGCATCTGCAACACGTCTAGCTGTTACACTGTGGAAACCGGTTCACTCCAGCGACACTGAATCTGTTCCTCTGCAATCTACAGCTCGTATCACACTCACGAGACGCTAATTTACATGTGTGTGCAAGGTTTTGAGATACTGCCATCATTCAAAGGCGCACATCGTGAGTGCTCGTTAATTAGTTGTCATAATGACGTTATATGCATTTCTAAGTAGAAATGTCACACAGCAGCTATAGAAATAAATGATGGCAAAATACACATACAGGAAAAAGACAGGGCAGAGGAGGGACATGAATTCCTCTTTGAAGAAGTGGGTTTTTAATTCATGCTTGATAATGGGGGGAGCAGTCTGCACCGAGCTGGGAGCCACTTTTGGGGATTTCAGAGTCACAGCTAGGTGGAGAGATGGCCAGGCTGGTAAGAGAGCGCTGGGTAATATCGGGACAGAATGGACCACAGGGCCTGTTTAAGACTGAAGTGATGAGGACAGAGCTTGGACAGAACAAGCAGAGAAATGGTGAAAAGAATATTCTTGTTTAAGATGATAAAAAAGATGCTACTTCTGTGTAATGATGATACATTCAGTTACTAATTATGAATAGCCAGAGAGATAGTTAGAGAGAAAATTTATTTCATTTTATGTTTAACAATAAATACCATAAGTCCCTTATTTTAAAGGGTACTACATTTGATCACTTTTACACTTACAGTGAAGTGATAATTTATATGTAATGTATTCAATCCGCTTTGTACTGCTGTATTTAAAGCAGCATCAAATGATTGTTTTTTGACTCTTGGGGGCAGCAGAACCAGCTGTAAATGTGTTATATTAGCCTTTATTTAGATGTTTCTGGCCATCTAACAAATATTTCCAGCTGCCAAATGCAGCACGGTGTTTACCAGGTAGTGACTAACTTTGACTGTCTGCTGCTTTTTTTCACTGAAAACAGCTGCAGCTGGAGAGGAGGAGGATGAGAGCAGGCAGAGGGAAACCAAACAGAAAAGGTTGCAGTGTAGTGTAAAACAAACAAACAAACAAACAAACAAACAAACAAACAAACAAACAGTGAGCTGTAAGATGCTAAAACACTCTACAGAGATAATAGGAACTGCAGAGTTGGTTGATAATTTTCTGTCACTTTGTTATGAGTGATGCTTTTGACATTACAAATAGTAATTTAATCCGTTGTTAAAATATGAATATGTACTAGTGCAGTGCTGGGTTTTGGTCTTTAATATATTTGGCAACTGACACAGTCTTTTATTTTTTAATAATAGCCACGGGTTCGGTTCTTACCTCAGTCACAGCAAAGCTGCGCTTCCCACAGGGCACAACCTTGTACCATTTGTCATGCAGCATGTCCATGAAGCCATCTGACTTGTATTGACTAACGAGCTCTGAGAAGTTGGAGGTGAGCGGAGAGTTCTGAGGGAGGCCAATCCCATAGCCTGCCAGTGGAGACACACAGTACAGACTCATTATTCCTCTGTCACAACAGCAAAAATCATTTTGACTTCACCTCCACCTACTGCCATTATATTCTTTCACTTGTTTAAAGCTAAGCTCAAAAATGGGAAAAATAACTGCTGAGCAGAAAAAAGGCACTGTTGTAAGTCTAAAATAACAGATACTTGACATTGTAAATAACTCTCAAAATTTCTGCATGCCAGGAGAGAGTGACAAATTCAGCAATAGCCAATTACAGAAGTACCTTGCCATGGTAGGAAGTCCACTGATTGATGTGTATTGTATCCTGAAGGCTTAAGGGTGCATTAAGTAATTAACAACAAAACTGGAATCTGGGACTGTGGTGGCCTGTAATGGAGGCAACCACCATGGGAACATATTCACAGTGGGAGGAAGGAACGTGCTAAATGGACCAGAGATTAACGGGAGACAGTGGAGAATCTAAGCTGATGAAAGCCACAAGATTAACTGCTGTGCAAATGTTGAGTGATTGATATTGTTAAATTTGGGGCTGTGCTCAAAATTCCCATGGTCAGTTAGTCTGCAGTCATGCAGAAAGACCTCTTAAAAACTAGTGATCATTAGAAAATGGAAGAAAAAAAAACAAATGGGTAACAACGGTTGTGATGCCAGAAGTCAGACAGTAAAGAAGAACTGACTAATTGAATATAAAATGTTCCTAATCAATCAAAAAGCCCTAATTGATTAGTAGACAAATCCACAAAAACCCCAGCATATATATTAAGTACCTTTTAATGTCCTAAATAAGCAAGTAATTTATCATATAATGAGTCCACGTGTTACCTTCTATAGCAAAGGGTTTTCCAACTGTTAGTGTTTTACAGTCTGCATCTATGGAGACCTCGTAGTCCAGCAGAGCTTTGTCCATGATGAATGCATCCAGTTTCTGAGGGTCAGCCCTGTAAACACACAACAAGCACATATACTGGAGGTGAACTGAACGTGCAGATGTATCAGAAAAATAAGCCGCACATTTTGCTTCATGCACTCTGTGGGTCACAGCGAACTGAGGAGACGGTCATCAGGGGTCAGCTTAAATATTTACTGACCTATGCAGCATTCATCCAACACAGCATGTTGCACTAATTACACACACTCCTTCAGCCAAAAAATACACACATTATTCCGCAAGATATAATAAAATCAAATATCTGGCATTGTAGACATTATGTGAGATGTTCAGATAATCATGCTGGAGCAGAGTGTTGACCTGAAATGCTTTCAGTTTCATGACAATCTGATCAATCTGAAATGTTTTTGTTGGATGTCTGGAAGGCCAAACAGATAGATGGACCGGGGGCTGGACCACAGACTCTCTCCCAAATTCATCGTGGTGACAAATACAACCATAGCACTGGCAAAAATCATCTTACACCTTCCTGGAGCCAACCCCAGAAACACTCAGACGTTTTAGAGCAACCCTCTGAATTTCACATGAAAAATTCAACTTTAACACCTCCTGAGACATAAACTTAGATAAACTGAAGACTGTGTCATCTCACCCCAGGCCCAGGACTCTTATTTTCTGTTTTTGTCCCCATGTCACACCTCTGACCTTACAGAGTGAGTGTAAAGAATAACAAAAAGCTTGTTTTTTTTCCTGTTTCTGTTTGTGTAAGTCCTGGATGTAGGCTTTATGTGCTTCCCCTTCATTCTATGGGGAGGATAGAGTTGACTAGATGGAAACACGTGTGGGGGTGTTTGTGTGTTTGGGAATCAAAACAAACACGGTCCAATCAACGATAAAGCACCAAATCAAACACGTACTCGAGCGCGGCAATAAGAGGTAAAAAAACTGAAAGCGATGAATAAAGAACAAAAAGCGTTTGAGCTGTTTCGCTTCGTGCTGGTGGGTGTTTTACAGAGCCTTTTCAGAGGGCAGTCTACCACACAATCACTGAAAATGGATGGAAATGATTCAACAAACTTCTTCTCAACCTGTTGCCTCATCTGAACCTCACATTTCTCAGGCCAGCCTCGCAGCCTTGCGCTTTTCCAATACTTCTATCGGCCATATGCCGGGTAAAATTACCGCCTGTCTACCATTTTGTGCCAATTTACTCACATTTCTCATTCCGAGTATGCTACACAGAGGTGAGATATTAAGTTCCAACACTCTCAGTGAGGTTTTTACAAATCAACGCAAAATGTCTTTACTGACAGCTAAAGCCTGCTGGGATGCACACTCTACAAAGCCTTTTTAAAGATATTCCCTGTATTTTCTTTGCTTGTTATCAAGGACAGTGTTTGAAATCCTCTGCTATCTTCTACGCACAACCTGGCTGTTCATTATTACAGGTTGTATTAGGCTGCAGCATACGTCCTTGGTCTTTCCACTACAGTATGCAACTGATGTTGTGTATTTTATGACGAGATCAACCATTTTCCAAACCAGTATGCTTAAAACCTTCCCTCTTTGCTGCATCGTCTACCTGCAGTAATGCTGGTATAAGTCGTTGAATTGTGTATTTGCATCCGGTTGACATGAGTGGAAAATGGCACAAGTGACAGGATGCATATCTGTGGTGGGGCTTCATTTAACACAAGGTGATACAGCACTTCCAATATTGTTGTCAGAGGTTGATCGGGGAAAAAAGCCTTCACGTCTTACTTGATGGTGTGAAGGCTTACTGTGCCCATGTCAAATCAAATGCGCTCTGCGATAAATTGTTCTGTTTCAGGTGCGAGTCTGTGTTACATGTGGCAGTATTTAAGGCACATAAGAGCAGCATTTCCAGTGTCTCTGCTACTTTAATAACCAAGTCAGACCAGTATGAAGCCATCGTCTGATGGCTGATAATGCCACCGTCAGTGCACTTTCTCAAAATGCTCTAATTACACAACAGACAGGCTCCAGTTAGTAGTTGTTGCTAGTTTCAATTGCTGTGGCGAGACACGTTCATTAGGCTGAAACTCTATGGTAAAAACAGCACTGATGAAAACACATAGTGTGCTTTACAGGGATGAGAACTACGACAGCTCCAAATAGACCTCTAAATTAAAGCAGATTTTCAGTGGCGTCAGAGCAGTCAGGGTGCATGAAATGTTGTAAAACCTTAAATCAAAACTATGAATATAAAATATGATTTAAACATATATACATATTTACTAGAATGACAACAACTTTAACACTTGTTTTATGTGTAAAGGTAACCATAGCAATCCCCAAATCGCGTTTTGTTTGGATCATATCATGAATGTTGACATTAATCTCCAAACAAGGCCACTCCTGTCAGTGCAGAACACAACAGATGCATTGAACTATAATGTGAGATTAAAGTGCCCAATGCACACATACTGTATATGACACTATATGATGTAACTGAGAGCTTATGCCTGGTCCCTTTGTGAGCACCGAGTGTTCGGTGTTGCATTGCTGTACACTTGTCGGCTGTCTTGTTCCCCACATGTAATTTTCTAAAGATGACATTTTCCCTTGAACCCTCTAATCAGCCTTTTAGAAGCCCAGTAAAAAAAATCTTGTTTCATCCATTCAAATTGTGTCCTACCCAGCATAGGCCTGCATTCCAGCTGCCTTTTTTTTTCCCACTATATTCTGCTTTGCTCCACGGGGGATGCCAGTTGAATGTTGAAGCAGCTTAGGATGACAGTGATGGCAGGGTAAGGAGGAGGGTGAGCTCTGAATGCAAACCGGCACTCTTGCTGAGGGGAATGACAGCCATTTTTGTTTTTTTTTATTTGACTTTCCTTGGACACGCAACTCCAATTCCTTTTTTCTTTTTTTTTTCAAAGATGATTCCTTTTTTCCACTTGGTGTAGCTAAAGAGAAGTTGTTTTTCAGGGAATGATGACAACAGGAGATAACTGGTTGGATAGTTAGTGCTGAATATCAGAGGACAGATGACAGAGGCTTAGTGACGACCGCCATGAATGTAAAGTACATGATTTGTGTGTACCTGAATGATTATGCGTGTGTCTGCATGGTTTCTGTGGACTGCACAGCATGTATACCATCGTCTTACTTGAGATTATGTATGCCGTCCGGTGTTGCCGGGACGTTGTATCTTCTCATGTACTCATGCATCTCAGGGAAACTCTTCTTGACGTAGTCCTCTGCACTGCTTTCTCTCACTGTGGCAAATCGGAATCCCTGAGAGGGATGGTGCAACTGCAGGAAAGAAGAAATAAACCAAGATGTTGCCCTTAGAATGCCCTCAAAAAGCTTTAATATACATTAATATTTATATTTTTCATTTTAGACTTTTTGTCTCTTCTTCAGTGGGTATTTTTTTATTCTTAGGTACAGAAGAAAGTACTTATAAAACTTACTATACTTTTTTTTCTTTTTCTTTTCTGGAACTTTCAATATCCCTGCACTCCTGAGATTCAGGGAGATGGTGACTTGACAAAAAGCATTAATTACTGTACCCCAATAGCCCTTACAAAGGTGGTTTAATTAAAGAAACATATTTGCTGACTTAAAGTTTAAAAGACTGCACTCTTAACAAGAAGGTACCTAACTTCCTGATGTGCAGTTGTATCAAGTGTACTTTGGGGACATTTTTAAAGAGATAGTCCACAACAGCCTGTTAATCAAACTCAAATGAACAGAGAAAATATTTAACAATGGTCTACCAGAAGTAAATGACAAACAAATAAGAACTGGTCAATTTCAAAATCACATTTTTAAAAGGAAAAAAAAAGTGGAAAAACCAAAGACCAAAAATGTCAATCTTAATCAGAATTTATAAAGAGAACATTAACAAAAACAGTGTATTGTTTTTTATTAAATTAAAGCCCCTGATAATGTAGTAGAAGTATTCATGGTTAAATAAGCATGTTAAAAAAACATCTTCATGAGCTTTTTATTAAGTTTAACCTATAAAAACATTGTCAGTGTGCTTTGTCAGGACTGTATGCACTGTCAGATTTTAATGACAGTGACCCAACACCTGTCATCAGACTCTTATTCAAATGTTGCTGAATTCTGACTGGTGCAAGAACAAGATAGTGTGACACCATCTTCGTCTAAGTGAGTCTTGAAGAAGAACAGAATATAAACAAAATGCAGAATTTTCCAATGCAAAATAACCAAACAAAAAGTAGGTTTTCTGGGCCTTTAAACTTCTACTTTAGAAACTTTTGCACTGCATGCATTTTTGACTTTTGTACCTTTGGGTCATGTATCCCTGACAGTTGTTCATAGGTCTTCTCTCCAACCATGACAGCAGCTAGATTTGCAGTGTAGGTGGACAGACAGAAGAGACAGAAGATGGCCCAGAGGTTCATCAGCAGACGGCCTGTCCAGCACTTTGGCGGCTTGATGGCCACTGTTCTCCCAAAGAGAATAGCGTAGCACACGTTGAGCGCCGAGGAGAAGGAGAACACCCGGTCGCGGTTGCGCCCACGTGGCGTCATACCAAACGGGCTGTGCCACTCGTACAGGGTGAGGAAAATGGCGGTGACGTGGAGGGAGACAAAGATACCAAGCCACATGGACCAGTGGAGAGGCCACATGAAGGCACCGATGGGTGCAGCTGTGTCACGAGTACGAACCTGGGCACAGGATTGGAAAACCTTTTTAACTGATATTATCAAAGTTAGTGGCAGGGATTTGATAGGGTTAGAGATGGAAAATCAACAGGTGTGGAGAGTTTTTTTTTTTTGGGTGTTCGGTTAAAAGATCAGTGTGTAGGATTAAGTGACATCTAGTGGTGAACCAACTAAACACCCTCCCCCATCTCCTTCAAAGTGTGCTGGAGAAAGTACAGTGGCTGCCACTCCAACATAAAAATGTGAAATGCCCTTTCTAAAGCCACTGTTTGGTTTGTCCGTTCTGGGCTACTGTGAAAACATTGTGGAAGACCACCCAGCTCCCTATAAAGATATCAAGAGCTCAGTCTAAACATAATTATGAATATTATATTGCACTTCTCCTAATGAATCATCCTAAATCCTACACAGTGGTCCTATAAAGTGTTTGGTTATTTGATCATCAAAGATTCAACAAAATACTGGAACTGAGGCAGGATCAGGAGTCTCACAGAAAGTCACCGAAGCAAGCTGGGATACTATAATTAATGAAAACAGTTCACACAGAGAAGCCACAAATTCACTAGCCTGGAATTAATTGGACATTTTTTTATAATCCAAAGTGGTACTGTAAAAGCTGATATTTGTGACATTGGAGGGAGTTTCTGGAGAAAAAAATCATCAAAAAGTAAAATACATAAAAAAAAGAGTCAGCTACTGTAAATGCAACAAAGGAGGAAGAGAGGAAGAGAGGAGGGTGTCACTACGATTTTCAGCCAGTGAGACTAGGTAAAGTAATTGTAGTAATAGTGTCACCCCACAAAGCTGTACACTTACCAGTCCAGCTTTATGTGGGGAATTGCCTTAGAATCCAAAAAGATAGGGCTTGCAATAATAAAACTCTGCCATACTGATAAAGACCACCAGCATACCAAGCGGAGGGAGTTGAGGTGAGGTCAATAACAGGGAGTGGAGAAGGATCGGCCAAAGACCGACAGAAGTGAGATAACAAGTGGGAAAAAAAGAAAAATCTGTATAAAATGAAGGAAAAAATGAAATGAGACAAAGTGAGACAAAGAGCAGTACTGACCAGAATTCCCAGGCTGGTGGAGAAAAAGGGCGAGGTGAAGTCGATGACTTGACTTCTGGCTGAGTTAATGCTAAAAGATGTCACTGCCAGGTTGGCAGCGCCACTGAGCAGATCACCCACCAATCCCGTCCAGCGACCATTCTTGAACCCCCCGTACTTCCCATCACCTACAATATAGAGGTCGAAAGTGAAGCCCATGTCCTCCGCTAGCTTCTCCAGCAGGTCGATGCAGTAACCATAACAACACTTCTTGTGGTCTGTGGGAATAGATACGTTGGGTCCTGCAAGGTTCTGGAAGAGTTTATCCAAAACTGACGACTCATTGGTGAGAGGGTCGAGGCACAACTGGCCTGCGGGACACAACCCATCCCCGTCCACCTCACGGGTAAACACGAACGGGTGCTCCACCAGCGTCACCACCCGCATGTGCAGCCGTGTGGATCGACGCCAGTCACCTCCGCCCCCAGAACCCTGATGGATTGGCCAGGCCCCCTGGTCCATCAAGACCTTCCCCCTGCGCCATCGTCCCAGGCGGGTCCACGTTGGCTGGCCGAGGGGGTCCAGCTGGAGGGACCAGATGTAGTGATGTGCCTCTGAGATGACATTCTGGCTGTGAGTGTCTCTGGATATAAAACCGCTCTGGCCCTCAAACAATGTGTTGGATAGAAATCTGAGGGGCGTGAGAGGAAAGAGAGGAGAGAAAGGAACGGGGGAAGAGAAAAATGCTGTTGATCAGTGTCAAATGATAATAAACACTGATCCACAAAAAAATGCACATGTTGACACACATGCATAACACACCATTTTGGTCGAAGCTGGACAAAAATGTCCAAAGCTTACAATAGGCTGGATCCCACTTGAGCTTTAGAAAACAGAGGAATCAGGTCTTGCTTTAGAAACTACAGATTTCCGATAATACTGATTGATCCCCTCTGGGTTCTTTTTTAATGTTGACTATAAAGTAGAGCTTGTTAGTTCATGTTTGACCTTGACACTCATCTTTCATTCACTTCAATAGTAATCTGCCAATGAGGTGTAATCTGTTGGAGAAAGTGAGAAATCAGGTAAATGGACCTTCGGTTGAAACTTTTTTGTCAACTACTTAAATACAGCTACAGAAAAATACAAGATTGCTGTTCGGGTTTTATAAAAAAGAAAAATGAAGCAAGGTCATGTTTAAAGAAGAATTAAAGTTACTGAAAGACTGCGGTCGTCTGTTGGAAGTAAACAAATAGCAGTGTCCCCTGTCAGAGCCACATATTTTGTTGACTCATCGATCGTCCTCAGCCTGCTCCCTGGGAGGTCTCACTGTGCTGTAATAACATCACGCTACACTACTTCCGACTTTGGTACATGTGGAAACAGGTCACTGTAGATGTTTATACAACAGTGTCGCAGTTTTCAGTCTCATCAAACAAAACATTGCTCACAAGGTGAAACCACCCAGCAGGGATATGGTGGCTATTTTGTCTTGTATCAGTGTACACATAATATTTTCTTTATGCATGACAAAAGCTAAAACTCCCTCTCTATCTTTCAAAAACACACACACAAAGTGGGAGGGCATGGGACATAATTCATACATACAATCATAAGGAGGTTTTCTGCTGGCCTGCTTTTTTCTTCATTTCCCAACAAGAAAATCACCTTTTCCAGACTCTTTAGGATTTTGGTTGCTGAGATTTAATGTACAAATGTATGATTATATTTTACCCTTGGTTAGTTTATGAAAAAAATCCCAATTTAATAGTGTAACACCAGCACCAGAGAGGTGTATTATCTTGGTGGCCTCAGTTGCTGTCTAAAGTGTGTTTGTGTATGTGTGGTGTGTGTGTGTGAGACAGGATAAGACAGACCACAGTCCAGTGATCACGCCATCTCTCTCACTGAGCCGTGCTACTGGCTGTCTGAGAGTGTCAGATACCAGAGCAGGCACATACACTCACACCCCACACACAGGAAAACCCACACACTTGTCCACTGGAATGGATATGTTTGGGTGTAAGAAAGAATGCAGGCAAAAAAAAAAAAAAAGAATGCCATATGCCTTCAGGAGGAAATGATGTAAATGATGTGACCTTTTCTAAAAATCTCTCTTCGTGTCACCTTGCCCACCGGAAAATTCCCCTTTCTGCCACCTTGTCTACTTTCCTACATCTTTAACTGCTGTTAAGCCGGCCTGACAGCTCAACTAGTCTGTTTGAAGGTCAGTGTCTTCACCGTGGCTTGCAGATGTTAATCTACCTGTGGAGTGTGTTGTACACGATGGAGGTGACACGCTCTGGCTCATTCCTGACTGTGCAGACGGTGTTGCGTGTTAAAAGTGAAATGTCACATTTTAGTCAAAGGTCACATATTATGATAGGTAATGTTTTAAGTTAAGTCAAGGCATCATTTCAACATTTTAGGATGTTTAATTGTTGGAAAGTAAGGTAACAGGCAGTTGCAGGCTGACACTAGCAGGGTATGTCAGCATCGTGGAGCTATATAAGCACAGCTTTTCACGTTTTTGCCTGCAGCAGAAAGTCACTTCTTAGAAAGTCAGAGGTGCCCTTTTTTTCTTAAAGGTCCATCCAACATTGCTCTTTTCCACATGCTACAACAAACATGGATAATGATGTACAGAGTTGAACAGATAAGTGATGTGAGTGTGCATGTGGATTTTCCTATGCTGCCCCTTTCAGAGGATTTGATGGACCATTTTCTCTCATGCATGAGCAAGAAGCAGGCAGGGAGCGGCGAGCAGAGAGAGGGCGTGGCCGGGTGGACTGCACTGACTGCGGAGCAGAAACTGCCACCATGTCACTCACTTAATCAAATCTCCAGGGTAGTCATTACAACTGGGCCTGATGCTGATTGGCTCCACTCATAAATAAACGACTGACTTCCCCTAATCAGACCAGTTTGCAGTGAGCTGACACACCCACAGGACTGCTAGACCTGTGATGACTTCAGACCTTTATGATGCACGCTGCATTACCTTCACAGTCTGGAAGAAGCAGCAGTGAGAACAGGGATGTTATGTCCTGTTCTATATTCAATCATTTCCAGTGGTGGAATGTAAGTGAGTACTTTCACTTACTAAGTACATTTCCTTAAGAGTACACTGTAGTGTAATTTTGAGGTACTTGGAACTTCATTTTATACTTTCTACTTCCACTTCACTACAATCTACTTTAAGTTTAATGTGGTTTTATAAGTAACTAATTGTTTACCAAACTAAGATCTTACATAAAACATCTGATCAGCTTATTAACAGGATGCATTTGAAACAGGACTTTTACTTGTAACTTGTGAGTATCTTTACAGTGCTAATTTTACTTCTGAGTACTTTCACCGCCACTGACTTTCACATAAGAGTTACATAAAATTTACATTAAGTTTTGAAACCGTTTTCTAATCAGAATATGATTGTGTAAGTGTTTGCTCTCCTGACTATTGACACTACAGCAGTTTTTCATTACTGAATAGCAAATGTAGTCTTGGCAGATGCACAATCTAATATAACGATAAGTTAATTTAGCTCAATTGCATAAAATCTAAATTTAATGTCTGATGTTTAGAGATGCTTCCTCTATAAATTAAACTTTAAACTCAGCGGAGCTATTTTTTAAGCCACATAAAAGTGCAACTTTTACAAAAGTCAGCCCTAAATCAATCATTTAAGGTCGATTTGGAGGAGCTTGAACGACAAAGAGAAAAACGAAACATCCAGCAAGCTGAAGACGAGCACGCAGACAGGTCCTTGTTGGACACATCTGGTCTGTTCAGGGTCGCTGACTGTCAGACAAGACCTTGACTTGCTCTACATCCGGAACTGCCGCATCACCTCCTACACCCTAAATCAACACTGTGGTTTATCTTTTCATACAATGACTCACTTCCTCCCCATCAAATGTAGAAGTGATGGCATTTGAAGCAGTCTTGATGGTATTTCAAGCTGAAGAATGACATCTGGGTGAATCACATCTATTACACAGCAACACTAAGTCAATGTCATGTCCGATCGCCTCGCACTATCCCCTCATGAATCATCTCAAAAAGGTTATAATATAGGTTATAACCTAAAAGCTGTGGTTATGTTCACATCAATAACCGTACTAGAAAGGAGAGTGAGGAAAAAAAGCAGAAAGAGATGCACTTAAACTTTCTTATATTAGTCTCAAAACATCATTAACATTAAACATATTATTTTGCAGATAGCATCAAAACATCTTGTTCCTGACACTAAAAGAGACAGAAATAAGCAAAGATTGCTGCTTTTTCAGCAGCATAAACAAGTCTGCCAAGAGCATCCCTCCTTGTTAAACAAATCCCTCCCTGAAGCACAGAAAGTGTTTTACTCGCATTGGTTAAGGGAATACAACCCTCAGGGGCAGGGACATTTATCATATAGCATTTTCTATCTTTATAGCTCAGCTGGCTGGCACATCAGGATACTATACTTGACTTTGGTGGGCATGCATCACTTTAAAATGATTTTTATCAAGATGGGTTGTCCCTGGTGGGGGAAAAGAAATGAAAACGATAAGCTGCTGAAATGTATCCTGCCTTTATCTTATCTGTTGATACAGGACTATTGCCCCTTTTATCTGCATCTGCTTCTCCAGGGGTTATTTACTGTACAGTATTTACCTGAAAATGTCATCGTCTCTTCACTTTCCACTCTGTTTTTCCTCTTTCTTTTTCTGCACCTTAATCTTTCTTTTCCCGTGCTTTGTCATCTCATCTTTTGCCATCTAACCTGTAACTCTCCGCTCTCAGCTTCTCACATCTGGTGGGCAAAATCATTCCCTCACATAGGCTTATACACACTATAAATACACCTTGGAGTAATATACACCATGTTTTTCTTTACCATTTTAATAGAAGAAGCATAATTATTCCATACACACATCATGTGTAGGTGGAGTTCTTCATCAGGTTAAATGTAAAAAATGTGCTCTGTGGATTGAGGCATTGTTATCCTGGAATAGACCTCTCCCATCATCATCACCCTTCACTCTAAGTGGACAAGTGGACCCAAACCATGCAAGCAAAATGCCCCCAGCATAAAAGAGCCACCAGATCCCCTCACTGTGGGGATCAAACATTCAGGTATCCATTCCCAGTCTCTATGCTACACCTTTGTGTTTGAAGATTTGAACTTGTGAAACTTGTGGCATGTTTAGAATGAGCCATGTATCCACTGAAGTTAAGAATACACAAATGATGAAAAATTAATTTGATTAATCACTACGAAACAAAGGCAGCATAGCAATTTAGCGCTTGCTACATAAATCCCACCACGCTGAGATTTTTCAGTCCTAACTTAGCAACCGTAGCCAGGGGTGTCAGCTGTGTGCATGGAGTGGAGCGGTCTGCATGGTGGCATCCTTTTTTTTTTTTTTTTTTTTTTGCCCTCTCAGAAAATGCAAGAGCTATAGAGTGAGAAATCAATTTAACACTGTGTTTATCTGGTCTATATGATGGAAATGTTAGCATGTCCACATAACAAGCTTGCTGCCTCCAGTAACATGATCCAGAGTGTTTACACATAGCAGGACAGAAATTCCTGTACAGTGTGCTGTGCTGCACTACAGTATGTACAGTGCACTGAAGTGTCCCTTTTGGGCTGTTTCATAAACATAATGCAAAGCGATGTGCCTTGAAAGAATTTTCCCATAGGACCTGGTGAATGAATGGCCAGAAAGCTGAGCCCTGAGAGTGCTCAGCAAATGGAAGCCAGTGATAAATACAAAGAAATGTGACCATCAGGATGAAGAGTTTGTCCATGGTATAGCCTGACCCTTCCAGATCTTTCTTGGATCAAAGCCTGAGAAAGCAAATGAAGAGAGAGCGATGGGAATGAAAGTAATAACAAATGAATCAACTAGCCAAGCAGAATAGCCAGCAGTAACTGAACCCTAATAAAGAAAAATTAATCATCTGATTCCTCATAATGGAATGCTAATCTTTCTACATTATTGGATTATTTTTGTTAAATTTTTCATTCATATCATACATTATTTATGTCAGTGCATTTCGTCTATAAATATTCTAAACTTGCAAATGAGAATTGATCTGATGACATTTTAAATTTTCCTCAGCGATGAAAATTGGCAAGTTTCCCTTTGAATAATTTTCACCAGCGAACTGAAAGAAACCCATTTCCATACACTCGGTCCACCTTAACACACAGGCCAAACATGACACCACACATGACAATTAGCTTCCCTGTCCCTAAAGCACACACACACATATGCATGTCATCCTGTCAAAACCACACATTTTCATCTATCCATTATCTATACTGCTTATCATTAGATAATCTGTATCATTTAAGTATAAAAAATATAAAGCATAAACTACAGCAAGAAGAAACAGTGTGATGTACAGTGTGTTATACAATGTTGAGAAAGAAACAGTGAGTGAGCTCTGATATACTGCAGAAAAAATACCACCAGCACCTGTACAGGTTGTGGAGTGTGTAAATAAGGGCAGTTCACATGCTTTTCATGGTGATTAGTTTTATACGACCAAGGCCTGGCATCTTGATTAATGAGGGTCACACTCCTCTTTTGCCTCAGATTAGGTTCTCTTTGTATTTGCAATTCCCCGGTAACCCCATCAACCAGATATCACCATCCATGTGGAAATCCCATACCTGACACCTGCTCTCCAGTTTCATCACATAGCCTGGAGGGAAACACCTGGGTAAATATCAGGCCAAATGTTGTTGTATATGTGTTTTTTGCTCTTCAACTTATCACCTTTCTTTGTGCGGTTGTGATTGCGATTCTGTTGTACAAATTATTTAGACCTTGGTCTGTTTTTTTTTTGTTGTTGTTGCTGTTAATTGTTACATTTTTAATTTATGAGGCATAGATTTTAGGTTTCACTTCAGTAATGTGTTTTCCTTATGTTTTATTTCCATTCAAACTGGTCATAAAAAGTTAATAAGTCTATATAAATTATCATCAGTTTTGTTTCGCTTCCCATATTTGGGTCAGATCACACTCTTACCTGTGGTGAACTGAACTCTGGTGCTCTTTTTTTTGTTGCTGTTAATTGTTACATTTTTAATTTATGAGGCATAGATTTTAGGTTTCACTTCAGTAATAAGTTTTACTTATGTTTTATCTCCATCCAAACTGGGTTGAATACAATTTTCAAGCATCTATTAATTGTCTGGATTTTTCTCACCTGGCTCCTAACTTGCTGCTTCACACTGGATCCAGTTTAGCATCTAGCCCGCCTGCCTCACCTGCCATCATCCTCTATGACACTACAGTTGTCTGATGACAAACACTTCTATATGTCATCAGCGATTTTCCCCTGTGACTGGTTGATTGCTTGGCCAGCGACTCTGCTGCAACCATAAGTCCATAATAATCATGCACTACATTCCCCGGGGGGTTTCAACGTCCAGCTTGAGAACCGCTACAGCCTCTCTGTTGCTCATCTGTCACATGCTTTCTGGCTTCAACACTTTCCGGTGACAACAGTTCCCTTCAGGTCAGCTCCACCACCAAGCACATGATACCACAGTTTCACACAAAACCGAAGGCAGTCTCCTAACTGCAAAAAGAAACGTCCAAAATGACTGAAAATGACAGCAGGGTTGAAACTGAGGGTGCGTTCACACCTTAGCAGTTTGGTCCATTTTAGTCCAGTTGAAAGAAACTGTGTAGTTCATTAGACTTGGTGCAACTCGACGTGAAGTTGCAATATTTGGTTTGTTTGTTCATTGGGTTTGTTTGACACTGAACTTTGTCATGTGCACCAAACATTTTAAACAAATGTCACACAGTCAAAATAGTCACTCAGCTATTGGTCAAAATGTCTGAACCAAACTCGCCAACACTTCCTCATCTCAGAAATAATGGCACAAAACCAAATCTATCCAAATCTGGGTTTGCAATCAAATCAATCAATCAATCAATCAAATGTTTTACAAGTGGGTGAACAATATAAGCAGACAGGGAGGTGTTAAAATATTTGATTCTGAGAATGAATATGAGACAGCGCCAAAAGAGAAGGCCGGCCCTGATAAGAGAGAGGGATTAGGGTGTGTTGTCTTTGTTACACAGACGACGAGCAGGGTATTGTCATAAAAAGTTAATAACCCTAAATTACTGAAATTCACTTCAGTAATGTGTTTTCCTTATGTTTTATTTCCATTCAAACTGGTCATAAAAAGTTAATAAGTCTTTGAAAATTATCATCAGTTTTGTTTCACTTCCCATATTTGGGTCAGATCACATTCTTACCTGTTGTCTTGTGCTTTTGGAAAGCCTTAAAGACTTAGGTTTTCAGTCAGACCAGAGAGTGATGTTTGATCTGTCTGAGTTTGAATGAGCTTCACATCACCCCAAACCAACTATCCACCCGACAAAACGCATCAGGGTCCAATTAAAACTGAGCAAAGAACTTAGGCTTGAAAAGACCCTAAAAAGGCATTGGCCCGGGTCAAGAACAACCAATCAGACCAGAGTATCTAACAGAACGTCAATCGCTTCCCCTGTACAGGCTCTGCTCCACTGCACATGTGCTAACTTGGAGTGAATGTGATGGAGGATAAACAATAACCAAACAACCAAGCAACAAGAAAACAACCCGAAAGATAAGTGAACAGTAGAAGAGCAATGAAGAAAAGCTAGTTAAAAAGAAAGAATAAGACCAAGTGAGTCAGTGGTGAGGGGCTTTGAAGGCGAGCTGGAGCAGACCGTACAGAGAGGAAGGGGGAGCTGGAACGTATACAATTTTCAAAATATAAGAACTTTCTCCTAATCTTATTAACTGTTGCTTTAAGTTGGTATGAGAGAGAAAAACTTTTAGTAAATGGGCCATTTATTAAATTTACCCTCTAATCATTTTGAGACAGGAACACTGCTCTTGCTCTTTGGTGAGATGTTCACAACTTGTACACATATGCAACCTGTGAAAAGAGTAAAAGGTCCGAAGCCAAAAAGTTTTGGAACCACTTGCGTTTCGGTTTAAAGACGGTTTAGTTGTTTATCATGACTTACCAATGAAACAATGTAATACATGTGCTCTATACAGAAACTAATCTAGAAAAAGTCAGAAGGGGGACATTTTAAGGGGGCCTATTTCACTTCTAAACTGTAAAATAAGCCCTTAATGTTCGCTTCTTGTGGTGTTAATGTTTTTTTCATTTTGGTTTTCATTTCCTAGTCTAATAATAATGACACTGGTTTAATTAATTTTCTTGCACAGTAGGTTTTTTACACCCTTTTGAATAAAGGCTGATTGTCACTAAAGAGGACAGAGGTGCACAATTAAGCTAAGTTGCATTAGTGTTAGAGAAACATTAATTGTGTGTGACAGTATGTCATTGAATTAAATCAACTTAATCTTGGTGTGACTGTGTTAACAAGACCTGCAAAGAGAATTCACTTTCTGCAAATACAACGAGCATGACAATAGCAGTCACATGACCAAGGAGGCTGGTTGATTGATGATTTTCTAATTGCTGTGTCTAATTAGCAGAGTGATTTTCTTTGTTGCAGCAGCACTGTGCTGCCCTGCCAATTTGCTGTAATGGGTGAATATTTTGAAGACAATCTATCTTACAGTAACTTACTCCAGCTGTGTGCACTATAAAGTGCTTGTGCACCAGAGAAACCTGCATTTGCCGCCACCTTTTTAACAGAGTTGTTTGGATTCCTGCTTCTCTTTACAAAACCAATCACAAACTTTTGATGAACAACTTGTAAATTAATATCTAGTCTTCCCTATTCTACCTTTGGTTCTAGGTCTTGAGCATAAACTTGAATAACAGTGCATAACTGAACCATTATTCAACAAAACAAAATGTTCTTCATTCACCACAGTGATCATTCTAACTTGTTAATAGCCCCTCATTACACAACTTTTTAAAATCAACTGAAACAGGTGAACTAACAAATTGAGTAAATATATTGTGTTTTATGCTTAAACATTTCATAAGTTAAAATAATATTGGCCCAGAGGTATTTATAATTTCTCTTTATAATGTTCATAAAGTCTGTTCATTATTTTCCAAACTTTCAATTCACCTGATTCTCATCTCTGTATCCCCAGGTGAGCTTCATAAAACTAGCATTATTAAAGAATGATATCAAACTTTAATGTATCTAAGCACTTCTCCTGGGTCTAAATGTCCAACAGCCCTGAGGCAAAATAAATGAAAATTACTTTCAAAATATATATATTCTGACTTTCAGCAACTTTAATGTGCAAATGCCAGTTTCATCCTCTCGCAGAACTTGAGGAGCGTCAACTTAAACCTTTCACCACACCCTCGACCTCTTCGTATACCCCACCCTCCCTCAGGCCGTCTCCAGTCCTTGAGCCCTTTGCCATTGTGTGGAATATTATGACTTTATTAAACAGTCTGAAGGTTCAGTACTCTGCAGTACTGCTTGTTGATAAATGGCATATGCTTAGTAGACAAGGCGTAGAGTGATGTAGAAAAAGCCATAGCCACAATGGTGATGTTGTGAAAGTCATTGGTTACCAGCACCATGAGGACATATCTTCAAGATGTAAGAAGGAAAACAACAGTTCTGCTGGTTAGCAGCTTCTTCGTAAACACAGGAAACAGTTCTTTTAAATCTTTTAAGCTCTTTCCACCCACGCTGTGATATAGATGAAGAAAGATACGTGTCTCAGTGTATCTGCCCACTAAACTACCCTGACTCCACATTCAGATTAAAGATCATTTCAAAAAGAAAAAGGACGAGGAAACCAAATAAAATTGTTAGACTACACACGCAAATATATATTATATTATGCGGAACAAAAGTTAATGGTAACAGATGATGATCACGACCCTGATTCAATTTATCGCCAATCTTTGTAACCTAGAGAGACATGTGGAAATTGGAAAAAGAACAATAAGTCCACATCTATTAATCCCTGTGGTATGAATGCAATGCGGCAGTCCAGACAGTCCCACGGCTTTGCTGAAAAACTGAATTACCAAAAAGGAATAACATTTCTGGGAGAAAACAGCCTTTCTTTATCTCTGCAGGTGGTTACATACAAACATACATCCTCTCCTTTGCGGGGGAGAATTCACAGCGGGTTATAGGATATCATATGTTGCTATCTAATAGCCTGAGCAAGGAATGTGGCTAAAGTGTTGTCCAAATCCCAGATGTATGTAACAGCTTGGATTAGACAGAGCCAGTATCCGACATGGAAAACCTCTTTGGGTAAATCCCCTGCCTTCACAAGGTCACAGACAGGGCTCTTGTAAACCTGGTAAAAGGTCCTGTGACACCTGCTCTTTTTTCTGTGATATGTAAAATACGGACAGACTAATCAACCCTTTATGAGCAGCTTAAAGAGAACCAAAGAAATGTAAACAGAACCCCCCCCAACCCATCCAGGCTCATCACGCTCAAATAATTATCCTCCCCGGATGCTCATTGTGCTGATTCAGTGGTTTTGAGGAGAATCTCGGTAGGAAAGGTCAAACTTTTACTGTAGTGCTGCGGCGTGTGATCACACACTGTTCCTCGCTCGTATCTCAGCGACGTAAAAGTAGAGTGGCCCAGCTGCAGATTACGACGCCGCTGCTAAATGCAATTCATCACACGCTATCACTTTACCACACTGCTGCAGTTATTAGGTGTACTTGTGCAAGCATGTGCAGATGTATATGAATGGGGGTTTTCTGTGGCAAATTCCAGACTGACCTTGCAGCTGGACTAGACCAAACATCTGCACAATGCGAGAGAGGACCGATTCTCCCACAGCAAAAGAAGAGGAGCAGCAAGAAGCAGAATGACATAAAGAAACATCCCAGTGGAAAGTGACCACAACCCAAAGTAATATTTTAGCTTTGGGTACTATATCTATACATTGTATATTTCATATAGTTTATTTTAAAGGGGCTGTGTTTGTTCATATTTTTATATTAATAATGGTTCCCATGACTATTTGTACCTGAAATGGGTCACTTGTAGTGATAAACTCACAGTTCTTCTCAGTCATACAGAGATTTAGTGCCTTTTAGCTCACAGTTTTCCTGACTGCAACTTTACTGCTTTGGCATCCTCACCACTCTCATCAGTATTGTTTTCAAAAGCAGCAGGCAGCTGTTATTAGCTAAAATATCTCTAAAAACCTACTGTACACTCTCTAGCCGACACCACATGGCAGACATACAAAGTTTAGCTATTAACATGTAGCTGCTAAGGAACCAATTATTTTCCTCCAAGAGTTGGTGAAGGCAAAAATAGACCCAAAAATAAAGAGTAAACATTTGACTTACACATGTCAAATGGCTAGAAATACACTGCCAGATGAGTGCTAATGTTGCTCTATATGTGCTGGGTGTATAAGTAAGCACCTCCTAGCAAGTTTATCATATGAGCTTAAAAGGTTAGTTAGTGTTGTGTTCAAAGCCTATTTCTGCTGTGACCATAAACATAATTTTTTGCATGTAAATTGCCAACAGACCTGCATATGGGAACCTGAAGAAACTTAAAGATGTCGGAAACACAGAAAAATGCATTAGAAATAAAGAACTACATCATTGCAATATGGTTATCTGAGGTCTTTTAAAGACTTTTTAAAGTGTTATTTGTAGAAAACTATGTGAAGCTTGCACTACTTATGTTGTGTTGTGTTTTAATGGTATGTCATGTTGCTGAAACAATCCTTTTATCCTCAAACATCATCATTCTGAAATGTGATCATTGCATTAACTGTTATGAAAATGTGCAGGTGTCGTTATCACTAAAGTATCAACATGATACCCTACCTTGCCAAGTATTCCCCCGCGCTGCCGTTGCTCTGTTGTACATCCATACAGTTCGTTGTTCCAGGTATGAGTGCCAGGGCAGGATTCTGTTGAGCTGCACTGCCCACCGCCCGTGCAACAAACTCCAATGAATCAAGGACGTAGTGATCCGTAGAAGGGGACCCCATGACACCATGTGCCAGTAGCCCCAGGGGCAACCCCTCTGTTCTCAGCTCGGCCACATTCTGGCTGTCCCCCAAAACCCAGTGAAACTCTGGGAGCGCCATCCGAGATGCCAGCGTCCACAGACGACGCACCTCACGGATCTCGCACCCAAACGTCACCACTCCCGTCGTGGTTGAAGGTTCTTTCAGGGCCTCCAGCTGCCGCATGAGCGCCTGCTGCTGGTCTGATTTAGAGGAGGATGCGGACGAAGAAGCAGCAGACGAGGCACCGGGGGAGAAGTAAGGTAAAGATGACGATAATGACGACGCCTCCGCTCCTGCTGCGGCGCCCGATGCCACTCCTGAGTATGATAATGAAGATGAAGATGGCGACGAGGTTGAGGCGGCACTTGTCAGATTGATAAGAGTGCCCAGGTGGAAGCGTGTGTTGTTCTTGATGAGGACGAGGAAGTCACTTATGTCCCATTCCTGACAGAGCAGAACGCTTATGTCCCACCAGCCATTCATCATTAGTAGGGAATAGAGAAGACGGGACGGCGGGGCCTCCACGGTCCGCATCGCCATTTGGAAATGGAGAGGATTCTGTGAGTATATTGTAAAAGGAGAACGGTGTAATGGGGAATGAAAGGCCAAGTGGGTGTTACAGGTTTGCACAAAGGAAAAGAAAAACATGCAGGGGTGAGAGAAGAAGGCAGAGAAACAGAAAAAGTGAGGCGATTTGGGAAAAGGGAGGCAAAAAGATACATTTACAGAGAAACGAAGGGGATGAGCGTATAAGGGGAGAAGGTGAGGAAGTGGAAAATAGATGACAGAGACAAAGAAAGAGCATAGGGAATTGGATTGGAGAGAAGGGATAGAGATGAGGGACAGTTAAACAAATAAACAGGAGGAAATGAAAAGGTAACGTTGATGGGAGCGATATACAAGTAGTGACAGGGAAGAGAAACGGTTGGTGAGGTTCAGTTGGATTTCGTAGAGGATGGAGAGATAAGAGAAAAAAACATAAGCGGATGGTTTTTGGAATGGGAGGCAGTTTACGATAGGGGGAAATAAGATGGAGAAAGGGGGAAAGGGAAAATAAGGTGAAAGATGGCAGAGGAGGAGTCGAGGTGCAACGTTAGGGAAGAGAGAAGGGAAGGGAGAAGGTTAGAGAGGAACAAGAGTAAGAAGATGGGACACCATGAAGGAGACACAAATGTAGCGGAGCAGAGAGGAGAAGAAAAAAGGAGAGAAGAAAAGACAGAAAGGTTATAAATCCAGCAGCAGAATTACTTTCTAAGAATTCAATTTGTTCCTTGAGAACACAACACAATCTGCTGAGTATAATGGATTTCAGCCTCCAATTACCTGTTCCCATGAATATCATTATTCACATCATAAGAAACACACTACATCTATTTTTATTTGTACTCTATTTGTATTTTAAGCAACACCTGAAAACTGAAAAAAAAAAAAAAAAACTCAACCTGGGCCCCATTTCAAACCTACTGTCTTCGGCCAATTTAACATAATGTAATTCACGTCTCCGATTTGCGATTCATAAATTCATCAGTTGATTGATGAGGCCCGGGCAGATCAATGGGCAGAGCGCGGCATTGGTGTGTGATTTCCACCTGGACCAAGAATGATAAAAGAGTGCGGCCTCATGGTGCTGTAAGGTGCTGTGATTAAAACCATCCATCCGGTGGCCAAATGCTCAGGAAAGATACTGAAATGAGATGCTTAAACATCCTCTGGTTTGAAATATCCAAAATGCATTTCTGTGTATGTATTAAATAAAGATCATCTGCACAGTTATTCATTATATTGTGGTCTGAGTGTACATCATTTTGGAATTTTGAAATAATAAAGTCTTTAACTGTAGTGTCGATTATGTAAGGTGATGGAGTGTGTTTTCTTGCTGTGTAGTTTGGGAAATGCGCTTTTTGTCAGTGATGTTTTAAATTGGCCTGTACCACCCTCAGAAGAGAGTACAGAATACATTTTGTTAGACCGTGCAGGTGGTATTAGTCCATCAATGACAACTTGATTATTCTTTACACTGCTGCTCACAGGTTTCCAAAAATAGCACCTTTTTAGATTGATTTCCTACCCTCCAGGCTACAGTTGGTTTTCACCTTTGAAAGCCTCTAAACTTTCATGAGATCACCAATGCACAGTGGAAAGTCTGTTACATTTATTCATCTTTTTGGTCACAGTTACGTTCTCTTCATGTGAAGTTTGCAAGCAGAGACAAATCTCAGAAGTCTCTTTGGTTGGTGCATCATTAATTATGTTATCAGAAAATTTTGATAAGCAAAAATGAAGCAGAATTTTACAACTCCCTTACCATGTGGAATTAATGTAACTCTACTAGGATGATTATTCTAAAAGTGAGCCATGGATGAAACTACCATTTGTGATTTGAAAGGTGTTGCTCATAGTGACAAAACTTAAGAGTATTATCATCTGACTTTTTGCTCATTTTTTTGTTTTTCTCACAACTTTTTTAATGAAAGCAAGTGAACACAGTGGAGCATTCAGAAGCTAAAGAACCAGATAATTCTGTCCGGAGTTTGTGGAGAGGAATATTGTACTGACATTCACTAAGTGGCCATAAAAAATAAAATCTTGAGGCAGGTTTGATTTTCATATCACACTTGATAAAGCCAATCAGTTTTTTTTTTTTTTTTTTTTATATGGTTGGACACCTTACAGAATATTGGATGTTTTAGAAAATGCGCAACAGTAAAGCAAAATACGGATGATTTATAGGTAATTGGCTAAAACGGGAGAAATCAGCGAATCGATTCACCGACTCCCTCAGTGCCATTACGATCAGGCCGGTGCAAACCTACTGTACTATACACAAACAGTGCATCGCACCTACAGGATTATAGTAAGCCAGAAGATCAGAGCAGATACGTTTCATGAGTTGACACAGTCATCCCTGTAATACTTTAGATAAAATTAAATAGGTCAGATCCGACTGCATGAGCTGCCAGATCTGCCTCAGTGTACCTTGGCATTCTGTACCCGGCACACAACATACCAGCCACCCAGGCAATCAATTAGTCATGCACTTGCTTGCATGAACTCACATACACACAAATAGAACTACACACACTTAAAAGGCCCTCAGCAACTCTGTTTAATTGACTTTACAACTTTTACTCAAGCTTCGCACTAAAAGTCCATTAGATTAATCTATTGGTTAATTTCATTCATCCCATTAATCACTCTACCCAATAGGCATGCAAATAAGACAATCATTATTCATCTGCTTATTGCATACACACGGTTGGCTTATTGCTGCAACAAAAGCACCAACAAAAGCAATAGTACGTGTGTTATTTCGGATTTAGAAGTCCTGTGTCAGGGAAAGGAAATGGTAATGCGGACCACAGGGCATCAGACTCTCACCTCCTCTCAACCCCCAGGAGGTTTGGGGGGGATTTATTCTCAGCTGCAGCACTTCTGCGCCGTGATCACCATAATTCTGGAGCCCTCTTTTTGTTCCTCATGTAAATAAACAGGAGAGATTTTGCGAGGAGGTGCGGCTGCTTCCACTCTTACATAAATACAGAGAGGTCTGCTGCTTTCGATGCACCGGGAAATCCCCAGCTCCGTTGTCACTGTGCATTCTTTCATCACTTGTCTCTCTCCAAAAAATCTTTATTTTTTTATGTGATTTTCGCTGCCAAAATACATTTGCTGTAAGTTTTTATGCGAAGAAACTTGCAACCCTTGCTGTATGGTAAAACTGCAGGGACTGGCAGAATCACGAGCCAGTGGACAAATCAAATAAACTAGTAATGACTTAGTTATTGATCTTCTCTTGATTAGATTATTCATTGTGGAGGAAAATGAGAAAACCTTTTTTTTCTTTTCTTTCATAAACACAAAGAACACTGTCCTATACCTGCAATCACTTACAAAGAACTGTTGATTTTGCAAGAAAAAACAAAAAAAACAAACAAAAAAAAAACAATATCTTGCAAATTTTTAAGTCCTGGGGGGGTCTCCCTATTGTTCTTTTCACAGCAAGAAATCCCCGCAGCCCCAGTCCATAACTCCATGAAGACCCTACCCATAGGTCACAGCCTTTCATCACTCTGGCCTTCTTACGTCACTGCCAGCGTTATTTATGAAGTGACAATAAGGAACTCCACTAACTCCTGCCATTGTCAGCAAAGCCCCATCATTCATCTGTTCTCCCTGGATCGAAAGGACGCAATTACTAATAATGTTCTAATCAGTGTCATCTACAAATTAATTTGCCAGCATGTAATTGAAAAGGAAATTCCATTGTACCTGTGTACACAAGTGTGTTTTTTTTTATCTTTTCAGTATAATTATACATGACAAAAGCCATCTCTGAGTCATCCCTATCATCCATCAATCTCATAGCCCCCTAAATTCATTGTGACGTGTAAAAAAAATCAAAAATAAGTACAAACTATTTATCAGTTGCAGTTTGTATGTTCTGGCAGACTACAGAGGAAACAGAGGTTGAACAAATGAGTAATAAAAAAAAAGGACTTTAATTACTCTAAAAAAAACACTACATGTTAAGTTGCTGTATGCCCATATCTATAAATAGCCATGTCAGCAGTATGTTTGTTGGCTAGTATTAACATGCGTTCTTCATCTCCATCATAATAATCGATTCTGAATATTTTGAGTGGTCAGTGATTTGGGGCTCTGTCATTTCATGATGCACTGAAAACTCAGCAAATTCTGCTTAGTGGCATTCAATATGTCCCAGCTGTGAGATAGCGTTTGTAGCTGTGATTAAGTTGCTCCAAAGCCAATGACATATTTATATCTGGCAACTCTATTTATTACATTTCCAACATTTGAAACCTTCCTTGAATTTATTTTTGCACGTTCAGACTGCCAGACTCCACACAGCATTATTAACAGCTGCACAGTTACACCTGTGCAGTCTAATGCGGTCCAAAACAACCACAAAAACAGAGAATTAAGGTTAACACCTGCCTGATACTGTCTACAAAAGCTGAACCTAACAAGCTTTAGGATTTATAGCCAGATTTTTGTGCATCTGATTTGATTGTACACGCAAGGGTGTAATTTCCACAGGAAATGAAAAGATGCCAAAGTCCAGATGAGAGAAGAGTGATAAAAATGTTGATAAGCATCTTTCCACAACTACGACTGCGTGTCCAGAGCAATGAGCTTAACAAGCAGCAGCGGGTGGGGCGGTAAGTGGCGAGCAAATTTTCTTTGCCCACTCATCTCTCAGGCTATGTACAGATTGCCCCTACCCCGTTGGTGGAGGTTGTTGGCACCGAATGGAGCCTGAAGAAAATAATTGCAGACAGGTTAGAGCTGAAAAAGTACCTGGATCAAAAAGAAATATGTGTTTCTAGTTCAAGCACAGTTAATATTTTTCTAAACAGACACACACACAAAGAACATCAATCAAACTGAGGCAGTAAAGCAAACAGCTCCCTGTCCAATAGATGTAAATACAAGACTATCTATCATCTATGATGTTATGTATAAGGTCAGTGCATAAACAATATTTTGTGCTCCCTTTTCCAACTTCTGAACCAAATCTGGTGAACTGGTGACATCTGTACCACTGCACATCTATATGTTCCACAGACAGTTGGATACATATGCCCTTAGTCATAATGTGAATATCTGCAACACATTCTAATGCAAATAGCATACATTTGAACATAATTGGATTAAGTAGCAACAGATATTTGCATATCTGCTTCAAGCTGTCAGCAAAGATGCTATGTGTTAATTTTCCACAGGTTTTAGTGTTGCGGGCCAGCAAGGGGTATAGATTTGCACTTTAAAACTGGGTCCTCCTATCAAAGACAAGTGGTCTATCCCAGGGAGTTTCCTTTCCCCAGGAGTTTCACAATCCCAGGCTTTTTATGAGCTAACTTCTCAACTCTGTGCTGCTCCCAAAACCCCTCGCTGCCTTCTCCCAATCCACCTAGTCCCTTTACTCTGGGGTCACGTTACCCTTCGACACTTACATAACAAACCGTGGGCAGATTACATTATGAAAGGTCACCTCGCTGATTCATTACATTATACACTTTTCAGCAGTGAACTTGTGTGTTTAACCTTAATTATAAATTTAATCGGAAAAAAAATAAAATAAGGCAAAGGCCAAATAAACACAAGCGAGATGCTCATCTCATTCAGAAAGTTTTCACATTTTGAAAAATTGCTGTCTGCCTTCAGTTGGGATTTGCTAGCAAAACTAGATTGAGTCAGAGGGGAGTTAAGCCATTTCTCTAAAAGTCACACACTATAGCGCTGCACAGTCTGTCTGTTTGTATGGCTGTCTATTTCCAAGTGAGTTTTTCTGCCCCTCCTCATCCTTCCAACCATCAATCCATCTGCCCCCCTCCATCCACTGATCAATCAATCAATCTGTCGGTTGAGTTGGTCTGCTTTATCTACACCTGTTATTTCACTTTTGAGGACCGGTTTAGACTTTAAACATCTGCTGACTCCTTACAGCAAAATGCTTCCTTGTGCACAGAGTAGGAAATGAGATATTACACACACACACACACACACACTCACACACTATTATAGCTCAGTAGGTGGCACGCGTCCCAGAGCCCTTCAGTCTCCAACTCAATGGTTAGGGCCACGTGACTGATGTGTTAGTGTGTGTGTGTGTGTGTGTGTGTGTGTGTGTTGATTAAAAAAAACACAGAAACAATGACGCTCTTTGCCCCTCCTGAGATGGTTTCTGTGTGGATAGTCAAAAACACACTTTCTATTCATTGATATGCAGTAAGTGCCCTGTTAGTGCCCCCTAATTAAAGAGGTCTACACTGTACAGTTACACTAAATCATTTTGTGCATGTGTATCTGTGGGGGTTGTACTCGTACTTGTGAGATATTTTTACCTGTACAAACACACACTCTCTCACACTCGAATAAATACTCTCAGCAGGTGTCTTTTCCAGAAAATGATTATTGATGAACCGTCCCAGTGATTAATTTGGAGTGTTGACACTTTTAGCTCATTTTCTCTCTATCTCTATCATTCCAGCTGCAAACTCCACTGATAATCTTCAATTTGTCTATTTGGCATGAGAGCAGCTTTTCAGCTACCGAAACTGACTAAGCTCGAGTCCCGCCTCCTACCAACCATCAAGGTTGATTTTCATCAGACATGAAGGCGATCTCTCTATCACCTGAACCAAGTCGCTGTAGTTGCCAAACGTTAAGCATGAATCTATAATGGAGATGGATGGGAAAATTTTGGGAGGCACTGACAACAACCTACTTTGTCGTTCAGGTGATGTATACGCAGGCCTTGATGCCTCCTTTTTACAGATGAGTGATAGCTCTTGTTAAACAAATGGTAGTTAAAGTTAAAGATATGGGCTGTTGGTTTAAAAATGATACTTCCACTGCACACTGTATCAGTCCTATAATGATGTTTTCCTGCCAAGTGGGTATATTGTTTAACAGAGAGGATACTCTATTCTTATTCTGTAGTCTAGCCAAATGTACAGTGAAGTAATTTAGCAAACAGGTGGGGAAGAATAATTTTGCCCTTATTGTAAAAGATATGAAAGCCTTGACTCCCTGTGCACTATTCAGTGTGCACTCACCTCTGGGATAGGCCAAATACCAAAACTGTTATTCCAGCTTGTTAAATATGATCATCACGTGTGTTTGATAATTATGAGCAGATGGATGGAGGAAGGGCAGTCGAATCAATACTGCATATGTCAGCACATCCTGAAGTTTGCTTAAACAGGTATGACTGACTGTGTGTGTGTGTGTGTGTGTGTGTGTGTGATTCATCTCAGTTCTTCAAGGTGGTAAGTTGTCAAAATGAAGTCCAGTACCAATTTTACTTTCTTATAATCCCACCTAAGTTCTTTCATTCTTTCACACTGTGCTGCTGCTCTGCCCGTGGAGCTGAACTTGTGCTCTGTGTATACACGCCTGTATGCTGAATTCTGACAAAGCATTTGTTTATGCAGTTCTACCTAAGGGCATATGTGCTGCTGGGCACCACACACCCTTCAATCAAATGTTCACTTGTAACCTTAAATGTAACGACTGTACCCTCCATCCTTCCCTGCACAGATCCACCCTGAGCGTGCTGCAGATTCCAGCACCATGGACAGAGCCTGCTGGTGCCTCATCTCCTCTCAGTCTGGAGCAGCCTCAGCATCTCTCAGACTTTCCCTATTTTGATTCTCTGTGTGAACATCGGCTCATGTCCCAAATGGCGTCGCCACTTTAGCTTAATTTGGGCCATTTAACCAAGACCGGTGGAATCGATACTGAACTACACAAGAGAAGAAAATGTTCTGTCCTTCATTTCAAAGAACGCCTAACACACAGCGGGTGGAGGAGAAGAGGAGGAAAGAAAAACGAGAAAAAAAAGACAGGTGGAGGTGTTTCCCCAACCGCCCGCTGGTGGCACTTTTTAAATCCACATGAGCTCATTTTAGTCAGGCCTGAGATAAGCCTGTCTCGTGTAAACTGAACTGCTTCAGGACTTGTGATGTTGAGTTGGTCGCAGGTGATGCGTGTTTTTCTCTCCACAACATCTGTAACACCTGCACAGACACGCTGCAGCCGCGCGGTGCTCAGTGATCAACAGTTAACAGCAGCTCACATGCCTTAAGAATAACTTTTCTTTTTACCTCGCTGTGGCGCGTAAACTCCCTCTGCACGACGCTGACCACCGGCACCTGCAGCGCCAGCGAGACGAACTCCAGCTTGATGAACTCGTCCCGGTTCCGCGGGAAGGCGATCATGGCGGACACCCCCTGCACGACCACGGTGTGACACACGCTCTCCACGAAGGACAGCGGGTCCTCGGTGTCCGGGCTGACCGCGGAGGGGGAGGAGAAGGCGGGCAGCTCGCCGAGCCCGGACCCGACGGCCATGACGAGCTCCAGGGACAGATTGTAGGGCAGCAACCCGGCCCGGTTCAGAGCCTCAACCGCGAGCAGTACCGAGTCCCGGGGCGCGAACACGCGGCATTCCCTGGACGTGTTCTCCTCCCTCTGCCGCGCCTGGCTCTTACTCCTGCTGGACCCCCGCGGGCTGTTGGCGGTGCCTCTAGTCCTGAGGCTCCCGTACCCGGGCGCACCGGCACTTGTTCGAACCTGCTTCTCCAACTCCGCCCGCCGCTCTCCGCTCCCGGTCCAAGCTCGATCCGCGTCCCAGTCCTCAGAACCGCCTCCGGGGTTGGCGGAGAGCTCCCGGGGCTGGACGTGCAGAGCCCCGACCCGCACCGTGTGGCCGATCCGCTTCAGCACCTGGCACGGCTGCGGGTGCGAGTGTGCGCACGGCGGCAGGAGGAGCAGAGCGCACAGCAGGAGCCACAACGGTGGCGAGACCCCGGCGCCCGCCGCTCGAGCTGCCGGGCCAGGCATCACCATCGTCGCCGCCGTCTTCATCATCCGCGCTCCACAGCTGCACCGGACGCCCCGGCCAACCGCAGACCGGCCGAACACCGGGGCCGCCCCGCTGCTGCTCCCCCCCCCCGGCCCCTCGCCTGTGGCCCTGGCGCGCTGCTCAGACCGGCTGCAGCCCCCGCTCCGGCTCCGAGTCCGGCCCCAGCTCGCGGCAAACTTGTGCGTTCCTCCACGGACGCGGACAACAGGCTGCTGAGGCGCGAGATGAGGCACGAGCCGCGCACGAGCACAAAATGATTCCCAAAAGTCCCGTTTTTCATCTCAAAAGATTTTCATCATTCAAGCCTCATTACTAAATAGGTCGTGGCATCAAACGGCAAAGATCTCCACATATTCCAGAGGCGGGTGGGGGGGGTGAAGCAGAGTGTGTAGGGAAGCCCAGAGGAGGAAATGTCGAAAAAAAAAGGCTAATGCGCATCAAACACATTCCAAAACAGTGAAATCCACCACTGGAAACATCTGACGGCTTCGGAGGAAAATGATCCCATTATCATCCAGAGCGCAGGAGCCGAGGCAACATTACTTCGTCCTGGTCCAACAGATGGAAAAAGAAAACAAAAATGACATGTGTTTTTCTCCCCTCTCCTTGTCAAACACCCGAGCAGGAGCTTTCCAGAGCGCGCGCGCTGCTTGGCTCGAGTCAGCCTCTGTACCGACACTTGTACCGGCGAGACCTCCGGCACGAGAGCGCGGTCCTCTGCGCACGTTCCAATGAGAGTTAACCCCGTCCTCGCTTTACCCTCACCCCATCCCCTCCAACACGGGGGGGGGACTCAACCACACAAATAACGGGCGAGTAAAGAAAGACAGAGATAGATAGATAGATAGATAGATAGATAGATAGATAGATAGATAGATAGATAGATAGATAGATAGATAGATAGATAGATAGACCGTAAACCGAATTAGTTCATAGTACTAACTGTCGTAACTGATTACCTAATAATATTCAAGTTAGAATAATAATTTTTTAAAGTATAATATCAAGTACAAAATATATTTAGAGATAACTTACTTAATTTATTTAATATTTTTTATAAATTTTAATTTCTCTAAACTTAAAAATAATACTTAACTTTTTAAAATGTTTTTTATTTTTGAATACTAAAACAAATTGATTCCATAATGCATACTGAAATTACATTTCACTAACTAATCCTACTCTCAATAAATTTAATAGTGAAGTAACCATAGTCTAAGTGAAATCTACTTAAAAGATTACATTGTGCTAAACTCAAATACTCATGGAAACCCACTCAACAGAATTATAACTAGTCAACTTAAAATTTACAAGATGCCACTTATTCACTTAGTAATGCTCAACAATGAATACAACTCCATTGTTACTATTCAAGTTTTGTTTTATTAAGTAACAAAAGTTGACATCTTCTGTATGTTCTAAATAAAATGTTGGATTTACTTAACTAAGTTATGTCAACCGGTCCCATGAAACTGTGTTGTTTAAACTTAATATGATTGAGTTTAACTTACTGAACACAAATAAACATTATTAATTTGGTATGTTTGTGTTAATGCAACACCTTTGTTGTTCTGTTTTAAATAAATGAGTCAATTTAAGTTGGTGAAATTCACTCAAGCCTTTATTATACTCAGGTTTAGAAACATTAGTGGGACTATTACAAATAAAGTTATGTGTGTATAATATGCATGTGTCTAAACACATTTGCAAAAACTAAAAATGTATTTATAAAATAAAGTTAAAAAAAAATCTATGAATGTATAATCTTACTGTTTTAACCCCACACCTGAATCATTTTGTTTTGACAAAACAAGCAACAACATTCAAAAAGAAAAATAGTGATAAAATGTCATCTCTATTTACCTATTTGTTGAACCAATTAAATTCTAGGCATGCTCAGATAACTCAAACATCACTGAACAGTACCAAAACCATTAAACATTTAGCTAATAATGAACTGGTCAACCTGGAGGTTATGCCTATTGACAATGTCAAGAGCTACACTGTGTGATATAGGCAGTGCTGCAGAGGTAAGAATGAAATGTAACTCCTCAAGCAAGCTATCGATTCCTGAACATGGTAGATGTGAAAATACCTCTAATTTCAAAAGAACAGTGGCCAATTTGTGAATGATTGTTTCTTGCAAGTTCTCATGTGGTGTGTCAGTTTCAATCAAATTATGACAATCTAAGTCTGAAGCCGTTTCTTCATGATCACCTGGATGGTCTTCAGATACAAGATGGTCACTATTTATATTACCACCTTTCACTAGTTCAGTTTTAAAGTCTTTAACTGTGCAATGTGGATGCCTCCTACTCTTGTATGATTTGGAAATAGCATATATATTAGTTTGAAAAGCAGTCTTGAAACACACAAGTTATTGTTTCATAACGCTTCAAATGGTCATTGATGTGAGAAAAGTACTCTCTACTAGATGGTAATTCACTTCCAGGGCACAAAACACATGTAAAAACTCCTAGTTCTGCACTTCTAGTACATGACACATCAACATGACATCGACTCAGATGAGTTTTAAGAGCATTCCATGTTTTAAATGAGCATGGGCATTCATGGTATGTGCATGGATATGAGTGTCTCTGACAATAATGACTGTGCTTCAATTTGTAATGTTTTAGTAACTGGTAACTCGTAGATACAGCCTCAGGGCACTGTTTGCACCTCCACATTCAGAGCCTAAAAAGAAGACAGACAGTAATTAATAATTTATTCAGCTGCCAAAATTAGTACTGATTAATTAACAGATATACAACATATGTAAATAACAGTTAAATATTTTTACATTGTGCCTCTGAGTCAATTGCAAATTCAAATGAAATTTTAAATGTGAATTTAAAAAAGTGCTCAAGGCCACTAGAGCTCCCCCTGGTTTTTGTTCAGTATTTAAGTTGTCAAAATGATTGAAGGGGCAGTTTGGGCTGGCACAAAAGAAAATTATCAGGCCACTTAAGAATTCCAGTAATAACAGCTATGGCAATGGCACACTCGAAAAAAATACATTTGCATCCATGACATTGCAATATCACCAGAGTTTTACTTTAATTTTACCCATGTTGAAAAAAGCAAACGCCCTGCTCGTGTTGGGTGTTCCAAAGCTTAATAAAATCACTGTCGGTCGAGGCTGCCTCCACCAACAACACAAACTAATACTGCTTGCCCTGCATGTTCCTTGCTGATGCCATTGAGCACTAATGTGAACTAAATAAAACATAGTAATTAACCATGGCAATGAACCATGGTTGTAGGGAAGATAAACTTAACTGGGACCAAAGTCACTATTTATTGTCCTCGCCCGAAAAATACAACAGAAAATTATATTTCTTTTAAAGTCATTATTATATTAAAAAATACTACTTGATGTTTTAGACCTTGTGTGGGTGTGTGTGAGAGAGATTTAAGCTAGCAATGACCGTTTTTCAAACAAATCAAAGTATACGACCAAATGCAATAAAAACTGAAAACACTTATCATCGGTTGACACAATGCACAGTTTAACACTGTATTATCAAGGAAACGTTTGTACTTACCAAATCTTTTAAAGATGTCTGGTCTCCCCTTGGGCACATGGCGCGCGAGTGTCAAAGGTTAAAATTACCTGTTGAGCTTCCTAGTTACTGCGCATGTCTGAGACTTACGTATGCCCGCCTATATGATTTAAGTCAGATGGTTACGTTAGTTTGAAGCGGCTGTGTTTTATATCCTTGAAATCTCATACCATTACATTATTCCAGTGAAACCTTGTTATTTTTTCTCTGAAAACCTAATAGTTATAGTAATTTTACCTTAACAAAGTTACATAACATGAACAACATAGCTATTTCATTTCTTAGAGTGAACATCAGACTGACAACACATTCTCCCTTTACTGAAAAGACACATCTTACATCTTTTTGGCAACAATGTCAAACAATCCCCTATTTTAGCTTCTTGATGATGTGATTTAGTGGCATTTTTTACTAGAAATTTGTAATGACAATTTTTTATTTCCTAAGATTTAACAGATAATCAAATACTGAACAAATAATCAATCTATTAATTGAAGAAAATAATTGGCAGAATAATCAGTAACAGATATTGTTAGATACAGCCATCATCTCACAAGCAATGCCATTACAATGAGAGATAACATTTTAAATGTCCTAGCCTGATTTATCTTAAAAGTAACAATTAATACAGAAAATATTCCTAAAACAGTCAACTTTTAAAACTATTTTAACAGCAACTTCCTTACAGTTGAGTGAACTTTCCTTCGCTGTGTTTTTATAGGAAAAGTAACAATTCATTTATTATATCTTTACCAGCACAATGACTTTAAGAATTTATGGGAAAGAAACACAGAAAAAGTAACCAATAAATTAAATAAATAATTAAAAAGAAAGTTCACTTTTAAGGAATCAAAAACAACTAAAGATCCCCAATTATAATGTGACTGTTTAAAGTGCAGATTGTTATGAGGTAGATGAGGCAATGGAATAATATTTAAAAAATGTGGAGCAAAACCTCTCTTGAACTTTAAAATACTGGGCATATGGATTTAGAAGTGCTTTTAGAATTTTCTATGGAAACTGGATAACGACCAGAATTTGTTGTAATAGGCAAATCCCAGCCAGCTTTCAGGCTTGGAAGCCACAACACAAGCTTTCACAATAGTATTCCTTGAAATTACATTGTAACTTTTAAAAATAACTTAATTAGTAACTGTCAGTTTATGGTAAATTATACTTTCAAACATCTGCACTTTCAAACTAACTGAATTTGATATAAATGTGTGGATGTACCATTTATGCATGTGTACACTCAAAATACTGTTCACTTTTTCAACAAGGCATTTTTCAGATTCGGTAGGCGTGGTTTCAGTGGTTTGTTATCATCAAGACACATCACTATTTTCTGAATAAAAGTGAACAAGTGGATGAGTTTCTTTGGATAGTCCAAATGCAATGCATAGATTAAACCAAACAACAGTATAAATGCATCAGCCAACCTGGGAAGATCTCTCACAACAATTTCATCTTCCATTACAACAGAAATGCTCTCAGGGTTGAAGTGGACAGTGACCACAGTGAGGAGAGCCACAGGAGCGTCAGCAATATCTGCCTCATCTTCTCGCTGCAAAAGAAAGTTTGCAATTAAAAGACTGGATGCTCATCTGTGCTACCATGTACTCAAATGAGAGGTTCATATTTTCCAGGTCTGTCTTAATACAGCACTCACATGCCAAATTGTATGTTGGAAATTACTGGCAGATGTGATGATTTTTTCTGTCCATACTGACCATATAATTCCTTCCTAATATAACACCCCTGTCCTCATGAGGTTTAGCAATCTGACTTAGACACATGTAGGTATTTTTTAAGTTAGTTTTTTCCTCTTTTTGCTTCCACAGACACTGTTTCCTTTCTGAGCGGCAGCAGAGAGATACTTCCCAGTAATCAGATGTAGGTTTATTGCTGGGTGAAAACACCAACAGGAAACCTACATATGACTGATGGAACAAACATATCCACATAATTTGTCTAGCTCACAAAGCTGAAGCTTCATTTTAGCTACAACTGAATATAACAATATTTTTCTGTGAGAAACAGTGTGGATTTGATCCTAATTTCTTAAAGTTGGGTCATGTTAGGAAGGGATGGCTAGTACTGAGAGGAAAAAATATTACAATAGCTAAAAATTATTTAATTGTACATATCACATTGAGCATTGTATTGAGGTAGATTTGAAAAAATCCAAACCTATTCTTTAATCTATTTGAATCTGTAAAATGCTGGAAGAGGCATTCAACTTGGTTTGCCATACAGTATGTCATGTTCACACTGCAGTAGTGATTGATCTTGACATTTCTCTTAATGTACTGAGTACTTACATTGCAGGTCTTGAAGAACTCAGACTCATCCTCTCACAAGTAAACTGGGAGAGCGCGAAGAGCCAGAGTGCGTCTCATGCTGACATCATGTTGTTCCTAGATTGACAATCAAAACATTGTCAGAGACAGATGACAGTCCAATGACTGCAATGTCTGCCAATTATGTGATCCACATTGGGCCCATGGCAAAGTTAATGTTAAATTCTCCTGAAGATCATAAATCCTTAGGATCTCCCGCAGCGCATCTGCGGTCTTGCCTGTCCATGAGGTCTTCAGCATGTACAAGGACACCAGTTGTGGTGTGAATTTTCAACTGGGGGGTTAGACAAAGAGGAATACAGCTTTTACCTGTGACTCCATCTGTAGAGCTGACCAGCTCGCCAAAAACTCTTTCACCTGTGGATGTCCTTAAACAATATCTTGGCAGCAAAAGGCAAAGGTTATGTGCATGAGCTTGCATGAGTAACTGGTTTTTCTCTGCTTCTTTTTGTCCTCTTGTATGATTTGCAGTCTCATTTGGTCCAGCGTGGCCTGGTTCTCTCCTCTGGGAAAGTTGGGTAGGTAGTTAACCTCAGCTCGTCGGGCTCTCTTTATGTTGGAATAGGGGTACTCGTTCTCAGGGTTGCTCCGGCTCCTCCTCCTGCATGTTTTCCAGGATGTTGTGCTTTTGGGATCTTGTCAATTTCAGTGTCTTTTCAGATCTTTCAAAAGCAGTGTTTCCTTCTTCAAGTACACGCTCCACTTCATAGGACAAAGTTGGCACAGGGAAACAATCAGGCCAATTCTTCTGACGTTGTGTTAAAGGTACATGTGGAAGTATGTCTGTATTTGAACTTGAACAGTTCAGGTGGAATCACTTTCAGATCTCGTGACTTTCAGTGTGCCCTTCTCTGGCAACTCCCGAATGTCCACAAGTTGTCCATCGAAGTCAGGATCCTCATACTGGAGGGTAAAGTCACAGTCCAATCCAGTGTAGTATTTTTGTCCTCAGCATGCATGGTATCATTTCAGTCAGCAAGCCAATTGACTGTAGGCATAAACTGCTTAACTACCAGGCAGGTTTTTTTATTTAGTATTTAATTTTTCAGTAATTAATCTAGTTCAAAAGAGGCTCAAACATCCTGGATGAAGCAAATGATGCCCATACGGTCCTTTAAATGTCTATACTCAATCTACGCAGTACAAAAAGTGTCCACATACTCTCAGAATAATTCTAAACAAATGTACTACTCCTGACATAGAGTTGAAGTTGAAAACATACCTTGGATTGTTTGAAACGAAAGTCACTCAATACTCAGTATGATCCTGCAGGGACAGATTAAACAAATATAGGCAGGATTTATAGTTGTGAAAAATGTATTTACATTTCATCTCCAAAACTGAACTGTGTGACTGAATGCAACAACTAAAGAACTGAAATTCCTCACGTAGAAAAGTTTCATTATCATAGTGAAAAATACTGTTACCCATTAAAAGGCAGGAGCGACTCAGGGCTTGGGTGAACCCTGGGATACATGGTGAAGAAAATTAGACACTCAGCCACGAATACTATTTCAGGATCTTACCAAGAAGGAGACTCAGCACTCACCTTCCACTTAAGCCTATGAGGAAAGATCAGTTAAATTTAAATTGATAAAGTATTTATTACACAAAGATATGTTAACACAGTTCAATATTTACTGCAAACTCATATTTATTTAATTAATATTTTTCCTGATTTTAAAAAAAAATCTATAGTGAATGGTAACAATAAAATATCTGAAATCTTGGTGTAAAGTACTTATTAAGTATTTTCATTGAGTATAATTTTAGGACATTTATATTTGAAATTATATACTGTGCATTAATAACTTTATATCTATCTGATTTATAAGTACACACTGAACACTTCAAAAATGAATTGTTTTTCATTGTACATTTGGCTTCAAACATATCACTCGTATGTATTTTTTAATTGTTATCCCTTCTCCCTTTTAAATTATTAAAGTAAACAATTAATTAAAAATTATTAAATTACATGTATGATTCAATTTATAGTTACATTTTAATTATTTTATAATTTAATTTTTATTATTTCAGTCCTACCTTTTATCATTGGTCAAACTGCTGCTTATTTTTTCCTCAACATGAATATTTTTATTACTGATACATAAATAACGTTAACATTGGATTTTGCCACTAATCTTTTGTTTTCAGCAACTCATTCAGCTCACAGAGTTAGTCCTCAGTGAACTAATGGGACTAATGTAAGTTAATTTCGATGTGTTAGCTAACATCGATGCTAACGTTAGTCTCACCGTTACTGCGCCGGACTTAACACAACTGAAACATGATAAATGTTTTACTTACCAGAGCAGAGCGCTCGTCACAAGCAGCAGAACTACACTTAGAAAAATGACGACTGTTGCCAACTTGTTGGTAAAGATTTCGGTAACTGACATAATGTTACAATTATGCTAAAATACTTTTTCTAGCAAACATTCACGCGCCAAACTGCTGCTACGGTAAAATAAAGTGTAGAATAAAATGTAAAGAACACAAAACAATGTTTTTGAAAAACGTTTTTACAATGCGGCTTCAGAAATATATGTTCTCTTGAGTTTTGTAAATGAATCTTGCTCAGTTAGTTGAAGATTCAGCTAGTTCACAAAGGATAGCCATATTGAATTTTCGTGAACGTAAGAAATAAAGCCTGAACGTCGTGACGTTGATGACGTCAGACGCTGCATCTCTTGTACACTCAAAAGTTTTAATTTAGTTGTCGGTATTTACTCAAATAAATTTCACTCATTGATCCACATAAAATTAAATCAACATTACTTGTTAAGAAAAGTTAATAGTTTGTTGTTCAGTCAACTTTATAACTAGTTTTGATTGCTGCACCCATAATATTTATGAGTCCGTAGTACGGTTTGGGTTTACAGTAGATAGATAGATAGATAGATAGATAGATAGATAGATAGATCAAACAGTCCTGTAGGAAAAGGGAAAAGAAAGAGGCAAAGGATAAATCATACTGTCAAATCAATCCAATTCTCATACTCAGATGTGAGGGAGGGAGGGGGGGCTGGATGCAGTCATGATGATCAGAGCTTCTTTATGTTTAGATTGACACATCTTATCTGTGCAGAAAAAGGAAAGGACCACGGCGTGCAGTGTTTTATGGAAGTACATCATCACCTCTGCAAGTCCAGTAGAAACTTGACACACTGTGAACCATGAACCACCATAATGCCTTCATCTCTGCAGTAAATTACAGGGTGAGTGAAGCTCTTTGTGGACATAAAGTCGGGGTGTCGTTTCAGATTTATAGTAATATTTCAACCTGTTTTTGAATAGATTATATATTGATTAATATATATATTAATACTTCCCAGTGTGTGCGCATTAAACACCTGACTGTGTGGCCTGATGCAGCACCACACTGGCCTAACAAACTACCAAACAGACAAATCCCTTTGTGTCGCTGCTGTGCTCCCAAGTGTTGCAGGCAAGGTGGTGGATTTACTATCTGTGAAAGCACAATACGATGCCTGCTACTGTGCAGCCAATACCAAGGCTTTCTTTTCCACATGTGGTGAAATCAGGGTCAACCTCACGTGTTACACATGCCTTTGGATTTTTTGCTGCGGCATAAAATATCAGCCTGCCAGAATTTCTTTTCAGCTCGCTGCTTTTAAAGCTCAACATACGTCACAGCCCAGTTTCAAAGGAATCACCGCTGAGCTAGAGGGAAGTCGTATGATTTGGAGGCGTTAATAGTGTACACAGTGATCAACAGATTTTTTTTTCTTTCTTTGTTGTTTCATGTATAATCCAAACTCATCAAAAAAGCCTCACTGTGTTACATAGAAGGATCTGTGAGATGTTATTGTAGATATGGCCTGCAGTGTGTGTGTAAAGTGCGTGCAGGAGCATGTGCTCAGCCAATTTACACAAACCCAGACAGCCACCTGTTCTTAATAAGATTGTTTTGTTAAATCATATCTAAGGACACTCAATTAGATTGTTAACAGCTGTTGAAGGAGGGAACATTTAACTGATGTGCCCCGTGTTGCTGTGGTAACCCAAAAGTCAGGGGTCACCATTGACCCAATCAGCAGCCTCGGTTTAAATAGTGACCCAGATTAATGATTGCTTAATTGCCTGATCTAGATTAATGATTGGCTAATGGTCTGTCTCGAAATGAGAGGCACGCCCACCAGGATATTGGAAGATCAATGACCCTGATCGATCTGATACAGCATGACCTCAAAGGATAGGACAAATTGAGAGAGAGAGAGAGATTTTGACAGGAACGGAGGAGGAGGAAGAAGAAGAAGATGATGAGGTTTCAGCCAGAGGGGACGGGGGAAGAAGGAGGAGAACGAAGCAGAAGTGATGGAGAAGGGAGAGGAGCTCAGGAGCTGAAGATGGAAATTGACGGGAGGAGAAAAGACGGAGGGTGAGGAAAGGAGGGCGAAGGAGGAGCAGATGTGGAGGTGGAGGAGCGAACGCCGTGAGGGCAGGAGAGGAGGAAAGGGGAAAGCAGGTTAACGAAGACAGAATGTGCGAAATTAGAGGCGATACAAGAGGCTGCCGCACACTTCAACCTCTTTAAAGAATCAAGGGTATTTCAAATACAAGAGGAAGATATTTTATTGTGGAAGATGAAACAAAAACAGAAGGAGAAAGGGAAAAAAAGGAGAAAATTGCATTGAGCGAAAGATTCAAGGTGAGCTTACAGAGTGAATCTTTGAAAGAGCCATCATAGTTGTTGTTGCACCAAAAAAGCAATTCCGTTTTGTGCCATTACATTTTGCTCAGAGGGGAGGAATGGGATATGAGGCCGCCGCGTGCTGCACGGGGGCTTTCAAAAAGGCTCCAGAATCAAGAGCGTTAATTCTAATTCCAGCTCTAGATGAAAAGACAGTTTAATCACACAAATGTTGAAGATTACCTCTATGCTTTGAATTGAGCTCAGTAGGGGAGGTTCACACTTTTTTTTAATTCATTTTCACCAACACATTCTAGCTGTTTCCCCCATGGGCCCCTCGTAGAGAATTCATACTTTTTAGGCACAAAATTTATGATTGGTATTATAATTTTTATTTTTGCCGATGAGAGTCTAGCCAAAATGTCTGGGAGACAATTGTGGTTGTTTTTTTGTATTTTTTTTCCTTTGCCCATGTATATAATTTATTTCAGACTTCCTCTGGGGGATTTACTTTATTAAGCAAAAGATCAGATAGTGGCATTGAAAGGATGTTTTTTTGTGCTCTCCATGAGTCATTTGAGATATGTTTCATTTTCCTCATCAGAATCCACAATCCAAAAAGAACATATACATCCATTTCTTTTTAAATGTAATAGAATAACATAATGTGGATCTTATTAGTTATTAGAGAGTGACTGATCTCTGTGGCAAAGAACACATATTATTTTCAGTGGCCCGGAAAGAAACGAGTAGTACAGTGAACTATAAAGTTTGCTTATAGTTCAAGTTTCACCTCTTGCTGGCCCATTCTTCTGATGGATGTTTTACATGTTGAAACAGAAGCATGAGCAGTGCTGCACGGGCGTTTTCTTTAGTGTGCAAACTGATCCCAGCACAGGCACTTTATTATTTGTTCTTCAGCTTTGGCTGAGTTGTCTGGAGGGACAGACTAATTTTCAATCAGTCCCTTTGGGGAAAAGAAAATGGCCATATTTATTGACAGAGGAATATTGGCTTTGTGATTAAGGAAGTTTTTTTTTTTTTTTAATTAATCCATTTATTGTTTACTTTATTTTCTTTTACATAAAAGGTAATTTAACCAAAACTTAATGTAAAATTCTGTTAAAATGTTTTCCCAACACTGCCTTTGTCTGTCTCACTTTCTTGTTTTCCTTCTTGGCTGCCCGTCCGTCTGTTCCCTCACTTTCGATTTCTATATCTAACTTCCTGTTTGCCCGTCTCTGTTTGTACCTGCCAGCCGTCCTCCTGTCTTCCTGCTCTGAGGCTTATCTGATTTCACATGCCTGCCCGCATGCCCAGTGGGAACACCTTTAAGTCGTCCCTCACATTTGTCCCTGTCTGAATGTCTGTCTGACCCCCTGTCTGATTACATATTCTTCCGTGTCCCAGTGTGTCCGCTTTGCTTGTCTGACTTAGCTGACCATTTCCTTCACCTGTCTGCTTTCCTACAGATCTGCCCACCTTCCTCTCTCCCTCCTCTGCCGGCGCCGTTGCGTAACTGTCTGCTCGTCTGTCGCTCTGCCTCTCTCCCCGCCTGCCTCTCATTTAGGCTGCTTGCTTTACAGTGACGCTGCAGACTTCGCTGACCCTGACACTTGCCAACCAGATTCCTCCATGGTTCAATTCCCCCTCCAGCAGCCCGGCTTAGAAACAGATGAAAGCTGAAGGCATAAAAATATATGTATCGGACACACACCTGCTCACACAGAGTCTTCCATACATGCAGGTGCACAGGTAACAACAATTATTTTGAAAATTTAGACATTTAAAGATCTTGATGTCTTTACAAGATTATTTTTTTTCACAGTGTTTGAGAAAGCTGTACGTTCTGTACGCTGAGCTACAGATGGATCGTGACATGTTCAGGTGAAGTGTTTGACTTTACAACTTGGGCATACACGAGCAACAGTCTAAGCTAGTCTGACTGACACATTACTGTTTGTGTTGCTCGGGTTTGATGCGGTCGAGCCAGCATGAGCAAATGTTTGACTTTAATTGTTTAATCCCCCCATCAGTCTGCTTTCACAGCTCAATGCTGCTGCCATAACTTTTAGAGTGGGTTTTTTTTTTTGCTTTCTGTTTATTTTGTCTCATCAAATATTACAGAGGAATTATAAGTATCTTGTTAGAAATATCTTGTAGTACATTATAAATGCAAACACGCACTTTGTTCCTTGCTGGTTTCTTCCCTCGCGAGGGAAGTTTTGGTGTGAGAAAAGCAAAACAAGGAAAGATTTCCGCCGCCTGTTGAATACATAATTACATATGCGCTGGATGACAAAGTATATTCAGCAGAAATCAGAGTTATGTCGTGTATACAAATAAACAAGATTTAGATTTTTGCTCCTTCACTCACAACCAGCGTTCCTAGAAAAGAAGGATGAAAAAGGAATGAAGAGAGAGAATGAAAGACTGATACCCTCGCAATCAATCAGTCCACGGTGTGACTTTAAAGTTTACAGCGCCGCTCTGCCAAGGTCAAGCCATCGAGCAAGAAATAAAAACAAACACTAGAGTGGTTTCCAGTAGCTTACTCACATGTTTTCATCTCGCACTTTACTGCAACTAAAATCAGGAGTCCAAACAGCAGCACTCTCATTGAATCCTGTTTTTTTTTTATTGTTCAAACCTGTGTGCTACATTTACTGATGAGGAGACCATGTGTTTTCTTTCCTACACATCAAGTAACTACGCGTATCGGTAAGAATGATACAGTGTGTATATGGTGTGTATTTCACCACAAGCACCTCTCATGAATGCAAACTTAAATGAAGGCTATTCCCTGAAGGGAGAGCACTTTACATCCAAATGTTAGCCGCTAATAGCTCTGGATAATAGTGGAAGGAGAAGAAAAAACATGATAAGAATATTTGCATCTTAACCAAAATGATCTCAGCTGTGCTTTTGTATGAAAATTGCACCTCAAAGAGGACTTTAATCCATTCTTTCAAAATAGCAAGGTCCTAATTATCTAGTCCGAGTCGAACACAGCAGTGAATGAATAGTTCTCTGCAGTAGTGGTGACTTAAGTAAAAGCCAAGGAAGATGAGGAAACACATAAAGACTTTCATGCAAAACGGCAGGTTGGGATGATTGAGATCCAGTTTCATAAATAACCTTGAGAGGTTGGAGTGAGTCATCGTTGAGTCCTGCGCTCCTATTTGTGTAGAACGAATAAGACTACAGCATGACAAGATGGGCAGAGGGAACATTTGAAGAAAAAAACAAACAAAAAAGAGTTTGGGCGGCAGCAGGGAAAGAGAAAACAGAGACGAGAAATACACAGATTCTGGAGAACGAGTGGGAGAGCGAACGGGGGCAAAATTCACCGTTTAACCATTTATGCTGTTTCCTAATCAGCGTTAAACTAAAACAGTCCTTCGCTCCAAAGCCCAGTTTTATCTCACAGACAGGCAGTCTCTGTCGGTCCCGCTTTGGACCGCCGCCCCAGATTACAAACCCCAGATTCGGCAGAATTGAACAAAACCTTTGTTTTCAGCTGACCACCCAAAGGACAGCATGGTGCCACGCAGAGCGGGAGTCGGGGAGGGCTGAAGCCTGTTGTGCTATCTCCTCTGCCTGGTCTTGTTTTGTCTCCCCCCCCCCCAAAATTCTCTGTTTTTTTCTTTTTTTTTCACTATTTTCATCTGTGTGTTTCAGAACCCCGTTGTTTAGTCAGATGAGTAAAAACAAAAAAAAGCAGCAAAGACACACACAGCGTGATGAATACTGCAGCCAAATTACTGGAAGCTGAACGCCTCAGACGAAGGAAAATTCTTGTACAACAATAACAAAAATAAATAAATAAAATAAATAAAATTACATCAGTGTGAATGGTTGTCTGCAATGGTTTGGAAATAAGTGGGCTTTTTTTATGTTGTGGTTGCAAAAATTGCATTGCCATTTTACAGAAAATGGCCTCTACTCCCTGTTTGGAAATGATCCCTAAAATGAGGGAGCACAGATTGTCCCAGGTATGATAAAAGGGGTTCAGAAAAACAATTTCATACTCAAATTATATAAAACAGTAAGCAGATACAAGGTGTGGCATTTTTTAAAAGACATCAACCTCACCTCTCAGCGGGCAAAAGTTTGAGGGAAGTTAAAAGATTGCAGGAGGTGGTTTAAAGCTCTTTGATTTAACGATAATAAGAGACACTTTATATGTCTCTGACTTGTGCAGGAGCAAAGTCGTGGGCTCGGGCAAGACAGAAATGAGCCCAGTGATTCATTTCCTCTCATCCACTTAAACCGCGAGGCTCTTTGAGTGCCTGAATGGAGTCACAGATTGTCTGCAAAGTAGAATGAAGTCAGGGCAGGGCACTTCTGCTGCGACCCACTTCTTTCCCAGCTTTCGATACTGACCACTCTGATTCTGCAGCACCCGAGATGGGAAACTTTGCTCAGCGAAGGAGCGACTTAGCCCTCCTTTGCCTTCAAAAGGGGGGTGTCTTTCCACACACTCAAACTGGATTCATACCTCTTGGTGCTGCACATAGGTGAAACTGTAACACACACTTTAAACTGTTAAATCAACTAAATGATTCAAGAATTGAGGTGTGAGCGCCGGCACACATTCCTCGGCGAGCGTCTGCGATCTACTCTGACCCTCCCTTCTCTGTCAACGTTTGCATAGAGCTGTAAATGTATCTTCAGAGGAGCAACACCTTATAAATGAGTAAAACGGGGAGGCACTGCAATACAACATTCAGCTGCAAACTAATTAGACTGAATTACATAAGTATGCATATAATGTCAAAGAGCAGCACACGTTCACTGACAACAATTTACAAATATGTTTTAATATGATATGATATGATATGTTTGTTTGTTAGTCGTTGAAACCTTCCCAAAACATATTTTACTAATGCAAGATGTAATTATTTGTAGCACATTGTCATTCACAAGACTGAAGTCTGGCAGTGTATGAAGCTTCTGTTCAGCAAGTCAGCTTCTGAGAGCATGAACGAGACATTAGTGGTGTTTTACGTACTATAGCTCTCTTGTTGGTGTTTGTATCTATGTGTATATGCGCACTATAATACACTAGTATAGTGCTTAAAAATGTTTCCCATTTTACTTTTTCATGGCCTTCAGTATCAACACATTGCTGCACAGGAGGAGACGGTAGACAGTCGACTGTTCCATGGTTAGAGAGTGCTTTGTGTCCTTTTAATATGTCATGGTTGATCTGCCATTTTAAAAACGTCAATATAATTTTTACTCCATTCAAGTAAAGCATTCAGAATCTGCAGTCTAATCCGGCATGTCACGTCGCGATCCATACTGTGTTAGGTAATTGCTTCTGTAAACATCAGCAATGCTTAATCAATAGCTCTCAGTCATCTCAGTGAGATGCTTATTACACCAGCTCATGTGCATTTTCATTTCTCCAGCAGATGACACTGGCAGAGACAATAGAATGCTAATATTGACACAGACCAGAAGCCATCATCCCTGCGATGGTAATCTCGCGCTGACGTTAGCTTCATGCCAATCGCTGACGTGTCACTATCTATTACAAAAAGGGCAATGCTCTTCACACGAATAGAAAGCTAATATTGTAAGGATTTGATGACCAAAACGGTAACGCACTGCAACACTATGTGGTAAGTGAACATTCGGACCATGCCAGAGAAACTGTGTAACCCAATCTCCCATTTGCACAATGTGTCCTACATTGTTATGAAGGTTGCATAAGAACAATGAAACCATTGAAAAGTAAGACGCTGAAAAATGTTCTTGCACTCCACAAAGGCACGGTGAGAGATTCATAAGACCAAAACCATGTGGACTGAAAAGAAGAAGAATCCCACACACTGCTGAACACTTGAACTCATTTTATTTAATAATGATATTTATGTAGACCTTCATTCGTAAAAAAAAGAAAAAAAACTGTATATATGTTTCTCAACTGAAAAAAGATAGATTACACTACTCTCTTAAACCAGATCTTCAAAGTGAAGTCATTATGGAAATCTCCACATTTCCACACTCTGGCTCTGTAGTGCAGGACAACTGCCAAGTCTGCTGAGTAACTACTTTGTATTTCACATTTGCCTCAACTGAGGTGTAAAATGCCAGCATTTGAGTGTTTATACATTTTGTTCTAAATGAGATGTAGAACTTGGAATCATTTGTACGGCAACGGAGGGAGATAAACAGCATGTATAAAGACGATTTTGTAAAGTAGCTGAACAGAGGGGGAAAGGAGGATGGGGCCTATCAGCCACAGTAAATCCCGTAGGTGATGTTGCCTGGTGAAGATGATGGATTGCTTGTCACAGTGACGTCTGCGCTGGGGAGACGGGATGTGAGCCAGAACGGCGCTCAGCGTGATATGTCCGAGCATACTGTATATGATAGATACAAGGAACATTTTAAATATAATTAATCATTTCTGTGTTTTAATTTATTTTCAGTGCTGCTCAGTGGGTGTTTTCATGGCTGATTTGGTAATACAATCCATGCTGATCAATATATTAACATTATCTGACATGTATTATGAGAAATCTAACATTTTGGAATTGTTTTGGGGCCCTCGTATAATATTTAACCACAAAGCATCCATGTACGGCAAGAGAGAAGTAAAGGTGATTTAAAAATAAACAGGCTCAATGCAACAGCAAGACAGCGTTTTCTCCTCTAAAAATGATCCCTGAGCATCAGAGGTCCTCTTATAAAAGTGTGAAGGTAAGTCCACCATTGGCAGGTCACCATGGCACAAAAGAAGTGTCAGGATATAGAGCACAGGCTGATGGGTTTGGGCACATTACGCCTTGGAGGTATATGGGCATAGGGCTAGACCATGGCCTGGAGATATGCAGGTGCCAGTCCCTCTCGCAGTGCCACCGAAAAAGGGGGGTCTACAAAAGGGGTGACACTGGAGATTTTTATGTGGTTGAAGCTGACACTGGCTGCAGCTTTCTGTGTTTTAGAGGTACAGACGGTGGATCGTTTTGGCTCAAACATGGAGCTGGGCTAGGACGCTAGTACACATTCTTCATATTTGATAAAGATTACAGTGTCATTATGAACTCTGGTGGGTTTTTTTCAATTAATGAAGTTCTCACATATTTAAAGAAGCTCAAAATCTGCATTTTCCACATAATGACAACCCAAAATGCTTCCATCAGTAAAACAATGTGGACTATGTGGCCTGGAGGCCTCTGAAATAAGCAGTGGTCTCTGTTCATTGAGTGTGCAACAGTTAGTAATTAGTTTGTGGTGACTTAATCAAGCACAAATGTATTTACGAATAAGGAACAAGCAACACAGGGACAAGAAATAACATAACTGCAACTGAATGAACTGATACAGGCTCAGAGCTAGAGATGGGGCCTCGACATTATGTAATAATGTATGTGTCACCTCAAGGCCCCTGTCATTTATTGTGTGCTTTTCATATATTTGCCAGAGAAATTTCCAATAAATCCAATGACCTCAACTACCTCAATGATCAGCCTGGAGACTCTGGGCCACCTCAGTGTCTGTGGCCCCGCGGCAGCAGCCCACTTTATCCGACTGGAAATCAACCATGTTTGTATAAAAGGAAGAAGGGAAATGTAGATGTTATGCTTTCTGCCATAAAAATTGTAGTGGAAAAAGTTATCGTAGGACAAATACAAAAACTGATTTAGGAAGACTGCCTTTTATGAATGTGTTTCTAGAAAGTAAAGGGAAAGTTAAACCTTTTCTTTAGATTAAGATTGGATTCCCAGGTGGTTTTGTTCATTTTTCTACTTGTGAGAGAGGGCCTAATTTGACAGATGTTATGGCATATGCATGTGTCTCTGTTATTGACTTTCCCATATGCTCTACTAGCAGTCTGTTCATGTGCACTGTATGTGCAAGAGAACGGTTTCCACTCGTGCACACAACCAGCACGCAGTACCTTACGGTTCTGTTGATAATGAGAGGATGTTTATCTAGACAGATTGTCATTGGCAGTAAGCGCTATCCCATCAGCTAAAACCAACACAGCTGTCTGAGACTGTGGACCCACATCTAGAAATATTAAATTGGCGGGTAAACTCAAAGTAAAACCACACTACTAATGCTAAAGACTTGAGACATATAGTATGCTTTACCAGATATAAGGTTTTCTTTTGCTGTAGAACTTGCATTAGTACGTAAAACCAAACCACGGACAAAGACCAAAGTGAGTGTGTTTTGGGAGCTGTTTGGCAAAACACTCATGGCTCTAGGCCTGACAGTCTGTATTTGTCAACCCCCAAACTTTACCATATCTCTGTCACATGCCGTTTTAGCAGCCAAAAATTATTCGTTGCCAAAAATGACTCTGCACGCTATGCACTGGAGAGCATCTGCACCCCTGCCTTTGAATCAAGGGAGGCAAAGTCGATTTTCTACCCCAATTTCTCATCATTACGCAGTCATTTTCACTAAAAATAGATGCAAACCTGACGAGCGCAGGATTACACACACAAACCCCTGCACCGACTGACACACGTTATTAGACACATTCCCTAATCAATAGATTTGACTGGTTAGAGCCATTATGCCGCCTCGCTCTCGCGGTGTTATTGTGTTTTCTCAGCCATCCAAGGCAGCAGGGTGAGTGACTCCAAGCTTGAAACAGAAAATAAATAGATTTTTTTTTTTTGTCCCACAGAGGTGCTCTGGAAACAGCCACACGGTGAGGTAAACAACAGGAAGGAGCTTTTGGACGATAAGCTGCATGTAAGCTGTGGAAGCTGTCTGGGAGGCGGCTAAATTACTTTATTCTAATGAGGCAAATGTGAGTGTAGCATGCCACATGAACATGATGTAAGACAAACCTGGCAACAAAACACAGTGTCAAACTGTCGGGTGCATCAAGTTGATGTGTTGGCAAGCATCTAAATTAAATCTACTATCTAAGCTAGTATGGATATTGGGAGAAAAACACAACATTTAAGCAATTAACTCTTGAAGATTTAGGTCACAATAATGATAACAATAATAACATTAATGACATGATAACTAATAATAAAAGGCCGCCTTATTTGCATATTGTTTTGGAGGATAATGCTTTAGAAAAACACAACAAAATTGACCTTGTCAGCATAGCAAGATGGCAGATAATTAAACTGATCAAACTGAAAACACAGCATAACCTTTCAGCACTTGTTCGGGGTAACTCCAACTTGATGTGACTGCACTTGTGGATGCAGGCTGACGCTGGAGCATGTACAGCAGGAGTGCCGGTGACAGCCTGCGTAAATGAAAACCGTCTCAGCGGGCGCAGTCGCTGGGGTGATGATCTCTCGCAAGTCTGAGTGGAAAACCTAATCAGATCATTAATTGCACTACTTAGCTGTGCAACAGTCTGTTCAACGCGAGTGGAAAGACGAGTGACATTTACACGCAAGTGAGCTGCTCAAGTGTCAGTCAGCAGGTGAGACAGAGGGGGATGCTTTGGTTGAGTTGCTTTGCATAAACCCCTTATTACACTTCAGTATGCACTTAAGTAAATTAAGTTTTGCACCGAATATACAAAAGGGAACAGTCTGCTGAGTGGTGAACGCGCTGCCAGGTGAGTCATCCCCCACTGTCTTCTCAGCACAGTTGGGCACATCTCTGACAAAACAGGCCGCGGCGTTTGTTCACAATAGTGGCTGAATACACAGAATTCAGGCTGTGAGCCCTTTATTCGAGTAACCTGGTTTTGGCCAAAGCAAACTGACGTCAACAACTTTTTGAATTTAGAGACTCAAGAGTGTTGAACAGCAGCGTTCTGCATACATGAAACAGCCCGTCTTTTAACAACAGGTTGTTATTGTTTTAATTGATTTTTATCTCTTAAATCATTCATTTTCAATATGCCATTTTTATTTAAAAAAAAACACACACACAAGAACATTTTTGAGTTGATTTTCATGCTGTAACTGGAAACCAAGTTTTGCAGTTTTGGGGTAAAACCACTGGTACAGCCAACCCAGATAAGACACAGCTGCCAAGAAACCAGACTTCTCAATAGATGAAGTAAATATCAACATTTCTCTAGCAATGAGGGGTACTTTTTCTGGCAAATTTTAAGCCAACTAAAATCCTTGGGGGCAAAGTAAATGTTAACAAATACAAAATAACTCAACACTTATTCCACAGCATGGCAACACAGTTCTATTGTGACTGGGGAAGTCTACCCCAGTGACAGTGCAGGAGGGTTCATTTAATGATTAAAAGAGCAGGGAAAGAATATAAAACTCTCAGCCATGTTTTTGACAGTTAGTTCACCAAGTGACCTGTGAAATTTATAATGCAGAGCAATCCTATAAGATACTGTGGCTGTTGGAGACTTAACACCCTGTAAGTAGAATCAATGTATTACCTTTTCTTTACTCTTACTCGTACTACTTACAGCACCTTTTAATCAATCAACTCAGGAGCTAACAAAACATAACATAGTTTGAAATTGTGACAGAAAGAAAATACAGCAAATATTGTGAAGCAAAGCAACTCTGCTCTTCAAGTTGGAGCGCGTATTATCACTCTGACACTCCAAGCGCTTAATTAATCTCAATTCATTTAAAGAGTTTAGTTGGAGAATTTGCTAATTACCGAAATAAAATCTTGAATCCAGGGACACACAAACTGCTTTTTGGTTAGACTCTAAATTGCACTTGAATTTTTTTAGAGAAGGTCATGGAATTTAATTTCACAACCTCCCTGTAACTAAAACAGTTTCTTAACAAGCTTTCAGGGCTTTCTAAGGAAAAAATAGTTGAGGTGCAATCTGTGTATCAAAGAGCTTGTCATACTGATACCTGAGTCTCTATTCAGCCTGGGACCCTCATTCTTCAAACTCAATCTGTCTTCCCTAATGTGAACAGATCCTTCTTCATATAAAAGGATTTTTCATTATAGCACAGGACCAGAAGGAGAGTCTATGATAAACTGCTTTATCTGGTGACTTACCTATCCCCAGGATCAGTTTGCCAAAAAGGTAATGAAATCCATCGGACACCCTCATCCCTGCAATACATATTCTGTCAAATTAACTTAAACAGCACACAGGCAGGTTAACTTGGCAGAGCATCTGCTCCCATTTAAGGCTAACAGTAGGGATTTTCCCTCCACCCTCCTTCTATCTACCTTCCCTGGTTCAGTTCCCTAGTACCTGGGAGCCCGGGGCCTTGGTGGACTCGGTGGACTTGGATGGGATTCCCCATCAAACACCCTGAACTTATCTAATTGTTTTACTCCCAAGGCACAAGTGGACCTTTGGGAGAGAGGCATAACTTTGATTCCAAACCCTCACATTTTTTTTAGCAATTTCAGAGGAACCCAGGCTGCTACTCTGATTTTTATCACATACCATTAACTCACCCTGAAACCTGGGAACTTTATTGGCTCCACTCCACACACAATGATCTATCAAGTAGGACCTGAAGGATGGTAGCTTTCCACCACAGTTCTCAACCATATGGGAACGTGACCTCGACATTCTGGGTTCTTCTTTGTGGCTTTTGTTAGACACAGTGCTGAGATTAGTAGGAGGTAGGAGACAGCAGGCACAGTGACTTCCACTGATGGTGAGTACATGTCGAAGTATCTGCACTTTCTTCATGGCAAGTGAATGTATCTGATGAGTACTGACAGGGCTGAGTCACGCACACACCAAACTACATGCATGCAAACTACCAAATAAAAAAATGACTCTCATTTAATATTATTTTTTCATTATAATCAATCATTTTTGCATTAAAGACCTTAGAACTTTGCTGCCCTTGCTTCCCAATAATTTGAACATTGATTAACATTCCACTATAATCCATCTATTAAAGTTAAGCATTTCAAAGACCCTATTCAACCTTTTAGATTAACACACATTGATAATAATACCAAAAGAATGCAGACCTAAGTCAGCTCACACACTCTAACATAAGGCCATCTTCCACCCTGGACACGCCTTTAAGGGAAGTGAAATCCCAAACAATCGACGACAACAAGCAAACGATAACTTGGAGAAGGTTTTAACATTCCTTACAGCAGTCCCGGTTCTCTTTGTTTGCAAGGCTGGAAAGTGGCTTTGGCCTTGAGGAGGAACAAAAAGCTCAGGGGTGTGGACGGGTGGAGGACACGATCATAGTTAAAACTTGTAAGGAAGGGCAGCAGCTAATGTTTCAGTAAACAATCAGCAAACATGAAGGGCTCTAGTTTGATGATTCAGCGTGACACCCGCAAGCAGGTATTTCCCACAGGCACACTAAGCTTTACTCCTCACCTACACTGGTTGTGTGTGTTGATGACTTACCGTTAAGTCAATTTTATTTATATGACCCGATATCATAGATCACAATTTGCCTCAATTGGCTTTAGAATCTGTACAACAAAGGTCCTTTGACCCTTGAGTTGGATAAGGGAGAACTTCCCCCCAAAAAAACAAAAAAAAACAAAGGAGGGCTCCCTCTGCCAGGACGGTCAGACATGCAGTCGATTTGGTGTGTATTAAATAGATCAACAACAAAAAACAAAATCACAGTATATAGAAATTATGATGACAAAAATACAGATGTATATAGTTTGTAAAGCTTGAATAAAGAGTGGGAATCTGAAGGACACGTCACCAAATAGGTAGGACCTGAACGCCACGACCTCCTCTCCACCATGGAGACCTGGAAAGAAGATAAGTTCTCCCAAACACAAAAGAGGCAAGAGCAGCATTTCACACTGAGGCTCAGTGGGAGGGGAAGCGTGGTAGAGGGTGTGGGATGCCAATCCAGCTTTGTACTGCTATGGCGCCAAGGATCAGTGCATCTTGTGTGGTCGGCTGAATGCCTGCACTGAGCTCAGGGCACTTTTGTTCCATTGAATTTAGGTCACTATTTGACTCTCTAAAATCAGACGAACACCTTTATTCTTTCCACTTTTATTCCAGATTATTCAACCAGCTGAAGTTTGATTACATTATCATTGCCAGCCACACTGACTCACAATTCTTAGCACAGATAGTAGTCGGCGTTTCCTTTTACTCTTATGTCTGTCTTTACAGCCGTCTGAAGGCTGAAGGCAGGTATCTGTTCAATCTTTACTGTAGCGATGTTGATAGTGTGAAACCACAATTATGCACTCAAGATCCACTGGTAAAAAAACTAAAATTGTGAAGCTAGAACCAGACTGTTTGATTGCAGAATACCCGCAGAAACCTCCGTGCACAGAAAACCTCTGCAAATCAACAGGCGTGTTGGAAAAACAGTTCACACAGTCTCATGAAAAAGATCAGTTAAATCTCCTCTCTCTGCTACGTTCTCCCCGTGTGTCTCCATCCAAAACATAACCGGGAGAAACAGCGATGTGCGTCATCCTCTTTTAAGCCACTCTGTCCTGGAGCTCAGTACAGTACAGCTTCAGCACAGGTGGAGGTGTGAAGAGTAACATGCTGTGATAGAAACTGCACTGTCACTAAAGCCTGAACAGTCCTGCACTTCGAGTTGGTAGAGCCAAAATTTTTCATATAACTTACTTGACATGCAATAAATATAGGTCACAGTGTCCAAAGAAGACTGAACAAATATCGATACCCCATTAGGATGGGCAGACCAGAAACTGATTTGTCATCCTCGAAGAGGCCAGTGATCTCCCATCTGCCCCTGGGCCAGTTCAACCGGACCGCACAGTGGATTAGTTGGCCATAACCTCACCTTCACCCAGCTGTAATTCAGGTGAAGAGAAGCAGACACTTTACAAATGGCAGTGCCTGTCCCCAGCACACGTAAAAGCCGACAAGAGGCACTTGAGCTGCCTGATGTCACGCCATATTGATATACCGCACTGGATGTAAGCAGTTATGCAAATGTGGCTGAATTAATTAGAAAAATTCTTCGATGTCAAGTGTCCTCACAGAATCTTTAAAAAGAAATTAACAAAACAATTAGCAGCAAAATTGTTTCCCCCTGTAATTAATGTTTAGTGTTGTGTAATAAAGTGCTACAGACTCTAATCAGGTCACCTCCTCTGTTAGGGGAGCCTGTGGTGTATGAAGACTGAATTTGATGTTGTTTTTTTATGTATTGCATTGAATATATGGAGTCAACGGGAAGGGTAGGGATGCTTGTGATACAGCTAACTTGTGCACAAACAAGTGTTGGTGGATCGGTGTTACAGGTGTGCACAGTAAATGCACCTGTGCCTCTGAGTGGGTCACATGCAGGCAGCCTCGTGCCGTCTCTGGCGAGCGGGTTTGGGCTGAGAGGAGACAAACACAATGCCAGTAAGCAGGTCGGCGTGTGCGATGTTCGCTGAACAAAACCCTCAGTATCGGCCTGTCTCTCTGTGAAATCAGCTAGATAATCCAATAATATTTTGGACCCTTGTATTTCGAGGAGGCACTAGAGTCAGCATTTAGTTCATTTCTCAAACTTTTCTCTATTTTCTGTTTTGTAGAGGCAGGGGATTACGGGCCCGGCAGGGGGGCTCCCTTGCTGAGGTATTACACTACAGGCTGGCCTGAAATGATCTGCTACTCTCTTACTGCCTCTTTTTTTTTTTTGAATCCCTGTTCCCCATTTCTGTGTGTCACTCTGGCTGTCTGTCTCTGCACATCTCTGAAATTTATGCTGCCATTTTTCTTTTACTACCCATTACTATCTCATACTGTATATCCTCCTCTCACCATAAATCTCCCTCTCCTTCGTTCTCGCACCATTTACACCTCCATCTTTCGCTCCACTCTTCTCCTCTGATTTGGTTATGTGAGTGTCCTTTTGCCATTTACCCTCCATCCATCCATCCATCCATCCATCCATCCATCAGGACACTTCATAGGAAAGGAAAAGAGGTAAGGAGGGTTCATTCTCTGTCTTCACTCTGTCACTCTTTGATTGCCCCACTGTGTCTATTTCAGTAATAGAGTCATCACAAACTTACAGGGACTTAATGAGACAGCAATTAACCACCAGCCAGAGTTGTGTGAGTGTGTGTTTGTGTGTGTTTCTGTGTGCCAGGGTAAGCTGATTTAAACTGTGCATATTTGTATTCAAATGTGCGTTTGTAACAAACTAATAAGTGTTTCCCTGTAGTGTTTCTTGTGTTTTTTGTCACAGTATAGCTATATGTGAGCGTGTGTGTGTGCATGTGTGTGCGTGTGCGACCAGTTTAAAATCCTAGTGATGGTCCTCATCCATCATTTCAACTGTTTAAATTATGAGGCCATTTTGGCAGAGTAATCCATTACAGATTTCACATCTTGTTATTTCTGTTAAATGATATGCGTTCATTTCAAAGACAGTCCAAGTCATCACAGAGAAGTCACGAACAATCTGTGATACATGTCACATGTTTTTGATTTTTTTTTTTCCATTGCCCAGGGGGCTCAACTGTACACTCGAAAATTTATATATGCATTTCTCAAAGATGTCAAATCAAATAGATTCAAATCTAAGATTACCACAACCACAGATTAACAGTTCCCATCACACAAATATTTGTATTCCAGTAAAGTGTGAAATATTGGTTTTAGCAAATAGAGAAACACAGGAGTTATTGCCATGAGAGTGTCAGTAAAATGCACTACATATTCTGTCATGCCTATTTCTCCCACAATTCAACACAGAATCACTTTCTTTCAGAATCTCCACTATTCATCTCCCTTACAGACCTTCATCAGGCTGTGGGTTAGCAGTGGCCTTGTTGTTCTTAAATAATGTAAGAGTGTTTTCATACATTACACAATTCATTTTGTCAGTTCCTTTAAGAAAGAAAAATGAATTTAAAAAGAGAGGCTGCAGCAACACATTAATTCCCCAAGAATTCATTGTTGAAGAATTAATGTGGGTGGATCTGTGACGGTGGACTGTGTCCAATCTGCGCTAATGGCGAGGTTCATCCACTGTTTTTAACGGACTCTCTCTGACCTTTACTTGACATTGCACATCTCTCTGCCTCTGCATGATAGAATTATCTCCCTCTGTGAGCACAGTATACACAGTATAACTTCAGAATATATTAGCACGTACACTCTACTGTATATTTCCCTCTCCCTTCAGATTTCTCTCAGTCACACTCCCTCGTCTATTCATTTGCTTTGAAAGCCTGTTGATCCATAACATAAAAGACAACCCTCAGAGAGCTCAGGCAGTAATGAAAAAATTTTGATAAGCTCCCAGCTCTTTTTCACTCCGTGGAACTGTATTCTGCTCTCAGTTCTGAGCTAAATGAACCTTGGTGGGTCCTTGATGTGGCATCAAGTGGTTTTTAGTTTAGATTTTTAAATACACAGGCCTCTGAACTAGTCAGAATATCAGCCTTTCTAATTTGCGACCAGCCGTCACTTCTTGCTCTGTGAGAATCTGTTTCCTCTTAATACAAAGGAGGTTTTGGATTATTGCCACTATACTTACTCATATTTTAGTGTGTGTTTTTGTCAATGTTATACATCCAGTAAAACAATAGTAGCATAAGTGGTTTGCTGAAAAAGCCCTTAAAAATTAAAAATGTGTCTTTTTTTGTGCCCATTGACTCATCTTGGCTTTGCATTTCATTTCAGGAACGACACTCAGCAACTCAATTTAGGTTCAACCAATTCTCCTATGAATTTCCATAATGAGTGATTCTGCTGTGTTATTCCAGGTAAAATTACACTTGCACCAAAACACATTTTGTTGATGCAAAGCAGTCGCGTTACATAACACCACTGTTGGCTGAGCAAAACATTTTGGTTTAAACTCACCACTTTAAGAATAAGGGCTTTAAATCCAGTCGGGTGTTACACATTTATATGCACATCTTTAAATTCTTAGATGATCTGAACAACAAAGTATTGTGACAGGTTAAAGCATGCTGAATGGCTCAGTGGCTTTATACGAATACGAATACAAATATGAATACGAACAACTTTATTGATCCCGAAGGAAATTGTTGTGCCAGAGTACAGGAAAAAAATAATAACAATAATAAATAATAAAAATAGTCTTAAACAATAAAAATAAGAGAATAAGAAATACAACTATAAAGTGTCTTAAGTAACAAGATAACATAAGGAGTGCACAGGAGTTGCTGTATAAGAGAATGAACGAAGCCACGTCTGAGACATTTGTATTGATGATAAACTATTTCCAACAGAAAAAATACTGCACATGAAGAATATTGCACATAATAATAGACTATTGTATGAATATACTATCACCTATAAAACTGTGCCAGTGTACATATTTACACATAAATAGAATAGAAAAATATTGCACATGTTACATGGTTATGAACAGATATATACAGATATATTGTAATTCTTATTTACAGTAAGGGGTTTTTTTTGTTTGTTTTTTTTTTGGTTTTTAAGTTTTTCCTGTGGCTGAAGGGAGAGTAATTAATATAGTCTGATAGCCTCAGGTAGGAAAGACCTCACTGTGGCGTTCAGTGGAGCTCCTCGGTGGTCTCAGTCTACGGCTGAAAGAGCTCTGACAGGACGTCAGTGTGGCATGCAGGGGCTGAGAGACATTGTCTGTGATACTAAGGAGCTTCCTCAGCATCCTCCTTTCAGACACCTCCGCCACAGACTCCCAGGACAGATCCAGCTCTCCTGATGAGCTGGATCCTGATGGATACCACCGAGTGATAAAAGATCTGCAGCATGGTCCTGCAGACGTTGAAAGATCTGAGCCTCCTGAGGAAGAACAAGCGGCTCTGACCCTTCTTGTAAAGATGGCATCAGTGTTTATAGTCCAGTCCAGTTTATTGTCTAAGTAGGACACCCAGGTACTTGTAGCTGTCCACAATTGTCCACTTCTGTACCCCTGATGGCAACAGAGTTCAGACGGGTCCTCTGTTTTCTGAAATCCACAACCAACTCCTTTGTCTTTGGTGACACTTGAGCTGCAGGTGGTTCAGTCCACACCGCTCCACAAACCTGTCAACCACACTCCTGTACTCCTCCTCCTGGCCCCTCCTGATACAGCCCATGATGGCAGAGTCATCTGAAAACTTCTGCAGGTTGCTTTTGTGGCTTCTTTCAAGTCAATTCACTCAATTAACCAGGAACGATTCATTAAGTAAGTGGTCAATATGGAGATTCACAGATGTCAAATCGTTAGTCATTGGTTCATTAGCACAGTAGCCTTTCTAGACTGTTCTTAAGTAACTTATGATTAACTTAAGAGTACGGATGTGATTTTTCTAAATGTGCAGACAGGCTGGATTTAAAAGAATTATACTGATATGTTCCTTACATTATCATTTTGTTTGTTCCTTTTTATTATATTTTATATTTTATTTATATTTGTGTCGGTAGTTTAGAAGCTTCTATTCCCCCTCCAACTTTTGTATCCCTGTGTCCATCTCTCTGTCACAACTCTTATCAGTTTTTTTCCCTTCAGTCTCACTCTCTCTCCCTGCCTTCCCTTCCCTCCCTCCCTCTTTCTGGCGGGGATAAAACAGTGGGAGTCTCATACTGGAGAAAGGAGATACTGGTGAAGCCACTTTATTTAAGACTTTCACACACAGACAGTTGCACACACGACTCCGTGAGAGCACCATCAGATCTCGGTCAAGCTAGTGCCTTTGACTCAGAGTACCCAAAGAAAAATGAGGGGGGGAAAGGATCAGAAAACACCACAGTAGATAAGAAAGAGAAAGTGAGAAGCCTGAGACGGAGGAGAATAAAGGAGAAAAAGTGAATTATGTTATTGTGAGCTGATTCAGAGAGACAGAGAGAAACAGACAGGTAAACAAAAGGACAGAGGTTGAGCAACTGCTTCTTCTCGTCCGGATGTGTGTCCAGCCAGCAGGTTTTGGCTGTGGCCTCTCATTCAATGCAAATGGGGTTCTCACCATACTGCCTGTTACTGTACTGCCACATTATATTTGCTGGAGCTGGGGCGCCCTGATAACGCTCGCCTCTCTTCTGCTCCCTGGCTCTTCTCCCCTTTCATTCCATGATACGTGTGCAGCTCTGTCAGTTGTTTTTGTTCTTTTACTTTTTCATCATCTGTCTAGCATCCATTTTCTGTGTTTCTGTGTCAGACTCTCTCCCCGTCTTGCCCGCTCTGCCCGACTCCCTCCATTATCCAGCTGCCATCACAGGAATGGATGGAGCCTCGCTGTTTTTCAAAGGCGCTTTATGAAGCATATCGCACAAGTTCAGATCTTGACGTCTTGCTTGTGGAAGCTCTTTGCCAAAGCGTCTTTTGAGTAGCCTTTAGCGGCGATTGGCCCTGTAGAAGTTAAACCCTCAACTCTGACACTGCAGTGTTGGTATATGTGGACTGCCACAAGACCCTCCAAAATAATCAGTGCTAATGTGAGAGTTTTTGCAGCTAAGTTAATTTCCAAACTTCATTCAAAAGTTCACATTTCTTGTATTACTTACAACATTATTATGTTTAACATGTTAAAATATGTTGCATCGTGTAGCTAAACATTTCTTTCAACACTCATGTTTCAAGATTCAAGATTCAAGAATTTATTGTCATTACACAATAATTACATCAGCAATCATTGGTAATGAAATTCTTAAGTCCCAGGCTCTCCTAACAATGCTAAAAAGAATATTAACAGCAATAGAGGCTGTCAACAAGAAAAGTAAAAAAGATAATTTAGAAAATAAAATATCAAATAAAATAAAATTAAACATAAATAATAAACTAGAGTAATAAAATAAGTAAAGACCTTAAAATATAAGTTATACAAATAAAATATAAACTGTAAATGTAAAGTAGGTATTATAAGTAACATATATACAATAGATATATATACAATAGAAAAATATATACAACAAGAAGTGGTGGAGTTGTTGAAGGAGTGGTGGTGCTGTGGACAGAGTTTAAAAGTCTTATGGCCTGCAGGTATGAAGCTGTCCCTGAGCCTGGTGGCTCTTTAGCAGGTTGCATAACTTAAAAGAAGAAATAAATAACAAAATAGTGCAGAAAAAACAGCAAAGTTGAGGGGAGAGCTCGAGACACGGCAGCCATCCTCGGCACCATCTTGGAAAAAGAAAATGTGTGAAATGCATTAACTTATTGATAAGTGGGATTTTCGTCAACATTTAGTAAGTGGGTGAAAGGGTAACTTTTATGGATACAAGTAAAGATAAATCACTCGAAAACAGCCCTGAATGCAATATGGTGACAATTTATATCTTACATGTATCTTTGCTGCATTATCTAATGGTGAGTCGTTGTACTGAATTAGGAAGTCTGAAAGCTTCTGCCCTCCTGGAGTGTAATGACAAGGGCAAATGTCCCTGTACTATTGATTAAACTACACGACAGTTAAACACTTAGTCTCCTTAGGAAGGACACACTTTTTTGCACACACGCTTGTGCGCACACACACACACAGACACACACACACACACACACACACAGACACACACACACACACATATGCACACACACTATGCGCAGACTCTCCTCGCGTTAAAACTGTCCTTCATCTATATTTCAGCTTCTGCCCCCTGACTGAATGAACAGGGACAGGAAGTCTGACAGTCCTCATAAAGATGGCTGCAGGGGGAAGGTTGTTTTTAGGGTCAAAATATCAGGTTAATGATCGCAGGATGAGGTTCAAAGGCAGAGTGAAGTTGCAACATACATAAGTCTTCCTAAGTAGAGCAAAATTCAAGGATGTATTTTGGTGTGTTTGTGTGTCTGTGTTAGCATGGCAGCATATCTATTTATTTATTTTTCACTGAGCACAAGCTGCAGTGGTTAGGTTGCATTATACATCCAGAGATACCTTTACATTTTAACTTTTTCTCCTGCAACAGGAACAATGTTTTTAAAATCTTTTTGGGTTATGCTATTTCCTTTCATAGTGATGAATTTTGCCTTTCATAATCAAGTTGCAAAATACTTTTTTTTTTTTTTTAAATTTTGCCATGACTAGGCCTCACACTATGTTGTTATTTTCTTCTTTGCTTTTAAAATTGTGTTTTTAATTTGTCTTGATGCATTCTTGGGGCATTTTTTAGCTTGGTTTTACCATTACTACAATGCATTGAAATCATAATTGGGAAACAAGATTTAAGGATTTAAATTGGAATTCATAGGTACAGATTTTAATGAGTTAGTTGGAAAAATTTTGGTTTTATTTTCCATTTTCCAAATTAATGTGGAAATGTAGTGCCCCCACCTCACATAAAGGGCAGAGGATGCTGTTTGATGGTGTGATACAGAAAAAGTAGAACTGTAGGTGAATAAAGTCTTTATTTCCCAAAAACGTTAATGGAGCAGAAGCAAAACCATAAAGACCAGAACATTCAATAAAATCAGCTTCAGGCTGCAGCGGAAACTATCACACCACCATAAACCAGTGACTGGCCATTTACCCTGTCAGCCTCACTTAAACTGGGACTCATGCTCAAGTAACCGTAGGGTAAGCTAGATTGATCCAAGCTTTTAAAAGATACAAAAATCATAACAAATCACATAAGCTAAAGCATTCTCTACCAACATTACAATTTATCTTTATGAGTGCACCAACTTCAGTGTAACATAATTTACTGCTGAACAGTTTTACCCTTACTTTCACAACTTGACACTGAGGCACACCTATTTCCACTATCTGAAAAATTAAAAAAAGTATCTAATTGACAATACATATTAGATTTAAAATTGATGGCACACAAACAAAAACTGGTACAACATACATACAATGAGAAATGATCAAAATCATTGCCTCGTGCTTGTTTAGTGAGAGATAATATTATCTCACAGCCCAGATGAGTTTTTACACCCAAATGTTACATTTGAACTTACTCCATTTCACTTCTATTAGTAGTCTATATTGATGAGGCCAAATTGGGCTTGTGAAATCTGCCCTCCTAATGTTCCCATTAATCAAACTTTAAAGCTGTGTTTATAGCCAGAAAAATGTTTTAACCAATGGACCAGTTTAAATGAAAACTTCACTAAAATACTCTAAACTGAGCACAGGAAACATGTTTTGATTCCTTTACAGTAGTGACAAGTTTTGGTATTTGTACAAACTGACACTCAAATAAAGGAGATTCTCAACTTCGCAAGAAACCCTCAGTTTGCTAATGTTTAGAGTGTGACACATATGCCATATACACTTTTAATTAATGTAATGGTGTCTTGGTGACAAATGTATTTTTCATTTATTTTTCATTTATTTGCATATTGCATATTTATTTGCAAGTTTTGTTTTAAGTTTTGTTCTCACTCTATTTTTAGATGCAATTGTTCTACTCTCTCCATTTCTGAATTATTGTTATTTTCATTCAGGAGTAGACTAGAATTGCATTTAGAATTGCAAATTATGTTATTAAGTTGTTTTCCTTGATGGGAATTACTAGATGTTGTGGTTCAAACAACAGCTCAAACTGACCAAGAGTATATACTGAAAAGTTAATCAAGTGTTGGGCTTCCCAATGTTGATATGAATCCTCTGAAATATGTAAGCTATGCAGCTGGCTCAGGACTTGGCCTGGAGCATATTTTCAACCTGGCAGGATCAGCTCTGAGGTCTCTCTCTGTGATACTGACAGTAAATTATATTCACCCCTGTCTAGATGCCAGGACAGCGTGTAGTCAGGATGACCTTTACGGAAGGATTTTATTGTAATAATGACATCTTTTTTCACAATTATGAGATCATTTCTTGATAATTGGGCATGAATGATGCTAAGACACATCCAAACTGTTTTGCCATCAGCTCCTCCTCGCCCAACTCAAAAATGTGTTTTGGGGTCTAGTAAATCTGAGCTCATCGGTGCCAAAAGAGAGTTTTGTTCGACAGAGGGACAAACTTGGATCTAGTGCAGAGCTCAGGCACAATGGTGACCTCATACCCAGGGACAGATGTCCTGCCATATAAATCCAGCCAATAAAGGTGCAAAGTGCACCCAGTGCAAAGGACAAAAAAAATAAACAGGCTTGTATCCTTCTCCTTGGGACAAAAAGACAAGTTACACTAAACTTTGTGTCCTCAAATAGCCAAATCTCTGAGGTGTAAGTATATGTATATATGTCTCAAAGGGTTTCTAGTGACTGTGAAAGCTCAGCTGGACCCCCTGACACAGAGCCCAACAGCAGCTACCAGAACAGCAGGAAAGCCCATGGGGATCTGAGTCTGTGCTCCCAGAGTAGTTACACACTACAGTACAAAGCCACAGAGCCTAGCAGTCATTTGTCCTCCACCCACCACACACTCCTGCGGTGCAAATGCTGGGAGGGACTGTTCTAGCAGAGGCTCCTGATCACCTGCACACCCGCCACCTGTCAGGTCATCACCGCTTCACTTTTATCAACCCCGGCTCTCCACACAGTCAAAAGCCAGATCGTTGACTCAGCTGCCGCGGCCGTCGCTCGCTTCAGGCCTCCTTTAGTAAAGTCATTCTGAGATGTACTCCTTGTGTTTTGTCCTTGTTAGTTATTTACAGTAATTTCCATGTGCCTCACGTATCTGCCTCCATTCCTGCCCAACCACGCTCCACCATCTTCCCTCATCCCGCTGTTCTCTGCATTTGACAGACACCATCTCCTCTCCGTTCTGCCTCCATTGTCCAGTACCTTACAGTAAACCTTTATAAGTTCACCTGACCTCTGCATCTGTGTCCTGCACCTCCATTTACAACAACAGCACGACAGCAATATTATTTTTTTAAATATTTTTTTAGCTCCATTTTTGTTCAGTTCCTGAGGGAAATATCTGGCTCTGCTAAATCTGCTGAATGCTCCATGTATTCACCAGCTAACTGTTTATCATGTCTGTCTGCTGTTTGGTTTTTTGGAGAGTTTTTTGGCTGAAAAGCATTCTCTGCAGCAGTCAAAAAAAGAATCATGGCTTGTACGATCTCAGTAAGTCGCTGTGTATTTATCTGACCTGCAGTACAATGCTCAGCTGAATGCATACATTATCGCCATCACCATGAAAGAAAATCTGCATCAACAGATAACAGTCATCTCTTTTACAATGCTTGCAGGGCTTTTATCGGGCTTGGATAAGGCTCGATTTGCCATGGTCTTTGGGAATGACTTTGGGTTCATTTACGGTGGTCATAACTTGGTTTCTATCAAGTGCTGGGCTTTTGTTGGGGAGTGTCGGGTAGTTTACTGTACCTCTTCAAGTTGATGGCCCATTTTATTTGAGCATCCGTAAACTGCAGTAAAACCAGCCATGAACAGAGGCCAGCAAAAAGTTACAGCACTTCAATAGGGCAGTACGAAGATCAAAGAAGATGGGAGGGGTGTGTGTGTGTTGGGGGGGGGGGGGGCACTTAAGATAGATACTGTCTGATTCCTCATCTGATGAGGAGGAGGGACAGAAAGACCGACTGATAAAGGAGGATGGATGAAATGGAGGGATGAGAAGCAGATAAGCAGATAATAGAAGGATCAAAGAAAAGGGTTGAAAAGAAAAGGAGTAAGTGACTCCGAGTATCATGGGATGGAGAAAATCGGCTTCAATGTTACAAATATTTTATTAATTTCTAAGCTTCAGTTTTTAGTTTCAAACTAAAAACTGAAATAAATAAGATGCCTGACCCATGAACATAATATAAAACCATTCAATTCATTTGGTGCCAGTAAAGTTGCTTCAGGTTTTATGTCTTTTAAACATGGTATTCAAGTTGCATTTGAATATTTAATGTCATTTGAAAATTACAGTTTCCTGCTAAAGATACAGAAAACATCCTTACATTGATTTTTATATTGTTGTTGCTTTTTGTAACCAGTGCAGGAGGCCATGCTCAATAATGTTGGACATACTCCAAATCTAATAAATGGACAAGAATTGATGTTCTGATGTTTTTTTTTTGTTGGGGTTTAATATTTGTTAAAGAATGACATTGTATTGTTGCATTGTATTTATTATGTTTAACAGCTTTATGTAATTCCAACAACTGTTAAATAAATGTCCAAAAATGTGTTTTCGAACAGGGTGAGGGATATTTTTAACCCTCCTGTTGTCCTCGGGTCAAAATGACCCGCCACTGTGTTAAAAACCAAAAAAAAATTCCCCTAAACGATATTTTTTTAACTTGAATTTTTATGACTTTTCCTAGATTAGCCCCAACATTAGAAAAAGTGAAATGTTGCTTTTATTCACATTTCCATGTAAGCTGTACAAAAAAAGGTACAAAGGTGGTCTTCGGGTCAAAATGACCCGTGAGGCAAATAGAGTTGAAATCAAGGTCATTACAGTTATTTTCACACCACAGAATGTTACAATGTTTCAGTTGTGTCTCAGATCAATCAGTAGCAGAAGTAAACAAGAAAAATCAGGTGGTCTTCTCGCGGACTGAGGGGTCACAATGTGACATGTGACAATTTCTTCACCTCTTATGAACTCGGACAGGAGCTCCTGAAGAGGAAGATTACCATGGTTGGTACAGTTCGAAAGAACAAGCCTGAGCTCCCACCTGCACTGCTTGCATCAAAGGAGAGAGAGGTCTTCTCATCAAAGTTTGCCTTAACGCCCACCACCACTCTAGTTTCTTACCTCCCAAAGAAAAACAAGAATGTAGTTCTTCTGAGCACACTGCACACAGACAGTGACATTAGCGATCGTGGGGACAGGAAGCCAGTCATCATCCTAGATTACAACCGCAACAAAGGAGGTGTGGACAACCTAGATAAGGTGATTGGAACATACAGCTGCAGAAGGATGACTGCCCGCTGGCCCCTGGTCATCTTCCACAACATCATTGATGTTTCCTCCTACAATGCCTTTGTTCTTTGGAGAGAGATCAACCCGACCTGGATGTCTCGTAAGCAGAACAAGAGGAGGGTGTTCCTGGAGCAGCTAGGAAAGGCACTTGTAACTCCACTCATTGAAAGAAGGAAGCATGTCCCCTGCACAGAAGCCTCAGCAGCAGTTGTGAAAGCTATTCAGAGTGCAGGAGCTCCTGATCAACCTGAAGATCTAGCTACCACAGCCACTTCCCCAGCAAGGGCAAGTAAGAGGAAGAGATGTCAGTTCTGCCCTCAAAAGAAGGACTGTAAAACACATACTGTGTGCTGCAGGTGTAAGAAATATATCTGCAAAAGCTGTGCACTTGCATACTGCCCTACATGTGATAATTAGTTGAATGGGTTATGTTATTGTTAATATTTTTGTGTTGTACATTGTCTTAAATTGTTCACTGGAGAAAAAAAGAAAGAAACTGAGTCATTGGGATGAATAAAAATGCATTCAAAACTCCTTTTTGCATTTTATTTTATTTTCTTAAGCTATAGAAATACAAGTGAAGAGGGAAAACTCACATTTTGAGGTGAATGACAAGTTGTTTCTTCAAGCAAGATGAAATTTGGTGTTTAAAATTCAATTAAGCTGCTTATATTGGGGGTTTAGTGAAGACGGGTCATTTTGACCCAGAGGACACAGGGTGTATACAGAAAATGAGGACAACAGGAGGGTTAATAGTGGGCACTTAATTTTTTAATCCTCCTGATGTCCTGCAAGGGTCAAACTGGCCCTTTTTAAAGTTTGAAAAATAGGAAAAATATTTAAAACAGCTTTTTGTATGAAACTTCTGCAGGCCTTCATTGGTGCTATCAGTGTATTTGCAACCCCTGCCCCCGATGCATGTTTATAGCAGAGATACTCTCGTGGTCAGTTTGACCCGGCAGTGAAAGAGGAGGCTAAGAGGTGTCAGCAGTGTCAAATTTAGACCATTACTTTCTTTACAAATGTGAGACAAGGTATTTCATGTTTGCTTCCTTCTTCCACAGTTCATATTGCTCATATAATTTTCATTTATTTTCATTTTTGGTTCTTAAAATTCATCATCTCTATTTATCACGTCACCCCATGAAAAAGAAGATGGAACATAATATCTGTCCCTGCAAAAAGAACATAAGAGGAGGGTTAACCATTTCACTCATTTGTAGGCCTGAACAGTAGTGAACCAATTCAGAGAGTATTCATGTGATTCACTGTAGTGAATCAGAGCCAGCAGCTATAGGTTCTGTATTTCAAAGCATATTGGCTCATTTGATTCCATGCCGCTGCTAAACCAATTTACCGTAGCTGATCCACTTTTAAATTTTATTCAAATGAACAACTTACGCATGAATTAACCCAACAGCAGACCTTCTTTTTAGTCAGGAGCTCAGTCACACGCTGCTGTTGAGAGATGCGAGTAGAAAGTTGCTTGTTTTGACTGATTACATTTATGGGATGATATCAACTTTGGGAACATCGTGACAGACAGATTTGCATGATGGCCCAGTGTCATGTCATAAAATTAAATCTACATGATGCAACAACTTTCAGCAAGTTCACATGTTCTTAATAAACACTCACATACCTGAGGGTGCTGTTTGTGCAGATAATAATTGTTCGCTCAGGCTTTTGACCTAACCTCATCCTTTAGTGGATTACAGAAACATCATACAATGTGTTCCACATGTTGTTCTTGGAAATATTCATGGTCAATTTATACAGGCAGTGATTAAACATATGTTCACACTCTCCATTTCATTGAGGTAAAGACCTACCTGGTGAAAATGCTGCTCTTTGGGCTCCCCCCTCACCGCCCAGTGGTTGAGTGAATGAATGTCAACTGTATAAATGAAATGCATTGCATCAGACTTTAGAAAGGGAAGTGGAAGAATTGCCCCCGTCCCTGCCCACCAAGCTAGCCATCTGGCCCAAATGCTTCCTTTTGACACAGGGTGCCAGCATATTAAATCCGAGACGACTTTTTTTTCCGCTCTTCAAGACGTTAACCTGTTTCATCAGCCCACCGCATCCTGTAAGCCCTATGGTGCCCTATTGTGTCTTGGATGTAAAAAAAAAAACAGTTTGCCTCCCCGTAGTTTAAATGCAATATATCATTACTTTGTCCGTACCTACAGACTTGTATTGCTTACTGTGCAATGCCTACACCACCCTGTAACACACACTGTGACATTGTTCACACCTCCTGCACCTAATTCTTTCAAGCCCACACAGTGGACCGTGACCCAGCAGGACAATCAGCACTTTAATCACTGTGACCATGCAATATGCCCAACACTTGACTGAACTGTAAAGAAACGTGTTGCACCCTTAATTAACCCGACCCCTTTCACTACCTGTACCTCTTGTCCCTGTTCCATTAGTGTCTGTATGCCGTGTGCAGCAAGGCCTGAAACACAACTGCCTTATTGTAAATCATTTTCAGTATGCCTTAAAACATATAACTTCATTAATCACCAGTATTACTCTACTGACCATGGGAAGTGTTACGGACACAATGCAGTTATGGTGGTAGTGGTTTGCATAAATAACTGAATAATGTTTTTTCTTTTCTTTTTGCCTGGTAATATTTTTGTGAATGGTGACCATTTTGAAAACCTTCCATGGTTGTTTGTCAAGGATGTTTTTATCATAAGTGTCAATTGATTGAAAGGCAATGTGAACATAAGCTATATTAGTGCAAAATCAAGCTTAAAGAAAACACCAACTTCATAAAATAGATAATGTGAATTTGTGCTATTTGAAAAGCAGTATTATAAAACTGCATTACAAAAGGACAAAAATGTCTGTGTGATTATTTCTCAGCACATGTAAGGTCTTTTAAATCCCCCCAACCCCCAGTGAAAAAGGAATAATATATTGAAATTAGTGGCTTCAGAAAAATGTCATGGCATTGAAAATTGTCAGAAGCAATGCAAATTATGATTTGTGTGTTCTTCCAACCCAACCCAAACCACCTGTACTGTATTCTGTGTTGCAAAGCACGTAGTAATGTCGAGTCTTGTATTCACATTACTGATGAGACAGTGACCCTTGTATTCTGCATAACATAGATTGCATGCTTCCACAGGTTGCTTCCCATTTGAATTTCTAATCTTGTGAGCAAGCTATTAACCCATGTGTCACAAAAATGTTATCTACATAAATTCCCGACATCAGTTTTGAAGCCAACGTGGTAAAATGCTTTCCACGGACAATGCAGTATATAAACCAGAATAACAAATAACAAATAACAAAACTCAAATAAAACGTTGATGGTCAGAGATAAAATGAACAAGTTAAACAAGTGACGAATTCCATAAAAAGCTGCTAAAAAAGGAATTTCAAAATCAATGTCATCAGTGGCATTTTGTCACCAGATAACATGTCACCAATTCTATCCTTATTTTAAGCCAATTAAGGATGTTACACACATTTGCTAGTCAGACATTTTTTAAGTGTCAAACACAGTCAGCTGTCTCTTCCTCTCGACCTGTGTCACAGAATCAAAGATTCTCCGTCTTTCCTCCTGAAACCAATGGTGGTTCATTACAGTAGGTGATTTGCATTATCATAAAATTGGCACACTCGGCACACTCTCTTGACATCGCAGTGATAGTGACACTGGACTGTTGTAAAATGGTGACGCAAGAGTTTACATCAGTTCTGTCAGAGTCTTTAACTGCAGACACACGGCGGCTGAAAAGAGCAAGAAATTGTTTTGCTTTCCATCTGCGTTGTCTGTGTTCATACAATTTGATGGTCACAAAAAAAAAAAAACACAGCTAGCAGCTGTTACCTGCCTCCCAGATAACAGACTACACATATCAGCTGGAGATTGCTCTGTCTCTTTGAACGACGTGATGAAATGGGGAAAGTAATGACCATGTCCTGCGCTGGTAGGCGCATTGTTTAAGTAATAAGACTTTTCCACGGCAGACATTTTGTTTTGTCATAATAAGAAAAACAGGTGGCACTGTGTTTTGACATTAACAAAGGCTCTGTTCAATTCAAGTGTCCCAGTACGGCATGACAGGGTAACACAAGGACCCTGAAAGTGAGGCAGCACAGTCACCATCTTACCAATCTGTCTATTCCTCCTCAGCTGATATTCCATTGGCTTACAGTTTATATTGATTCCTTATTGTGTTACAGTACATCCCGCCCCAAGCCTATAGGACTTATGCTGAGCAATGCAGGGATGTTTGCATAGTGGACACAGTTGGAATTGCAGTACATAAAACCAACTGGGTCCAAAATACATTTGCCTATAAATATTAATTTAAAAAGAAACTAGAGAGCAGTCAAAAAAGTAAAATGGGAAAGTAAAGTGGGACTAATTCGTTATAGTTAGGTTTTATCAGTGCATTTTTATGTCACTTTTTAAAGAAATTCGGACAAGATGAAATAAACTTTCACTGTGTCTGAAATCACTCCATTTATTCTATATAGGCCGCTATATTTACTTTCAGCCATTTCAGTTCAGGGAGAAAATGTAGAAAAAAGTAGTGTCCATTGCACACTCACACTACTTCCTGCTTACAATCCCACAATGCCATGCTCCGATGAGAACATTTTTGTTGTCAACAGCTGGCAGTGATGCCATGAAATGATGAGCAACTGTCATAAATCAATATTAAGTTAACTACTGAGGAGTGAATGAGTGATTTTGCAGTATGGTGTCCATGACGATGATCTGTGACTAATAATAGACTGTTGTTACAGACAAAGAATGTGTGTGCGCATGTGAACGCCTCAGTCCCGTGATTATCGTATCCTCCCAACCCAGACAGATCCTAATCCTGTGAGACATGCCGCTCCTCATGTCCTTCCTCTGTCTTTCACCGTCTTATCACTACCCTTCTCTTCCTCCCTCCTGCCATCGTCTTCCCACCCGGACTGCCCACCATGAGATAGTAATTACAACTCTGTTGACACTCCGACTCCACAGAGGCCTCCGCCTGCTTTTTTCTGTCCTGCAGCATCTGTCTCTCTGTCTCTCCCCCTCGTCTCCTTGGGTCTGCATGTTTCTGTCTCGTCGTGTTCCCGTCCACACCTCTGGTCCGTCTTTTTCCTCCCCCTCACTCAACTCTTCAGCACCCATGGGTGTCTCTTTCTCTTTTTGTCCCTCCGCCAACTGTCCCCCTGGGTCTTTTTTGCACTCTTACTGCAACTTGTGCGTTCCCCTTCCTTTTAACTTTTTCATTTTATTGTTTTCAAGTTTCCCTTAACCACCTCTCCTTTCCCCAGCTGCTGCGGACTTCTCCCCACTGTGTCCATTCACACAACACTGAGCCTCTGCTTTAATGCCCATCATGGCCGCGGCTGAAGAGACACAAACACTGTGCTGAGAGATTGTCTTCTGTTTCAATCCTTTTTTTTTTCATCATCAGGTTTTCCTGGTCTTACAAGTTCTTCCAGGAGTGCTGAGGGCTTTTCATTAAGTCACTGAGATAAATGGTATCAGCCCCAGAAGCACAGCGCTGTTCCACCGCTGGCTTTATGATGTGAAAACAGCTTTATTTCTGCTCTTTAGCGCTGTGGGAGGTTATGCAGGGACGGCCCAGAGATCTAAGAATGTGTCAGCTCTATCAGCGTGTGTGTATGTATGTGTGTGTGTTAGTGTGTGTATGAGCTGTGGAAAAGGGCCAAGTTAGTTGGCAAGACTGTGTTCAGTGTCAGCTTTTATTGGAAATCACGCAGTGTGGAGAAAGCACAGCTTTTAGTAGTTCTTATTAAGTGTGGATATAAAACACTATCTGGAGTGGATGTTGTGTGTAATCTTTTGATATCCATGTAATATGCCTGTAGAAAATGCTGCTGAGCGAGAGAGCTCTGAGACTTTGTGCATTTAAGACTTAAATGTATTAAAGACTATGCAAATGATTGTCATATCTATTTGAATTAAATCTGACGGGGAGAGAGAGCCCAGCAGGATTTAATCCTACTTTTTCAGTATTGACAAACCACTCTGAGTGCAGACAGTGCAAACAATAAAACACTAACACAGAGAGAGTATGGCATAAGATAGGAAACAAGACAACATTCAGTCTGGTTCACCACAGGCACATACATGCAATCAGTAACAAGCGCATTCAGTAGCTGCTATTTCAGGAGCATGGCTCAGTCAGATCAACATTTAGAACAACAAAATTTCAAAACCAATTACATTAACTTCACTCAGGTGTCTGATTAGTATATTTGCTCCCAACAAATAAAATTATTTTTAAGCATGACATTTATCTTTGGTGAACAGTGATACACTTTATTGGGCAGGTATGGTTACACATAAAGGGAACATGACTCTGTTTTTTTGTTGCTCTGAGTATACAAACATGGAAATAAAGATACATACAGCTAAAAATAAAGACAACAAGCTCAACAAGGTAAGCATGAACATTAAACTACTATGTACAGATACTAACAATAACAAATGTAGACAGTGAGACAACAGTGCAATGGTGCAGAGTGTAAAGGATGCTGAAATAAATATGATAGATATCATAGATTCGTGTTTGAGTGATGATATTTACACGATGAAGACGTGTGTGTGTGACAATGGGAATATATTATTTACAGGTCCAGTGGATGTCGGTGTTACAAGGTTATTGAACAGGGATCGTTCCTGGCACTCTGTGAATGGAGCTAACGTTTCTTCAGAGTGACAGTCTGTGGAAAGAAACTGTCTGTGTGTCTGGTTGTTTTGGCGTACAGAGCTCTGTAGTGTCTATCAGAGGGGAGAAGTTCAAACAGGTCATGTCCAAGGTGTGATGGATCTGCTGTGACGTTTCTAAGTCCTGAAGGGAGGGCAGTTCAGCACCAATGGTTCTTTTAACCCTCCTGACTGTCCATTGTAGTCTGTTGCTGTCCTGTTGGAGTTCCTTAGCCAGGTTGAACTTCCAGAGCTGGTACAGGAAGTCCATTCTTCGGCTTTTTTTTCTGATGGGCTCAATGTTGGACTCACACTGTTACAAGGTGTAGTTCAGTCCCATACTGACTGCATCATCCACTGACCTGTTTGCCCAGTAGGCAACCTGCAGGGGGTCCAGCAGGGGGCCTGCGGTGTCCTTCAGGTGGGCTTACACCGGTCTCTTAAAGGATTCCATGACCACAGGTGGTAGGGTGATGGTATGTAGTCATTTAATCCTGTGATGGAGGGTTTCTTGGGGATCGGGTTAGGTTGATGTTGGAGCATTTTAAGGAAAAGGGAACGTCACACAGCTCCAGAGATCTGCCTGGAGGCGGGTGCCAGCTGATCAACACAGAACTTCAGGCAGGAGGGAGAGTGGAGTGTTCGTGCCTTCGTGATCTTCTGTTTCTGAAAGAGCAACACGCATTCTTTTGACATATCGTGAGTTTGGGATGAGGGTCAGTGGGAAGGGATGAGGTGGTGGCAGGAGGCTGTTTGATGTCTCAGTCAAAGCAGGCGAGGGGTGTGAAACCTGGCTAAAAGGCTGCAGAGCCTAAAAAAAACATTCAGGTCGTCAGCAAATTGGTCATACCGACATACACTCATACTACTGACGCAGCTCAGTATTCAGAGAAAGCATATCCATACTGGATGATTCGACATCCATGATGACTTCCAACATTCAGCGCCAAAGCAGTAAGTGGTGTGCCCTTTTTATAGAGCAAGACTGGAAGTAAGGCTGCAGAGGTTTTCGATGAGTTTGGATGACTGCACAAGTTCACCTTCCGTCACAGACCTTCAATTAACCATAACGATGACATTTCCCAAACCCTGAGCAAGTGTTTTAGCTGCATAAACATCATCATATGTTATTGCCATACCCATGGTCTCTCATTTGCCTTGCCAAGTGTATTATATTTCATGCGTGAGTTTTTGAGACCTCTGTATCATCAGTGTGTTTTTTTTTCCTGAAAAACCTGATGAATACAATTAAAATGCCAGAAAATACAAAATAACCCAAAAATAAATAAAAGCAAAATAAAGCTTCTAGAAAAATATAGTCCAAATTAAAAATCATACATGCAAATTGTTTTTTTTCCTTTATTTGTGAGAAGGTTTAATAAAAACTTCAGTTTCAGAAAATTTTAATTTTCTGGCAGTTATTTCATGGTTCAGGCTTTACACAAAATCAAGAATAAAGGAAAAAAATGGCATTGAAAAGGGAAAAAATATCCTTGACTGTACCTATTCCAGGGATTTGTTGAATCATCCAATATCAAGAGGCTGGTTGACCAATTTCAAAACAAACTTTGATGTTAAAAAACCAAAATATCTTTAATCTCTAGTATGGAGGGTACCAGAGTATAAACTGCTTTATCAAAAAGTAATGATGTGCTTTCGGCCGTAAGAGAGGAGTTGGTGGTGAAAATATTTCTCTTAAACTGTGTTAACTTGCAGAATTGCAATTGTTTTAACCCCCAAGAGGTGCTGAGAATAGACTCTTTCAAAAAACACACTGGCCACATTTTAACTTCATCATCATTGGTCAGGAGACTTCCATAATTTAGAATGTGCTTGATGTAATGAATTGTTAAAAAGCAATTAAAACAAGTCATACAAATAAAATGACTGTTAATGTTGAATATGTATTAAGTCATATAATAAAAACTAACTGACCTACAATCTGTAGTTTTAGATGCAGCTTCACAGACTGTCAGCTTGTTTAGTTCTTGTCCATGCTGACATTTCATGCTTGTTGTATTGACATTCAACCAATCAGATCTCTCTCTGAGTCACAGTGGTCATAGTCATTATGCTGCTGTCACAACTGAAAACTGTCATGCCATTAGACTCCATTGGGATAAATGTGCCATACTGTAATGCTGCAAATTTCATAACAGCATCGAATTGCCAAATTCTACACTCTTCTGTAAATCGGATAATGAAATAAAACCTGTTTATGATTAAATCAATATAAATTATGGACTGTGGAAATGTTTCACCCACTAGGAAAAGACACGACTCAATGTTACATAAATTCTTGGGCTTGTTGGGCATATCTGTGATGTGCTTGCTCATTGTAGATCAATAATAAATGCATTTTCTGCAGTCTTTCCTCTCAGTTAAAATTAATCTGCCATGTTCAATAACTAAGATCCAATTGACACTAAGCTCAACATTGTGCCTCATTTACCAGAGTGTCAATGAGACACTGCCCTAACACAACAGGCACACCAGTGTACTTTAATGCTAAGCACATTTTTCCAGGTGTGAACTAATATGAATCAGCAGAAGACAGGTAATCATAAGGGCTAGATGTTTTTGCACATATGCACATGCAGCAGTGTTAAATGTTTTGACGTGTCTTCATATGTGCTAATATTAGCTTGCATATTAATCCGCATCAAAAAGTAATAGATCTGAGATCAAATGTTACATCAGATTACATCAGAGACAGTCAGCATGGATGAAAGTGATAGACCCGCACAGGAAGATGAAGACATAGGCTGAGGAAATGATAATAAACATGCAAGCACATGTACAGTATGTGGTGTAGATTGTAATGCATTTTTAAGTGAGCAGTTCCTTTAAATAAATACTGCTTACTATGTGTGTGTGTGTGTGTGTGTGTGGAGGGGAGGGGGGTCTGTGGGTGTTTTCCAGCATGTGTCAGTATATGTGTTTGTGTGTGTATGTGTGTGTGTGTGCTCAAGGGTGGTAGACTGCTGAGGACAGGGAGCCAGAGGGACATGAGGAAGCTGTTTGATGTCATCACCATGTGTCCTTTCTAGTTACCCTTGGCTCTAATCTATGGTGAGATGCTGTCCGAGTCCCTCATTAGTTACTGGTAACTCTCTTTAGTGTAATGTCAGCGTCCGGAGGCAAGGTTGACTCGCTGACTGAATATTACTGTGAACAGACATGAAGATAGATCGTCATGAACAATACCATCACATGAATAAGAACATGGTAATGGAGGTAATGTGGTTTCCTCATCTGCGTGTGACCCTGTGGTACAATCAAGCTTCAAAAATACTTTCTTAGTCGTGTTGCACACTAAATAAACTGCAACTATATTCTTCCTCTATGACAGCAGTGCATTTGTGTTGTGTTTTTTTGTGAGCCAAAGCATGCATTGTAATTGAATGTTTGAGGCCCTACAGACTGAGATTACTGACCTTACATCTTATGAGGTCATACACCCCCAAACCGGTTTGCAGGACCAGAAGTCTGTGTAATCAAGATCAAGTCAGGTGGGATTTGACCCCCCCAACCTGACAGAAGCTAGCTCTTCTATCGGCAGAATGGAGGCGGACCCCGAGGTCACCTATGCCCAATGTACACACATGCAGACAAACACAGAGGCAGAAAAGGTGCAGGTAAAACATTAAGATGCTTATGTTTGTGGAAGATGTCAAATATGTACTGCATATTTATGAGCTATACAGTTTATAAATATATATGAGAAATAGCTCATATTATTAAATACATGGCTTTTTCCATGTTTTTGATATACATGAAAAGACACAGAGCCAAATGGTCTTATTGTCATGGCAGTGGAGATCGAATGCAATGACCTTGTTCCAGCACATGGATCATTTATTTCTGCTTATGTGGCTTTCCATGACATTGCATGCACCCAACTATTTGAGTAACATATGGGAAAGGTGTGTCAATAAAAAATTAAATGCAATCTAAGTGCAATTAGAAACCAAAACTATTTTAGAGCTCTGCTCCATTCAGACCCGCTCTTGTCAAAAAAAGCCTGCATGTTATTTACAGCTTTAATTGGTAAAAGGCTACAAATATGGAGATTTCCAAACTCACATAACATAACAAATATAAATCAGCCCTGCAAAGGTTTTATGAAGACGGCAATGCACTTAACAGATTTATTAGGCCTCAAGGAAATATACAGTGTGTTTTGGTGAGAGACAGTGAATGTAAACATAATTCTGTTTGTTTACCAAAAAAAAAAAAAAAAAAGAAAACTCCACCGGGTACCTTTAATTTCCTGCATGCAGCTGGCTCCCTCTTAGGGGAATCTGTGCCGGACTCACCTCTACGTTACAAAGCCGTCTGTCCACTACAGCAAGGTGTGCGCTGCATTTAAAAGGGATGAAAGTAGTTGATCTGATTGGCCTTGATTGATGCCAGCTGCTATCACACCCACTGATTTAATCCTCCTAATCCAGCCACTTTTACAACAGTGCTGCAGGTGCTCTGGCCGTGGAAATCTGTTGGTCACACACAGAAGAGCCAGTGCCACCTCCTGCACTTTGAGTGATTTAAAAAAAGACGGGAATATAGGTAAGTCACTCAAGGAGCATGTGGAGGCAAACACAGCCACACCATGAGGGAAGAGCTGAATGTCATTTAGTGAAAAGCTGGAATTTTGACATTTTTAACATCAACTCAGAAGCTAAATAATGACCGTGCAATTAGTAAAATCATCATCATCAAGTACACTTACAGCATCTCCTTGCTTATGTACCGTGCACTGACCAATTTGACAAACATCTATAGAGCCCAAGACTAGGTGAGGTGGAGGGAAGTTAACGCTGTCCCGTGGCAATGCAGCAGAGGATGAAAGTGCACTGGCCAGGGTCCTGCTGTTAAAAAATCCCCCAGCAAACAGACAGCAGTAAAGTCCATGTCAAAGCTGAATATGAGCCTCTGAGAACACGAGGCTATACACAATTACAAGCTGAGGAAAAGTCAATGAAAAACAATCTGACATGGTTCTTTCTCCTGTCCTGATTCTCTCCCCGCAGTTTCTCGGACCACGCTTTGGGAGAGTCACTTTATCCCATCCTGCTGAAGCCCTGAAGGTCACATGGAGAGGTTATAAACACTGTGGTGAGTTTAATTATCAGATATTCAGTCCGACGTGTATGATCTTATATAACTTAACAGTTCTGAAGTGTGATGGGCTTGTTGAAACGGGCTGTTTGACAGGAGTGGTGTAGGACAGAGCAACAGGCAACCCAGGGAGATGAAAGAAAGGGAGGGAGCATCACCTTCTTTCTTTAGAAAATTTCCCATGAAGCTGCAGCAGAAAAGGTCAGAGAAGGAATGGACAGAGGAGAACGGGAGAGGAAAAAAAAAAGAGAGTACGACAGGAGGGGTGAAAAACTGAGACTGACAAGGAGAAAAGAGCCGCTGGTGAAAAAAAAAAAAAAAAGATTGGTCAGATAATTGGAAGGCGAGCGTAGGAGAAGCAAAATGGAAATTTAGTATGTGAAATGTATTATGCATTCAACATTGACGGAAATATTAAGTATGGATCCAGCGGTCCCTACATGAGGTTGAATTACGATGTCGTGGACATAATCAAAGTGTTCTCTTCTGCTTTTTGCTGCATCACGCGTGTTCACCAAAAAAAAAAAGCTGTGGAATTAAGCGCATGTCCATTTTCCCTTACAGTGTTGTCAAGCACTGCCAAGATGTCGGCACCCTTCAAAGACACTCCTAAGTGTTATCCATAGTGACAGGTAGCAGCCGTGACAAGGAAGGAACATTTTGCTCTCATACTTACTACAGTTACTCAATACAGACAGTTTCCCTCTACTAAGAGAGAGGGGTGTTACATGAAGATGAGAAAATAGTGCTCAAAGGGTGAAACAGCACTTTTAAGACCCAAAGAAAGCTGATTTCAAGTTCAAAGGAGGATCTAGACTTCACTGCATCTGCAAATATAAACATACACATGGCCTTTTTTTTGCACAGGAAGGCCCATAACGATTGTTTCAAGCCTGCGAGGCTGCACATGGCCTTCAGAGACACATTTCCACATCTATAACAATTAATAAGGCATAAGGTGATAAAACAACGTTATTTGTTAAACATGTAACATGCCTACGGAGATGGATGCCGAGCTCAGCACAGTCTTTTAGATAGAGCCAACAGATGGAGTTTTAAATATGTAACAGGCCTCTCATCAATTGTATATGGTCTTTATCTTCTAGCAGCTTTGCAGAGACTATTGTAACACAAGAGAGCATTGTCACTGTGCTAATATGTACTATTAACAGTAATGTGATTTTTAGTTACATAAGGATGACACACAGAGCTGTCGAATTTGTGTTGAGGGAGAAGTTGTCTAATATGCATTCATTGCTACGTGATTGTTTTAATATAATGATGGAAATGTGCTGCGATGGAGTGATAAGACGAGAATGTTACATGATGGGAATATGATGGCGCTTGTTATTTGAAATAAAAAATATTTAATTTTAATTTATGATTGATAATTTGTTCTGTGTTTTTGTGTAGTGTTTTGGTGTTTTTGTGTAGTCTCTCTGTGGAGAAATGTGTGTTTTTATGGTAAAAAAATGATAACTAACATCTTTTTTTCAGTTACACCAGGACAACCAGTTGCAAATCAGCATCTGAACTTGAACTTTCTTAGGTTTACAGACCTGCGTCAATAGATCGTCCTCTGTAATGTTTTCAATGCCAATAAACATGACACTTCAAGTTATTGTCAGTTTTCTCCTGTTGCAAATTAGTAGTATATAAAAGTAATCTCTAGAAGACAATATTGAAATGTAGCACTGTTCTTTTCTGACTTCTATTACTTTCAGTGCATTAGTTTGGATTAACATAAGCAAAGGTTTAGTTCATAGAATAGAAATAAAAGGGAATTAAACACTAGAAATGATATTAACACAGAAACACAAACACACATAGCTTTTTTCTTTCAGCATCTTTCATATTTTCTCACATTCTTTCAGTGTAATTTATCAGTAAATCTTTTCCCTTCCATTCCTCTGAATACTGTATTCCTCCTAATGAATGCTTATGAATGCATACTCATTGAACCAGAACGACCTGCAATATATCACCAACATATGCACTCACTCCCTTTTCCTGTCTCTCTCTCTCACACACACACACACACACACACACGCACGAGTCAGTGAAGCATTGAGAAGCGGTCTATTCTGACTGTGGTCAAATGAGTCACCTGGGAATCAGACAACATCAATCCTGCTGTCAATACAGGACAGCTGAGCCATTCATTCTGCCCAGCCTTAAGGGGAATGTGTGAGTGTGCCTGCGTGCACGTGCAGAGTGTGCGTTTGAAGGAAGGAGTGTATTCATTTGTTTATGGATGCAGCCTTGTTGGTGACATTGGGGGGAAGCAAAAGGGCTCCAAGATTATATTTTCTTTTGTTTAGGAACTTCCTCATTTCAATCAGGAGCTGTAGGACAGTTGCTCTTTTTTCTTTCTGCCTATTCATCATCTCTACATAAGGTTGGCTCTTTTGAGATGGTAAATGTGTGGTACATTATTTAACTTCTAAATTTTAATGATTACAGTCTTCAAAAGCCTCAGAGCATGAAGCCATATGTCTATAATGCACACACACACATTTTGTGCAGCCTTTGACATGATAATCATGCATTGTTTTAATCATTTGTGGTCCGTTTTCAATTCACTTACAAAAACCTGCATTTAACACATTACTCGACTACTGCGTCAAACTGTGGTCCCCGAACAAGCATCTGTCTGATTAGGAATGACAAGTTCCTGGTTGCATGACAACTAGTGACACCTCGCTAGTGTCCTAGGTTATGTTGTCACCAGTAGTGCTACTGGCTAAGTTAGTGATTTCAGTGTACAACTTTGTAGTTAAATGTGGAAGTAAGAAGGAAAAGCAATAAAATGCAATGCTGTATGGTTAAGGAGAATGGGTTTCACAGGAAAAATTGAACAACTTGACCTTTGTCAGACCTTGGGGGACAGATGAAGTGGCATATTTGGTGCTCGGTATTTAATGTTTAACACCACTATGAGACAAATCACAGACCCTAAGACAAGTTTATGGATGATGAACACAAACGTGAGGTTAAACAGTTTCACTGAGGCTTATCTAGAGTGTTTTTTGCTGTGCGGCCCTCATTCATATGCTGGCATCCTAAACTGGCGCTCAGTCATCAGAACTTTGTGAACCCCTGCTCCAATGCACTGACTTTGCAGGTCTGTGTGTGCGTGAGTGTGTACAGACGGATTCTGCATTGTATGTGTGTGTTCCCTCGCCAGTTCTTCACTGCCTGAAGGCATCATTGAACAGAGGTTTTACCACCAGAATACATCATCACCCTATTATCAACCTATTGCTGATTTTACCTCTCTCTCTCTCTCTCTCTCTCTCTCTCTCTCTCTCTCTCTCTCTCTCTCTCTCTCACACACACAAGCACACACACACACACACAGATGAGAGTTATAGATGATGCAGTTGCCTCATAGATCTTTCTCTTTCACATTCACGCTCTCGGTCTCTCAGTTTCACAGAGGCGAGGCTCAGATATGGGTGATGCCTCCGGTCATGTTCTTCCTCTGTTGGGAAAAAAAAAACAAAAAACAAAAGGAGTGAAAAACAATGTCAGGTCATCCAGCAGGCCACTCTCCTATCTTCCTCCCCGACTCGGCCTCTATTCTCTCTGCCGTCTTTATCTCCATTTCACGCCCCCTTTCTCTTTCCCGTGCTCTTCACTCCCAATCTTCCATCACTCTGGTCTTTTTGCCATGTGTGACTAATCCGCTCTGATGACACCGGTGCTCTGTGTGTTTGCGCGTGAGCATGTGAGGGTACGTTGTTATCTTTCATGCCTGTACTTGCTTGTTTTGGGACGCGAGGTCTCATGAAGCTTTGTTTTGGGCACGCCAGGTGGAACGGTGAGTTAAATCCTTGTTGGGTGCAACGGAAGGCAAACTGATGATTTCACAACAGTATGCAAAGGAATTCGGTTTCAGTCTCTGAACTAGCCGGTGGTACAGTGAGAATAGAGATTGGATCCGCAGGAGCAATACGATCAACACCTCACCCAATGTCTACCTTTTCTTTTAACAAATAAGGGAACGTTGTCTGTGAGTGGGAAGCCCACAAGCTTGTTGGCTCAACTCGCATCTCTGTGATTTTTTTTTAGCCATGTTTGTAGGGTTGGAAACGTTGGTCTGTCCAATTGATCTGTAGGTCAGTCCACCACCCAGCACCGCACAAGAGCTCTATCCACATTTCACTCCTTCAGCTGGTAACATATTTTAGACATTCATGATCAGCACAGAATGAATCCTACTTTGACTTTTCCTCTGGTGCCATAAGCACGTTCACCGTTATGGTTTTGAGTGGATAGTCTCAACAGCAGCACAGCATGGATCGGTATGAAATTTGAGATATACATTCACACCAACGTATCCAAGATGAATTGTATACTGATGTTAGCATTTCACTCAAAACATTACTGTGCCATATAGCAGTCTCACAGAGCGTCTAGCACAGCTGAAGGCTTAGTCTGGCTCACTTGACTAGTGTATTTTTTTTTTCATGTACAAATGAACTGTTTGACAAGTAAAAAGTTCAATACAAGATGATTGTCAAAGTCAAAGATTTCTACAACTTTTACACAATGTAAGAAAATTAATTAAAAACAAAAAAAAGAACTTTTTCTTCACCCAACCACTTTGACTTTCTCCCAAAGACATTTTACAGCAGTTTTGCATTACACAATTTCTGCCTTTGTTACAGAGAGAACTGTCATTTGCACAATCAAAAAAGCATTTTAAGCCGAGGTGAGACGAGGACAATCTCAAATGTCATTTTATATCAAGAATTTGCAGAAAGGAGTATCTGATAATAAGAAATATTGTAAAGCGCATCGTTATATGCCACCAGAAGTCGGTCACATTAGTATGACACATTCATTTGCACTCAACAGTTTGTTAAAATGAGTTTACACCACTGTTATTTACTATTTGTGCAATGCAATTTAAATATGCAATTTCAGAGCAGTTGTTTTGAAGCTGTCTTAACTTAAAAAGTGTTAAACTACCAGTTAAGAAACTGAATAACACTTTCAGAATATAAATTAGGGAAAAAAACTGAAAAATTGAAGTGAAATGTCACCAGCCAAAAGAGCTCAGAATTGGTGCCTTAATCATTGTCCTTAACAGCCACCATGCCACTCTTCTCTCCTGCTGTGTATTCAGTGTGAGTAATGTGCTGCTTGACACAAGAATGGATGGCAAAAGAAGGCAATGTCAATAGTGGGTGCTGGCCGAGAAGTGGTTTTTCATTGCTAGCTGTGTCATAACAGAAGTGTCTGGTCATGCATCTCTCGGACTCCACGCAGTACATCACTCAAAGCACTGTAAACACACACAATTGACGACGCACACACACACACACTCTGCGGCTCAGACTCCACAAACGCAAAGAAACTCGCACAGCATTCCTCGGTTACGTGAGCGCATTATATTCAGTTACACTCATCACGTTGAAAAGTATGTGTTGCAGTGAATACCGAGCAGCCAACCAGACACAGAGAGGCTCTTATGTTACCAGACAAAAAAAGAGAGAGTGTGGGAGACTCACAAAGGCCAACAATGCAACAATTAGAGAAAAAAAAGGAAGGCAGACAGAGATGGATTGACAGAAAAACAGAGGTAAAAAGAAAAGAGACAGGTGGAAATCGAGAATCAAAGACAGACAGTAACGAGTAGAATAAGAAGGAAAGACTGAGGGAAGGTGTAATTGTTCCCCTGGTAGAATGAAAGTATTGTGGCGCTGCCAGCAGAGCCAGCCGTGTTTAAAAAGGAACTTCGATCTAACTTTCTCCTTTAACAGTGTTTATATCCCCTCCACGCCATCTGACACCTCCTCTGCCCTCCTGTAACTCTCTCCCTACCGTCCATTTTTCGCCGCCGCCAGCTGTATTCTCTCGTTGAATCCTAAAACCTCCTCCAAGTGAGGATGTGTAAACACTCACACAAAAATCTATAGCTGAATAGAAACATTGTTGTCAGGCCTCCCAGATGTTTGTGCGTGAAAGACAGATGGATGAGCAAAACTGCCAGTATGTGTGCATCTGTATATTTGTGTGCTTCTACGTGTATTATATGAATTTTAGTATAGGAGTATAGGAGCGCATATTTGCGCCTATTTGTGTCCATTATTGTTGATATATTTATGAGTGCTTTTCTTTTAGCGAGAATGTCCAAATTTGTGTGTGCATATCAGTTTTCACCAAGCACGGGTGTGAATCCATCTCTGTGTGTACGCATGCGTTTTATGGGTGTAATAAAGAGTTTTATTGATTTGGACTCAGTCCTGACTCACAGCTATCAGCTTCATCTCCAAGCCGACCCATATCGACCGAATTAATTCCGATGGACAATAAAACCTAAACTGTTCCACTGATCACCACTCCAAGACTCTAAACTGATTGTTCGGCACTATTAATATGGGGGAGGAGGGGCAGCAGGAGAGGAGGAGAGCAGAGAGAAGCCGGGGGAAGAAGGTAATTGTGGCCCAATCAAATTTAAACAGAGAGGATAGAGAGGATGTCGAGAATAGTCATGGAATGCTGGAAGGGCGACAACAAGGTGGAAAAATGAAAACCGATAATAAAAGCTTATCTTTTTCACTGATTACTACTCCCTAGAGTTCAATCTAATTATTCTGCCCCTTTACTATGTGTATGTGTGCATATGTGAGCATTAATATGGTGAAGGGTGAAAGAGGGAGGGCAATAAAGAGGGAGATGAAAGTAAGGAAGGAAGGGCACTGTGATAAAAAATGTAACATCCTCATCCCACAGTTTAAACCCAGCGCCTCCTGCAAAAATGGAAAGATGAGTGAATATTAAGTGGAAAGAGAGGAGATGCAGGTGGTGGAAATAAGGGGAGTTCCAGTGGAAATACTGGAATATCTAACCGGAGACATGGATGGAAAGAGGACGCTCGCCGAAAACAAGCGGTGATAAAACATTAAACACCCTTACGCCATCGGCTGCAGCCGTAAACTGATTATTAATGGGAGGAAAGGCAGCGAGTAGGTGAAAGGGGAGGAAGAATAGCAGAGAGAAAGACTCACAAGGTTGAAATAAGACAGTAAATGCTGATAAAACTTTAAATGGATGTATACCTGTAGGAGGAAGCAGAGCAGGGCAGAGAAAAGGAAGATATGAGAGTAAATGTGATAATTTTGGGAATAATTCTACAACATTATGCAGTGCCAATTTATTCAGTCCAGTCTACTAACAGAGAACTACTTAAAGAACTCCCTCAATTTTCCAACTTTTCATTTAGACAAGAAAGAGCAAACTCACTTTAATGAATGTGATGATGGCAATTTGTTAGGCTCAGTAGGACCAATGATTACCTGCACCTTTTTTTTGTAACTAGGTTCCTCAGACCTCTAATGCTTCTGCCATTACCTGCTCGATGTGATCTGTCTGTGACCTCTAAGTGTTTGGCCGCCCAGATGCACAGCAGACGGTGATAGAGGCATCTTGATCAATGGACTCCTTTTTGTTCCTTCCTCTCTGTCTTCTCTGGCCATGAGTGTAAATGAAACTTCATGCCAGACAGAGCATAATTCTACAAAATCCCAGATAATGTTCAATTACTTATTTGTTTAATTCAATGCCATCATATTCATTATAGTTAGGCTACTACAAAGCTTTGTTATGTTTTTTTTTTTTAATTTATACATAACCTTTCCTGAAAATGACCATTTGAAAAGTTAATAGAGGATTTTATAAGACGTACGGGCCAACATTCAAGGGAAAAAGTAGCCATTTTGAGCAGTGTCCCTACAAATACTCTTTTTGTGTCATGTTATGAAACAAAAGGGTGTTGGTGTCCTGGACTAGGAAGGAGGTGTTTTTTTGGTAGTTTTTATTGCATTTGAAATTGCCCTGTCCACAGTTTTCAGGAAAAGCAGCAAAGCTAGTTTTCATATCTGGGTACATGTTGTGCAGGTGGAGAGACAGACTTTACTGCTGCTTCTTTCATAATTTCATTTATTTTCGACCAGCTGCCATCAGTGTCCCCGTTCATTGTGTTTTTTTATTGTAATTGAAAGAACTCAATCTGCCCCCCATCTGCCTCTCACTCTCTCTTTCACCCCTTCATAATCTTTTTCTCATATGAGTGTGTAAAAGTATGCAGAGTTTGATTTTTTTATTCCTCAGTGTTTGTACACAACATTCGCTGACCAGGAAGGTGACGTTGCCTTTCCTGAGCTGTTACAGTGTGTGTTGAGATGGTAACAAAGATTGGATGTGAGAAATGAAGGGCAGGAGGGAGCGACTGATGGCAACAAACAAGAAAGGAGGCGGATTTAAGGTTATTTCATTTGCACACACACACACACATGATAAAAACAGAGGAAGAGGATAATACAAACTGTGCGGAGGAGATAACGAAAGCCGAGGGAGCGACAAGAGAAAACAGTCAACATGACAAACTGAGGCACACCTGGGAGGGAAGAGAGGAGAAAAAAAGGATAATGGTGAAAATTTAAAAGGCTTCAGTCATCTTCTCATGAATTCAAACTGAATTGCGGCTAGCAGAAGAAAAGGTATTGGAGTTGAGTATCGCGGGAGAAGAAGGCGCAGAAGAATGAGAAGATAATAGAAAGAGATGGACCAGAGGGTAAAATAAAGACGTCGCACATCATTTTAAATGGTCGTGTTTTTTTGTGCTGTGACTGGAGATGGATAGAGGGGTTTAAGAGGGGTGGAGGTGGAGGAAAAGAGGAATAGGAGATTGTCAAAAAAAACAAAACAAGGCAGGTTGGTAGCATAAATCTAAGGTTGAATAATATATTTGAAATGGTTTCACTTGTTGGGTCAGGAGGCTAAGTGGTTCTCCGGCTCCTCTGCCCGGCAAGGAAAGGAAGGAAGGAAGGAAAGGAAAGGAAGGAAAACGGAAGGATTGGGTAAAAAAGATATAAGAGAGTTGGATTAGAGTCATTATGTTAAAGTCCACCTTTTAAAATGAGAAATATCTGTGCTTTGCTCAATTTTATCATTGCAAACACTGGAAACTGTGATGGCAGTGATAATGATATTTTTCACCAATTATGACTTATTTTAGATTAAAAAAAGTATCTCTAAATTAAAAAAAGTAATTAAAAGATAAACAGATGTTGAAAATTGTTGCTTCAAAGTTTTTGCTGCCTGAGTTTACAATATATTCAGAATTCCTTAAAAAACATCAAATTGGGATATAAGAGTGAAGATATTTATTTTTTGTGGCACTAAGTATGAACAAAGGAAAAAAAGGAACTAAGGAAGAATAACAAGTGAAGATAATGGGATGGAAAGAAAGAAAGATACTGGGAGGCGGAGAAGGCGGTGGGAGTTTGGTCCGGAGCGTGAAAAGAAAATGAGAATGTGTATCAGAGTTTTACAGGCTACCTGGCTCACCTCTGTTGGATTTACTTGACCCCTCTCATGAATCGCAGGCTTTTATTCGGGTGGCTCTTAAAAGTTCTTTGCAGAGAGAGAGAGAGACAGAGATTTATGGAGTGAGAAGATGAGACTCACAAAACTACCGTAGCATGGTGTTTTCCCATTTATGTGCGCGTGTGCTCGTGAGCACATATGCGTATGTGCGGTGATGCGTGCGCATTTCAATTTGCACACGTGCCGTGCCTGTGTGTGTTTGTGTGCACGCGTCACGCCGCACTGCGAAATATCTGAGTTACAGCCGTGCATGATGATTGTGTCTAATCTGAAGATCACCAGGTAATTCACACTTGAAATGATCTCATATCTCCTAATTTGGTGCAACACCTTGAGTCATAATAATGTAACCTCAATATAGAGCAGGTTGATGGAATTACAGCGTGTTTCGTGTGTTCACATGTTTGATACAGTAGAAATGTGCTTACGCTTTGTTCTCGCTGGTGCTGTTTTTTTACCCCATTTATTTTTGTGATCACGTGTTTATATCTGACTCCAGGCAGACAGCGTTCACCCTGAGGACACAGTGTTTGCCAAAAGGTGAGCAGCATAATGGGGGTAATTCTGACACTGAAAGAAAAGGAATAAAAGAGGTTACATCCTCTGCATAGTGTCTAAGAAGCTAATGAATCTCTCTGGGTAAACGCAGAACCGCAGCTTTAAAATATGATACTTTGAAAGTTTACTGTTTGTACTTGGATTTGTGCCCATGTGACATCTATTGTGGTTATTTGTTTTGTTTTTTTTTTGTTTTTTGTAAATTGTGCCTCAAGCCAAATTGTCCTCATGTGACAATAAACTTTTGAATTTAACACATTTGAACTTTTTCTATTTCACATCTGGCCTCAGTATTGATTTGCGGGCTTCACAGAGTGCTGAGAATAATAGAAATGTTGGTTTCATGCAATTAGGATAAATATTCCATTTAAAACAAGCTGTGTTGTTGAAATTATTTGAGTGGGTTTTAATTTATTCAGTAAAGCAGATGGCATATAAAAACATCCCATACTAATGAATTATTAAAGTGGTATTTTGGAGGCGGTTAGATGCTCTGATGATTTGAAACAAGGCAAGGGTTTTGAAGTCTGATATGGTCTGAAATCATCTGCCCCTGCTAAAAGCAATAATGAATATGAAGACTTAAAGTATTTTGGTGACACCATAAACATCAGAGTTGAAAAATTAACTGCTATGAACAGCTCCTCTCCTGCTGATTATAGCAGAGTGGATGCCAGAGATAATTTTCAATACTGTTTTGCAGGTTAGAGTAAAAATGTTGCACTAAAAATGAGCATCAGAGCACAAATTAAATTCAGAGAAGGCAGTGTGTGGGCATAGTGACAATGTTAATCAACCTGCTTTAGATGTCAAAGATGCTGTTTCCTTACATTATGATAGTGATGTACCATACCTAGACAAAATGTCACCTTTTACTGGGCGTTAAAAAAACTGAAAGTTGAACATATGAATAACCTTCTTTGGCAATATCCTGATCCTTTCAAAAATGCCACCACACCACACCACAGTTGTCACAGTCTAGTCACAACAGCTATGAAGTGTAACAATTAGTGTGTGTGTGTGTGTGTGTGTGTGTGTCACTGGTTATATCTGGAGCAGATGTGGTGAGAAAGTCACATATGCCCTTTTGCCATCTCAGTGTGAGTGAACTTGAATTTGTATGATGAAGCTAAAGGCAGACTGTGTCTGTGTGTGTGTGTGTGTGGCAGGAGACTGGGCTATACCAGAGGCTGGTAATCAGGAAGATTAACATCACATCAACTACGCAGTCATACGTGATGGCCGCTATGACTGATGCATCCCAGTAGCAGCCGTTTCCGACAGCCGATGACAGACCAGCAACTTGAAGCGAATCCTATGGTGTCAAATGTGATAAAACCAGTGCGTCTCAGAGGGTCACATGTACATGTTTTCTACTGTGAAACATCTCAGTTCCCTGTCAATGATTGATATTACATTATCTAATTACTTCAAATTGAAAATCAGCATTCCTCCCACTCTAATAACTGTGCACAGTTTGGCTGGAGGCAAAGCTTATGTAACTATAAAGCATCATTCATACCAGCAGTCAGAGTGACCCTCATGCTCTGTGGGCACACTGCAAGTCAGATAATGAAAAGCTATTGTGTCTCATGTGCAACGAACTTCACCGATATTTATAAGTCCTAAAGACAATGTACTTCCCCTCCAAAACCTTTTGTGACTAATCTCACATCAGCTTATGTGATTCAACATAGCTGGTAAAAAACAAGCTATTTTAAATTGGATGTGATGCATGCATTGTAAATAAATGAAAGCCTGTGTGAGTGCGGGGATGGAACATCATTTTTGAAAGCCAGGACAGCTGTACTTTTGTCTATTCTTTAGTTGATTGCTGTAGAAGCATTAAAAAATGTAATGTATGCAGGTAAATAATCCTTGTAAGGACACTGCGTATTTGTGTGTCAAGACACTTTTAGTCTGGTGAATGCATTCTTCTTATTTGAAGAAAAGCGTGTAAGAAAAGTGGAATTCCATTTCCACACTGACAGGCTGTATCCTTTCATTAAAATCTCAACAATGAAGGCTGTACAAGCTACAAGTAGAACGAAGTGCCAACTTAAAGCTGCAACCTACTGTGAACGTATTTCACCCTTTTTCTTGAATAAGATGAGGTACTATAAACGCATATATATATATATATATATATATATATATATATATATATATATATATATATATATATATATATATATATATATATATATATATATATATATACAATATATATATATATATATATATATATATATATATATATATATATATATATATATATTATAAAATTGAAAAATACTTGGTTAACTTTTCTCAGTCGAGAGAATAAGCATATCATATCACTAAAATGTCCACGGACAACTTGTTCCACGTGGTTTCTTCAGTAATATCCAATCGATACAATATCTGCCCAAACCACTCTGCTTTCTACAACCACCAGCCAGCTAACTACAGTGCAGTAGATGAACTTTATTTGCTCAAGTGAGCTTAACTGGGTAAAAGGTTTCGTATCATATAATCGCCATTTTTAGGAGACAGGGTTGCACAGTAATTGAAGAGTCTTCAACCACAGTGACTGCATTGGTTTTCTGGTTTCATCTCTGTAGTTTGGCGATCATGGGGGACGTCCCCTGAAAGTGAAACAGATGGATCATGTAGGTGTTTGGGTTGTTGTAGTTTAAGGGAAGATGTTGATTTAGGAAAGTACAAATCAATATTCAAAATAATGTATATTCAGCAGTATATTCACTTTGTCTATGTAGTCTGTGTCTTTTTGATATTGTGATACATTTATTATAATAGGGATATGGGGAGATGGTTTCATGATTACAGTGCCCCGAAGATGCACACAATGCACTTGGGCGACAACTGAAAACTCCACAGGGGACCTTTAAACCTTTTACTATTACTGCATTACTGTTGGGTTGATGTTATAATATATTGATATATTCATGTATTTCTGTTTTTCCTGTTTCAGTCTCAATTTGGTCTGCTCAGCTGGGCTGATTCTGCAATGACTTTTGGGACTTACATTTGGTAGACTTAGGGTAGACTAACACTAACCCTTATTTCGCAGTGTGGGGAATATTGAATGTTCACAGCTACCAATTGAGACGGGGTCATTCACCTTTTACTGAAACTCACATCTCACACTTATAATCTGTACTTTGGTCTGTTGGGGGCAAATACACAAATCTCACAGCACAGACTGTGAATGGCAAATGAAAACTGATCTTTGGAAATTCAAATGCAAACAATTAATGATGATAATGACTGTGTGAGCGTACTGGTGTTTACTTTAACTCCACTAGTCTACCAGCTATTAATAAGATACAAAGCATGCACAAACACTGTTCTTAGAAGGCATTCAGAACTATGGTGAAATCAAATCTGTGGGTTTCTATTCAATTATTGGTAGTTACCAAAGTACAGGCAGAGTGTGGGCCAAGGCCAGAGCTGCTGGCTCCCCGGACTGCTGGCAGAGCTTTGGGCTTCTGAGAAATGAATGTATGAGAATGATCGGGAAAGCAAAACTGGACTTACCTGAATTCACTGCTAAGCCGCTGAAGCCGGGCGAGTTACTGGAACATCACAAAGTCTCCATAAATTCCATTTCAGGTATTCTTGTTACCAACTAAACTGATATTAGGGTTAAATTACAATGTTCCTTTTTCCTCTGTTGCTTAAATCTACAAACTATGGAGGCACAACCATAAAAACTCATACATCTAAGAGGTATTCGATTTAAAAGCATATCTCACATTTCCAGTGTTGTTTATGCTAAGCTTATGCTGCTATGTGCTAAAAATGTATGCAAATGTATTGAGCATTAAGTCTCAGGTGTCTTGAAAACACTGATGCTGAACATGTACAATGTATACAATGTTGTATAATGGGATGAAAAATGTCATTGTCTATTTCTGGAAATTAAATCCTTTGTGGATTTGTTTACTTCATTTACAATCAGATTTGCTTACATTTTTTGTTTTGTGAAAGCACCTCTCCTGACAGGAAGGTCTTTACATGTACAGTGTTTACTGTGAAATACTCTTTGTTTTTTACACTCTGTTGGATTTTGTAACTTGTGTAGCCTGTGTCGGAGGATTACTGTGAGACACACAGACGAGACAGCTCCTCAATGGGTTGATGCTGTTGGGCAAACTTGTTTCCGGGATTTGGCTCATCATTCTCTGATTCAGTTCATGTTTGCAGTTACATAAACGGCCCTGAACTCTGGAGGCAGACAGGCTGTAATCATCTGATTGGTTGGGAAAAATATCAGTGGGTGGAGTCAGAGAACCACAGGCTAAACAGCCCAGTGGAAAAAAAAAAAAAAAGGATAAAACCGGATGCTAGTAAGAACACCTTTGCTTTAAAATACAGAAAAGTCACCACTTACTATTTTTCCCCCTGCAGTCTAATCCTTTTGACTTTTAAACAAACCTGCTCAGATTCAGTGACCTCATAATACCCTTTACTGCGTCAAAGGTTGCCGGTGTATTTGTAAGTGGATTCCAATTCCAAGAAAAAGGTTGTATTGAAAACAAAATTTAAGTCCTGGGCTGGAAATGAAATGTTAACTTTTTTTTTTTTTTGCCAAACCGAGGACTCAAACATGCAAACACATGTGAATTCAAAAATACCAGCAGAAATAGGACTACACATAAGTCAGTCATAATCAATTTTGTTGATGTTCAGGGAGCTGTGCTGCATTTTAAAAACCTGTGAAGCAAAGCAATGCCTGAAATGCAAAACAAAGCTCAACAACTGCTCCAGCTTGCCTGCAGAGTATCATTTGTGTATTTATGGCGGTTCAAACTCTGTGTACCTGCTGCTTTAAACAGCAAACAGAGGCAGCAAAGCAGCAGAGAGGGACACTCATCACTATCTGTCTGTCTGTCAGTGTTTGTACCTCTGTGAGATTATGTAAGGAGGAGATTATATAAGTCAGGAAATTCACATTAACACCTGACCTGTTGTTGCAAATCCTGCTGATGCTGCAGGTAAGAGAGAGGGGGAGAGAGAAAGAGAGATCATGTTTACAGAGAAAAGTGATCACAGAAAGAGAAGCACTTTAAAAAGAGACAGAGGGGAGAAAGAAAAGAAAGTGAAAATACATTAAGACAGAGTGGTCACACCATCAAAACTAAACTAGCCATTGAGAATAGTTAGATCCTGATGTGGACCAAGCAAGTCCACAGAGACGGCCTAAAAAGATGAATCTTCAAAAAGCCTCCAAATGTGGGCCAGGTGTGCCAATCCAACACTCATCACAGGATGTCATGATATGAACATGTGACACTTAAAAACAAAAGCTAAACTGAAACAATTTCTCAAACTCACCTCTGACAATAGCAGCCCTTCTCTACATTATGTGGTGACATAGGAGCAAAACATCTCATCCTTCTTTTGCATGGCTAAAAACTACACATGTAATCACGTGTTTTTGTCTTTCAATTTCAAAAGGCCGATCTAGTTTGCACTACTAGTTTGATACTAACTGCATCGGGTGGGAAATTAGCAGTAACAAGCAGTGAGCAGGTGAAGGCAGACTGGCAACTGTTTGGGGGCCCCCGAGGGCTGACAAACTTTACTCCACAATAATGTCATAAAAAGTGGCAACGACAGTGACGGGGGCTAAGTGGAACAGATAAAGACGATTAAGTATAACAGCAAATAACTTAATGCTGTTCTTTAGTCAAACCATTTATTGCCATTTATTCCTTTAAGTTTTTTGTTAGTTAACCCAGCTAGTGGATCAAGCTGATCAACATCTTTTTTTATCTTTTTCCGTCAGCAGCATTTCCAAAATCAGTGCTTCACTTGTTGATTGTTGATGTGTTGTTGTTGTCAGATTATTTAAAACATAACGGTGATGAACACTGGTTGGAGGGGCCCCCTGGGAATTTTTGCCCGGGGCACCTCTTGGTGTGATGTTTCATACACATGCAGACTGCGTGGAGGTTCAAGCCATTCTTCTTAGATCCCACATCTGCATACAGTATACGCCCCAAACAAACGGGTGCTCCATCTCTGAAATGCCAACAGTGGACACTTGAACCGTGACAGAGGTGGACCCCCAGGCTGTTCACATAGCATACCATTTGTATTTTGTTGTTAGGGCTAGGGGGTAACAAAATGTACGCCAAATTTACATGGGATTAAAATCACTGACCTTCCCCTCAAATATGACAAATCACCTGGATTTGCCAAAAACCATGTAGGCAGGACTCATGAGAAACAGATAAATGAAGGGTGAATTTACAGCATTTCATGGACATGGTACGGTGACAGACCGATATCCTGACAGACCAATTAAAGCAGAAAGACAAACATGCAGAATGGTCGATAATCGTGTGGAAGAACTGCCTGCCTTCCTCCTTTTTGGGGCAAACGCTGTGAGATAAGTCTCTCACACCAATTTACAGAGTGTCCTCAAGGGCCATCATCACAGCCTGAAGTGTACGCATGTGTGTGTGTGTAGGTGTGTGCCGATGTATGCGTATGCTATGCTCGTGTTAAGCCTGAGGCGCAGCAAACAGCATGACAGAAAGGAAGATAAGCTGCAGTGACCTCCCTTCCCTCCTCCTCCTCCTCCTCCTCCTCCTCTCTCTGCCTGTTTAACCTTGCTGTCCCACCCGTGGGACGCGTGCTTTGCTATGCCGGGCACTCCAAAGTGAGAGCGCGCTGACAAATGTAAGCCGCGAATGGTGCAGGTGGAGCGCAGTGTGCATCTGCTGCGTGGTGACGGATGTGATGTTTTCTCATCAGCGAGTGCATCCAGCGAAGTGTTCCCTAGAAGTCTGTCTGACTTTGCTGCGTGCGTGCCTCTTTACCAATATCAGTCTACTCTTTATTGTGAGGTTTGTTATTCAGGAAAAATTAAAGTTTAAAATGAAGGTCAGACTAAAATTAAAGCGCATTCAAAGCTGGCTTTGTTGAAAGGTTACGGCTATTTTTCTCAGTGAAGACTCTCAGGTGTGCTGAAACCTGTGTATTTTGCGGCATGCCTCCTTTTTTTCCTGCTCTGCTCTATGATGCACAGAGCGGGACCCTGAGGCATTGCACCGAGGTCACCTAATCTCGCTATTTATCTGACACATTTGTCATAATCTTGGCATGGTGGCATTTTGGCTGAGACAATATTTGTAAGGACATCAACAGGACAAAAAAATAGATATTGGTCTGTTACACACACAGCATGTCTTTGTCAGTTCAAAACGTCACTGATTGTGGTTAAATAACATTAGATTGAAATAAAAAAAAATTATAGGAGCATGAACTCACGATATTTTGTCATTAAGATCAGGAGAGATGGGAGACGGTGGAGGCTGAAGCTGTTTATCGCTGTTGCTTCTTTGTCCTACAATTGCAGTATCAGGTGGGATGCATTGGATCATTCATGCCAACAAGCCAGCCAATCTTCTCTTCACCCACTCTATAAAAATCCTGTCATCATTGCCGTGAGGAGGAAGCGGAGGGGGAGTTTCGTGAGCTGCCTGAAGCAACATTTTTTGAATTCTGTGAGAGTCTCTGTCTGCCTAAGCACTACAACTGCATGATCTGGATTATGGTCCATCTCACTTTTTTAGCTCTCTCTTTCTCCAAATTGTCTTTTTTTCCTCTTCCCGCTCTCCAGTTCTAATTTTATGGTACGTCATTTAATGTAATGTGAATGTAGTGCAGTATTTGTGGAATTTTTCACACTATCACTATCACTATCACACTATCATTATTACTCTGTAGTTGTGAAAAGACGTAAGAAAGGAAAAGCTTGATCACACACACACACACACACACACACCCTTACTCTCATACATATGTAGAGTGATTGACATGTCAGCATTGCTTGGAGATCGTGGTAAATGTTGCGCCGGCTCTGGTGTCCTGTGCGCGCCTGTGTACACCCACTGGACTGCTGGCTGTCTTGTTAGAAGAAAGAATTGAAACTTTAACTCCAATCCCCCACTGAGTTTCTGTCTACCTGTTTTTTCTTAACTACATCTCATGCTGGGCACCACTTTGTGATATCCGTCTGAATCTGTGTGTACGAGAGTGTGTGTCTGTGTGTGTGTAAAGCTTTGCATGAGTTATTTTTCAAATCAAGCCTCAATTTCCCTGTCAGACGCTGTGCAGTTTTGAACAATTGTCTTACATTTGGCTGTGTGTGTACTTCTTGGTATATTTCTATGTTTATTTTATTTGTTTTTCCATGTGTGTGTGCATGCGTGTGTGTCCAACTGACCATCAGACGGTGTGGCAGAGAGAGGTGTCGTGCTCGTCAAGCAAAGGCGAGGTACGACACTTCAGACACATGGGATTCGCAGCAGGCGAAAAGTAATAGAGTTCACTTAACTGCACACACACACACACACACACACACAGAGGAAGAAAAATGGCTGCAGACACAGAAATAACCAGGTGGTGAAGTGAAGCAGCTCTATTTCCGATCAGTCAAATAAACCAGGAGCAGCTTTTCCACTTGAATAATTACTTGAGCTGATTGATTCATTGCAAGTTAGTCAAGCTTCGGTCCTTGAGGCGTATATGACTCACTTTTATTAATCTTCTCTTGTTCTCAGTGCGTGCTGTGCCAGGTGTTGTGCTAATCGTGCAGAATGTCGGTCAATATTCTGTCACAGACTCCCACTTTACAAGGAACATTTTAGCATTTTGGAAAAACAAGCTTTTTAGCTTTTTTTTTCTGAGAATCAGATGAGAAGATGCAGTACGGAGATGCATTCAGGATTCAGGTTTTTTCTTGTCAGGCCTGGCTCCGTCCAAAGCAAACAAAAAGAAATGGCAATCAGAACATTTTAAAGTTGACTATAATTAACATGTTGTATCTTGTCTGTTTAATCCAGAAATGAACTGAAAAAAAAAAAAAGTTTTAGGAAAACTTGTAAGAATTTACAGGTAAAGTTAATGGCGTGAATGGAAATTGCTCTGTGATCTTTCCTCAGAATAATGCATTGTTGCCTCAGTAAACCAAACATTTATCTATTTTTTTCTAATTGTCTTGTGTGAGATGTGATGAGCTTCTAGAAATCTCCTAGAAATTGCATTTAGTAGACAACTAAAGTAGACAGTAGACAGCAGCAAATTCACTTTACAGGAAACACAATGCTGCACAGATTCATTTTTTCTATCTGCATGATGAGAAGATGCTGTTAATTAAGATAATTACCAAGTTGCAAACACATTTAATATGTTTCTCTTCAACATCCACTTTTGAGATGCAGTTTCTGCTCTTAGCTAATAAAGCATTATTAAACGTTTTAATTATTTTGTCCAGGCGCTCTGAGAACTTGGTTAAGATAGGGGAAATACTGACTTGGTTTAATGGCTTAATGGTGGTTATTTACATTTTACCAAAATCCCTCTCAGATCTCTGTTGTTCAGTCACAACTAAAGTGCTTTTATAACCACATGTGGGACGGGGAAACCCTCAATCTTTTTTCATCCACCTTTATGTGACTTCAGTGCGGCACATAATGTAACGTTTCATTTACTGAAAGGAAGATAAGCAGCGATCACGTTTCTCACCACAACAAACAAATTAGTTCAATATAAAAGTAATTTCCAAGTTGAAATGATTCTCTGGCAGAGATTAATTGTCACGCAGCTGTAACCGTAATCTGAGGGATGCTCTGACATTAAGGTGTTTCCCCCACCACAAACAGTTTTGATATCTGCAGTGTATCTAAAGTGACACCTCAAGTAAACCGTGAACCAATTGGCAAACTGCTCAAGAAACACATTTTCACTTAAAGAGCCAGATTTATGCTCTTACATTAAGTACTTTATCTGGGATGGCGACTTGTTCAATATGTGAACCAATTTCCTTTTAATCTTTTTATTTCATCTCGCAAGCCTTAAATATAATAAATGGCTTGGGCCAATTTGCATTTTTGACATAAATGGCAGCATTTTAAAGACCAATCTAATTAAAACTTCACAATGGCAATTTTCTTTATTTACATAATCCTCTGTAGGAGCCCGATGTATGTGTGAGTCATCAGTTTCAATATAAATAATCACCCACATTCTGATGCGGTATGACACTGTCAGTGATGAATCATGCATCTCTAGCATTCTCTTTCTATGTACTCATATTTATATCAGTTACCTCAAGCAGTGAGGAGCGATATTTATATATTTATACAGCAATGTGGCTTGTCAGGAGGGGATTTACAAAAATTAAGGGACTCCAGAAATGTGCACCAAGAAACACTGCCAGAGCTCGTCTGCATGTGTGACTGCGCATGCATTTAGGTTCTCCGCTCTTGATCTCCTCTCTGCCACTTCAGCAGCCAAGCATCGGTCGTACACTTGGCTTCGATTTAATCATGTATTACATTCAATTTACTAATCTTTAAAGCCTGATTTTTGCTCTTTTTAGGAACTCTTAATCACGATAAGATACTGTTTAAGCTGAGCAGGCAAGCTTTTACAAGTCTTCCCATCACTGCGGCTGACATCACTGCTAATATTTTTATTGTGTGACTGTATTAATATGTACGCAGCCACAGGGGAATTAGAATGAGAATATTAAGGCTACCTCAATAACTTTAAATGTAAGTGTAATGTGCAATAGCTGACACATTAAAGCACGTAGTGTACCTTAGGGTATAATAGTATTGTGGGGCAATTTTAAAGTCTTCATCAGTCTTCAATTTTCGTCCATAAAATGGAATTGCATACAAATGCATCAAAAGTGCATTATGACTTAATATCCCTGACATGGCTTATTTACAAAATTTGTTTTTGCAGTGTCTTTGTGTGTGTGTGACCTGTCTGTGGATCGTTTTCTATTGAACAAATACATGTGTGGCTTTCATGGCTGGCTGTCTGACAGGTATGCGCATTGAGTTATACACACACACACACACACACAACATAAACACTGTCATCATGTATCTGTCATTCTGTCTCCACCTGCATCAGCAGTCAACTCACAAACTACAGTCGTAACAGCAGACATATATGGGTTGATTCACTGCCTCAAGGTGAATAAAGGACACACACACATAGACATGTACATCACACACACAGACACACACACACACACACACACACACACGCACACAGTGGATATGGATACAATATGCAGAACAAAGAATACAGTCGTACCTGGCAGGGGATTTCTTGGATTTATTACCAGTGAAAAAGTCAGACTTCATGTAAACATGTTTTCATTTTCCAATCGATGGGTGCAGAAATTCATACATAATATTGACAACATCAGATTATTTTAAACTACTCTAGCTGTGTGACCCTGGGAATAAGAATGTCGGTCAGTCTGTGTGTCCAGGACTTTCATGGCAATTTGTGCAATATGCGAGTTGTTGAGATACTGACTTTTCCTTTAGCACTACCAAACATGTTAAGTTTCACTTAACCAGGGGGAATATTTCAACATGTAACAGATGGATTGGCACAAAGTTTTGTACAGTGTTTTTTGTGTTAAAGTATTTTGTGTTTAGTGATCATTAGCTAATGTAAGCATGCATACATGCTAAACTAAGAAGATGAACATGGTAAACGGTAAACTACATCAGCATGTTAGCATTGTCACTGTGAACTGACACAGGAGTGCAGCTCAGAGCACAGCATTACTAGACTCTGTCTTGCTGATGCATGATGAGTAGTCAAAGTCATTTGCAGTTTGAGCACTGTAAAGTTCATTTTTTGTGGCCTTAACAGCAAAAAGACAAAAGAGAAAAGATGTTAGGTTACAGGCCTTACCCGGTGCTTAGAAAAAGTCAACCTTCCTTCAGTTAGTTCTCCTCAGAAATGCAGCAGTGCCATCCTGATTATGCAGCGTCACGTACTGCAGGTGATTAAGGTTTTTTTTTTCTTCCTATCAGCTAAACAAATGTACATGATGAACCTTCAGTTCTGCAACAACTGCATCATGTGTTGTTAAAACTGCTCATTACGAGCTGAACTGAACAGTTGTGACCCAAATGTAATTTCCATTTTAAGGCATACTGAAGGGCAAGCAAAAAAAAGCTCTGAATGTAATCTAAAGGCATAGCGGTCCAAAGGTAAGAGAGAGACAGGCTACAATTTACCACGGAGTTAGATCCGTGTTGCTACGTGCAGCAAACTGGTAACACACCGCTCTAACATCACATAAAAAGAACACAAATTGTCGGGTTTGGTGGATACAGGGGCTGGTAGGTGGAGCTGGAATAGTCATTAGCTGCAGTCGGATCCAGCAGAGCCTGGCAGGGTCATTTTAAAGCAGAGGTGGGATGTCTCGCAGAAGTGCACAGTTTTTTTTGTGTCACTTTGATTGGGTTGTTTCTATTTTAGTTAAAATCCCCAAAGTACACTTTATTACTTACACTAGAGATAATACTGTATACTCACTGTATCTGCCTGCAGTTGATGTTTCATTAAAATACAGAGCTTCTTATCATTTAGGTTTTGCTTCCAACGTGCTAATTTCGACCAACTTCGCCAGGCAAACACACAATATCGAGGCATCAAGCTGGTACATGGACAGCGGGTGATGAGTCAGACACACTCACTTCCCTAATTTACCCTCCTCTCAGTCCGGTCTTACTTCTGCCCTCCTGTCCTTTCCTTGCTTCGACATCATGCTCATTCCTTTTTTTCTCTTCTTCTGATTTTCATCATCCGTCGCCATCGTCCCATCCATAATTTGCTTTTGTTTGCTCTCCGGATCATCCCTCAGCCCTCGCGCCCTCCCCGTCTGCCTCTTAGTTAATCATTTTGATTGGATTGATCGATATCAGAAAGTGGGGTTTGCATCCCACAGCTCACTGCCTCAGCACAAATGCAACAAGCTCTAAATAAGCCCAGATTAAAGAAGCAGTGTGATATAGAATAATATTCCATCGCAGTGCACAGGCAGAGAATTAAAAAAAAAAAAGGATGCAAGTATTTTATTGGTTGTTAATATTTCAGAACAAATGAACTGTAAAGTAAACATTATTACATAAACTCAGCTGTTGAAATATTTTTTACAAAAATTAACATGACATGTTGATGACATATGCAAACATGAAAACAGCTCATCCAGAGGATCAGACCTGCGTGGTTTACAAAACGTTTTTTGAGCAAAAACATTTTTTATTAAACCAAGATTAAACAGCATGGATTGGATCAGTTTATTTCAGGGAAGATGAATGTGTTATTGAGTGATTTTTCTTCCTCCACTAATGTATTAATGTCATGTTTATATACAGATCTTTTAGTTTTTGTGCACAAAGAGCTTATTTTTGTCTTTTAAATATTGGAAATGCTAAAGGCTTTATATCATACATACAGGTTACAGTCCTACCTGTATACCCATACTGAGGAATTCAAAAGAGAAAACTAATTTGTGCAGTGGGACCTGGCAAGCTCATCAAATGTGCTGTTGCAATGTCAGCTACAGGTGTTTTCTGTCAAGGCTACTGGCTGCAGGAGTTTATGTGTAATAGACTGCACATAGTGGGGGTGTGAGTCACATAATTATCCCACAGAGTCTCCTGGGAATGTGACAAAACATACTAAACATGTTCCGGTACTTGGAGCTGCCTCATATACTAGTTACCAAGGAACATGGCCCACATTTTATCACCCACAACCCCCAGCAATATTAACCAAACGAAATCACCTTCCTTACAACAAATGCTGTATCTTCAGATGGCATTTGTTTCTAATTGAAACAAATACCAACAAACAAATACCCTCTAATTGTATTTCAGTTAAAAGGAGATTTCACAACTTTTTACTAGTATACTGTAGTGAAAGTCAGCTATACTATACTGTAGAGTGGTCTCATCAAGGATTACCTGGACTGTGTTAGTTTGCTGCATCCCAAGAAGAGTCACTACTGTAGCTGTAGGTTATAGGGCTCTAAATGAATTTTAAAAAAAAACAAACAAAATCAAACAAACCAAATCAAAACTATTTAATTCTTCATATTAAAACTTTTGCAGGTGGAACAAATTGAGCCTTCTATCGTGAAGCAACGACAGGCAGTGTATTGTATTTGCTGCTAAACCTGCTTAACCTGTCTTTATTCAATTTAAGAGCCAAATCCCACAAGTTGCTCAGTATTGGCCATGATCCCCATGCACCCTTGGATTTCACTGTAATAGCTCCAGCCAATTTGTGGTCTCTTGTCAGCCTGTGCTTGGCTGTATGACTGATACAATTATTTAAAAAAAAAGTTATTTGCCGATTCATTCTATTTCATTCAGTTCACTTCTTAGTGTCACTGTTTTTTCTTCTGTATTATTTGCAGCAGATAACTGTGTCACAACATGTAGTCCAGTCCACGTTTACTATCTGAACCATCTCATGTTTGCCTGTGCAGCATTCAACATGTTTTATCTCCATAATTCAAATGTCATTTGGCTGTGTTTTCTTAGCCTCGTCCCTGGTGGGATGTTCCACGTCTTTAGTTGCTCTCAAGTATCAGCCGCTTTTGATGGAACCGTGTCTTTGGATGTGTTGACATTATGTGACGGAGGCAAGAAAGAAGAACGAAGCGCTTTTCTCCCTCCTGTGTTTACACTCTCATTATACCCAGGTAGGATACCTTTCAAAAGGCAAGAAGAAGGTTAAAAGGGGAGACACGAGAAGAGGGAAGAAAGGGAATATAAATGAGAGGGGAAGAGATTGAGCCACAGGAGAGAGAGATAGGTTTATAGGAGGGAAGGAGAGGAGAGGGAGAGAGGGGGGCAGAGAGGAAGAGGCACTAACTGAGGGGGAGAAGCAGGTTGTTGGCTGAGCTCCAATGAGCTCATTGAAGAAGACCCTGCTGTCAACTTGCATCAGTGTGACAGACAGCGGACCTGCCACTTGGGGGCCCGCTAAGACACACATACATGCGCACACACGAACATACCCACAAACAAAACAAAATGTGCAGACAGACACACTTAGAAAGTCACAGGTAGACCTGAGTCAGATGTGAACATAAACCGGGACAGACACACCTGCACATGCACAGGCTGCAATAACATGAGCACTGGCACACACACACACACACTTATCTGCATATAGGAATGCATATAAGTGAAGTAAAAATATGGAATGACACATGTGCATATTCAGTATGTTCAGCACACATGAATACACACAAATATTCATATGCTCAAGTGTATACTGAAGGTTAGTGCACACACATTACCACACACACTCATAAACTAATGCATATCCTGTTTGTAGATACACACATGAACCTACCTGAAGCTACAGAGTGATTCAAATATACTCATACATATGTATACAGTATTTATAATCATGCACTTAATGAATGTTAACATGCATGACAAGACGTGTTTTAGGTTAGGGGTTAGGATACTTGTGAGGACCTTCAGAGACATAATACATCCTCCAGCACCTCTCCCCGACCTTGACCATCGCATTTACATGTATAACCTCAACTCTCATTCTAACCTCAATCAACTTGTAATGCTAACCTCAGTGCTGACCTTAAACTGCCAACTGAAGAAGTGAGGAGCGGCCAAAATGGCAAAAAAAATGTCCTCACAAATGACAGTGAAGAATGAAAAAAAATAAAACAAGTGAATCAATACATACATAAAGACACACTCGAACACACACAGAAACAACCATCATATGTCTACCACTCATGGATGTCTCTCCTGTGGTCACACACACACACATACGCACACCCACACACTGCCTCTGCTCACCCCTCTGTGTAATATGATCCCATGAGAGCCATCTGTCTCCAGTCTCTGTGACCGAGCGCGAGTGGACGACATCTCTCCCTCTCTCCCTTCCCTCCTTGTTTCTGATAATGATGACACCTCTGACCTCCCACATTCCGCTGTGCCCTCCAGGAGCCTCTAACCAATCAGAGCTGGAGTTTCTCTGTGAGGGAAATCCTGTTAGAAGTCTTATCTGGCGATTAGAAAGGCCCGATGGGAACCCCGGTTGAGTGAGATGGGATCCCGATCACTTCTTCAGAACATCCAAGACAGAAATAATTTGTTTCTGTCTGCGAGCCCTGTGTGTGTGAGACAGAGAGAGAGGCGGAGGGTCTCTGTGTGCACTTTTTGTTTTATGTGTGTATGTCCATCACGAGACAGGCAGGTTAAATAGACACAGCAAAGCCATTACTGTACAGCATCACAGATCGATAACCAAACTCTTTCCCAGACCTCCGCTTTGCCCAACTAGTTATCTTCCATCCACCTCCCTGTCACCACTCAGACTGTCAAACATACACACAGTCATAGATTACCTGTCCTCTGACATGCTCTCAGCATGTGCACAGATTTTGGATATTCACCTCACAGCGCAGCATATCATACATTTTTACTTGCTGTCATATCTCATTCATTTTGAAATAAACTGAAAATAGCGCAAACGATTCTTTGATTTTCAAGAATGAAATACTTACAGATCAGCTGTTTTTCTCTTTATGTTGACATTATTGTCACTGAATTCAGCAGCTGAATGAATTGCCGCCCGCATTTCTGATTTTCAGATACATCTGGTGCTGTGCTCACTGATGGCTGTTTCCCCGGGCCGAGATCGGTCGAGCCAATCAGAGCGGGGACGTCGTCTTCCCGTGTCAGAACCGAAATTCATCCCTAACGAAGAAAGCAACAAGCGTGGGTTGAGGCTGACACAGCTATACAGGTTGTGTGTTGACTTACAGGAATAGCAAGTCTTTAAAGTGACATGTTTCTTTGATCGAACTTAACCGCTCCAAGCAACCACCACCACAGCTTTGGTTAGATTGGCAAGGGTGAAAAATGGCTAACGCAAACACAACGTTACTGAAAAGCAGTAAAAACACAATAGCAATTCAGATTAAATAACTACTAGAAAACATTTTGTGGCATCTAAATGTGCTATATTAAAAAATAATATATATGTATATTATCCAATGGTAAAATTATAAATCTTATGCAACTTTTTGTGTAAAACAAAGGACATAGTTTTAAATACTATTGCCAATTAGAAAGATAAAAATATTCACTAAGAAACAGATGATGGACAAAGAGTAAGTTGCTATGTGAATGAAATTCATAAACGTATCAACGTATAGGGGTTGCACAGGTGGACGTCTTGTATGATACGCCAGTGGTGATGACTCATATTTTTGTACCTTATTGTTCTGTTATCTTTGTATAGACAGTGGAAAGTGCGGAAATGAAAAAAAGAAAAAGAGAAAAAATTGAAAGAAAAGTAAGTAAGACACACAGACAGGCAGTTGGAAAATGTAGCCCAGGAGTGTGCAGGGATTTAGAGACATTCACTTTAACCATATATTGTTGTTGCCCTAGAGGCCACATTGCTAATGACTAAACAGTCTCCGGCTGCGTATTGTTTTCTAGAAGGAACATCTGCTCCAAACAATAATTGGATTGTTTTACCAATAGTTGCATTCCCCCGTGTGCTAATTGGAATTCCAGCCTGTCAGAAAAATCAACTTTGGTAGACTGAACATAAACAGGTGTCTGTGTCCTTTGATAAATCTCTCTCTCTCCTTATCTGTTATTCTGTCTTTCACTTTTCCTAGTTGTGGTGTTTCCTACTTATCCAAGCATGCACAGACACACACACACACACACACACACACACACACAAACGCACGAATATCTTCATCCTCTGGACTCTGCCGACTAGCTGTGATTACCACAACAGTAGCTTTTTCTTTAACAGGGTTATAATAGCTGTCAGGCGAGGAGGAGATGTCATCTTATCTTGTCTGTTTCCATGCCGATTAGCACCGCTGAGCTCCACTGAGCTGTTCAACGAACCCTCCGGAAAACTAGACTCATTGTAACGATTCACGCCTTTTTTTAGTATTCTAATTTCTTAAGTTGTTTTGTAAATGTGGATAAGCAGAGGCCTGGGTCACGCTGAGCTGAGGTGGTATCATAAGATCATATCACATGAAGCACCAAAAACCACATCCCCTCCCCTGTACTAGGCACATCCCAATTGTACAGTATCTATCCTGTATATGTGTGTATGTATATGAAGCATGTATGCTCATTTCTTACTCAGGTGTTTGTTTGAGCACACATGGATAACTTCCTGTGATGGCATGTTTGCACAAACCATCTGGAAGGACTTGAGACTGGATCTGCTTGCAAAATGAAAAATGCATTTAATGGTGATTGTACAGCACTATAATTTGGTACGTGACCCAGCATGTGACACAGAAACAACAAGTTCAAGACCATAAAATATGCAGAAACACGCCTGTTAATATATAAAATATTTACAGTATAAATTAATAAATTAATCTCATTAATTAATGGACTAATGGTCATTAAAACTATACTGTATCATGTTGATTACAGTGGGACATGAGGGAGTGTGAGTCCCTCTGAATATTAATTATATGCTGCTTAGTATAAAACTGATGTGATTAGTGGAAAATTAAGTGCAGTGGCCCTTACAGATATTAGCAGCTGATTGAAATGCCTCTTTATTAATTATGTTGCTCGAAACATGCGTCTTTTGTAAACATTTTGCAAATCAAGTTTGGTATTTCAAATAAAAATAGCACAAAGCTTAATGCAAATAATAAATAAGCAGTGTTGTGCCAGCATGTAGGCTTTCAAGTTGATACACGCTAAAAGCCAAAATCACCTCAAAAGCCCAAAAGCTTTTGACTGATGAGTCTGTGTTTCGCTCCTCATCTCCAAAGTAATGCACCAACTCTTGTTTTGCAAGCTTTCGCGCAACTAGCTCCTCCCCCGCAGCCCACAGGATTAAACTTGTGAAATATTTTGCACGCAGCACGTCAACTCTACTTCACACTTAACATCTGCACTGTGTGGCTCCCCCAACCCCCTCCTCATGTCCCAGCCCTTTCTTCAGCTCAGCTGGCATCAAAGAATGAGAGAGAAAAGGAGAGAGAGAGAGAGAGCTGCCCTGAGTGCCAAGGCAGTTGGATAGTGATGAGTGATCCACGATGTGTGCAGCATACTAAACAATAAAACAGGGAATTTTAATTCTACATCTGGCCCTTGTTCAGAAACCATGATTCTTTCTTTCTTATTTCCCCTTTTCTAAGTATCTCTTTTCACTTCCAGTGCTGCTCTTTCAATTTCTCTTTTCTTTTCCTTTTTCTTTTTCTGCCTTGTCCTTTTATTTTGCCCGTCTCTACAGCGTCCAATTGCTGCTGGGTGTTTTTTTTTTCTCCTCCAGATGCATATTTTAAGTGAGCGAGATGTGAGGGAAGACTCATACACAAATAAACCACAAACCCTGAGCATGCAGCTTTTGTAAACGAATCAATACCGCAGTGGGTCACATACACACACATGCACACACACAGGCTGCCTGAGAATTTTCATACATTTGTGTTGCCTGTGAGTTTGTGTCCCTCCAACTTCTTTTGTCATTTTGCATTTTTGTTTCACACCAATGTTACTGACTTATATTGTGCATGGTAGAGGGAAAAGAGTTGGAAAAAATTACAAGCATTTAAAAATTCATATATTGTTTCTGCATTTGCTTGCTGAACAGAGTCAAGTTGTGTATTATTAATATATTCTATATCTTCCAGTAACGTAGAACTGCATGGTTATTATGTCACAGTAAGTTTTTTTTTTTTTTGTTTTTTTTTTGCAATTTTGTACAGAAGCATATACACAAAGGGAAAACAAAAATCTATTTTTTGCTTAATGAAAAAATATGTATGTATGTATGTATGTATGTAGGTATGTATAGATAGATATCTGCACAGGTTTGTCTGTACCCCCCCCAAGTCTCAAATTAATAGGTGCTGCAACTTAGCAGTTGAAGCTCATGAAGCATGCTGGGTCCTAAAAGTGTTTTACCGATACACTATCATTGGAAAAGCAGTGGCTGCACCATGGTGAAAACAAAATCTTAGTGTTATTACCTCCCAGTATGACTTTAGAAAAGCTAAATTAAATTATTTATATATAGCTTGCATGCTCTTGTGTGGCTCAGCTGGAGAAGGATTAGTGCACAAACTCTATGGGCCCCAAAATGTAGAAGGGCGAGGAAGCCAGCGGTGGCTTTTTCATTCCATGTGGTCCATGAGAAACTTATATAGGAGTGAACGATTTGCTATTCTCAATTGAGTTGCACAGTTCTCCTCATCCACTGCACACTCGCTAAATTTTACACAGTGATACAGTCTTTTTTTCAAATCTGATTGCAAGACAGAGTATAGGATACTAAAAAAACAGGGAAGCATTCGGAGAATGGTAAGCAGCTCCACAGCAAGCCCCCAGGAACGGAGCTGGGCTGTGAAGCGATTTTGGCATCGTGGAAAGCCTGGACGAGCCGCATGATTAAATTATTTTATCTAGACCTGCCAAGTCTCACGCTTTGACCGTGAGACTCATGCATATCAACCAGTTCACACGCTCCCACGCCACGCTTCATATTTATAGCGCTGAGAATTGCAAAATAAGCAAATGTGTATTTCTTCCTATAACCTGTCTATGTGACAGAGACAAGTGGATTTGGGAGGGAGGTGAGTCACTCAAGGTGTATATCTGCATAATGCTACAGCCACAAAACAGTACTTTATGCTATTAGTTACTGCAGTCAGCCATGAAGTGTCTGGATGATCTCAGGCTGTAACATCATACTTACTGAAAGGCTGTGTGTCGTGTTTTCGCTGCCACAGAAGAGAAATGTTAATGCAATGTCTTATTAAATTAAAATAAAATAAAATAAAAGGTCTCCCAACCACAGTTCAGAGCAGCAGAGGTCATATGCAATCACGTCATATGCAGATTTAGGGTAACAAACGCATCGCGCAGCAACGAGAAATAACATCTGTATTGAGTGAATTGAAGTTATATTGAGTGGATCAAAAGATTAACAGCAGAACATTTTGTGCATGTTCTGTGATTTTATTTTTCCCGTGATGGGCAACGTTACTGCGGTAGGAAAAACTGAAGTGTTTGCATATTTTTGACTTGTATGAGGACGGTGGTTCCACCATCTTTTTCTTCATCATGCTGTGTGTTTACTTTTTCTTGTTAATGAAACCAGTTGCTGTTCTCGTTATGATCTGCGCCCTCTCTCTAGGAGACATCGCAGGCTGCAGCATGTGCACATCAAATTAAAAAACATAATTGTATTGATTATAAGTTATGTGAATATCAATTATTTGTCCCACTACTAACGTACATGTGCACGTACATACACAGAAACTCTGTTGTTGTCCTAGGGCCTGATTTCAGTAATTCCCATGCTTTATTAATGGGCCCAATTTACTTTTCGACTCTGTTCCTCATTAAAATTCTATAAATAATACAATTTATTGTATCTGTCATTTTTGATCAGATTTTCCAGATGCTTATATTTCTATTTGTGAAAATATGTAAATAGCAAGCTGCAAAAATATCTGGCCGGGCCAGAGGTGCCGCTGCTGCCAAAACAAGCAAAATTTTGGGTCACTCCGCCCCCAAAACATGAAACCTCAATCCAGACTTTTGGTGAAACTGGGCAGACCTGATTTTATCTATAAATTTGTGCAGGAAGTTAACAGGGAGGAAGATGGTGATTTCAGAGGGATGAAATTCACCATTTTTGAACTCCAGCCAAAAGGTAGCGTGGTTACATAATGTAGTAGCTAACTATGCTAGTCAACTAACTTGCTGATTGCCAGCCAAGGTTGGCATTAAGATTGATGCAGTTCTTCCAAAAGCAGAACTGGACCTCATTTTATTAATAATTTAGCAGCACAAGCACCCATCCATTTTTTTCATCCGCTTGGTCCGGGACCGGATCGCGGAGGCAGCAGTCTGAGCAGAGATGCCCAGACCTCCCTCACCCCAGACACTTCCTCCAGCTCTTCCGGGGGGATCCCGAGGCGTTCCCAGGCCAGTCGAGAGACATAGTCTCTCCAGCGTGTCCTGGGTCTTCCCCGAGGGCCTCCTCCCGGTGGGACACGTGCCTGGAACACCTCCCTAGGGAGGCGTCCAGGGGGCATCCGAAATAGATGCCCAAGCCACCCCAGCTGACTCCTCTCGATGCGAAGGAGCAGCGGCTCTACTCCGAGCTCCTCCCGAGTGACCGAGCTTCTCACCCTATCTCTAAGGGAGCGCCCAGCCACCCTGCGGAGGAAACTCATTTCGGCTGCTTGTATCCGCGATCTTGTCCTTTCGGTCATTACCCAAAGTTCATGACCATAGGTGAGGGTGGGAACGTAGATTGACCGGTAAATCGAGAGCCTTCGACTCAGCTCCTTCTCCTTCACCACGACGGTCCGGTACACACCGACCGCATAACTGCGGACGCTGCACCAATCCGCCTGTCAATCTCACGCTCCATCTTTCCCTCACTCGTGAACAAGACCCCGAGATACTTGAACTCCTCCACTTGAGGCAGGACCTCTCCACTCACCCGGAGAGGGCACACCACCCTTTTCCGGTCGAGTACCATGGCCTTGGATTTGGAGGTGCTGATTCTCATCCCAGCCACTTCACACTCGGCTGCAAACCGCTCCAGCACATGCTGAAGGTCCTGGCTTGAAGAAGCCAACAGGACAACATCATCTGCAAAAAGCAGAGATGAAATCCTGTGGTTCCCAAACCTGACTCCCTCCGGCCCCTGGCTACGCCTAGAAATCCTGTCCATAAAGATTATGAACAGGACCGGTGACAAAGGGCAGCCCTGCCGGAGTCCAACATGCACTGGGAACAGGTCTGACTTACTGCCGGCAATGCGAAACCAAGCTCCTGCTCCGGTCGTTACAGAGACCGAACAGCCCTTAGCAAAGGCCCCGGACCCCATACTCATGCGGAGCACTCCCCACAGAATACCACGAGGGACACGGTCGAATGCCTTCTCCAGATCCACAAAGCACATGTGGACTGGTTGGGCAAACTCCCATAAACCCTCTAAGCACCCTGCGGAGGGTATAGAGCTGGTCCACTGTTCCACGACCAGGACGAAAACCGCATTGTTCCTCCTGAATCCGAGGGTTCGACTATCGGCCGAATTCTCCTCTCCAGTACCCTGGCGTAGACCTTCCCGGGGAGGCTGAGAAGTGTGATCCCTCTGTAGTTGGAACACACTCTCCGGTCCCCCCCCTTTTTAAAAAGAGGGACCACCACCCCAGGTTTGCCACTTACCAGAGGCACTGTGCCCAACCTCCATGCAATGTTGCAGAGGCGTGTCAGCCAAGACAGCCCCACAACATCCAGAGATTTGAGGTACTCAGGGCGGATCTCATCCACCCCCGGCGCCTTGCCACCGAGGAGCTTGCAAACTACCTCAGTGACTTCAGGCTTGGGTGATGGACGAGTCCACCTCAGAGTCCCCATCCTCTGCTTCCTCATTGGAAGGCAAGTCGGTGGGATTGAGGAGATCCTCGAAGTATTTCTTCCACCGTCCGACAATGTCCTCAGTTGAGGTCAACAGCTCCCCACCCGCACTGTAAACAGTGTTGGCAGAGTACTGCTTCCCCCTTCTGAGGCGCCGGACGGTTTGCCAGAATCTCTTCGAGGCCGACCGATAGTCCTCCTCCATGGCCTCACCGAACTCCTCCCAGACCCGAGTTTTTGCCTCCAGGACCGTCCGGGCTGCGGCTTGCTTGGCCTGCCGGTACCTGTCAACTGCGTCAGGAGTCCCACAGGCCAACATGGTCCGATAGGACTCCTTCTTCAGTCTGACAGCATCCCTTACTTCCGGTGTCCACCACCGGGTTCGGGGATTGCCACCACGACAGGCACCAGAGACCTTGCGTCCACAACTTCGAACTGCCGCGTCGACAATGGAGGCAGAGAACATAGGTCCACTCGGACTCAATGTCTCCCAGCCTCCCTTGGAATCTGTGAGAAGCTCTTCCGGAGGTAGGGAGTTGAAGACCTCCCTGACAGAGGGCTCGGCCAGACGTTCCCAACAGACCCTCACAATACGTTTGGGTCTGCCAGGTCTGTCCAACTTCCTCCTCTGCCAGCGGAGCCAACTCACCACCAGGTGGTGATCGGTTGACAGCTCAGCCCCTCTCTTTACCCGAGTGTCCAAGACGATACGGCCGGAGATCAGATGAAACGACAACAAAGTCGATCATCGACCTCCGGCCTAGGGTGTCCTGGTGCCATGTGCACTGATGGACACCCTTATGCTTGAACATGGTGTTCGTTATGGACAAACCGTGACTAGCACAGAAGTCCAATAACAGAACACCGCTCAGGGTTCAGATCGGGAGGCCGTTCCTCCCGATCACGCCCCTCCAGGTATCACTGTTGTTGCCCACGTGAGCGTTGAAGTCCCCCAGTAGAACAATGGAGTCCCCAGCCGGAGCACTATCAAGTACCCCTCCCAGGGACTCCAAGAAGGCCGGGTACTCTGTGCACTGCTGTTCGGCCCAGTAGGCACAAACAATAGCAAGAGACCTATCCCCAACCCGAAGGCGCAGGGAAGCGACCTCTCGTTCACCGGGGTGAACTCCAACACACATGGCGGCTGAGCTGGGGAGCTATGAGCAAGCCCACACCAGCTCGCCGTTGCCAGCTCACCCTGGGCAACTCCAGAGTAGTGGAGGGTCCAGCCCCTCTCAAGGAGCTGGGTTCCAGAGCCCAAGCTATGCGTGGAGGTGAGCCCAACTATCTCTGGCAGCCGGTGTACCTCTCAACCTCCCGCACGAGCTCAGGCTCCTTCCCCCCCAGTGAGGTGACATTCCATGTCCCTATTGCCAGAGTTTTGTTCCAGGGATTGGGTCGTCGAGGCTCCCTGCCACGACACTGCTACCCAAACCACATTGCACCGGCCCCTCATGGACCTTCCTGCGGGTGGTGAGCCTACTGGAAGGCGGGCCCACGTCGCCATTTCGGGCTGAGCCCGGCCGGGTCCCGTGGGCAAAGACCCGGCCACCAGGCGCTCGCCTGCGAGCCCCAACCCCAGGCCTGGCTCCAGGGTGGGGCCCCGGTAACGCCAATCCGGGTGACGTAACGGTCCTTGATATTCTTCTTTTCATGATGGGCTTCTGAACCGCTCTTAGTCTGGCCCGTCACCTAGGACCTGTTTGCCATGGGAGACCCTACCAGGGGCGTAATGCCCCCGACAACATAGCTCCTAGGATCATTCGGGCACACAAACCCCTCCACCACAGTAAGGTGGCGGTTCAAGGAGGGGGCACAAGCACCCGTAGAAATGTAAGTGTATACAGTCCTGAGCTGAATGTACTATATGTATGTACTGTATACCTGATGAGAGCAAGTTCTCTCATTGTAGTCTACTCTGGTGTGTTAGCCTGTAAGTTTGTGTTTGCACATTTTCATATGTGTGTGTATTTGGACAATGAGCAGCTTTTTGCAGATTGCAGTGGCGACGCATGTGAGCTCCAGGGCATGGCATCTGGCCCGTTGGTAGAACCAGCAGATTTATGATGTGCTAATTTACTACTGCAGTCTTAGCACTAACAGATGTTCTACGTGTGTGCGTTCGTGTGTGAGTGATAGAGGAATGAGAGAGAGAGATAGAGGTGAGGTTATTTACAGTAAAATCAAATCGCGCTTTGTTTCACAGCGCTCACCTCATCAGCTGAGCAATCTGCCTCTGTCCAATATGCAGTCTATTTGTTTAGGACTCGACAGATGTCAGAGGACGTGCTCCCTTGGTGAGATAAAATATAAATACATGAACTTTACTTTTCTACAACATGCAGCTAAAACAAAGCTCTCAGGGATGAAGAGAATGAATGGCTTGTCTGTTATCTTCAAGATAAGGAGACAAAACAAACAAGAATTGCCAAAAGAGGTTCCCTGCGGACTCCTAAGTTCACCACAATGTTACAGACAATTTACTGTAAACAAACAAGTAAAGTATATTCTGGAGGCAGTTATTACCAATGGAAAAACATATCTTATTAAAAAAAAAAAACAGTTTTAAAACACCTCAGCGATAGCTCCAATGCACACAGTGAGGTCAAATCATTTCTGCACAGCACACAATGATGTGTCATTACACTGTCATCTGGACATCAATAACTCACCCAGAAAACAAACACAAAAACCTGAAAGCACGAGAACATGTTTCTAGTATCTGTCTTGCTTTGGCTCTGGTTTTGGCACATGCACATGTGCACATATACACTATATGGACAAAAGTATTTGGCCACACCTGTCCAACATCAGTGCCTGACCTCATAAATGCTCTATAGAATGAATGAATGGGCACACATTCCCACAGAAACACTCCAAAATCTTGTGGAAAGCCTTCCAAGAAGAGTAGAAGCTGTTATAGCTGCAAAAGGGGGACCAACTCCATTATTAAAGTATATGTACTTGAATACAATGTCATTACAGTTCCTGTTAGTATAATGGTCAGGCGTCCGAATACTTATGTCCATATAGTGTGCACATGTAAGTGAGATAAAGTAACAAACCCAAGAAACAACAACAACAAAAAAGTATATAAATTCATTTTACAGTTTACTTCAGGTTTGGGACTTGATTCTGATCCAACCAGGGTCTTCATTGTAGTCCTGTATATAATAATCCATATAAATTATAATATAAATAATATAAATATACATCAACACACACACACAGGCACATAATGTGCAATAAGGAACTTTAGCCATGCACTGGACTACACTTTAACATCTGTCCCATCCACCTATTGTACATTGCTGCTACATATTTATGTCCTATGAATATTTTTGTGTCTTCTGTATATTATTACTATTGTTATTTTTACTACTTACAGCTGGGAGTCACCAACCTAAATATCGTTATGTGAAAACATAAGGACAAATAAAGATTCTTGATTCTTGATAATATATGTGAATCACAGTGTTGTTGATGCAGCATGATGATCTGTAGAGATGTTTCAGGAGTCCAAGTCGATGTTGCTTCACACAGCAAGGGCGCAAAATGAGTGGAGCTCGAACAAAGGCATGAACTGAGCCTTGTGTGACATGTTTACATATTTCATATTATGTCCACTCTACATGTTTCTCATAAAAGGAAATAAAATGACATAAATAATACATGAAACATTAATTTCATGCATCATTCACGTTTTTGTTTTTTCCTGTCTCAGAGAAAACCCATGAGTCTGCGCTCTTTATAGCACTACAGACCTGCTTCAATTACACAAAATACATGTACCTCTTTCTTCTGCTCCCAGTGTGTGTTTTCATGATGAGAGTGTATTCCACCTGTGATCTCATTTACGGTGCAGTAAGATAGGACATTTACATTTTCCAATCAGATTTGTCAGAGCACTTATTATTGAAGCTGTACGCTCAGTGCCGAGTGAGAGCCGAGGAATTACGCTCTGAAATTTTTTTCACTGTTTGGTTGTAATGACCTCATCAAATACAGTGTGGTAATATGGGGTCTGGTGGTTAGCAGGAATTCATTTGTTTTATCTTTATTTTGATGATACTACCAAGAGGAGATCTGAGGAGGTCTCACAAGACTTTCCTGGAACATTTTCATTTTCTGTTTATTTTAGATTCTGTACATATTCCATCATTTCACCTAAACCCACCAAAAAAAAAAAAAGTTTGACTGCCCTTGTTTCCTAATCAGCTGCCCTTTCTTTGACCTCGTTGTCTTCTTTCCTCCTTGCACCCCGTCACCTCACTTATCCCTTTGCTCTTCATTCAACACTTGAACTCTCCCCTCTTATTTTCTGCTCCTCTCCGCTGTCTCTCCCTGTCCCCTTCCTTTACTTTTCCCCTTGCCTTGCTCAGATTCCCAAGTGACCCTTCCTGTCAGGATGCTGACCCACGAGTCATTTCCAGTAAGACATCTTTGTCATTCTCCCCCTTTCACCTCCCCACTTTTTTATTTTCTCCTTCTGTTCTGTCAGAAATCCAATCTCAGAAGGCATCGTGCCATTCTTCCCCTCCTCTCCTCTTCCTCTCAGCATTCCTCTTCCTTTGGGTTATCTGTGAAACCTCTTTTCAGTGCTCACATCCCTCTTATTTTATCAAGAAGTCACAGACACAAAGCAATCAGAAAAACTCTCACAGCTATGATTAAACCTATGCAGTTTATAGAAATAAGAAACAAATATATTCAGCACAGGTACACACACACACACACACACATTACATTGAAGGTACAGTCCAAAGGACACAGATAACATCCTCTTAGCTATGTCATATTTTATGAAATTGAGTTGGAGTTGATAAAAAATAGATTATAGAATATATTCCCCTGCTTACATATATTTAGTGTGAAATATAATGGGAAATATATCTGATAAAATGCTCACAAGTCTCTCCTGTCTCCAGGGGAGAGACCTCTGATACTGCAAACTTTATATCCTGCCTATGCAGTCATCAAGCTGACATCTCACTTGGTTCAAGAGAGCCGAGCAACGCTCAAGAGGGGATCAAAAAGTCAGTTTTGCCATTTCATATTTTAGCATTCCTGTTGATGGAGCACACGGGGCAGCACCAGCTGAGCTACTCATGTTTCCCCAAAGCTCTTCCTGTCTGACACAGTCATCTTTAGACCTTTTGGTTTTCACTACCTTGTGACAGTGTTGGCTTGTAACTCACACCAGCTATGTTTAAACAAGAGTATGCACGAAAGCATTAACTCACTTGTCCACACACTCTTGTTTAATATATTTGATGCCCAATTATGTTTTAACAGACTTAAACCCCTTAAGCATCGGCATACACGCGTACAGATTGCAGTAATGTGCATGTGAATGTAATTATAACTTAAAAAAAGATGTATTGCAATGTGCCAAAAGTTTAAGAAAATGAAAACAAAAAGTCCAGTAAAAGTCCAGGAAGACGCCCCAGTCCCTAATATCTTCTTACCCCGCATATTGTGGAGGGGGTGGGTGCTGTTATCCAGGACGCTAACCAACTTAGACAGCCTCCTCCTCTCTGTCATCGCCTTCACAGAGCCCTGCTCAAGCTAAAATAATTAACTAAATTAGGAGATCAGACATGTCCTGCTCTTGGCGTGCTCCCACATAAGATAATAATACAATACCAGCACAGTAACCTGCAGGATATAGTAAACACAAAACAGTCCCATTTCAAAGGAACACAATCATACGTAAAATATTTAAGTGCTGATACAACAATGCAGTTGGTTACAATCATCCAACTCCTCTCTCTCGATCACAAACAACAAAAAGGGCCACCGGGTTGATGCTGAACAAAGAGCGTGCCTTATCAAAGAGCTAGTTGACTCACAGGCAGTAACTGTTTATTTAGCAGATGTTGTTTCCAAAGAGAGAGTGACTGGAATATTATGTTAAACAGAAATGCAGCATTTTGTTATGCTAGCTACAAATTAGGAAATTTGCTGCTGCATTTATGTAATGTGCAATTTCAAAATTGTAGGAGGCGAGGGAAAACAACAGCATTCATTGTGTCCAATTGTCTAGAAAGTCCTGTGCCTCCGTTTATCTTACCTCCAGCGGCCTTGTGCATTATGAGTAGTGTGCATTAGTGCATGTAAGTTATTAGGACCCCTGAAACCTCCTGAGGAGGAGGACGGGGTAAAAGCATAAAATATTTAATAAACAAATCTTGTGACTTTGACATGAGTGCTTTTCATTTTCATACCAACAGTCAATGTTATTTTTAACCATGACCGAGTTCCTCAGCCTTAACCAAGACTTGTTTGTGCTTCAACTTAACCTCACCTTAATCGTAGCAAAAAAATGTGCAGATGAGTCATTTTTCTAGCAGTTAGACCTCACAAGGTATTTTGACATTTAGATTGGATGAGGTTTTAAGTGGAGATTTCCATTTTGAATTCCTTATGTTAGGTCTAGATCCGTAAAGTATTATATATTTCTGCTGCGGCGTCATCTGACAATTGTATATTGCATCAGCTGTGATTGAGTAACGTCACGGAGCAGAGTGACCATGTTAACTGATCCTGTTAAATTTACAGCAAAGATAAGGGATCTTGACAAGCTAAAAATCGGATTCATTTTGGCTTAAGAACAAAAAGGAACTGAACTGCTCGGGGCTGTTTCAACCAGTGGTTTTGAATATACCCGCGTGCAAGCAGAGCCAGGCCCAAAATCCTCAACACACAAATAAAATAGGCCACATCTGAACAAGAACAGATCAACTGTGCCTATCTCAGTCTGCATCAGACCCCATAACACACCTCAAGTCAAGCGCTAAGTGATTATGTTGTTTGAATTAAAGCTTTAAGACCTCTTTTCATTAAATTTATAAAGAAGGAGCTGTGTGGTACATCTGAAAGTCTCTGGTCTCCTGATATTAAAGCAATTATTTCTATTTGACAGTGTGTACAGGTCAATCTAAAACTAAGTTTCTCATCTCTCAAACGATTTCAACTGACAATGTGACGTCCCGCCCGGCTGGATTCCCATGCTGCACTGAGGCAAAACTGCTCTCCCGGGTCAGTCTCTTTCTTACATTCTCAACATCTCCTCATGGCCTCCAGACCTCTCTGCTTTCATTTTAGTTTACACATTTGACAACACTCACACCGCACCCTCACACATCAGCACATACCCCACCTTATTCATTTATACCCTTATTAATTAAATAAAATAGTTTGGCTTTTGTGTGTGAGGACTACTCAGATAAGTGTGTAGCAATGCAAAGAGAAAAAAAAAAGAAGTGAAATGAAAAAAATGAAAAGCTCCTTTTCCACCTTAACTCATTTTTTTTGGGGAAGCAGCCTGTCTTAGGCCAAGATTCTACCACTATATGATGTTATGTGAGATAATTGGTTTAAAAAAAACATTTAGATTTCATTTGGCTTTAAAGAGCAGCTCTATGTCTGATTGCATTTAATTCATTGTTTAGGATTAGCGGGGGAATATCGCCTCTGTACATTTTTCAGCATACAGTCAATATTTTCAATAATGTCTAGATGTTTTTCTTGAACAGAGGAAAATTCAAGAATTTGAACTCAGAGAATTGACTTTTTGTTCAATGCAAAATGTCTAATGAGATCCCTGGCACACTCTGGATATATTTGATATATTTGTGAGGACTGGCATGGTTATAGGCTGCTTTACCTGCTATTTCACTTGATGAAATTTTACCATCACATTTGATGAAAAACAGCGAGATGGGTTTTTAAGGGTCTGAGCGTTCTCATTTAGACTGCTCAGGTTGAACACACACGCACAAACGCTGCAATCTGGCTTCTATCGAACACAGTTATTGCAAGTGGGGTGTCTGCAGCGTTGCGGGTGCACCTTTCATCAAAATGACCTGCCATGTGGCACACAGAGAGACACCTTGCTGATGGCTGTCATTATCTGTTTTGGCAGACTCTTGCAATACTTTGTCCACAACTAGGTCCTTGCCCTCTGGCATTAAAACTCCCATAGACAGCAGTTTGCATCACCAACTGAGCCCATCATATTAGGGCTTAACACAGGTTCATAAGGTGTCCGGAGAGGGAGAAATACTAAGCCAAACCGCTGAGACAGGAGATTTACGACGTGACCAGACCTGTCGTATTTTCTGGTGCTTCTTAGTGTTTTATGTAATAGACCTCTGCCAAGTCCTGTGGTATTTGTACATTTCTTGCACAAAGTGGATAAGTCCTTACTATCAACCAATTAATTTCACTCTTTCTCTCCCAATATGAGCTGACCAGTGCCCTGTGCTGCACTGAGGCTCTCGTCACTTCTAGCTCCAACCATTGTTCCATGGAGGGTTTCGGGCAGCCACGTGTCTCCTCTGATAAACACAGAGCTGACAGCCTCTTCTTTTCACCTGACAGAGTGAAGCCTCCCCGGGAGGATGTGACGCACACAGCAACTCACACTATCCCCCCAGATCCTGTCACTTTCCCCACAGGCGCTCTGGCCAAGCAGTTGGAGTCGCAATTGCAGTGACAAGAACATGATCCTTTACAATCTTCCCACCCATCAACGCTGCCAGTGGTGACCTGTTGTCTTTAAAGTAGTTTTTAAAGTTGTAGTTGTTTGAATTACTTACTGTGAGTCTTTTTGCACATGTTGATAGAATTGTTCTCAAAGTCAAAGTGATCCACAAGGCTGTTACTGTAATGATATATTGCTGATCAGAGGTCATTGCTGTAAGGTTTTCACGCCTTCCTTCCCAGATATTATATCAAAATAGTTTATAGTGATATACTCTATAGTAAGAGTGTGAGTACTAAATGCCCACTGTGCCAGAGAACTATGATTAGCAACATTGCGAATTACATTGAAAGAAAGCAGTTGCAACAGATTTATTGCCAAATATTTGGGAAGATACAACATTATAGTGACTATATTCCCTACAGATTAAAAAAGACTTAAGATGGTAACAGCTATTGGCTCTGTAAGGCTGTTTGAAGGCACAGTTTTGCTTTAAACTCAGTGGATAGGTAAAGCTGATGGGAATACTTTTTCTTTCATTACTTTGACCAAGTATTGGGCAGATAAAATCAAACCGAGTTTGACAGGTTAAAGAGCCACTGTTACAGTTACAATTAATATTATTATTATCACAATATATCTTGCAGAAGTGTGAATATCTATAGCAAGTTTCAGTGCAATCCGTCCAACAGGCATTTAGGCCCCGAGCAAAGTGACAGTCATGATTCATCGTCTGAGAAAGGAAAGTTCATGTAAGTATATGCTGAGATATTTCACCATGTAAGTACACTTGCTGGTGGTGCTGGCAAAGTCAGCAGCAGGATTCATTCTCTAAGGGATAATGAATCCATCCAGTCGTTGCTGAAATATTTCAGTCTTGACCATAGTGGTGGACCACCAACCGACTGGCCGACAAACCTACATTGCTTTCTCCAGACTCATGTCGCTTTCTTGGCAAAAAAAAAAAAAAAGTTCGACATAATCAAAAGCTCACAGAAAAACAGCAAAACACAAAGTTTCTAATTTGGCAGTCTGTTCAACCCTAATATACAGTACTGTTTGTTTAAAAGGTGGTGCACTGGCTCTACTCACTGAAATTTAACTCACCCAGTGAAATAATTAATGCCTCATGGGCAGCCTGACCTCTAAAAATGTTTCCACAAGCCGAAATGAATTTTGTGTGTACCGGGGAGTGTGTATGTCTCTCAGTGTTACCATCATAGTGGTGGACCTGCTGTGTATCTGTTTATTTGTTCTCCTGTTTTTTTTGGTCTGTCTGTGTATCTTTCACCCTGTCTACCTGTCTGACCACAGCTGTCTGAGAATTTCAATTGACGTCTTCCTGTCAAAAAAGTTTGAACTCGTCAATGACAGTTTAGTGGACTGAGGTGTGTCGAGCCCAGAGCGAGATGGATTTGTGTGTTTGTAAAGTACAGGGGCAAGGGGAGGTTGGAAAGGGTCACTCCTGGTGATAACTGTAATCACAAAGAGTCTTTGATGGGTGAAATCTCATTAGCGCTAATGCCCGATAACATGAATGTGGTTTATGCACATCCTTCATGGTGTCTCCTCGATTACAAGCACACGGACACACACACACACAAAGTTGTACATTATATGCATGACACTTTTAATGAGCTCATAACGACAGAGTTTGCTAATATGATTTACGTTTTGGATTAAAGGGACCTGCTGCATGATGTGCAGTCATTAACCACACCATAGATGTGGGTTTCTGGCCTCTTGGGGATCAAGATGTTACGCTTATGTGGGCGTATAATGATATATGAACTTGTATCCCAGGGTTATATCAGACTGGCAGTATTCATTGGCATAACACGTGCTCCAAATTAGACATTAAAATATATAGTTAAGATATTACAGAGTCATGGATAAGAGAAAACAATGTTTGACTGCTAGGAAACAGGATGCAAACAGTGATCCTCCATGTCAAAGTCAGACATTTTTGCTGACCCATCCAGTCATCCCGACTTCTTTCTCTGCAGGCTCCATAACAACTTTACATAATTTCTACCCCTTTTGCTCCTGACAGACAAAAGTCATGTTTCCTCCTTTGTCTAGGGCTTTGTCTGGTCATTTTCTTCCTTCTCTCTTAGCAGGATATCCATGTACACACAAACACACTGATCTACACAAAGGCACACATGTAGCAACACACCACTGGACTTTGCATCACCCTAACAATATATGAAAATCACTTCCTAAACAGAGACAGCTCAGAGCTCAACAAGCCACATAATCTACAACACCGAGGCAGTCAGCTATCAAAAGTTTCTATTTCCTTTATTTGACAACAGGGGAGCCTGAACTGTACGCAGAATCTGCTTTCATTGGATTGACTGGGATTCATGAATATACCTGACTCTGCAGTTCTGAAAACACAAGCAACTTTCCCTTGCTCATCAGCACAACTGTCTCACAAAGCTGGCTTTCCATGGAAGATATAAGCTTATTGGACAGGTATTATACATGAAGGAATATGGAGAACATTGACAAGTACAAAACAGAGTGTCTCCACGTCCTCTTCAGAACGTGGCATACTCTTCTTTTTTTTTTTTTAATAGGATACTGTCATCTGCATTTCCTGAAAGCAGATTTATATCCTTGTCAAATCTCTTTTATTCCAGTTATGTTGCTTATTGTGAAAAATCTTCTATTTGTTTCTCTTTATTCCTTTGCCAAACAGAAGAGCCTACACCTCTGACAAAAAGTTGAATCATGATTTCATAGATTTTAAACAAGGTAGGTTGGTGTCATCATTTCTTGAACATCACTGACTCTTGATTTCCTTTTTTATTATATTTTATCGTGCTACTAAGGGCTGGTTGCACCAGATGTTTGATTTCTGCTCTGAACACATGCAATGACGGGTGCTTGTCAGTTTTTAATTTAACCTTTGATTTCAAATGAGTGTGACATCACGGCACAACAAGTCTTTGTATTTTTCAATATCTGAACTTTTGAAAACTTTGAGGAAGGTTCAGAAATAATACATCCATGGCTTTTTAAGAGATAAGTATTAATAAATAGAGACAGATTCTGAAAGCAAATCTTGGTGTGTGTGTGTGTGTTAACTCATTTTCATTTATGTAGATGAAATAAACCCTAAACTAACAGCCCATGTAGAGTCTCTGTCTACTTCTTTTCTTCACAATGTCACAATGTGTAATATATGTTCAACATGAATATTTAAGAAACACTATAAATGTACAGTATGTTTATTAACATATGTCTATTATACATAATATGTTTGCACAGAAAATGTACACTTAAACTAGAAAATAAACAGAAAATTGCCCAAAAATGTTTAAGGTGAAAGTAGAAAAATAAATAAATAAATAAAGAAGTAGCTGAACTAAAGCGCTTTCTATTTGTGCTTTCAAATTACCACCTGGGTGACATCTTTCAGGTAAAATTCATCACTCTCTTCTCAGATACTGACTTGATTCCTTGCAATCCACCAAGATTGATTTTGATGCGATTAAGCAATGATGCACTGTATTCAAAATATCCTAAGCTCATCCTGAGGATCAGTATGAATGCCTGTGCAGAAGTTCATGAATTGTATCGGCTTAAAGAAAGCTGATCAAATCTGGTCCTGTTTTGTCCACCTCAGCACTGCTTTGCCACAGCTGGCCTCTTTACAGATCAAGCATTTCCCTCAGTGAAAATTATCCTTAAGCAGAGGAGTATGAAAAAATTGGGAATGCTAGTTGTGAGTAACTCTGACTTCAGACTGATGTTAGAAAAAAATAATATGGATTTGCTAAACTCCTACGCTAATGAAACTGTTATCTGTCCAGTCTCTTTCTCATTAGGAAAACAGCAGTTTCTAGCAGCGTCTCATTTTTAACTGACACTGACATCACTCTCACTGGTTAAAAGGTTTGTATGCACTCTGCAGCCATGTTTGCACTGATCCAAGAACCAAAGAAGATCTGTGAGGTAAAAACAAACACTGCTCCACTAACTGAAACAGTTCAGGTGAAACAGGTCTTCTTTATAAGAAAAAAGTTTCAGGAAGAAAAAAAATCCCGTCTTTCTTATAGGTCATTTTAACAATGTTGCTGCTTACTAAATTGATTTGGTAAGCCATAGCCACTATCAGCCAGCCAGCGCTCACACTGGTTGTTCTTGGCTTTTGGTCAAATTCCCAGTGGATCAATTGACAACTCCCCCCTGCCTCCCTCCGAACTGTTTCATGGCAGAGGATTAAAGGAGGATAAAAAAGTCTGAACTCTAGACAGTCCCACGACTGCTTCAAACATGGCAAACATTTTCTTTCTTTTCTGTCTCCGGCTTTTAATTCAGCTTTCTCTCCGAGATTTACATCCGTGAAACAGCAGGTGACACCCAGCACAGCAGGAAATGGTATTTTTAAATATCTTGTCTTTTGAAATTAGGTGTTTTGAGGAAAGTTCATCTCTGGAGCACCCAAGATTGTCCTGAAATCCTGAATCTTACACTCTACTGTAAGACAGACAGGAAGGCCTGTGTTTGAGGGAGGTGGTTTAAGGACATTATTGAGGAGTGACTCTCTGCATCATGTCAGTGTCAGCAGCACACACAGAATAACACACACATCATGGCGGTCAAATATAGCTCAGATGTAGTATATGGAGAAGACAGAGCGGGTTTGAAGGCTGACTTTATTGTTTTAGATTCAGAGAACTGAATTTGAATACAGCACTGGTTACTGGATCAAAGCATGCCTATTTATGCTCAGATGTAAATAGTTTTTCCAAAACAGTTAATAATTTATTTTGTTTCTGTGATATTTAGGAGTATATTTTCCATATGGAAAGATCATTTTCATAATAGAAGTATCTAATTGTGTCTACTATATATCATCATCACAGTATACCTCCATTAAATTTTTGTGCATTTTGTACTTTTTGTGTGCTTTATATTCTACTATACCAAAAACTTAACTGCACAAGATATAGTTTCAGCTTAGCTACCAATATGCTGCTGGTGTATACTACACTCAGAAATAACTCTATGAATCATCATCAGTCTTCCCAGAGTTGTGCACACATTAATTAATATTCATCTCCATGATAGCGTAATCAAAGAAGCTGTTTATTATTTAGTGAAATGTAATTCCTCATATTTGTGAATCTTATCTGATACTCAGAGAGAAAGACCGCAACAGTGATTTAGAATGATTTAAAATGACATTTGATAAAAAGAAAATAAATAGAGTGTCTCAATTCAGCTATAACCATGACTAGCGTAGAAAAACAAACATTCAGGAAACTTGTTGCCACAGGCAAGAGCCAATACTTGTTTTATAATCCAAAAAAGAAATGATAACAGTATTCAGAAGTGAACAACTATCCCAATTTGGGTCTGTATTATTTTGAATCACCTTGAAACACCACGTTTGTCTCTTTACACTTGCATGCCTTCGCTACACTGTAATTGGTCAAGATGAGAAAAGTTTTCATGATTAAGAATGGAGGTGATCATCAGCCGGCGCTCACTGTGGACTGGCTGTTTAATAAGAAAAAGTATGAATAACTCCAACACATTACAGTACAGTGGTTTCCTGACATTTAGGTTCTAATTAAAATGATCAGTTTGAAGTGATTTTATTAGTTACTCAGAGATACAGAAGACTATGACTGGAGCCACTTAATGAATATGGTCATCATACATAATACAGTCAGCAAAGATGGTATCATAGTGAGAGCAAATGGCCGACATCATAATGAGACATAAAGTATGTGGTAGTGCATGTAATTTACATTTTGACCAGCTGAAATCTTTCTACCTACATCTCTTTGTGCCTTTCAGTTATCTTCGCTCTAGCCTCCACTTCTCCTGGTGGCTGGTCTTTTTTTTTTCACCACTGTAGCTGACTGGTTGATCACGTATAGTGATGTTTAAGTATCCCAGCAGAGCACTGGAAGAAGCTGATATACAACAGACAGTCAGCACTGCTCTCTGCCTTCTGGGGCTGTTAATCAAAGATACTGACTTTTTTTTATATCCTCACTTAACGGTGTGAGGCTTCTGCACTCACCCTGTTATGAGAATTTCATCATGTAATCATTAATGTTTCAGTAAGTGAGAAGTGACTCTTTTTTTTTCCTTTTGTATAAGGAATTTTTGAGCAACATACATCAGTTTTATCAGGTGGAGAGTAATTTAATTAAACTGGTGGTCATTAATATTGCATGGGAGTATATAATATGTATATGTATATATATTTGTATTGTATTTTTCTTCTATTCCTTCTCTTTTTTAAAAAAAAAATAGTGTTGAGATTTTTATCCAGCTAATGTCGTTCTGGGATTTTCTTGTTGCACAACAGCTGCAGAAATTAGTGTTAGGTTGTTGTAAGAGAGACCTAGAGAGAGAGAGAGAGGTCCAGTGTGTGTGTGTGTGTATGTCTATGTGTGTGTGTCAGTGCAGGTGTGTGTGTCCCTGACAAGTGAGCATAAATCTGAGTAATATAACTGTGCTGACACACTACAGCTACTGCCCACACACAAGCATATGATGAAACAGACACACACACACACACACATATGACCTCAACCCCAAGACACGCTCAAGCACACCAACAGTACACCAGTGATCCATCCCATATAGTCAGTCTACTACTAGACCCCTTTTAAGCTAATTGGTTCTACAGCAGTGATGCAGGCAAAGCTCGTTACAGGCCGTCTGACACAATCACTTCTGGAAACATGCCTCTCTGCCACTTAGGTATGGACAAAAAAATGTAGTTTTTTTATTAAAACAAAACAGTTTTTAAGGCTCTTTATAGGTGTAACTTTCCACAAATTCACACTATATCAGTGGTAAGAAAGAATCTGGGGGTGTGCTTGGTGGTTTAAATAAATGTCACATGAAATAAAAGATGAATAAGTCAAGCATTTTATCAGGTACATAAACAACATTAATGCATGTGCATATGAAAGAGTTACGTGTGTGACCTGCACATACAGTAAATTATTTGATCCACTTTAACTAACAGTCAGTCAATGATTATTCTGGAGCTAACCTGTCATTCAGACTAACTTTATTAAATCCTTTACGTAAAGGATGATCCTATTGCAGCATCTTTCCATTGGCCTGAAATGATCATTGTAGCATTTTACAAACTGTTTAAACATGCAGCATCTTCTCAGGCCCCTATCATAGTGCTAAGTCATAATTATGTTGTACAGTAGTTAATAATAGTAGTACCATAGAGTATTCTTCTGAATAAAAAAAAAGCAAAAAGAAGATCAAAATTTATGTCCATATTAATATAAAAGTATAGCTGTAAAGCAAGTGTATGATTTATGGAAAACCAAACAGTTGCTTTCAGTCACAGTGCAAAGCAACCGATTCAACTAAGAAAAAGGTCAGTTTGCTCAAAAAGTAACAGTATGATAAGCAAAGATTACTCTTTTTTGGCCTGTCCAAGTTATATTACTTGGACAGGCATCAAGTCTTTCACAGCGATTGATTTTCATTGATTTTCTGATCATTGCCTTCATTACTTCATGCTTAATATAAATGCCGCTGATATTTCAAGTGTCAACATGGACCTAGATCAGCACTTGTATAAGATACTTTATCAGCTCCTGTTTTTCTCCTCCGTTCTCATTTCAACCAACCTGATCTTGGAGGTCCGCTCTCTGGTGGTTGTTTTCACTTTTCTCTCTGCCCTGATTTTTACTTTTGTTCCCATCAGCCCTCACCTTCTACTCTCTCCAGCTCTCCTGTTTTTCTTCTTGTTACCTGTAATTGAAGCGTGGGTGCAGATGTGCCTTTTTAAACAGCAACATAATCCGTTAATCAACTTCAGACCCAGTCAGACATCTCATTTTAAGATTATCATGGCATGTACTGCAATAAACCTTAAATGTTTCTCATCTCCAAATAATCCATTATGTCATTTAAGATAAAAACATTAAGCCGCAGAAAATATGAAAAGTGAGTGTGATGAAAATTAAAGAGTTGTCAATTACAGTAAAATTCAGCAGCTCATTTCAGTTGCAGGTTTAAATGTAATCACCATCTGAAAGTCGTTTTCTCTGTCTCCTCTCCAGTCTGCCATCTCCTCTCATTTCATGTTTCCTTTACACATCTTCTTTGATCCTTTTCTTTCTCCTTATCCTACTTCTCCACTTATGTCAGCATTTCCCCTCACATCCCTCCCTCTCTTCCAGCTCTTCCCTCCTTCCGGTCCTCTTTTCTCCATCTTCTTCCTCCTTTTCTCCCCGGCTTGCTTCATTATGTGACTTCCTTCGCGTCAAAACATTTGCCTGTCTCCGTCGCCTTCTCCTTTCACTCCTTATCTCTTGTATTTCAGTTGACATATACGTTTAGAGGTTTACAACTGACATCATTCATTGTCAAGATTAGACCTTTCTTACCATCACTCTGGCTGCCCACACCTCCAGCAGAGGATGCAAGGGAAAGCTGACAGGCATGTGTGTGTGTGTGTGTGCAGTGCTACTTTAATAGCGCTGACAACTTCTTGCATTGCAGATTTGGACTAAAAAGGAATCACATATTCAAATATTTATTTTTAGAAAAAAACATCTAGCGTGGTTCAAATGTCTGCTGTACACGTGGCATATAACAATTATTTTATTGGTTGAATTGCCATTCACTTTTGCACAGACTCATGGTACCCAAAGAATACATCCTACTGACTCCGACTATACCCTTGACTTTACCTCTAGCACCACCATGAAGTTGACATTTTTGTTTTTTTTAGTATTATCCAACTACTGGATAGATTAAAATGACATTTGGTATGTTCCTTAATATCCCCTGAATGTTACTGAAAGTGCTAAATGGTGAACATGGTTGACATTACTGTATTCCTGCTTAACATCAGCATGTTAACATTGTCTTGACTTGGCAGTTAACAATATGGAATTGGATGAAACAAATATGGATACCTGCAATCAAATCCATATTTAATGTGTATAATGTTGCAGTATATTTCCGATTCACAGTGCTTTGATTATCACAGAGCTAACATGTTTTCATGACGTGAACGCTCATTAAGGTCATTTAATGACTCACTGATATGGAAATCTTTCCATTTCTAACATCCATGCCATATGATGTGAACGTGGCATAAAACAGCTTCACAGAGATAGTAGCATGGCTGGAAACTTTGGTAACAACTAGAAAGTTGTTGAAATGTGAAATGTGTTTCATGTCGTCAGTCTATTGCAAAACAATGTACCTGTATGCAAAGTTTTTTTTTTTGGTCAGAGAAATATGACTCATTGCAGTTTAATTTGATTGGTAATTGAGGACTATTTCAGGTCAACATAGAGCACTAAGAGAATGCGTGTGTTTATGTTTATGTCATAATGACTGTGTCTGCCTCCTACATAAGTCAGCATTTATTTAAATGAACACTGTCAACACTGAAAAACAAAACTGTTCCTTCCTACGCTAATTCTGTTAGGCCCTTTGTTCTAATAACTCTTAGCTGCTTTATACTAACAGTGTTAGTGGCCTCTCTATACAAGAGCAGGCTAATATTGTTATAGCCTTTGTATCTAATTAGCATAGCTGTGGCTGTGAAAGGGCTGTACTGACAGAAAGCTGAAAGAGAAAACCCGATGAGAGGAGTGTCATTAGACTGGGTGTTGTGGGTATGTGGGTATTTTCTTGCAGTCTTGTGCATGTCTGAGTGTGGATATGTGGGCTGAGGGAAGGGTCATTAGATACTACAGTATTTCTATCTGTCAGACAGTCACCAGCTCGATCCCAGCCTAATCACATAATGGCTTAAAAGGCTGGCAGAGAGAGAGAGGGAGAGGGAGGATAAGAGAGCCGGGTGCTTAATTGCCCCAAGAGTACGACATTAACATAGTATCACTGCCCCATCTGGATGACAAATAAACTAAATATTCAGCCAGCCTCACCAGAAAATTGCTATATTGTAATCGCATTTATTCCTTTCGATGTGAGAGACTGCGGTTTTCGCAAATCATCATTTTATCAAGGAGCTGTGAAAAACCTCAGCCAAATTTCCACAGGACAAAAAGTGGAACATTTTTATTTTCACAATTCAAGTAGGAATTTCCATCTCACATACAGATTTTAAAAGGTTTAGGTTTCAGGCAAATACTTCAATATAGTGCTAAACTATATGTGTAGGTCCAGTATTAAAGTTTTTTTAAAGTTCTTGTTTTCTGTAATAGTTGTGCAATAGTAGGTTAAAGTCATGAAAACATTGTGGAAGATAATCCAATCAGGGGAGACTTAGTTAAGAGTCATCAGTGAATTTCACGGTGTACAATAATATTAGATGTGCGAAGAGTCTTTGGCGATTAGACCCATCATGACCAGAGTGATGCCGCGACATGACAGGAATATCCCATAAGTGGAATCCAGACACTGATGGTGGTGGTGGTGAAGAGATGAGGGGAATAAGAAGAAGACATGAGGAGAACGGCTGATGATCGGGGTGATCTGAGGCGGAGCGGGGCTCGATGAGCTCGGTGCAAAGAGCCCTGGGAGCATGTGACGTGATGAGAAGTGGAGGTGAATGGAGCGGAGGAGGGTCGTCTCGATTTCGCACAGAAGTGACAGCTGACAGCAGCCGAGAGGAGGGCGAGGAGAGAGAGGTCAGTTAAACAGAGGGAGTAAACGCCCATAAGCAGCCGGCAGTGTGTTTTTCAAGCAGAAAGAGAGCGAGAAGAAAAGCGGATGAATGAGCAGTGGCTTCATGTTTAGGGCTAGGCATAAAGATCATGATTGTGGTGAATGAAATGCAAATATTAAGTGTGTGATGGGAGATGAACTCATGCATGCTTGAAAATTGTACTTGCTACATACCCGCAGAACACCCCCACCCTCTACACTGAGGAGGCTGGAGGCAAAGATCAGGGTGATACGGGGAGAAGTTAGTCAACTCTCAGAGCTACAGAAAGATGTGGGGAACAAAGAGATGCCTAAGAAGAACAAAAGAACGGTCCGTACCTGAGGCACAGGAGACCGCCAAGCAAAGGCTCAGCTGTGGCTACCCAACTGAGGAGATATTCTCCATCGAACCACACAAGAACAGGAGCCAGTCCTGCACAAAATAGCAGGGATGTGAGATGCAGGCAGGAACAGCATACATGGGACGTCATAACTTAGAGGTTGGCGTAGTGTGCAGAAAGGTCAGAATGGAAGACACCTCCCAAAGTGGTTTAGAGTGAGCGAGCTAAGATCTTGAGGGCCTTCCAGATACAGACTGACAAACTTTGAGTGTTGAATTTTTTTAAAATATATGTATTAACTCTTGATCTGAACATTTGTCATTTGTCAGATACTGGGGAAGTGTCTTGATTGAAACTAATGACAACTGTTTGTGTTCACTTACTGTCATTAACATTGTCATGTAACGATGGTTTATATGGAGAAAGAAAATCTCTAATTAAAAGGGTTAGGGTTAGGGTTACAAGACTGGTAAAATACATACATCTCCACACATGGGTGTTTCTTAGAACACTTCTGTAATAGCCTCTGTTTGCACTGTTGTGTAATTGCCCTTAATTAACCCCAACAGCAAGGCCTGATGGGAAAACAGAACGACAATAGAGATAACAATTAATGACTAATCATCAATTGATGAAGGGTTGGGAGGTCGCTTTTTTTTAGGGGAGGGGAAACAATATTAGTATAATTACTTATCGGTATTTCCTTTGAATTAGAGTAGACCAGGCTGCCATCATTAATAACACAGGGAACATTTTGTGATTACAGTGATTTAACAGAGGACAGCTCGAACCAAGAAAACAATTGGTTATTTTTACACGTTACAACCAAACAACAACCACCATATTCATTTCAAATATTACAGTATGTTGTACAAATAAATAGATATTTTGGTTGATTACAGTAAAAGATGGCTATTTAAAGACTTTATAGTCATACATGAAACTTTATCAAATTGAGAAAAAGAAGAAAAGCAAACAAAGCATCCGTGTGTTTTGTTTTGGTTTTTGAATGTAGTGAGGATGTAAAAATCTATTTAAATTCTGTCATAATCAAAGTCAATATTCCTTTTTTATTTAAAGACTATTTGTTCATTAATAATGCATTTTCTAAGGTTATGTTTGCCTTGATTGACAGGCCATCACACGCAACTGTGACTGGCTGTTGCTGGTTCAGCCCAACTCCAGCATGTTTCACTGTTTCCCCCCAAAATAGATTTCCTCACTTCTGACAACTGGACACAACCAAAAACCCAAACTTAAACTTTAAAATGTCTCCTCAGATAGCCATGGGTCACTTCACTTGTCAGTATTTCAGTAGGCCTGTAGTCATTTCCTTACAGCCATGCTAATTCGTATATGGACTTGCCTTGTGTCACTCATTTTGTTGTCTACCATGAAGCTATTAAATCATTTATGTCCTGTCCCATCTTAATCTTATTCATATATATTATACTCAAGAATATGTCTGTTAGCCCACAGGTACACTCCACAGGTAGGAGTGTTAATGATTTCACCGCAAGTCATTGAAGTGATTATCTCTTCCTAGATGAAACATTTCTAATAAAAAACTGATCTTACTACAAAATTCTGACCATCCTATTAATTTTTCCCATTACGTCTGATGAAAGCTGACATCCCTTAGTTGCCTCAGCACCTTACTGAAGCCTGGTTTGTACAGGATTACCTGTGTGATTCACACATCAAAATAATAATAATAATGATAAATAGGGTTTTTACCCTTGCAGTCATGGGAGCTTAAAATGACTTTAAAATAATATAATTTCCAAATGATTAGCTACATTTTGAGAACTCATGAAGAGGATTCTCACTTGTGTCTGGCACCATGCAGCAGGTCCATTAGCTCTCAAATGTAGATATGTCTCTTTGGCCATGTTTGAGTATTGCCATTCTGAACACGGATGTATAAGTCTGTGTAGAATAAAGATGTTGAAACAGACCTGAAGGTGAGAAGAAGATTAAAAAGGATCCTGACCTTATATAGGGTAAATTGGTAGCTATGGACTACTTGAGGTCAAAGTGTTTTTGAAACACTATATACACAGAAAAAACTGGAGCTTTTATTTTCTGAATTAATAAAAATTGCATTAAGTTGTTTGCAAAAATACGAAAAAATAGTCAGTCAGAAACCTAAATTGGGTGAAAATAGGAGAAATGTGGGTGTCCTGGTGGTTTATTTGAAGGTTGGTGATATAGACTTTTGAGAATCGAGGCTGTGGACCAGTGTCCTTGTGAAGATAGAGCATGATATATTATTTACATGTGCTAATGTGTTTTTTTTTTTTTTTTTGGACATCTCAGGAGGAACTGAACTGGCATTAACTGAGCCGAATGCCACATACTGAAAACTTTGCAATGTCTGTCTTAAATAATCCCATCTCTCCCAGTCTCCCAGTCTGTCGTGCACCAGCCAATAAAGCAGAAATGTCATTAAACCACGTTTTTCTTTTGAAGAAGTGGTCCAGTGACAACAAAGCTGATGCAATCTGCCATCAGGTTCATGAATTTGTCACTATAATGCCGCCCTGCTGACAGTGCAAATTTGCTATATAACACTGTGTCTGTATTTAGGCCCTGACTCTGCTGTCAGGCTTTGTGGAGGTGTGTGTGTTTATGTGAAACAGCATTTCCAAAATTCCAAAATACCATTTTTTTAGAAATTTAATTGAACAGTTAATTGAATAAATGAAATAAATTTTTAAAAATACAGATTATTTTTTTTAGAGGCTGGTCAAAATTGCATCAGCGGGATTTGGGCTCATGACCGTAGTATTTCTAAAATCTTTGCTACAGCCCTGCAGTTGTGTACATTGACATACACATGCTATATGTGTTTTCGTGTGTCTGCACACCCACAGATGTATGTGTCTGTGACTGTGTGACAGGGACGGATGATGCAGATCTTGTCCAAGGACAGTCTGTTCTAGCTGAAGCATAGCATAATAATCAATAATTCTGCTTTCTTCTATAAGGTGTTTTCACATGCATCCACTAACATGCACTCTCTCACACAAATACACACACACACACACACACACACAGACTGTTTATTTAGTTTATTGAATCCTGTCTTTTCCTGGCCTTCGGTGTGACCTTGTCTACTCATTAATCCTTATAATTCCTTGTGTGTTTAATGGGATTATTGTCATTAATTTCCTGTGACACACGCAGGCATTTATCTTCATTCATGTTCAAATATCTTCCGCGAATGAACTGATTACGGTCGATTATAAATAATTATTATTCAATATTGCCACTGATTTTATTAAGTCTGTTAACCATGGACACCATGAAATAGGACTCACTTGATAAATATATTCAGCTTTTGGCATGGCTGCGTTTACCATCAGGGTGTCCTTGGTGTGCACCCAGGGGCCCAGCCTGCCAGTCGGCCCTTGCATTTAAATAGAAGAAATGCCGAAAAGTAATACTAATAATTTTTAACATCCCTTTTTAATGATGGGGCAAAAACTTCATAAAACATCATCCTTACTTTTTATTGGTGTAGAATATAAATAAATACATTTCAAACAGGGTTATGGTACACAGTATTTTGTACCATAGGTAAAGAGGATTGCTGTGGTGCTAAGGTATAGGTTTTAAAGACGGAAATAATCTTGCGTTAATCTTATAAACAGCTTTATTTTTTAATGTGTGACTGGGACTCTTTGACAATAAACACCAAGGGGCCCATTAAGCCTTAATCCAGCTGTGGTGTTTAGGTATTAACTGTGGCGCAGACACATGAGGAGACTGAAGGAAAGCAAAGAGAGAATAAGGAATGACACAAAGTTAAATGATGACCTAACAGATGATGATTTTACACAGAAGCAAGTGTAAATGGTAAACCTCTATTTAAAGCTGAAGTGTCCACACAGGAAATCCTACTTTACCAAAGAGTGAACAAAGGGTGTTATTAACAAAACTCTCTGTATTAACTGTTGTGTTTGATATAGAGATACTTTTTTTACATGGTATCATTGAAAAGGAGATTACTTTAAAAAAATATTAAAAAAATTATTAAAAAGGTGCTCTCTACCCTTATCAGTTTTCAAAATGTGAAAATGTACATGAAGGTGCAGAAAGAACAAACAGAGTTAAAAGCAATACAATGTTGATCTAAAATAGAACAACAGAATAAGATCCACAATTTTATATTGGACGTTTCTGTGAAATTGACTGTGTTTGCATTGCAGTCATGCCTGAGTTTTTGAAGATGTTTTAGGGAACTCTCCCTCTTCTGACTAGTTATCTTCATGTGGATCTGGCATCTGATGTTGTCAGAAACTTTGAGCAAAGCCGGTCTACAGCAAGGGCATCTGGGGCATCGCGTTGTTATCGGCATGATGGGACTCTTTTTTAGTTTCTAGAAATGTTTTCCAATAGTGTGTGTTCAGGTGTCCCTAACAACATATTTGGTGACTCCCTCGAGGTGCCTTTACTAGTACTGTCAAGTCTGGACTTCTCAGCCCAGTCAGCTGACAGAGGTAAGTGTACACGTGTGCCCCAGCTGCAAGATTATATAGCTGCACATTCCCAGATTGACAAAAGACAGAATAATGCTGCCGATCAAAGCCACGAGGATTACTTTTTGGGCGTGACGACTGGTCATGCATTGGTTCTTTATGGGATGACACTTTGGTGCATGCTGTGTGGACAGGAATGTGCAAAAATGTAAAAACATAGATCCCGTGAATGATCATATTTCACAACCAAACTAACACAGTGTTTCACGTCAAATTCTGTGTCCATAAATTGGCTCCCAAATGCCTCACAGTACACAGGGATGCAGTGTGCCACATAAACCTCAAACCTATAAGCAGACCCAGGAGGCAAAGATGGTGTGGTTTCTGTCAAGTCTTCACTTGGTCAATAGACTTTTCAGACTGCTGACATTTTGGTATGCCATAGCAAAAGAAACACAGGCACAAGCAATAACATTACCCATGCCTGCAGTTCATTTTGGTGTTCCAGTCTCTGGGCTCTGATATGTTTCCTGCTGGCTTACTTGACTTGAGACACTTAAACGAAATGGAGCCGAGGTATGACCATTATTAGTTATAATCTGTAATTTTTTTTTTCCCCGCCATGACAAGTCAGACTGTGTGCTGTGAAGGTCGACACAGACGACAGACAAAGAGGGCAGGCTGAGGTTGTGTAATTGCAGAAACTAATTGCAGATGACGAGCAGCTGTGTAAGGCAGGTGATGGGATCCTTTGAGGGCCCGAAGGCTGGGCTGAGTCTGTGGCTTCTCCACAAATGAGCCTCTTCACACAGACTCGTGATCTTCAGCTTGTAACATCAAACATTTCCAAATTTATCACTAGGAAGTTGCCCTGAAAATGATATATTGTGTATATGTATACACACAATCTCCTTACAGCACAGAAGTATCAGATTGACTTATTTAACTTCAGTTTCCCTGCTTACAAGAAGAAACTGTTGATTTTATGCCTGCAGTTTCAATTATTTACACCTTGGGAGGTTGTTTTTTTATTGATCTTTGTTCAAGTGATATAACAAATATTAAAGAGCATTATTATCTGCAGGTACCTGAAATACCACACAGTTAGTTAAAATTTTCCAACCTTACAAGCTGATGAGGATTGGCTAAATTCCTAATTATACAATTGACTGGTGCGGGGCACAATGGATTGTGGGATTCTTGGGGCTAATGAGGATGTACTGTTTCTTTTTTCCCCAAACAAGAGTGCATTCAGCAGCTACATTTTCGAGACAACACGGATCTGGGTGGCCAGTTATGACGTACTCTGGCCCCATTCAAGGGCTAGATCTATCAAAGTCTGTATTTGTAGACAGAGAAAGAGACTAATTCGATGACCTAGAGGCAGAGGAGATGGAGCACCTGTCTCCATGACACATTGCTCTAATGGGTGGCCTCATTTGGGATTGAAGCTCTAACTCTGCAAAATTATGGCCAATCCCTGTCCACTAACAAATACTAGCAATTCATTTGATAATCCTACAGTTTTTTGATTTTTTGACACACGTGGTCTCCAGGATTCCAAAGTGTGGTAGCATACTGACAACGGCTCAGGGATTCCAAAAAATCCTGGACTGGTTAATCATCAAATAGCTCACAGTTGTTTTTCATGGCAGAGCCCTCACATTTATGAATTGCATTGTAATCAAGACTGACCCTTAAATAAATTGAAAGCTAATCTTGCGGAGGAGCAGGGGTGCAGTAACACACTTGTGTGTAACAAGGTTTTGCTGTTGCGATGTGTTGTGTTGAGTCATGTTGTTGCATTGCGGTGCAATCTACTTAAGTGTGTAATCTGTGTGTGGATGCTTTAAATGTGTCTGTGTGTGCGTGTGTGTGCATCTGTGTATACGAATGCATATTTCTGTGTGTTATTTACTGGAACTGCTGCTTAACATGATTGATAAATGACAAGTCATTGACAATCCTGAGACAAGAAAAGAGTGGAGAGACAGTGCTGAGAGGTGCTGAGAGACTTGAGCGTGGAGAGGAATAAAAACAGCATGGAAGGAATTAGATATAAGGGTCAAAGGGGGTAAAAGGAGCTAAGAAAAATACTGTAATCCATTGAGGATGATGAGTGTGATCTGGCAGGTGCACAGGCACAGGCAGATGTCCACAGCAGAATGTTTCAAATCTGAAGTCTCACCTGTCTGCGGCTCTGAAATCCCGATTCCTTCTGGCCAACTGATGTTTATTATATCACCCTAAAGGCAGAGAGGAAGGAATGGGGGGAGATAGATGGAGAGGTGAGGGGTGGGAGGGGTGAAAAGAGTCGATTCAGAGATGAGGTGGAAGGGAAAGAGGGATTGGGCGTGGAAGGAAAACAGAGGAAACGAGGAGAGAGAGCATGGGGGAGATGTGGAGAGAGAAGCTTGAGGAAGGGAGGATGGTAGATTGGAAGAAGGGGGATGGAAAGTACGAGAAGGGGGAAAGGTTGGGGTAAAGTGGGAAACAGATGTCAGAAAAAAAGGGAAAAGGTGAGGATCCCAGAGGAAATAAAGGCCAGTATAAAATCCTCATCTCCTTTTTAATACTGATGCCATTTCTCTCCCTCTCTCTCTCTCTCTCTCTCTCTCTCTAGATACACACACACTCACACATTCAGATAATAAACACGTGAACCAGACTGTAGATAATTGCCTCAAGGGAGAAAGAGAACCTCAGCGCTGGATTGACAGGTGGACTGGTGTGCAGAGCAGCCGAATGATGATTTAGATAGCAGAGTGCAAACACATTTACAGAACCACAAACAAACCCACACAAATATATAAAAGCCCATCACATATGTGTGTACATATATATATATATATATATATATATATATATATATATATATACAAACTCATAAGCAACAACACAAACCATTCACTGATGGATGTACTGTAAGCTGCATATGCATAAATACAAATACTTGAAGCATAGTGTACATAATTGTCCCTTATGGGAGATAGATAGCCGGAGTGGGTTGGTGTGTAGCCTCGGAGAGAGAGTTAAAATGATTAGCTACACACACACAAACACACACACACACACACACACAAGAGGCACACAAGCACAGCTAAATGAATGTCGACAGGCAAGCGAGCAACCTTTTATGTCAGTATGCAAAAGATGCACAGACTTGGCCGTGCAAGCACAAAACACACACATGCAAAGAGATGCACATATAAGCACATGCTGGTGTTTTGTCATTTCATTCTCGGTACTGACAATCAGTATGTCAGCGCGGGGACACACAGCTCATCAGAGTCTCATTTAAAAGGCTCTGTGAGCGTGAATCTCATGCAGCGGTTTGTTAAATATTTTATTCATTTTGGGTCAGACTGCCAAATTACGAATTCGCCAGGGACTGTAAAATAAAAGTCACATGGGCCCACAACTAACCTGTTTATTGGGCTGTTCTGATGATCAGTAATCATACCTTATCAAGGATTTTGGTCTGCATTTTTTGCCACAATTTTATTTGGAGGCTGTTTCAGTTCATCTTGTCTAAATGTTTACCCTGGCTGGGTTTCACTAGTATGATTAAATGTGTGTTAGTGCATGTCAGCATCTGTTTTTCTCTACCTTCACACTCACATATTCTATCTCGAGGTCATTTTGTGTCTCAGCAAACCAGACAGCAAACCAGACTCAACTTGTCTATTTCGCTCACAAAGAAATACTTGAAACATTATTAGAGGGGACTCCAACTACACACACACAAGTTCTAAATAAGGTCAACCAGCTGAAATAGGCATGCATGTTAGCATGCTTACTGCATGGTCGTAGCTTTTATGTTTAAGCTTAGATCACATACTGTTGTCATAAAATTCTTCGTTGGGTCATTTTTCTTTCACACCACAAATGAACAAGAGAACCAGAGACTGCATCAGAGCGGATGGAGACCCTCCTTTTCAGGCTGTCTTGGTCTGGCTGTTTGGTCTGCGCCTGATGAAGAAAACTTCCAGCCAGTCTCCACTTTGATAAATAAAAGAATAAAACTTATTCTGCCCAAGGTGTCCTTACTTGTGAGTATGGTTTTACTCAATTCAAATCTGATGTCAGAGAAGGTCTTGGTAGAGCATGTAAAAAGTGACACAGCCATACCAAAAACCTGTGTGTCCTCAAGATGGCGGCGCGCAGCAGTGCAGCAGGCTTCTCGTGCTCCCGGGGTCAAGTCCCCCATTAGTACTTTTCTGGTTGGTCCTGAGGCCAACTTTACAGGTTTTGCTTGTGTAAACAAGCGTGTAGGGTACAGGTACAGCCGAACCGAATTTATTAAAATAAGGGATGGTTCCGGCCATGACGAGCATAACAACATTACAAACAGCGGACCTCGGACTCAGGGCCCCGCTGCTGCTGGGCAGACTGCAGCTCCTGAGGACCCGGACCGGACTGGCACAGTGCTGCCCGCCGGACAGAGGGCAAGAGGAAGCGGTGTGCGCGGAAGCAGAAGAGGGGCAAACGCAGGGTGGCGGACTGCTAGCCAGGCTAAAGGCTAACGCCGGGAGACCACCGATCCCGTCCCTGTTCCTGTCCTGTCCAATGTCCGCTCCCTGGACAACAAGCTGGACCTACTTGCCCGACTGAGGCTGGGGGTCTCCCGTGAGATGAGGAACTGTGCGGTGCTTTGTCTTATGGAAACCTGGCTGAACGACAACATGCCGGACCCAGCCTTCCAGATCGACGGCCACGGCTTCTGTTCCGTGCGGACCGCAACCAGCAGCCTGAATAAAGGCTGGTGCACAAACTGTACTCTGGTGAACAGCCACTGCTCCGAGGCGATAGAGCACATGACTGTAAAGTGCCGGCCACACTATCTGCCCCGTGAGTTTACGGCGGTGTTTGTTATGGCTGTTTACATCCCGCCGGGTGCTAAGGCTAACGAAGCGCTAAAGGAGCTTCACAACAACATCAGCTCGCTCCAGCACAAACACCCGGAGGCGTTTTACACGTGGTTGCGGGGATTTCAACCACGTAAACCTGACAGACACCCTGCCTAAGTTCTACCAGCATGTCACCATACCGACATGACGGGAAAATAACACGCTGGACCGTGTTTATACCAACAAACGAGACGCATACAGAGCCGCCATCCCCCACCCCCACCCCCACCTGGGCTTCTCTGACCACATCTCCATCATGCTGGTCCCTGCCTATCGTCCTCTGCTCAGACGCCACACACCAACACAGAGGACCATCACCGTGTGGCCCAGTGATGCTGTCCCCGCACTGCAGGACTGCTTTCCAGCGCACAGACTGGCAGATGTTCAGGGAGGCAGCTGTCCGTGAGGGAGAGGTGGACCTGGAGGACTATACATCGGCTGTCCTCGGCTACATCAGCAAGTGCACAGAGGACGTCACCAGCACCAGGACAGTAACAGAATATCCGAACCAGAAACCCTGGCTGAATGCGGAGGTCCGGTCTCTGCTGAAAGCCAGGGATGCTGCGTTCAGGTCTGGTGACAGACTGGCACTCAGAGCGGCTAGGAGACAGCTGACTGCAGGAGTGAAGAGGGCCAAGGCCAAGCCGCATACGCCCAGAGGATCCAGGGACACTTCACGTCCAACGATCCAAGGAGTATGTGGAGGGGCATAAAGTGCATCACAGACTATAACACCAGAGATGCACAATGCCCCAGGGACCCCTCTCTACCCGACGCCGACGCTCTCAACAACTTCTACGCCCGCTTTGATGATCCGAAACACCTCCCCCAGCACCAGATTCACCCCCCCTTCCACCAGGAGAAGAGCCCCTCAGGGTGACCGCAGCAGAGGTGAGGAGGACCCTCCAGAGGATTAATCCACACAAAGCTGCTGGTCCCGATAACATCTCCGGGCGGGTGCTCAAGGACTGTGCATACCAGCTCACCGAGGTGCTGTCTTCAACACCTCTCTCCAACAGGTGGCGGTCCCCACCTGCCTGAAGACTGCCACAATCATCCCCATCCCCAAAACGTCCACAGTGACAGGCCTGAATGACTATCGGCCGGTAGCCCTCACCCCGATAGTCATGAAGTGCTTCGAGAGACTGGTCATGGCCCACATCAAGGACTGCGTCGACGTCACTGTGGACCCGCACCAGTATGCATATAGGAAGAACAGATCCACAGAAGGATGCCATTTCTTCTGTGGTCCACACAGCAGCCCTCACCCACTTAGAGAACAAAGACTCTTGTATGTCCGCCTGCTCTTTGTGGATTTCACCTCAGCGTTCAATACAATTATACCGCAGACCCTGGTCCAGAAACTCACAACACTTGGACTGAGCCTCTCACCCTGTGTAACTGGGTCCTGGACTTTCTGACAGACAGACCGCAGTCTGTGAGGATCCATGACTTCTCCTCCTCCTCCATCACCCTCAGCAACCGGCTCCCCCCAGGGCTGTGTGCTGAGCCCCCTCCTGTTCACCCTTGCTCACATACGACTGCTCAGTGATACATCCGAGCTGTCTGATCGTGAAGTTCGCGGATGACACAGCTGTGGTGGGACGGATCGCTAACAACGACGAGTCCGACTACAGGCAGGAGGTGGAACACCTGGAGGGTTGGTGCAGACAAAACAACCTCTGCATCAACGTGAAGAAGACCAAGGAGATGATCGTGGACTTCAGAAGGGGCAGACACCTCCCCTCTCCCCTGTACATCGGAGGGACTGCGGTGGAAGTGGTCTCCAGCTTCAGGTACCTGGGCGTACACATCTCTGACGAACCTCACCTGGAGCAAGAACACTTCCTGTCTGATTAGGAAGGCACATCAGCGCCTCTACTTCCTCAGGAGGCTGAGGCGCGCCGGGCTGGGGAGCTCAGTCCTGACCTCCTTCTACAGATGTGTGGTGGAGAGCGTCCTGTCCTCCTGCATCATCGTGTGGCACGGCAGCTGCTCGGCGGCAGAGAAGAAGGCTCTGCAGAGGGTGGTGAAGGCTGCACAGAGGACTGTGGGATGCAGTCTACCCACCACCTTGGACATCTACACCTCCAGATGCAGGAAACGGGCCTCCTGCATCATGAAGGACCCCACTCACACCGCACATGCACTGTTTGTCCCCCTCCCCTCAGGCAGGAGGCTGCGGAGCTGGACCACCAGACTGAGGAACAGCTTCTACCCCAGGAAGCTGTGAGACTGTTGAACTCTGCAGGGACCCCTGTAGCCCCTGCTGCCCCCCCCCCTTCCCTCTTCTGACAGCCACCCAAAGACAATACACATCTGCACACTGCAACACCTGCACAGAATGCAGTTGCTTTTGTTTTTGCACTACCTGAACATTGCACAACCACAAATTAAGACACTTTAAAATCTTCTTTTGCATACTACTACCTCAAGAGATATTGGCTGTTGTATGTTTGTCATATGTTGTATATGACTTTGTACATTGTCATATCCTCTATTTTCACTTGCAGTTACTCCTATTTATTCTGTTTATTTATATTTATCTACTTATTTTGCACTAGCTCATTCTTGCTTTTCTATTTTGTTTATTTTATTTTGTAATATTCTACTTTTTTCTACTTTTTTTATACTTACTCTACTTTTTATACTTATTCTATTTGGGCTTGCATCCGGGACCAGGGTAGCTAATCTCATTCCATCCCATGTTTAACTTGTGTTGGAATGACAATAAACAATAATCCTTGAATCCTTGAATCCTTATATTTCCTGAAGCCTTGTATGCACAGATGTGCTAGAGGGAAAAGATCTTCAAGGTCCCTTGTATTGTCTATGGATTGTATAAAAGAAGTTGCCATAACCACCCATTTGCCCATAGGACCCGGCTGGGCTCAGCCCAAAATGGTGACGTGGGCCCGCCTTCCAGTAGGCTCACCACCTGCAGGAATGTCCACGAGGGGCCGGTGCAATGTGCAATGTTTGCTGGTAGCAATTGGGTAGCAGTCATGTGCAGGGGGCCTCGGCGACCCAATCCTTGGACCAAAACTCCGGCCATAGGGACATGGAATGTCACCTCGCTGTGGGGGGAAGGAGCCTGAACTTGTGCGGGAGGTTGAGAGGTACCGGCTAGAGATAGTCGGGCTCACCTCCACGCATAGCTTGGGCTGTGGAACCCAGCTCCTTGAGAGGGGCTGGACCCTCCACTACTCTGGAGTTGCCCTGGGTGAGCGGCAGTGAGCTGGTGTGGGCTTGCTTATAGCTCCCCAGCTCAGCCGTCCATGTGTTGGAGAGTTCACCCCGGTGAATGAACAGAGAGGTTGCTTCCCTGCCTTGCCTTCGGGTTGGGGATAGGTCTCTTGCTGTTGTTTATGTCTATGAGCCGATCAGCAGTACAGAGTACCTGGCCTTCTTGGAGTCCCTGGGAGGGGTACTTGATAGTGCTCCGACTGGGGACTCCATTGTTCTACTGGGGGACTTCAACTTGCACTCACTTGGGCAGCGACAGTGATACCTGGAGGGGCGTGATCGGGAGGAACGGCCTCCCCGATCTGAACCTCCCGAGCGGTGTTCTGTTATTGGACTTCTGTGCTAGTCACAGTTTGTCCATAATGAACACCAAGTTCAAGCATAAGGGTGTCCACCAGTGTGCACGTGGCACCAGGACACCCTAGGCCAGAGGTTAATGAGTTTGTTGTCATTTCATCTGATCTCCGGCCTTGTATGTCTTGGACACTCGGGTAAAGAGTGTTGTATCTTATTACTTAGTTGTTGATTTGAAATTGTTATTGATATTTGGTACTGCACCTTTGATAGTTAAAAGAAAGGAATTGATTATATTAGCACATAAGACGTTGCTGTTTAATTTGCACTTAATGCCAATAGGTGCACCGCCCTTGTGGTGGAGAACGCTGTTTTTCTACCTGTATTCTTTTTTCAGCGAAAAAGAGGACCAGCACCGCACCGTCATGGTTTTTTACTTTCTGTTAGCTGGCAAACGCACGCCAGTTTATGGATGCTGCAGTTTTTCAGTAAAGAAGAGAGACTAAATGACCATTTCCGTACATTTTATTTCCGAAGTTGCAGCAAGCCGCTGCACGCGCAGTCCTAGAGGCAAAAACTTCGGGTCTGGGAGGAATTCGGTGAGACCATGGAGGAGGACTATTGGTCGGCCTCGAAGAAATTTCGTTCACGTCGTGGAACACTAGACCAGCGCCTATACTCCACAAGGTGCTTAAGGGGTTTATGGAGTTTGCCCAACCAGTCCACATGTGTTTGTGGATCTGGAGAAGGCATTCGACCATGTCCCTTGTGTATTCTGTGGGGAATGCTCCGTGAGTATGGGGTCTGGGGCCCTTTTGCTAAGGGATGTTCAGTCTCTGTACGACCACCGGAGCAGGAGCTTGGTTCAGCATTGCCAGCAGTAAGTCAGACCTGTTCCCAGTGCATGTTGGACTCCGACAGGGCTGCCCTTTGTCACAGGTTCTGTTCATAATCTTTATGGACAGGATTTCTAAACACGTAGCCAGGGGCTGGAGGGAGTCCAGTTTGGGAGCCACAGGATGTTGTCCTGTTGGCTTCATCAAGCCAGGACCTTCAGCATGTACTGGGCGGTTTGCAGGCCGAGTGTAAAGTGGCTGGGATGAGAATCAGCACCTCCAAATCCGAGGCCATGGTTCTCGACCGGAAAAGGGTGGCATGCCCTCTCCAGGTGGGTGGAGAGGTCCTGCCTCAAGTCCTCAAGTGGAGGAGTTCAAGTATCTCAGGGTCTTGTTCACATGTGAGGGAAAGATGGAGTGTGAGCTGGAGAGCTGGAGGAAGTGTCTGGGGTGAGGGAAGTCTGGGCATCTCTGCTCAGACTGCTGCCTCCACGACCCAGATAAGCGGATGAAGGTGGATGGATGGATGGATATTTAAATGTACACAGTGATGACACTGTGTACATTTAAATATCCACACAATGATATGCCTCTATACTGATCTTCAATCCCAAGATATCCACACCCTAAATCACACCCTGCTTTATCATCTATTTTACTCTAAATGAGGTTACAATTTACCAAACATAACATCATTCTGTGTTGAGGGAGACTTGAAACTAGCAATGAATATAAAATCTGCAAGGAAATGTTTACTGACTACTACTAAATCAAGTGAGAATAGTAGTTATTTTCTCATAGACTTGCAAAAAAATTGGACCTCCTTTTGCATTTTGTGGAGCCGCCCCCTGCTGGCCATCAGAAAAATGCAGGTTTAAAGCACATCCACACTGGCTTCACTTTTAAGACCCAAGCTCTCAATGGTGAACTTTTGGTGCCTTAAAAATGACAATGCAGAAACCATTCATTTCTAGGTATGCAAATAAACTATACTAATACATTTTTCTACTAGTCCCCCCCCCTCCCCTTTCTGATCCTGAGCTCAGCAATACCATTAAAAAGGAAATCACTTATTTCTTAATAGCCTATGAGTTTGACTTACATAGCCTGACAATGGCCATTTTCAGAAGAGCTTTACCACTGCACTGTGGGGTCTGATTATGAGGCTGTCATCTTTTTCAAGCACTGTATGTTTACATCAGACCAGCTTCCGACCAAACTGTTCACATGTCTGATTCAGTCTGATTCCTCTAGGTTTGACTTCATTTTGCAGACCACGACTCGTGCAACATACCTAATTACAACCATTCAACCCTTCCTTACCCTTTCCTAAACTAACTCCATAGATGCCTGAGTTTGGCAGTGGTCTCCTGTAGCTGATTCACATAATGCTCTCATTTTGAACAAAGCACTTTGATGTTGTTTTGATATTTCTCTTGTGACACTTTCGGTGCCGTTCTCTGGTCCCACCGCAGTTCAAATAGCATTATTCTCAGTTGGTCAAACAAACTGATCAAAAGGAGGAAGCACTAAAGAGCTCAGAAAACTGTTCAGTGTCGATGTGAACACATTTTAGCTGTCATCAGGGAGATTTATTGTGACAGCACATCAGACTGAAATTGACATTATTATGTAATAAAAAAAAATTAAAATCGAGGGAACACAGCGCGGGTGGGGATGGGGTTTGCAGAACGGATAAAACATCTCTCATCACAAACAACTTAAAAAAGTCAGTGAAGCACAGAGACGGAGAGTCACAAAGAATGAGAGAGGGGAAAATCATCAGAGACGCAAACAGAAACACAGACAGAGTAAAACAAAACAGGGGAGAACTCCAAGACAGAAGTCAAGAAAAAGTAGCAGTGAAATAAACAGAATGGCGGAGAAATAAAGCGAGGCAGATGACTTATTAAGTACTGGTAGTCGAGTTAATGTCTGAAAGGACGTGTGGTGGCTTACACTGTAAACACTGTGTCCTATATTTTATTCTCCTTCAAAACGTATCATTACCAGTAAAACGCTCATATGAGTTTGTTTGGAAAACTGACTGATTTTGATTTCATGTCTTCATCAAGGAAAGCTGAGGTGTGGTCTGACTGTTGTTAAGGTAATGACTGTTGTCCTGTGTAATGCATTTCTTTTTTTTTGTGAACAACTGTTTTATTGAGAATGTAATTACACATGTCTTAGTCAAACAATACAATCCATCAAACAAATTTAACAGTTTTAACATAATCCTCCCCCCCTCCCTCTCCCTGGCGGCATCCCCCCCCTCAGGTCTGTTGTCCTACAACTAACCCTACTGGGTGCCTTTGTTTGAATTGAGCATGTCCGTTATAGCCAATAGCGTGGCTCTCTTCCATGAGTCCAATGTAGAACTTTCGGCATTGTTCACCCGTGCTGTAGACAGTTCTAACATGACCACATCCTGAAAATATTCCAACCATTTCCTAACATACAGTTTGTGAGGGGGTAACCATCGTTGTACTATCAGTTTTTTAGCAGCCGTCAGGCCTGCCAGCCAAACCTTGCGTTGTTTCTCATTCAGCCCCAAATGTGAATCATCGTTGAGCAAAACTAGAGTCGGCTCCAGAGGTACAGGCTTATCGATCATATTAGATAAAGTCACTGTTACCTTCCTCCAAAAACCATAAACCTCTGGGCAATCCCATACCATGTGCCTAAATGTTCCTGGTGTATTCTGGGAGCACAAGTCACAATTCGGGTTGGTTGACAGCTTCATGTGAAACCTCAAAAATGGTGTCAGATAGGCCTTCTCACACAACTTATAGTGGATCAATTGGTGGTTGGGGTTCTTGGACGCGCGAAATATATTCTCCCAGACATTTTTCCAGTTTATGTCCCCCTCCGCAATAGCCAAGTCTCTAGACCATACCTTGGCCAGGGGTAGCTCTTTCTGTGTATGTGTTTGAAGTCGTGAGTACATAGCTGATACGAGTCCTCTAGTGTTAGTTGTGGACAGCCAGTCTACGATAGGATGTGTTTGCAGCTTAGAGTTCATCTGCACACCATAGGCGCGAAGAGCCGACCGTACAGTTGGAGGTACAGAAAGTGAGATGTTATTGGCAGATTAAAAAGAGAGCACAATGTCTGGAAGCTAAGCATACCCCCTGGGTCAAATACATCTCTGAGGTTGTACACTCCCTTTGAGGACCATGACGCTGACTCAAACGGCTTGTTCCCTGAGGTAATATTCTTGTTTCTCCACAATGGAGGTATTCAGATGCCATTTCCAATTCCCCCCCAAGACTCTTCTCAACGATCTTGAAGTTTCTTATCGAATTTGTAATGACAGGCCCGAAGTGTAACATACATTGGTTGATGGTTAATCCTGAAAATAGGACCCCTTCGAGTTTGTATGGAAGCACTAGTGCATCTTCTATGTCTCTCCAAGCTACCTGAGAGGAGCGGCCAAGCCATGTCCTAAGCGGGCGTAGCTGAAAGGCCTGATGATACCTCATAAAGTTTGGAAAAGCCAGCCCACCCTCTTGCTTTGATCGCTGTAAAGTGGAGAGTTTAATTTTAGGATGACCACTATTCCAAATATATTTTCGTAACAGGGAGTCAACTCTCTTCCAATATCCCACCGGAGGTGGGAGCGGAATCATCATGCTAACAAAGTTAAGGCGAGGCAACACGTTCATTTTGACGGAGGCAATCCTTGTTTGCAATGAGGTTGGTAATTTAGTCCATATAGCTATGTCATGTTCCACCTCTTTAAAAATGTTCTCGTAATTCGTTTTTACTATGCTGTGTAATGAAGGCCGAATCTGGATGCCCAAGTATGTGATCTCTGTTGTATTGGGAATGTCATAAGGCAAAACTACCGCTTTAGCGGATTCATTCAAGGGCATCAGGGCTGACTTCGTCCAGTTGATCTTATAGCCGGACAGCATCCTGAACTCTTCAAAAATGGCTAGCAGAGAGGGTATTGACTTTTCGACATCTGCTAAATAGATAAGTACATCATCGGCGAAGGCCGATATGGCGTGCAACGAGGTTTTAATCCGAATTGGGGCAATGACCTGGTTCTCCCTCAGATGCTGGACTAGCGGTTCCAACGAGAGAATAAATAAACTTGGCGATAGACCGCATCCCTGTCGGGTCCCCCGAAAGATAGGAAGGGGGCTCGAGTGTAAACTGTTCGTGGACACTATGGCGGTGGGGTTAACATATAGAATACGAATCATGTCGATAAACCCTCTCCCTAAGCCGAATCTCTCCAGCACCGCCCACAGATACTGCCACTCGAGTCTATCAAATGCTTTTTCCGCTTCAAGTGACAGTATCGCACATGGAGCCTTTAATTGTTGAGTTTCATGAATTACGTGTATTAAACGTCGGACATTGTCCGCTGCTAGACGCCCTTTCATGAAGCCAGTCTGATCTTTATGAATTAGTTTGTCCATGTATCTCTCCAGACGTAGCGCCAGCACCTTAGAATACAGCTTCTTATCTGAATCAATTAACGAAATCGGTCTGTAATTAGAGCAATCGGTTTTGTCCTTCCCCTTTTTAGGGATTAGCGAGATTAGGGCAGCGTTAGTGTGAGCAGGGAAAGCGCCTTTATCAACCACTGATCGGATCGACTCCCAACAAAACTGGCCCCAAGATATCCCAGAAATGTAGCAAGAGCTCTGGCGGTATGCCATCTGGGCCTGGTGATTTCCCTTTATTTGTCATCCTAAGCGCAGTCTCCAGCTCCTTTAAGGATATGGGACGACCCAGATCTGTTGCTTCCTGCTCTCCTAACGTGGGCAAATCCAGACAGTTCAGAAATTGCTTACATTTCTCTGAGTCAAAATTAAATGTTGATTTGTAAAGCTCCTTGTAAAAAGAGTGGAATGCGATATTTATCTCTTTTGGGTCAGATGTGAATTTATTATTACCCATTTTGATGGTGTTGATTGATGCTCTGGATTCACTTTGCTTAAGCTTCAACGCCAATAATCTGCTCGGTTTGCTTCCGTTAAAATAATAGCTCTGCCTGACTCTGTGCATGATGAATTCCGCGCGCCTCCTCAGCAGATCACCGAGTTCCAGCCTGACTCCCCTCAATTCTTTTTCCACCAATTTAGTGTATTTACCCTTTAACCGCTTTTCAAGTATATGACACTTTCTTTCTAACTCGCAGATTCTGCGGCTCCTCTCTTTTTTGAGATGAGAGGCATGTGAGGATGTAAAGTCCCTGATACAGCCCTTGGTGGCCATCCATATAAATGAGGCATCATCTACTGTGCCTATATTATTGGCTAAGAATTCCGTAAGCCTTTTCCTAAATTGTGTTTACGAATACCTCATCTTGTAGAAGCGTTGTATTAAAGCGCCATCTAGGTGTTTTATTGAATCTGTGGCTGAGATCTATCAACATCAACAGCGGATTATGGTCAGACAATGTCGCTGGCAGTATCCGTATCAAGTCCGCGCCAGGTTTTCAGACTCGCAGAGAGCAGAAAGTAGTCGATTCTGGAGTGTGATTTATGATATGCAGGAGAAGCATGTATAATCTCTAATGCCCTGGTTCTGAATGCGCCACATATCGACTAGATTAATATTCTCTATCATGGCATTGAGAGCGGTTGATGCTGCCCGCTGGGTGTGGGAAACCGACGAGGTGGATCTATCTAATCTGAGGTCGCACACTGCGTTCATATCCCCTCCCACAATCAGCTCATAGTCTGATAAGGACAGCAATTCCTTAGTAAGTTCCGGAAAAAAGAGAGGGTCAAAAACTGTTGGTGCGTATACGGATACAAAGGCTACCTTCTTTCCATATATAGATGTACATAAATACGCTATACGACCTGATGTCCCTTTGTTAAATCTTTCCACCTCTAAGGTCAGGCTCCTTTTAAGCAAGATGACTGTCCCCCTAGAGTTAGAGCTCCCACAGTCCGAAGCTGCGATTTTATATTGCTTATTTTGAAATTGTAATACATCCCTTGCCCTCAGGTGTGTTTCTTGAATGAATGCTATATCCACATTCTTGCGATGGAGTAAATCTAAGCATTTCACTCTTTTAACTCTTACATTCAGACCCCGGACATTATAACTCAGTATAGATAACTTAACCATTATCAAAATTGGTACCTATTGCTCCAGGCATGCCAATAAAAGATCTAACCCTGATGTAAGACTCATAACCGAGGTGCCCCCCCTCCCTTGGCCCAAAAAACCACCCACCCCCCCTGAACAGTGGTTCTGACCCGTGTGGCTTCCGCATAACGCAGTTCAGCAAGACTCCCTAAACTCCTATCCATCCCTCTCTTGTAACAATCAGTTCTGTCAGGTTAAGTCTCAGCAGTAAAACATACACCTGACCAAAAATCTATTATTCCTCCAAAATAAGATAGTCAAATTAACGTGCGAGTGGAAACAGAAATAAATACAAAGATGTACATATTGTGGCCTCCATCATCACTTCTGGCCATAAGTCAAAATAATATTTGATAAACATAAATATCCCCACCAAGGTTATTTATCTGACAACCATAAATAGGCATTTTCAGAACTAAGCCATCCTAGAATAACAGAATAGCAGTACGGTCGGATGGAAACAGGTTTTCTAAGTAATCAAAAGTAACATTACCCACATATGGCAAAAATAGCTCTCCCCTCTCAACTTTGTAACAGGGTCCGGGATTGTTGCGAACAGATCACACCTTATGTAGCCGCCCCTCACTGTGGCTGTGCAGACCTCTGATTGTCATCAGTCCCCAACCAGTGCACTCTGCGTGATCCTCACCGGCTTAAGATAACAAAACCAATCAAGCTTTTCTCCTCGGGGAATCAGTGAGTATCGGTGTTCGAATGCCCCAGTCGATCGACCTCGATATCATTCATGTCGATCCGGAATGTCGGTCTGCTCCATGCCATCCTCCTCCAGTCGTGACACATCCCCGATGGTGAACAGCTGGCGGCGCGGTGGCGGTCCCTCTTTGGCCTCCTTCCTCAAGAACTGTGCGGCCTCGTGCGCTGAGGTAAAGGTGCGTTGTTCACCGTTGATCGTCATCCTCAGGGTGGCCGGGTAGATTAGAAAAGCCGGGATGCCTCTCTCATACACCTCCTTCATCACCTCTCCATACGCATTCCTCCTCTCGCTCGTGAATGCGCTATAATCTGCATAGAAACGTATTGTCCTCCCGGCGTCCTGTATGGGGGCCTTTTTCCTCGCCTCGCGGGCCCCTTGCAGGATGATGTTGCGGTCCTGGTACCTGAGCACTTTGAATATCATGGTAGCCTGGCCGTTGTTCTTGTTACTGCGGATCCTGTGGGCGCGCTCTATTTGGATCTTGGCGTCGCCGAGCGAGGGGATCCATTTCGGCAGCATGTCTTGTAGAAAAGCGATTGCATCCCCTCCCTCTCTGCCGGTCGCGATCCCCGTAATTCTCACGTTGTTCCGCCGGTCTTGGTCCTCCAGCGATGCAACTTTCACCCGCATCTTTTCCAGATCGGAGGTGTTACTACTCACTTCCCTTTTCATGGCTCTCGTCTCGGCTTGTACACGATCCACTTTCGTGACCAGCTCCTTCACCGTTTCCATGTAGGCTTCCACTTTCCTCTCCAGGTTATCTATGGAGTTTCTCATTCCGTCGATAGCTCCCTGAACAGCCCGTGTCACTGCTGCTTCCAGGTTATCTTGTTGTCTGGCTAACGCTAACTCAATAGCCACGCTAACGCTGCTAGCAATGTTAGCATCAACACCGTCTCCCTCCGACTCTTTACGTTTCGCTGAAGGGGTTTTGGCTGGTGAACCGCTCGGTTTCTTACCCCCCGACATCTTTTAGAACTTTACCAGTTCAGTAACCGAGGTTGTCAAAATGTGTAACCTGACTAAATGTCAAAATTGAGGGATAATTAGTAGGAGCTCTAGTGTCCTCCGACCATTGCGTCTGCAGGTCACGTCCGGTCCCCCTGTGTAATGCATTTCTGACTGTAATTAAAATGCCAGATGCTTCATCTTTGCAGCAAGTGCCATTTTAACATTCTGACAAAGGACCGCGCACGAAAATGAGTCAATCTTGGCTAACTCTAACATTTACATTTTTATTAATACTGAATAATTTCCACTCCCCTAGATGAATAAACAAACACAAATAGAAAATAACAACTGAAATTACTCCATTTATGTTTATTCTGGTCATAATCAAACGATTAAAGTGGAAGTAAACACAGTAAGGGGAGTTTAAAAAAAAACTACAAAAAGGTCGATTTAGGATGAGCGATGAAAGTTTACTGAATGCGTTCCGCTCCTTGCAGCTCATTGTCAAAATCTTCCACTACTCACCAGAGTTCCTGACCTGAAACTTAAACATTTCTTTAGTCATTCCGTCCTAAACAGACACATTTTTTTAAACGTCACTCTTGCATGCGCTGCGCTGCTTTCCACATAATAGGAGAAGCATAGCTGTCACTGTGAAACATGATCCGATAGCCTGGGGACAGATGGAAACACACCTGAGCTCCTGCATGCTGCTGCTGGTACAGGGAAACGTCATATTTTAAAGATGCTCATGTCTGTCCTACAATTGCAATTTTTTTTCATCACCTAAGTGGCTCATTTAAATACTCTCATTTCAGTGGGCATGAGAGATGATAGTGATTATCATGCTGCTATTGGCAGAGACGCGAAACTAAAATTTAACAGACATGGGCAATTTCCCAGTTTTTGGTTTGCCTTGAAATTTCTTATTAACATAAAATAAAAACATCTGGTACACTAATTTACTTTGTACCTCACAGAGTGCCATTTTTTTGGGCGGAAAGATTTTCGAAATTTCAGTCTTTCCTCATTTTTAATTAAAAAACTTGTTAAATTTGACTAAAAATCAGAATATGCCTCTGAAAACAAATAATAGTGGAAGTGTCAATGCCTGGTGTAACTTAGACAAGCATTATCCATTTATGTGGCATCCTGTCTGATCTGGCTGGGTTTGGCCGGTTTTGGAAAATGAGTGTTGAACACGTCCTTGGTGTGAGGGGGGATACAAAAAATAAGGCAGAATAGACAAATGGAAAGACAGAAAATTGAAATAGAAATCATTTAAATACCTTGAAAGTTCTGGACCTTGAAAACACATGAAAGAAAATGTGTAGTACATTTCAGTTATTCAACCAAAGACAAGGAGCAAAGACATACAATAATAAAATAGAAAAAAAGGATGGAGAGAAGGGACTGGCAAATGAAGAGAGAGAAGGACAGAATGGTGTTGCTGTCTCAGAGAACAGGCGGATTACAGAGAGAGTTGGAAACACCACACCAGCAAAAAATAAACAACTAGCCACTGGCCAGCAGAAAAGTAAACAACTGGAAAAGATGTCCGTCTGTTCAAACGCTCAAATCCTTACACCACACACTACACGCACATTTATGATGCTCTCACTGATGGACGCAGTCAGAAAAACAGACGCACTGTAAAGGCATAATCAGGCTAACTACAACACCAGCGTGCATGTGTGCACACATACACACCATGAGCACTAATAAACCAGGATGTAGCCACAAAATACACACTGAGGCACACTGAGCTCATAAAGCAGCATGGACAGTTAACTGGGCAGCAACATAAAAACGTGATGTACGCACACATTTTATCAAAGGCATATTAAACTACCCCATACGCATTCACTACCGTCTCTCTCTCTCTCTCTCTCTTTTCTCTCTCTCTCTCACACACACACACACAGACACACACACATGTGACACATGCAGTGACAATATCTGTTTCCTTTTCCACTGTGGTGGAGTTAATCCTCGCCACAGGAGGTGTCATCACCTCAGTGAGACACTTGTGCTGCGTTTTCAATGTCCTGAAATGTGAAACATTGAAACCGTTAGCTCAGCTTTTCATGTCGAGATGTTCAAGAAGTGTTGGGAGGGGAGCAGAGCACTGTTTAAATATTAATATGTCAACAGAAATATGATTAGTAGGAGTCACTAAAAACTGTGCATCCATACGTGTATCTGTGTTTGGGCAGTGTGTGTGTGTGTGTACAGAAGTATGCACCTTTTCAGCTCTTTCTACCTGTCTCTCTCTCTGCATCTGTTACACCCTCTCTCTGTAAATATTCATTACAGCTCTTTGTAACACTTAGTTCAGCTCCCTTTCCCTCGCCGTTCGCCCCCTGAACGCCGCTGCATGTGTGGTACATGCTGATGAAGTCGACTTTGTCTCAGGGAAACTTTGATTCGCAGTTTGCGGATTAAAGAAACTTTTCAACAGAATCTGACAAACGAGAGCAGAAGTCGAGCTTGGTTATACAGGAATCTTTCTTTTTTTGTCTCTGCGTTCCTTTGAGTGTGTGACGTTTGAACACATGCAGTCCTTCTGTGTTGTGGCACACCAAAGGTTCTTCTGAGTCACTGATCAAACTCAAAGTAAGCGTGTTTACTTCAGGGTTTGTTAGTTGTCACAGGAATAACATCTCAGTCTCTGTTACCCTCTCTTCTTCCCCTCGCTGGAGAGACATGGCACTTACATGATGTCAGGGACGTCTGTCTGACTGGGACGCATGCATAAGTTTTCTTGTGTAGGCACGCAATTCGACTTGTGAACACAAAACTTTATAAAGTGTAGTATATGGCAAATAAATCTGTTCTGACTAAAGAAAGTGATGTAACAACAGTTTTGAGTAATGAGTGAGTAGTAATGTAATTAAATTAGTATGATACAATTAGTAATGAGTATCTTAACAGTTTAATCTTAATTTTTTTCAATGGAATTGCCACATTTCTCTAAACTGCCAGTGTCACCAAAGGATATTTTTTACTGTACAATGTAGTGATACAGTGTGTTCTTGCAACAGAAAACATATAGTGATTTTTGGGTGGATGTGGATGTACAATTAAGCTGAAAATTCGTGTAAATAGATTTCCTCTTTTGAAAAAAAAATATTTTATCTATATAATTTATAAAATTTATATTTTCATTGAAAATCAATGAAAACCAAAAGTTGATGAGCCTGAGAATGCGCACACAAAACACACATTTATGATTCAGGGGAGCTGAGTATAAAAAATGTCATGAAACACGCTGATTGGTGTTGTAATATGGCAGGTTTGATTGATTATATGCAGAACACATAGCTGGAGACAAATTGATTCCTGTGATAAAATTAGTAACGTCACCAAATTCTCCACGTCACGGAACATAATGCTTTTTCAACCTGTGAGACCTGAGACGGAGAGAAAATGAGAGAGGGAGCAAAAAAAGAGCAAGATGGCATGAGATAACAGAGGAAACACATTGTCCTCCATAAATGAGATATCAACATTTCACCTCACTTATGTTATGATTGATGGGATCACTTTAATGTCAATATATAAAATTTCACTGATTAAAGCCCGTCTCCCTCAGATTAAAGTCTGCTGCTGAAATTGTAAAGATTTCAAGTAAGATTTTTCTAAAACTCTTGCTCATCTCTTTTGAGATTATCATTATAAATACACAAATGAACAATGCTGTATTTCAAAAAGCATAAGGGTCGTACTACACTAGCTCTCTACCATCTGTGAAAACAGTTGTTACACTGATTTAGCGGTAAACAGTTTGGCTTCTGCCACCATTACCAGCTGGTGACTGATGGACCTAGCATGGTGGTTAATGAGAATTGACTTCTCACTAAAGAAATCGTTGCACTGAGCACCTGTATGTGTGTGTCTTGGAGCTGGGAGCTGTGGACTTTTTAAAAAGACCTTGTAAATGTGTAATTCTACATTTCTTCTGGTTGGAACAGGTCAGGGAGTGCAGCCACCCCGGAGAAAATACAGATGAATCTCTCTAATCTCTATACTTTAGATGGGCAAGTATTTTCCAAAGACATTCTAGTCAAAATGAAAATATTTCCAAAGATACTGCACTTATTAGTGTAAGTCACAATGAATTACAGGGAAAAACATGCAAAAATGAAATACAATAGATCAAGAATTTTAGCTTAGCATAATGCTGATCAAGTAATTTTGTGGGACTTTTTAGATACTGCTGCCAAATGAATTGAAGAATTTGTGCCTAACAGTATCAAGTAGACATGGAAAAGTAAAAGTCACATTTAATCCTGGTAATTAGGTTAGAATATGAAAATGCAAACCTTTGTGTTCTGGACAGGTCAAACCGGGCCGTGTTTAAGTTTTGCTACGCAGAAAGTGAGTGCATGGAAAATAAATAACACCACTGATAAAAACACAGACATCCTCAAGTGATATCATACACACCACTTGTTTGTTTGGATGAAAGGTCTGGTTTGGACCAGACAAACTTGATTAGTGACACTGATTATAAAAACAGCAGTAAAGTAACGTCACACAGACTATTTCTCATACTGGTTAGAAAATAATTATGTGAGCATAAAACATGTGTTCTTGTGTTTCTCTGCAAGAATCCTGATACAAAAATACAGATGTATTTATCCCTTAAGCTAGTATCATCACTCACTGTTGTTCTCAGATGTTTTGTTTTCAAAAGATTTCTGCAGAACTTCTTCAGAATTTGCTCAAATTTGCTATTTGCTCTTTTTCTTTTTCTCTTTTTCTATTCTCTGTCTTTCCCATTCTCTCTCAAAATCCCTACATTTAAATGAATTTCATCACCTCTCCTTACCTTTCTTTTTTCCCTCCTGCCTTCCTTCCTTGCTCAGCTTTCACATTCTTCACAAGTCCATACGTGCTGTATGACTGACCAACATAATCCCTTACACGTGAAACTCCCGATATTTAATCCCTCTGGGATTCTCCCCTCATGTTGCATGCAAATGCACAATTTTTGTTTGCATATGTTGTGTAATCAAAATCAAATTGTGTGTTTTGTGCCACGCAAGCACAGTTACCCTGAGAAATTAACATAAATACATTCCAAATAGGATGGAAGCAGTGAATTGATTTCTTGAGGGGAATTTGGTGTCATGAATAATGACTTAGCTTGGGCTAGTCCTTGAAGTCCCTGATGGAAACCAAGCCAATGTTTGGTCTGCCCTGCACTGTTAATAGACTGGTTGGCTCTGACATCTAGTGGTGAATTTAGCAGTTGCATTGTGGTGTCCTGTGTTTTAAAGGTGGCTAGACAATACTAATTTGAGTGAGTGACAATAGGTGGGTAAGACAGGTAAGTTAATTTTTGGATGGATGATGGGTGGATGCAGAGCTTTTTATATTGGAAAAGAGATGTAAGGAAATAAAACAGCTTTGTTCTGTGATTTGTCATTACTGACAGCAATCTCACGCAGCCCAATGACAGAAGAAAGTGGTAACACTGTAATTGCAATGGGAATTAAAGTGCTTAATGCTTCATGGTGTATTACCCTAAAATGGATTATATGGTAACAAGATGTCGATCAGGGTAAGCTTGGTTGTAGGGTTAGGTTAAGCTTCAGGTTGAGCAATTAGTGGTTCAGTGTATGGCTACGCTCTGCACACCAATGCCCCGACCTTCACCAGCCACCTGATTGGCGATTCTTCTAATCCTTACGTCTAACCTTGTAAGTTCTGGGCCCACAATGCAGCAGCTCCATATTTTCCCCTAAGGGTTGATCCCAACTGACCCCCATTAGTATATCCCTTTCTCTGGTGTTCCCTTGCAGGCTTGTTTCTCGGATGCCCCACTTTCCCTACTCTGGGTAGTCACAGATTCTTAAGGGTTTGAGTTGCTCCTAATGTCTGACCCCTTGCCTCAGAACCAAATTGTTTTGGGTGACTCTACCAGGAGCTGTTTCCCCTCACAACACAGCTCCCAGGGTCATGTGAATACACAAACCCATCCACAAATTAACCATTGTGGTGGAGGAGGTTGAAGTGGTTCAGGCTCTGATTCAATCCCTAGACACCTCCCTGTGGACATATTTCAGGAACATCCAGCTAAGAGCAGACCACAAGAACACTCTAGAGGAATTACATATCCCATCTGGCTTGGGACCATCTGAAACCCGTAGCCGGAGCTGGAGGCTTTGACTATGGAGGAGGATGTATGGGATAAGAACAGATGGATGGGTGTAACTTCGAACTTAAAGGATATTATTACGTTCACAAACCATTTACAGATTGTTCAGCAAAGAACAAGAACCTTTATATGTTCTTGATGCAGTAACATGTCTATAATACCGGTTCTGAACAGACAATTTGAATCCTCTCCTCAAACCTTTTTCCAACCCTTCTAGGTCTACAATCACAAATGACATCAGGTGTCCTAGTACAGTATTTTAAATAAATAATTCATATTCATATAGGTTATGTTGTGCTTAAAAAAGATTAAGATTTGTCAAACATTTTTTTAAATGCAAATTAAAATCAAGTATTCACTAATGGTCTAATAGTCAAAGATTTTTAAGGGTTAATTTTGTAATTAAGTTCCTTTTTTGAACATGGAACAAATGGAGCTCTGTCTCTCACATATCTTAACAGTTTAGTTGAGAATGAGAAGAGTGGCTCTGTAGATCTTTAGGAAACATCTGGCACTGTAAGTGCAGAAGCAGCTAATTTTTCACATTCTCGTATGAGTTTGTTTAGTGTCCTGCAAATTAGTGTCTGTGTCTGTACATTGAGGTCTCCTTATTGGTAAAAAGTAAAAAGTTCCCTGAGCTCCTGATGTGTGAAACAGTAAAAAGAAATAAACAGGGCTTAAAAGAATGTATCCATTATAGTGACAGCAAGGCAGACAAAAAAAAAATTGTGTAAATGTATAATTGGGTAAAAATGAATTAGTGTCATAATACTTTGACATGAACTGAATGTACTTAGCATACCTTTTTAAGCTTGAGAGTAGAGCCACTTAAAATACATCAATGTAACTCACCAGAGAAGGCAACTGTGTAATTACAGACTGGTACTTAGAGGGATACTTCAACAAAAATGACACAGTGTGCTCTTTAGAAGAGATTACTCAAATCCAGAGAAAAATAAAAAAAGGCAGAAAAAGTAATTAAAGGACTGGATACATCATATGGGGACAATACACAGTCCACACAAGCATGGAGGTGACAGGATACAATGTGACTACAGAGGGTGGGAGAGTATATCAGTGTATATCAACCATTAGGATATATAGGACAAACTGTGATTTTTGTTTTTTACAGTTTTCTTAAAATATGAAAACATGTCAAAGGCAAGTCAAGGTCAGAAAGATATGGATGAGGATATCATGTTTGACTATCTATCTGCCATCTCAAGATGAAATGGGAGTTTAATTGATGCTTTTAAGTTATATCACAGAATCACATACATTGTAGTTGTTAGATCTTCTTATTTGCTTTGATGCACTTATGATAAACTACAATAAACCACTAAACTTTGGCTGTCAATAACATCTTATGACAAGTTGAGCTTAACATGTGTACGTATTTGGAAGATAAAAGTCTCATATTTGGTGTATAGCACCTACAGTTATGAACATGTAAAACTGGCATCACTATCATTTTGATATATTAAAGCATACTTACAATTTCTCACTGGCTGGCTGAATAATCCTCCTATTTGATTTGATAATTGGAATGATAGATAATTAGTCACAAGATATGATATGAGTTCCACATCCCTCTTGCTCTAGAAAAATAAACACTGTGGCAATCTGTATAAGACTGCATTATGATTATCATCTCCCAGCTATGAATGTGTATAAATGTGAGGCAGGTTGTTGAAGATAGAGCATCTAGTACATCATTGCTCAATTATCCCTAGATGAATAAAGAGTAAAACATCACAGTTAATCCACACAGTGTTGCCTGGCTTCTTACCAGAAGAGGGAGCTAGTTGCATGTGAATTAATGACCCCTTCAGGCACCTTCTTCTCTCACCTCAAGTGGAGATCTGATTGTATGATAGAAAATCTAAACATACATGTTTTGAATTTCAATTTCAGTAATGGAGTAGTGATTACACTACATTTGGAATCTCTAAGTACAGAGTTTAGCAGAGAGAAGACTTTCAAATAGTGCCCTGGTCCACCATCCTTCCTCATGTCATATTTCTGAGCATCAGAATATCCCTCTTTCTACATTAAATCAAGCATTAAAATATTATGACATGTTTGAGAGAAGTAATTAATAAGGTGGTTTAAAGCATCACTGGGAACAGTTACATATACAGCTCTGGACTCACTTGGCTCCGAAGGAAGTAATGCTGCCCCTTTGTTATGTGTGCATGTTTGTCTGGTTCTTGTGCACTTTGTGTTTTCTGGTGTCTTGTGTTCCTTGTGTTTTTTCTTGTTTCCTGGTCCTTTTATTAGTGTTACTTCTACCTGGTTGTGTGCACTTCCTGTTTTATTTTGTAATCTTGCCTTTCCTCACTGGTTTAGCACTCTACTTCCTGCCCTTTGTGTTTCCCTCCTTTTTTGATTGCCTGCTCCGCCCCAATTGGTTTCACCTGTCCCATTAGTCTCCTCACCTGTTTCCACTTCCCTTTCCTCCTGTGTATTTAAGTCAGTCCTTCTCCTTTTGTTCTTTGTCGTGTCGTTGTTCCTCCCTGTGCTTTCTTGTGCTTTCTTGTGCTTTCTTGTGCTTACCCGTGCTTACTTGTGCTTTCTGCCTCGTCCCTGTGTTCCTGTGTTCCCGTGTTTACCGTGAATAAAGAGTCAAACGTCTATCTGCCTCCTGCCTCGTCTGCATCTGGGTCCAACTCCACTTCACCGTGCACCTAACCTAACACCCTTAAAAGCAAGATTTTAAGGACAATGATTCTAGTCTAGCGTGCTGTGGTGTTTGGACTCTTTTAGTTACTATTCTGACTTTTTCCAGTGCATTATATATATATATATATATATATATATATATATATAATCTTTTTTTTTTTTTTAAGTACTCCAAATTGCACATTTTACTGAGAATGGGAAAAAAGAAAAAAAGGCCAGGCTTCAACCACTTTCATTGTCCATCCCACCCTATTTTGCCCTTTTAGCCCAATTCGCACATGGGCAGTCATCCACTTAGACATCTCTATGTTTTAATTTTGAGAATATAAAGCCAACCTAAGATGAATTCATTTATTATATTGTGTTATATTGTGTTATACTCCTAATTAATTTGACTTGTCTATCCTGGCTCATAGTAATTAGCCTTTAATATAGGAAAATAACCCCAGTGTAATGTACATCGGATTAAAAGGAGACATATATGACACATATATCCAACACTCTAGACAGACCATTTCATTGCCATGAATCTCACTGGACTGGGCTAATTAATGGATCTAATTAGTATTTTATGGTTAAAAGCAGGTCAGTGGCTGATCTTCTGAACAACTGGCATGGACAATGATGACACTGTTTTAATGTTCTCAAGAGATCTGTCCCCTCTGTATGGTACACTGTATCTTATAGTGGTTTTAAAATGATCCCATTATATTCAAATCCTGTAAGACCTATGCATGAATAAAACATATGGCCAGATCCGAAGCTAAAGTCATTCTTATATTCTTTGAAGGTACAGATCTTGAATGGTTGATTTGAGGGGATATTGGTCTGCTGGACAATCTTTCCACTGGCTCTAAGAGTTTGGCTGGCTTCTCCTCCTGCTTTGTGAGGTCTGTTACCAAAAGCTGAATTCAAAATCCCCCAAAAATTCTCAAGAGGCTACTGTATCAGTCAAAAAATGGAGTAATCAATTAAATTACATCTTAAAATGGCTCTTCGAATGCATGCATGTCATTTTGAATCGCTATTAAAATTGTGATTGTATTTTGATTTACTTTAGTGTTTTCACCTATTTCGCTGCATTAGAGTTCTTTTGAGGACTGATGGGTGAGTAGAGAGGAGACCATGCTGGCTTCTCCTTCACTCTGCTGTTGTAAAAGCAGGACAACTTACACTTTCTCTCTATCTGTTTTTTTTTTTTTTTTTTATTGGTTCACTGAGTCTGGCCAACTCTTGTTTTTTCTAACAGTACATCAATCAACTTCAACAATGGCAGAGGTCTAATCAGCCATACCTGTGTGAAACCACCTGTGTGGGCGCACAGGGCCATTGAACATGGTAACAGTAAGTCGAGTAGTCTGGCTAAACAGGACCACCGTGATGTTATAAACACAATGCATATTGTGCACACTAAGGTGCTTTGACATACATTTGCAGGCCTATCAATGTTCTGTAATCTCAACACATTTTTATTGCTACTTTTGCTTATTAGCTGTGCCAGTTTCACAGCTGGTTGAAGGGTATTCAGACAGTGGAATTACTAATTAAGCAACGCTTGTAAATAATAGTCCTATAGAGTCCCAAGACACTTGAATGGAAAATAACGGAGTAACTCTTTGGCAGCGCATTGATGATGGTGTGTGTGTGTGTGTGTGTAAGCGTGTCCATGTGTTTATGGTTTCAAGTGACAGTTAAAAGGCCCAGTGAAGAGCTCCATCTGGATGAATGATATATGAGCCAGTGCTGTCTTCACTTTGTGTATCTGTGTGTGTGTGTGTGTGTGTGTGTGTGTATGTGTACACACATGTGATTAAACAGGCCAATTATTACTCAATTAACTGCATTTTTCACACACAAAGACATACTGCAAACTGAAAATTACAGGAATCTAGACCTTTGGACATACCATACATACATCCGTCTTTTTTCTCCACAACACTGACAATTTTACCATCCATGTCGGAAGAAGAAAGAAAGAAGGAAACGGGGCATTCATCATGAGCCTGGAGACATGGGATATGGGACTGAGACAAAGGTGAGCTCTGGAGACTGGAATTCATGATAAATGAAGAAAACCTGTTATAATATCTACCTATTAATACACCTTGGATGTGATATGTTCCTACCTGTTCATCCGTCCGACAATCCTGAGGGGTTAGAAGATAATTATGCCTTTACTGATGGACAATGTGATTGGGAGAGAGGGATCGTGCAGTGGTTGAAAGATTGGGAAGAGAGGCACAGAAAGAGAAATCCAACCCTTTGGGCATGGGGACATTAATGACTACTGGGGTCACTCAGAGCCAGATACCATTCTAATATAATATTCTACCTGGACATGAATGTACTAATCAGACCATGGTCTCATCATCAGTTGATGAGCCCGTCAGACTGAACTCTTTATGGAGTTGACCCAGAAATAAAGAAATAAGTAGAATAATCATTAAGAGCGGATGAACAAAGTTTTCTTCACTGGAGTTGAGTTTCAGACTTACTGTTCTCTGCGTCTTTGCTGTGATGTGACATCGTTAGTGCCCAGGATGCTGTGTGTCAGAAAGACCTGTCATTGACCATTGACTGAGGTGAAACTGCTGTTCACACACTTACACTCTAACAACAGGCGGCGCACAATGTTTGCACACATTTTGATCTTTGGACGTGCATTAGCCCTCATTCGAAGTACTGACTCATCGCCCCGACAACCACACCACAATGTGACCTCATCTGTCATCATTATCCAAGTCTTTTCTGTCGTCTAGGAGACATCTCTCAGGTCATGGTGGAATGATGGCTTTGTGTACAGAGACAAAAGGCCAAAGATGAAGCACAACATCAATTATGCACACTCGAGACTGAAAAGTAGCACAAAGTAGCCCAATCGTTTGTCGTAAATGTGAAAATAAGTGCAAGAAATGTCACCTTTTCTCTCAGTGAAAATAGTAAATATTTGGGGTGGAAATATTTGAAAGGAATCATGTTATCCTGTTTAATGACACAGCAACAGCCACAGCCTCACATACAGTAGGTTCAGATTTGAAGATGTTCCTTGTGCACTAACAAGACGTCTCCACAAAAGGCCAGAGAGGACAGATGTGACTACATTTTGTTCCCTCATGAAAGAGCTCCCACAATCCAAACATAACAAGCTTGTTTTCTTTAGATCACTCTAAAATTAGTTCTCGAGTGCAAACAGTTTTTATTATTTCATTATCTTGACATGACATGCTTATCTAAAAATAATTAAAGACTAATAGAGAATGAGAATAATAAGCGTTTGGTGACTTAATTGCAAGAAAACAATAAATGAGAAGTAATTACATGTGTGCTCTCTTCAGCCTTCCACAGATAGCGTTCTTAGAGAGAGAAAAAAAACAAAGAACAAGCAAGCGCAAACAGCCAACAGTCGCTACACTGTGAATGAGCTTCTGCTATGGTGAATACAGCCCAATTTAATGAACACTGATCAGCGTCCAGAAGCAATTAACATGTTCCTAGAGAGAGACGGCGAGCCTTACAAAGGATGGGAAAGGGAGCGCTTACAGGCGATTGCCAAGCCCACAGACGGAGGTGCTCACCTGAGACCCAGCACGGCAGAGTGTGGGGGAAATCCACAGTTCACACTCCTCTCAGATGACAGGAAATGAGGGAGTGAGGGTATAGAAACAGAGGAAATCGGGGCATGAAACAAAAAAGCCGATAGAGAGGCAGGGAGAGGGAGAACAGAGGGGTGAAACAAAGGGAGGAGAAATCGTCCCCAGATGGCGGGGCATACGGTGAGATGTGTAGCAGACAAAGCTGGCAAGCTGATGTGACTCGGAGAGGAATAAAGGGACAGGGGTGTGTGTGTGTGTGTGTGTGTGTGTGTGTGTGTGTGTCTGTGAGAGGTCTTTGATCACTCCTCAGAGAGTCATCGCTCTCCATTCCCAGATCTGTAATGAAGATCTCCCATGAAAAAATAAAATCATATACAGTATCACAACGCCCTAATAATGAATATGAACCCCAGCCTGTATGTTGCAGTATGTATTCTATTTATGGTTGATTTTTGAAGTTCATTTCTTGCTGTGTGTTGTTTTTAGTAGCCTGCAGAGGGCAATGAAACACTACACTCTTCACACAGTTTATTTAAACTCAATAATTCTTTCACACAGAAAAAAAAAAGACTTATAGGTAAAAATCTGTGTTGTGTTTTTTATTTGCAGTGACCTGTGTGTGTGTGTGTGTGTGTGTGTGTGTGTGCAGGAACTTAAAGTTTCATCATCCCTCTGTTCTGTCTGTTTCTCCCTTGTCTCCTTCCATTCATCAAACCCTTTTCATGATCTATCTCTGGGGTATATTTACTAGCTTGGTCTGACTGCCTGCTATACTGTAAAAACAGAACCTTTAATCGATCCAACACTGTCGATCGAGCTGCTGCCTAATTAATAATGGATCAGGTTGGCTCAACTGCTCGGCTACGGCTTGGCCAACTGGAGAAAGATCACAGGACCTGAGCTAAGAATGGAGTATATTTCATCACCAGACACCTTATTTACTCATGTAACCACAGACAAGTAACTACAGCAGGGGTTGGCAGACCATTGAAAAGCGAACTGGGTTGGTCTGCCATTTTATCTTGATACAAAATGAAAGAAACTGTGAACGGAGATGGTGAAATCATATTTGCTGTCCATTGACATTCATATGAACAAATAGATCCATCTGCTCATACGAGCCATAACTTGAATCTGAACACATAGACGTGGTACAGGTATTTTTGGAGTCAGCGTGACTTCCACTTTCTGAGAACATCGCTTTTGAAAATGAACAACCATACATCTTCTAAATTACAGGAAAAGTTGTTCCTAAAAGGTTCAGAACTCGTCTGAGAATCATCACGTTTCCAGGTTTCCTTCAGTATCAAGTGATTCCAGTGACAGCTGTCTGCACACTAATGTGTACACTGCAAACAGGAACTGCTAAAAGCTAATTTGGCATAACTTTAGTGGTGCTAATGTGTTAAAATGAATAAATATAGATGAAAATAAAAACAGGGCCTAGAAAGTCAACTGACAGAAATGATTATTCTGGCAATGATTCTGTTACGATAACGTTATTCTGTGCCTCTAGGGCTGAAAGCTGATGGGAAGACAGATCTCTAGACATTTTATTCAACTAGTCTAAACACTGATTTTGTCAGTATTCTATAGCCATTACATTGTGCAACCAACATGTACTTCATAATGATAAGTTAAAGCAAAAAATGTGTCTTTGCCATGTTAAATAGAAACTAAAACACTGTAATTTAACAAGGAGTCAGTGTACAGTTTGGAGGTATTTAGAGGTATTTAACAACTAGCTTAACATTATCCCTCGTGATAGCACAAAGCACTCCTGTTCTTGTACATTACCCATCCCTAACATTAACCCCACATCCTCTTGGTCTTCCCTGCATCCTTCTCTGGATTTATCTATGCCATATATCTACAGTTTTTGGAGCTAAGATTATTTTTTCCAATACATTTTTATTTTTGTGGACTGCCTGGCTTCTTTTCAACACCGGTCACGTTGACATCTCTCAGGTGGGCAAAATCTGTCTTTATTAATCTAAAAGAAGAGCAAAGCTGAGACGAAAGGTCAAGTGGTGTCAAAGTGGCCAGGAAGTGGTGTAACTGAAGTCAATTATTGATTAGTTCAGCGTATTGATATGGATTCAGACACCCCAGACTGTCTGATGACCAGCTTCTTTGTCATGTATATAAAGTAGGAAAGAGAGAATGAGTGCCATTTATTTTTACTGTTTTCTGTTATTTTGATTATGTCTTTAGGACTGCATGTCCCTGGGTACTTGTCCCCTTCAGGTGTTTGTATTTATTTCTCATAGAAATGTACATGTTTATTGAATTCAGTGTGTAATTTGACTTTGGCAATGATGTTACCTCGACATTCATACCAATTAAGCTTCAATCTAGTTTGATTTGATTTGTTATTGAACACGGTACTGCCAGAAAATGTCTCTATCCGCACTGCAACTTTAGGTCTTTTCATTTAATGACACTCCACAGCAGATGGAGCACCATGCAAATCAAAGTGTTAATGATGCGTCTTTGTAGTCACTGCTTGTGCAGATATACACATGGCCATCAACAACACGGCTCAGGCTATCATCTCATCCACACTGGAAATGACCCGAGGAATGTGGAACAAGATGTAAATTCTCCAGATTCCCACTTGAAATTTCCAACCTCTGTCCTGTAATTCAGCCTGGAAGCAGCACGAGTGCCATTGAGATTCTGAGCAGCTATGCTTGCTAACTGATGTAAGGCTAATATTTTTTGACAAACCCAGATGGTTTCACACCTGTCTCTGCAAGCATAACAGGTTTTATTATCATGCAGTGTAATAAATTTGAGTCAACAACACATTTTAATACTAATCTAAACAGCAAACAAGCCAGAAATTTCTTTTTGGTATCACATGGCAAATTGAGATTTGGTTGTTCATATGCAATTCAAAAGTACATACTGACACGCTATGTAAATGGACAAGACACTGCAAGAGGCTGATGTTTCAAAATGTTTCCATAGGCAGAAAATTGAGGTGTCTGATGCCAAAATGAGCAGCTGTGAGCATCATGCAAACCATGCAACGACATTTAGGAATCACGCAGAAGATCAGTATGTGAACAAACATGTTGGCCAGGGGGTTCGTGGGTGTGCTTGTGTGTTTCTGTTGAATTCATGAGACATCTGGCATCCCTGAACCCCCTGCCCCCTATCCCAACGTAAACACACACATTCACACACACACACATAAACACTCACACACACACTCCCAGCCAGACCTGAATAATGAGGTGTCATGTCTCTCTCACACCCTGGGACCCCCATTCATGCCTCATCCATTCACGTCATCTTTCAAATCCATCTCTTGTGCTGTAACTCTCCCGTGCTGCACACTCTTTCTCTCCCTATTACACACAGGCACAATGACACACACAGAAACTCACACAGTGTCGGGATGGAGGTCAGGTCACGGTGCTGAGAGATGAGGCTTCTATTGAGAAAAATTACAGTGGAGGATTGGCTGCTCCCCGTTCTCTTCAGTATGATCGTCTCTTATTGGTCGGACGGGCTCATGTCTGGCCTACCAGCTGCCCTGTTTGTCTCAGGTGGTGCGGGCGATTATTGTGATTAATGAAGATATTATTTATCATAGCAGATAATTTGACAGCAGAGTTGGCTCTAGCTGCTCCGCTACAATGGCTGCCATTGTTGTGCTTCTCATCATTTATCTGCCCTGCATCTGTCTTGTGTTCTCGTGTGAAAATGACCAAACACTGAGGTGAGGAACATGGAAGTATCTTGCTCTGTTATCCTACTTTGTGATTGCACCATCTTTTTTTACTTACAGTAATGCCACAGTCTTGTTTTAGAGCTGCCTCTAAAGACAGCTGCCAGATGATTGCACTACAAACGAGTCCTCAACTGATTGTGCTGAAAAATGAGCCAACATTTATGTAGATTCATGTTTTGGGAACACAATTTAATAAGAAGCTGGTTATAATGAACAGTATGGTGCCTTTACTGACACAATCTGCAAAAATAAAGTATCTTATTAACAACATGTCCTCCTAATTGGACAACAAAATTTGTTCTTTGTCCTCTAGAACAACACACTGGAGGGAAAAATCCTGGTTTGGGGTGAAAATGGCACTTTTTTAAAGTTGAAAAACATCATGATGTGGGTTAAAATGACAAATTTGTTAAGGTCAGGAGAATTTTGGCACTGTGGTTAAACCAATAAACATTCACTTAAGGTTATGAAACCAATCATTTTTGCCTTAAAGATAAAAAAAACAACACTGACTCTGTAAACTAGGAGCAGTCTCTTGTCTAATGCTTTGAGGAAACATCCATCCACCCGAGCCACTTCCCTATGTGGACTCTGTAAAAACATCACCTGACTTCCTCCTTTGCTCCCATAATAATTACTACAGCAACCAGAGGGCTTTGTCATTAGAAAGCAAATATATGTTGTTTTGTTTTTTTTTCTTAATGGGACAACCAATTCTCTGTCATTTTTCTCCTAATTAAACTAATAAGAATGAATATGTAATTCCTGTTTACTGCACTTCTCAGGAAACACAGCATACAATAATTGTGTCTGATTTTGTCTCACTCTCATAAATTGCAGACTTTATTATAGCATAATGAGCTTAGTTATTTTGCTGAAATGATGATGGAGAGCAGTAAGGTACGTTCATTTGCCTTTTGTCACATATTGTTCCATCATTTCTTGTATAAATGTTATATTTCCAATAAGACTTCAGTCAAAGGAAACATTTCAAATAAGCTTTTGGGTACAGGATTTTTAAAGTTCCTCATACTTCCTGAATTGTTTTGTAACAGTTAGCATTTATCCATCCACACACAGTGTCTGCCTCATTAAAGAAATGAATTGTCATCCAAAACCACAAAACTGCTCTGAATCACCTCTCACAGCTTCTTCCATTGTTTAAATATTCAGGCTTTCCAACATCAAAAATTCCCAAAGAAAGCAGGAATAATATGTCAGAACTATGACAACACTGAATAGCTATGAAGCCATTAAAAATTGGGAACATTTTTAATGTTCTTTTTGAGCATGAAAAATTTCCCCCCATGTTTTCCTTCAAGATTGAGGAGTTTCACCCACCGGCTAATAAAGCTGCCATGAAATAAACTAATTTCCGCTGTGTGTGTGTGAGCATGTGTGTGTGTCCATCAATTACGACTCTGTGACTCTGTAAGTTAAGGTGACAAGGACACACGCACATAGTATATACGCACCAACAGACACACACACACACACCTCCCGTCCTGTAACCCTGATTACCTACAGGATGTATCTTTCTGATGACAGCTTCATGACACTGCTGTGAGATGCAGATCTCCTCACAACTCTGTATGTGTGTGCATGTGCGTCCATTTGAGTACATGCGTGCAGTTGTCTCTAAAACGAGGAGCAGACAGCAAATATTAATGAGCAGATAGACTGATCTAATCTAATTAATTCATATTTTCTCCCGTCTCTTTTTGTTTGGCTGCTCAAATATTGGGGAGCAGACAAAGAGCGAGAGGCAGAGAGCGGTAATAAATAAAAGAGGGCGGGAGGCAGAATGGACCGAAGTAGATGTGAGACGCAGATAGAGAGAAGACGGCAGCAAGCGCAGGTGTTTGAGGTTCAGGAGAGAGGATGGGACCAGGATAATTTATTCAGCCAGTATGTAAATAGTGTGAAGTATAATGCTATTAGCTGTGATTATATTAGGCAGCTATTTCAGGGGAGAATCTGCACCCAGCTGCTATCACAGATGTGAGAGGAGAGGAAAGGAGAGAGGAGAGGAGAGGAGAGGAGACACCAAAAGATACATTGTGAAGCATATGTTGCAGGAGACGTAGTGGAGAAGACAGGCATTGAGGAGAGGGTCGATGCAGCCAAAGGATTTATTCAAGTCGAGCAAGACACTGCGTATGGGCCTGAATGTTATTTATCGTGTCCAAGCTCATACATAAAAACTGTGTCCGTGCGCTTGCATCTCTTTAAAATGAAGATGCTCGCCACTGTGGGTGAGTACAAGTGTGTTTGCATCCATGATTATGTGTGGTTTCCTGTGCGTGTGTGTATCTATACTGTGTGCATCTTTCAATAACAGCATCCCTGTAAAATCACATTGTATTCGCACACAAGCCGGCATCTGTGTGTGTGAGAGTGTGCCTGAGTGTGTGTGTGTGTGTGTGTGTGTGTGTGCACCCTCGCCACTCCTTCCTAGCCCTCTTCCCCCCTCTGTTCCTGTGTTGAGGTATCCTTGTTCTCCGTATTCAGTGATGTTTTTATCTGTGTGTGATTGCTACAGTTCCCCTCAGCCAAAACACACAGCTCTCTGAAGGCACACACAGTGCCAGCTTTAGCCACCCTCTGAGGACTGTACGTCAATAAAATATGAGCCCCGGCATACACACAGCCTAACAAACACACACGCCAACCCACACATTAACACACACACTGAGGCCTGCCTCTGCCTGTGAGTTTACACTGCTGTGAACATGAACACTAAGTGGAAGTTTGCACGCAAACATGGCGGCCACAGAAGTTACCTCAGGCCAGCTGCTCTGTCATCCAGCGAATCAAGCGCACCCCCGTGTTCCCTGCCCATCATCACTGAATGTGATTTGACTGTGGGATATGTTTAATTGATGAGCACCGTTTGTCCTTTTATATCCTGGCGTGATCTTTCAGGACCTTCCCGTCACGTCTACCCCCAACAAAGCAGGGAACGAGGAAGATTGAGGGAGAATAACACGTGTAAGAGAGAGAGGGAGAGCGAGCAGCTCCCGCTTGGGAAGGTGTGCGTGCTCGGTTCGCGTGGGAACTGTTGGGGCAGCAGGCTTGTTTGTTGGTGCATCGAGTGACAGCAACAAACTTCATGTGAGTTCTTCTGGCTGAAAGGCTTTAAGTGGGCATCTCAGAGCAGCGGAGGATCAAAGAGATAAGAGGGCACACGCACAAAGCACACACACAGCACACGCACACAGAGTTCTTGTGCTCATATATTGCAGCTATTGACTAAGGCTTGTAAATGACAGCCAGTTTGAAGTTTGAACCTAAAACTGAAAACAACATAAAAATGTAATAAGCTAGAGTTTGTGAATATACTGTAGATAGGAGAGGAGGAAAAATGAATACACAATCACAATAACAATTATTTTCCAGCCTTGGTTGATTACATCCGCCTAACCACCTTTTTTAAAGTAAAGTATCCTTTTTAAAAGCTGGTGAATTACACTTTATGCACTTAGTTTCATGTCATTTTTTAACTGCATTTATGTTTTATAGAGATGACACAATTATTTCTTTTCATGTCCTTGCTTCAAATTCCCCAAATCTTGCCCTGTTCTGCACTATAAGCACAACCAACTGTCACTGTGAGTGCCCATTTACACCAGGTCCAGCTTTGACTCTTCAAACCAAAGCTGAACCACCTCTTTGGACCAATCCATGTCAGAACTGGACTGTAGAGAATAATATCCAAATGTCACCATATTTGTATGCCCTGACTTCCCTCCTGTTGTCACTCACTCGGTTTATTGTCAGAATAGGAACTGCCTCTGATGTCCCTCATAAATTTCTGAGGAGCCCAGAGAGAGCTCCAAGAGGTTTCTTGGCAATAATATCACAACACCCCCAGCAACTCTTGGGTCAGTGGGTTCACTTTCCACTCAATTTACCATAAGCTCCATATATGAGCTCCATGTATGGGCTGCTCAACCCACGTGAGCCACCCCGTGGGAGACACCTAGAGTACCTACCCATCTTTGCCAGTTGCCAGCAGAGTGACAAGGACATGATCTACACTGAAACCTACATTATCAGTCAGTCAGTTACAGTTACACCCTGTACGCACTGGATTTGTTTTAACTGCATTTTTCGGTTGTCCATCACACATCTGTCTTGCAAAACAGATAAGGATCCATTTTATTTGATATAGCAGTGGACACTTTCATTTGTCTCTGACTCTCACTGGAATGTGCATTGGAGTACCGGCCCTGTAGAAAAAAACTGAGTATGCAATGGTATGCAGCATATGTTTATTTATATACATATACATTGTACACATATGTATCTAAATATATGCTGAGTATATGATATAAATACATAAACTCTGACAATAAACTTAGACCCCTTTGAACCACAGAAATACTTTGCCTTATTCGACTTTGAAGCTCTGTGCCCTGTAACAGTTCTGTCAAACTTTACTAATTAGTATTGACAATGAGAATTGGATTTATATTAATGAGTGTGTTATCATTTTAGATCCAGACTATTGGGGTATTTCATGGTCTGGCTGGGGGGACATCAAGCGTGGATTGACGTTGGCCGACCTTTATGAGCTTGATGCTCAGGCACAAATTAAGCCAGAGCCACTGAGTAGAGGGACAGTTTTCTAGCCATAAGTAACAGTTAGTCTGATATTGAAAATGTAATGGACTTACAAAATTTAACAGCCCTCTTTTTAGTAAATGGTGAATATATATATACATTTCTATGGGTGGTAAATGATTTTCATAAAATTATTTTTTGGTGGTTTTGTTTTCTGTCCCAAAACTGTTCTCATAAGCGCTCTCTTCAACTCTCTTCTCTTCATCTGACCCTGTCTTTACACTGTCTCTGTCCTTCCTTTCTACCCTTTGTCTTCTCCTGCACTTGTTCCTTTAGGTCACCCCTTCTGTCTGTCTCACCTCTCTGTGAATGTACAGGGGTGCTCATTAAAGCCATGCTTTATCATTTAATGAAGCCATCGGATTAGAGGCGATGCATTGACCAGCCAAAGGAGCAGAAGTGAGGAAGGAGCAGGGAGGAGGTGAAAGAAATCAGCTCCTGGTAGCACCGAGGCAACATGTGTTTAACAGTACTAATAAGTTTATGCAAAATTGTTTGACGCCTGTATTTATTTAGTTCCACATTAGAGACAAATTAATGTTGTTGTCATTATTATTGTTTACTTCTCAGACACTAATGTTGATTTTTACTTTAATTTCTCACCCCTCAATTTTACTGTATCAATTACTTCAGAGGTATTATGTTTCTATTTGTATGATATTTCTATTAATATTCTGTTATATTCTTATATTTTATTTGATTGTGTTATATTCTATTTCATATACTATATTACATTCCTATATTTGAACTTCTGTACTATTTTATATCTTATGTCTCAGGTGTAAGTTTTAGTGGTGTGATTTTCTTTATAAATGTTTTTTCAGCATTGTTGGTGGATTTCATTCATTTCCATTGCCAACAGTAAAGTTCTTGAATCTTGAATTTTCCAATGCCATACTTTATTTTTTCCTTCTCAAAGTCAGTGTTTAATGTTCAAGTTTTCTTTTTTTATTGTATATTTTTTTCTCACTTCTATGAGAACAGGTGAAGGCTCTCACACAGGTGAGATCATAATAATCATGAAGCGTTACATTATTGCC